>CM024614.1:58272176-59472176 GCA_014182575.1 Eucalyptus decipiens | reverse complement strand
GTCATTGGTAACAAAGGTACATAAAAGATAAGAGAAGTTTTTTTTTCTGTCAAGGTCAAGAAAAGTTGGTATTTTGGGAAAAAATTGATTATCTAGTTATTAATGCAATATTAGTTTATTATTTAGTCCTAGAAAAGGGGGTTGGCAATAGCTTTCATTAGTGAGGAAAAAAGAGGAATTTTCATTAGTGAGGAACAAAAAAAAAAAAAATTTTGAGGTTGGGCGCCCCGCCCCGCCGCTGGGGGGTGGGATGGGGGTGTTGTCAAAGGGGAACAAAATGATAGCTAGCCGAAGAAACTAAGGTAAAATCCTCAAGCAATAGCTTCCTCGAGGATCAGGATTAGGGAAGTCAGAAGTCAATCAATCTGTGTCCTCTTTACGTCTTTTTATAAATACCACAATGATTGGTTTGACCATGCAATAGATTACGAGATAAGGATGCTCTTCATGGTAAAGAAAACTCATCAGTGTTTACATATATATATACGAACATCTATGATTTATTTATATGATATCATGATAATAAATTTGACAGCCTCCGCACTTTAAGGAATTTTCTTGGACGTTACCAAAGCCCGCTACTTTAGACCAGCACAAAACTCAATTCAGAATTTCTAATGAACAAAAGTGACATAATACAAGTGTTATGTCATCAATCACTTCAAAGAAAGTTTTTGTTGAAAGCTTCCTGAATGACTTAGTCTCTGATTTTTGTCCAGATGAGAATCGCGTTTAGTAAAATTTTTGTTCCCGTAACCAAATTTGTTCCCGGGAACAGATTGGAAAGAGAATCAAGAATAAAAGAAAAAGGTTGATTATTATTCCGGGAACAAAATTAAGAATCAAAACTCTTCTTCTTCTCCTTTCTTCTTCTTCATTGACCGCCATCTCGCGATTGCTGCCCGCGCACCGTCGCCGCCCGCCACTGCCGTGGGCCGCCGCCTGGCCACGGCAACTAGTCGACGCGAGCTCGCCGGAGGCTCTCGTCTAGCCTAAAAAAAAAAAAAAAAAAAAAAAAAAAAGGAGAATAGGAGAAGAAGAAAATTAAAATAAATAAAAAAGGAAAAATAAAAAAAAAAAAAAAAAAAAAAAAAAAAAATTATAAAAATTATAAAAATTATTTAAAAATTAAAATAAATTTTTGTTTCCCGTATGATGCCGGATGGCACTCAAAATGACCCCTCGGTGTTTTGCCAGAAAATTACATTAGTTCGTTATTCATTGACGAGGCTTATGTAGTTCGGGGTCGGATGATTGATATCTGGGGAAGTTCAGTGATGAAGATGTGCCATGGACATGGGAAACCAAAACAGGAGTACCCAGAAGTAGAGTATCTCTCTTTTGGAGGCGAATTCTACTTGTGTCGTGGGCTGAAGCAAATGGGGTTGGGCCAGAACGGGCTCCTAGACCCAGTTTACTACGTTGAGATTCAAGCTCCGGAGCAAAATCTTGGAGGGATCTGCAGTGTTCTTCTTAGCCAGAACCGTGGTCATGCGTATGAAGAGATGCAAAAGGCCCGGAACTCCCACTCTGTGACATCGAGGCTGATCTACCTGTCATAGAGTTGTTTGGATTCTGCGGCACCTCAGGGCTGCCACCTCTGAGCAAGCTTTCCCCACAGTGCGTGTTCGACTACTGGGGCCTTCAGATCCAATGGAAGCTGGGTCTCGGGCTGCACAGCTTGTTTCTGACATTCGCAAGAGGAAGGGCTTGAAAGGGTCGATGACCCCTCCCTCCGAGTACGAGGACAAGCTATGATTTGCATTCTCCTGCAACTGTTAGAACCAACAGGATCAACAAGGACGGGTGCATTGCTCTACACCTTAGTTTTCATCAGTGCTTTATTTTTTTCTTTGTGATGTCCCTTCGGCATACAGTTAGAATTACCTTTTTTCAAGTGTCTTTCCGGGTATCGAGTTACTCATTTTGATCCACTCTGCATTTCTTTTTGATGTCATCTTCAGGGAAATTTGCATCTCCCAGGCTGCTTTTCAAGTTTCCAATTTTTTTCACACCCTTCCCTTCCTGATTTCTGTTTACCAAACATTGCCAAGAGCAGATTTTCATGTAAGTGCAGTCTGAAGCAATTCTTTTTACAAGTTTTGAAGTTAAGGATGATCCACGAGGAGAAAACGGAGAAACTGCAAAGCGTGCTTACCTGGGAACTTTTGTGCTCTGCTACTGTCGCGCAGTCCAGTAACGCGCTGGCATTTGAAGATGGATTGTTCTGTTTGCTTGACAGTACACAATTTGCAGTGATTTTGCCAAGTGACATGCCCGGCCGCATCAATGCAGGGGCCTTCGGTCATTTCACAAAGAGACCAATGCAATTATGATAATCTTCTGCTCGGATCCTTTCCATGACGATTACTGATTAACATTTGATAAAGAGTATAGGAATTACGCTGGTAACCTTTGGGATGCTGAATACTAATTTTCTAGCCAATTGATAGCTAAATCTCCTACAAATGGAATGGATTAAAGACCTTAGAAGTATTGGGTCCTGAAATGAGTACTGTCTACTGCAGAAGTAAAGCTTCAGACTGAAATGTACGCAAACATGAATGTAAAGCTATGAGCTGTCACTTTCAATAGACTCCGCAGCAATTGTATGTAGACTCTTGATCAGTCCTTGCCCTTCTTAAGAAAGCATGAACTAGTGAACATGGTTCTTCAGTTGGTTTCATCCTCTGATTCACGACGAGTAGCATCTATCTGCTAAATATGTAAGTCATGACAGCCAGTCACCTAAAGCTGTCCACAGATGCGTATTCACAGTAGTTTTCGGTTGAAAATACTTCACCGAAAAAACAAGCAATCTGCAGCAAAAGCTGGAGATTGTTCCTTTAAAAATATGTTAAGTTTGAGCGAAGAACATCACAGGCATGCATGATTGATTGGCTTTGTGATATGTTACATGAGATATCTACCAACTCATTTTTACATTTATAAGCTCAAATAGGTCGACGGAAGTATGGTTCTATTGTACTTAAATACTCTGATATCTTCCTCTGTGTATTCAAAATGTTTGACGTCCTAGGCCTAAATCAGGCGCCATTTTTATTGGCTCTTTCACAGGTCAACGATCAAATGCATATGTGTCACCTTGCATAATATGGTAAATGCGAGAAGTGGCCAGCGAAGTTGTAAGCATGATTTTAGATTCATCTCTTTTTTCTAAAATCATGGTATGATTTATAGTTCAAGCAGAGCCTATTTCACCTTGAAATAATTCTTGAGGCTTGGCTGCATGGGGTAGGTGGTGTGCCGACAGCTGATGCACTGTCTTGGTCTTGAGCATTCACCATTATTATCAAGTTAGATGGTGCATTAGAATTCGATAGAACCTTTTGTCCATCTATATTGGCTTTCATGTACCCAAGCAACAGGGAAGTACTTATATTTCGATTAGAATCTGAATTGCCTTTTTTTTCTGGAAGGAATGTGCTCAATAAGAGGTGTTTGGTCAAGATCGAAACTTTCTTGGCAATCTTTGACAGAAACTGTCAAATTTTAGAGAATTAATACAGCAGGTACCTTCCCAAGTCCTACATTTATTCCAGCGACTGTTGTTTCTCATAAGCGCTTTCTGTTTTTTCCTTTCTTTACACCAACAAAATTAAGTTATTGCTGACTGTATAAGTCTTTTGTTTCAAAGGCTTCACCTAATTACGCTGTTACATGGATAAATTATCATTTTAAATGTGAAAAACTTTTTAACTGTATTTCTCACCTGATTTGTGGCAATCTTAATGGTGCAGAATGGCTTTGATGGTAAGCTCGTTTTTTATTATGATTGTTCTATGGCAGAGCACTTAATATCAGTAACCTCTGCTGATGTATCTGTACATATAAGTAACTTCCTCATAGCATATGATCAGTCCTTTTTCTCCTTTGCATAATAAGTGTGTAGAAGAAAAACACGAGTTATATAATGATAATTATATGTTCCCTTGCTCTCGTGCTGATCTAGCCAAGTAGCCTAGCCTGTTTCATAATGCACAGAAGTTTGGCTGTGTCATGGCAAATCTTTGCCATGGCAAAACTTTTCGAGTCACGTGGTATATGCTTTCAGTGGTGACAGATCTGTTGGCAGTTGAAATGATATCATTTTAGAATGTCAAGTTTCCACATTACAATTCTAAAATATTGCAAATCAAGAGCTGTCATTTTGTTGATGGGTTTTCTATTGGAGGAATTCAACTGGACATTTCCCGCCGTGGTGGAAATTCAACTCTTGATTTCTTCAAACATTTGTCATCTCTGCTGGGTTACGCACCTGAACTTCTTTGATGATGAGACCTCAAGCAAGGTATTCATTGAACCTTGTTCGACAGTGACTTGAAACAGTTGAAGTCCTGTTTTTCCAATTTTACTCAATCGATTTGTCTTGTTTTGCAGAAATTCAAAGTTCGCACTTCATTGCACTCAGGAAGACGCCATCTGCTGTTAGACTAAGGATTCACATCTAAGAACGATGGTTGAAGTACAGAACTCGCATGTTTCCTACATGTTTTTGTCTCTTTCTCATCATTTGGCTAATAAACAGAGCTGAGTGGGAATATTTTCAGCCAAGGATTCCAACAAAAAATGCGATTTGATTTGACACGACTTGTACTGGGTCACATGATTTTGGTATCGATGTTGTTCATGTCAGCTGGCCTCGCACTTTTGGTTTCATGTTTGATGTGGAGGCAAATTGTCATCATTCCTACTTTTTTCTTTTTGTATTGCTTTATCACCTTATGGAGCTTTAAGGCCGGACACTGAAATGACATTGCGAGGTGCCTTTTTAGCTTTTACTGCACCAGTTTAAACTACAAGGATGTAGAAGTGGCAAAAGGTTCTTCTCTAGGAAACTTACTCTGGAGAGGGTTTCATAGCGATCTGGTGCGGTGAATAATCCATTTCAAAGCTTTGAACTGGCCAGGGAGAGATTAGCAATCTTCAGTGAAAGCCGGAGATTGTTCCTTTAGGAATATGTTAGGTTGGAGTGAAGAGCATCGCAAGCATGTAGGATTGATGGTCCTGCGGTACATTGTGTGAAATTGCTATTAACTCATCTACACATTTATGAGTTCAACTAGATGGACAAGAGTATGGCTTTATTGTGCCTAAATACCCTGATATCTTCTTCACGTATTTTCGACAATGTTTGTCGTCCTATGGTCTAATTATTGGCTTTGACACATGTCAACGATCACATGGATGCGTTTCCCCTCAATTAACATGTTAATAAATGTGAAAAGGGACCGGTGAAGTCAAAAGTTGGAATCGTGATTTAATAAAGTCGATATCGATTTAATTTGTATCTCCTAAAATCATGGAAACGTTCAGATTTCAATCGAAGCCTATTTGGCCTCGAAGTATTTCTCATGGCTTGATTGAGTGGGGTAGGTGGTGCAATAACATCTGATGCACCCTCCTAGTCTTGACTCTTGAGCATTCGCTATTATTTTTGAAGTTAGATGGGTGCATAAAAATTTGATAGAGACCCTTTTGTCCATCTATACTTGCCTTTCCTTGGCATGCATGTGCTCAATAATAGAAGGTGTTTGGTCAAGATTGAACCCACTTGTACACCATTGAAGGCGTGCATGATAAAATTTATACTTCTCTATTTCTCTATTTCTCTGCATTTAATGGGTTAAAAATAAATTTCGCTTGCAGAATTGATTTGATTTTTTCTATTGCAGAACAAATTTCTATTCCGTAAATAAATTTGAAAAAAGAAATAGAAGCTAAAATTTTTAACTTCTCAATTTATGAAATAGAAATTGATTTTTCAATTTATGAAATAGAAATTGATTTTTCAATTTCGACTATAAATCAAATTCATAAATTTTATTATGCGCACCCTGAACTTCCCAGAAATTCCGATCCAACCCTTCTACTTCAAAGTGATCTCGTGTCTGATCGCTCCTTTGACCATTAAGTAAAAAGCAATGGAAAGCTAGATGCGTTTGCCACTCAAGACTCAATTCCCTTGAAGAAATACCAATTTTAGGTTGAACGCCGATTTTAGTTTGAAC
Organism: Eucalyptus decipiens; assembly: GCA_014182575.1. Classification (NCBI taxonomy): domain Eukaryota; kingdom Viridiplantae; phylum Streptophyta; class Magnoliopsida; order Myrtales; family Myrtaceae; genus Eucalyptus; species Eucalyptus decipiens. The sequence goes on along the minus strand of CM024614.1, from coordinate 59,466,144 downwards.
TTTTTCTTTACGTCTCATGAAATAGCTTTAACTTTAGACCGGGTCTCAATTTTAATCCAAAGTTTTTTGTTTCATAAAAAAAAATAAAACCCAACTTTATATCATTCCCAATTTTGACATGAACATTTTTTTGTCATAAAAAACATCAACTTTTTAGTTGCCATCCAAATCTGAACCCATCAAATTTCTGTTTGATGTTGTCATTAAAGATCCAACATGTCATCTCTCTCTTGACAAGGAATGGCGCCTCGGGTTTTTAATGACATCAATAAATGGAAACTTGATGAAGATCAGATTTGAATACTAAGTAAAAGTTTGTGCTTTTTTATAAGATAAAAAAAAAAATTGGGTCAAGATTGGAACTCAGGATAAAGTTGATGCTTTATATAAAAATTAAAAAAAAAAATTAAGGCATGAAATAGAATCCAACGTAAAATTAGAGCTTTTTATGAAATAAAAAGGCTAAAATTGAGATTTAACCTAGGCACTATAAATTTTAAAACTTATAACAAAAGTATAATTGAGTCTTAAAATTTTCAAAAAGTGTAATCAAATCCTAAAACTTATTACAAAAGTGCAATCGAATTTTAAAATTTTCAAAATGTACAATTAATAGAATGACTTAATTAGACCAATTTGATAAGTTTTAGAAATTAATTACATATTTTGAAAGTTTTAAGACTAAAATGTATTTTCATGATAAATTTTAAGATTTGATTGCAATTCTTTAAAATTTTAGGATTTTAATAAATTTATCTCTTACTTTTTAATAGAAGCGGGACCACCTATCTAATACTTCCATGCTTGGAAGTGACAGGTTGTTCTATTTAACGGGTAGTTCTTGTAGTGACATAATGAGAATTGACAACAACGTACTATGGAAGTAGACAGATAAACTAAAATGAGTTTTAGTTACCTTAAACTTAACAAAGTTAATTCACGACAGCACGTTTTATCTTCATGCGTTCCTAATCTATTGCAGGCGAATCCATACATAATCATGAGGATGATACAGGGGCATCTTTTGCAAAGACCTCTTTTCACACCACATGATTAAAACCCCTTTAGTCAAACTAGACTTTTGCATCATCGCATTTATATCCACCACCAATTTTCCACAGCATTGCAGACAGGTCCTTTCTTGCCTTAAAAACCATCCCTCTTTGCTGTATGCCTTTGCACTTTTCTTTTTCGCGAGGATCTGAGGAAGCAAAATGACAGCTACAAGCCAAAAACGGAGTGCTTTTGAACATTGTTCATCTTTCCATTTCTTCCCTCGTTGCCAAAATATACCCTATGATTTTCCACTTACCCTCCTGCTTTCTCCGACTATAGTGAAAGAAGTTATTCAATTGGGTAAAGCAATAGATGATTTAATTGTTTTTTTTTTTTTTTTTGGTCGAAAGATGATTTAATTTAATAGCCAGAAAATAATAAGAGAGAAAGCGACGCATGCCGAGTGGAGTGGTTTGCATTTCTTTAGCTCATCATGACCATTATATTTTAGCAGCTGTCTTAGCTTGAAGTTTCACCCGCAGACACAAATGAAAATTTTTAATTAGCAGATGACAAAGTTCGCTGCCTTTTCTCCGGACTCATCATGCACACAAGCTGAAGACAATAACATAACATATAATTTTTATATCTTTGAGCTCTCATGATCTCTCATCACAAATGCCTTTATCTGATTCAAGAAATCTGCTGACCCACTCCAAATTCAAGGGACTCTCGTTGGAGAAATCAAAGAACTCGTCCACGTCAAAATCGACGCTCGTCTTGGATTCTTCGCCTCCGTTAGATGAACTCTCCTCTCTCACTTCCACACTCAACCTTTCTGCTCCCCTCCTCCTCTGAGCTTCCTTGCCTTCTCTTTTGGGGGCTTCACTTTGCTTCTCCTTCTGCTTTATTTTCTTGCTCAAATGAGAGTTCCAGTAATTCTTTATCTCATTATCTGTTCGACCCGGTATTCTTCCAGCAATCAAGGACCACCTGAATTTTTTCGACCCAGAAAAAGCGGAAAAAATCAGGCCACCCATGCCAGGCAAATTGCGAAACAAAGTGAACGATTTATCAAGAAAGCAATCGACATATGCTAAATGCGAACCTGTTCCCTAGTAGTTTGTGAAGCCTCAGTATCAAGTCCTCCTCTTGGTCAGTGATGTTGCCTCTCTTGATGTTGGGTCTTAGATAATTCAACCACCTCAACCTGCAACTCTTCCCGCATCTACTGAGACCTGGAAACGAGAGAAGACAACAAAGGAACCATATTTTTTAAGATGTACACAGAATCGAAATGTTCTTTTTGTTCTCTCAAAGCCAACTAGAAAACCTGGATAAATGTATCGAAAAAGATCACCTGCGGTAGCTGCAATTGTCTTCCACCTTTTTGCACCATGAACTGCAATAACCTCAGCAAGCTTTCTATCTTCTTCAGGTGTCCATGCTCCTTTACTATATTCCTTTGCAGCTGATGATTTCTCCATATGAGAGAGAGAGAGAGAGAGAGAGAGAGAGGAGTTCAAAGGCCTTGGAGAGAGGATGGGTTTTCTGAACTGTTACTTGAGGAAGATCTCTCTATATCTGAGAGGGTTTTCCGTCACTGGGTCTCTGTGTCGCCTACCCTTCTTGGTGGAAGAGAAAAGTAACGAAGTACCGCTTGTATATATATACACGCATTTAAAACACATCATATAGATACTGCGAAAAGAAAAGTTTTAATGTTTATGAGACTTTATGATTGAGCAATCAAGAGTGCTATAAAGTTTGAACCCTACTCCTACTACCACCACCAAATACGTGCTAATCCAAAGGCTGCTAAAAAGAAAAGAAATTGTTTTTTAATCACTGAGTGCGGGTACAATGCTTTTAATTACATGCCAAAAAAAAAGTTAAATTTTAAAAAACTTCATATATATAGACTATTTTATGGACAATTGAACAGAATTAATATAGTGCAAAATCTACAAAATCTGCAAGAGACATGGTGTCTTTTATGTGAAACTTCATGTAAGTTTTACGGATTTTGATATGCGATTGATTTGATCAAATTGGGAAATTTTTTTAAAATATGTATTCAGAAAAATAATAATCATGAAAGGAAGAAAAGAAAAGAAAAGAAGAAGATGGCATAAGGGAGGGCAAAAGTATAGACATCACATGGGAAAAAGCCATTACCTTCGAGGTTAGCTTTTGAGAGGTCCATGGAGTTACATAGAGTCAAAGTTTATGACCATGAATATTTTCCTTTTGCATGGCCAATTTATTATCAGTATTCAGGGCTCGAAATCTCATGCTAAAAGGGGTTATAACATAGGGCATGCACACATATAATAGTGACAATATTATATATCAGATTCTGCTGGCAACACTGCAACAGCTTTGTATAATTATAAGAGCTTTTCAGAGCCCCGAAAAAACAACCACATAAAAATATGTTTTCCACTTAGTGAAAGGCATGAAGAATTTCTATCATTGGTGGAAAGATTTACTTCCTGGTTCGGTGACCAGTTTGAGGCATCTGGCACGTCTATACAGCAATAGTCTCGGACCACGTGACACTCTTCTAGATTGGTAAATTTCACATATTTAATTCAAATGATTAGATAGAACATGGACCGTGTATTTGCTTAAATTAAGAGACAAAGCTGTCATGATCAGCTTCCTATTATACTATACCTGGCTGTCAGTGACAGCGGCTCATTGATCTATGGACCCTTATGCGAATAATTCGTTGTGGAGCGTAATTTGTCTTCGATTTTGTGGATTAAATTGGTGGATCGAAGTCGTTGATTAGAAAGTGGCAATAAAGCCAGAGACTTGTCTAAAATAAGTGAAGCATTAGGTGAAAACAGGAAAAGTACTGCTGCTCTTCCACCGAGGAAAGCAAAGACAAACTAACTTACGAAATCGCTGTTGTAGTTGTTCCAAAATTGCATCTCCTTTGCGATTGCTTTGTCTAAAGAATTGGAGGGATCACCTAATCCATTTTTTAATACACATATGTTGGTTCCTAGACATCGTCAAGTAAGATAATCCTTTCTTCTATCACAAATGCAGCTTATCAAAATAAAATTATTATTATGAAGTGAGAAATTCAAGACATAACTTATTTCGTGGCGCTTTGAGAAAAAAAAAAAGAAAAACCCTAGTGAGAAAGAGTAAACGTAGTCAAGACGTCATTTGACAAAATTTAGTTTAAGGGTTGAACTTTTTTGGCATCGAAAGAGAGACGTGAGAAATGGGTGGAGTGAAGTGGCAGTCCCTAACAAGGATGTGTCGAAATAGCAGAAGATGGAAAGAGAGAAGGACAAGGTTGTGTGACTGATTGGTCTCACACATGAGGACGAAAACGGAAAAGAAAGTCGTGATTTGATGTGATCAATACTAATTTGAATATGTTAAAGTTGCGTGGGGGACATAAATCATATAATATCTCTAAATGTTCTCTTTCTCCTAAAGTAACGGGGACGTGTATATACGTGATACTCTCCCCAAAGTGACCGCTCAAATTGTCTCTCTTTTCCCGATTTTCTACACAGCACTAGAGCTGAAAACACATTCAGCTTACACTCATTATATTTTGGGTTTACGTTTTTGTTTCTTTTTTGAAAATTATTTTGTAAATCGACATTGGTACCTTGAATTTGAACCCATACAGAAAGACGTGGTCATGACAGTTTGTGGGAATTTAACTTCTCACGCCTAATGCTTGAAAAGAATCTACTTGAAAATAAAAAGATTGGTAATCACCACCGATAGTGTTAAGTCATGCATATATATATATAGCATTATTTGAGACATAACCTTTTTTTGGGAGGGGGGGGGGTTAAAACATATATAGTAATTTATTTGGTATAGGAATTATGTACATACTGAATAATATACTAGGTAGGTTAACTAATTTTCTAAGAGGGAATAACGAAGCATGACTCACGTGTGCCGGGGGCCTTTGTCGAAGTCTTTGTGACATGATTGTGGGGGCAAAAGGGAACTATAACGAAAGTCAATGTCTGAACAGGACTATACGTCTTCGGTGAATCTTCTTGCATCGCGCCTCCTCAGGTTTCTGAACGGGCAAATGTCTTGTTGCCTCTTGAAACACGTACGTATACTTTCATTGCAAATAGGAAGTTGGACCTATCGTTGTTAATATCAACGTTTTAGAATCACATCACCTTCATAGTGCGATTTACATGTGTCGCACAATTAACATTGATATGAATAATTTTTTATTATTTTTATTTTTTATTTTTTATTTTTTTCTTCCTCTGCGATCGACATGGATCGCTTTCGCTAGAGGCCAATGTGATTGAGCTGGCAAGTATCACTCAAGGCTGGCAAGGTTCTTGACGAGGGCCAATCTCGCCCAAGTTCAGCCCTCCCCAATTGTCATTCATTGCCGACCTTCGGCCATGACTGAGGCCTTACAACTAGTAGAGAAAGGAAAAAAAGAAAGAAAGAAAGAAAAGAAGAGAAAAAAAAAAAAAAAAAGCCAAGCTAATGTCATTTGTATCACATAAGGCAGCTAGTATTTACGCTGGCGATTTTCAACCAAAATTAATAGTAATAACCAAATTGGTAAATGACAAAAGATTTAGAACTAAGTTTTCCAAATCAATATTTTTATGATCGAATTGGCATAGGTATAATAAATTTGTGACTTTTTTTAGTAATTTTTCCAATTGTAAAGCTCTAGTCACGCGTGTGGACACGATAACTCGGGCATTGAATATGGCAACACTTGGACCAATATATATGTGTGTGTGTGTGTCTGTGTGGGACAACACGATATTTCCTGAAAACAGAATATGTGCTCCGTCCTTTTAGACACCGCTCGCGTGTGAACTCCTAAAACTGTCGGTGCTCCCATGACCATCCGCCAATTCCCAATTGTAAAATGCAAAGAGACTTGATGATGAATTTAGCCGATTGGTGATAGAAATTTGTGCCATGAGATTTACATTAAATGTCGTGGATTTTAAATCTCTGAGATAAAATGGCGGTACAACGTTTCTAGCTTGAAATGTGTAGGGATCTTAAACGAAATAGTATTAGCATTGAGAACCTCCACGGAAAGGTGAAGATATTCTTGCCTCTGCCACAACTTGACCTAAGCACCCCGATTTGGTATCTGCAATTCGAGCCTTTTTTCACTTGTGTTGTTGTTTCGTGTTGCGGGCTAACATCATTCTGAATACAACCCTTTCATGGTTTCAGCTTCTAGTTACTTGGAAAGCATCTGCATCTGAAAGGGAGCATTCTATTGAGGAGATACATTAAGAAACAAGACGAGTTTCGATGGAAAACAGTCCTCATAATGACTGGCACTCCTGTGAATTTTCGAGTATCCGATTCTCAAAAATCAATAACTGTTGAATTACAAAGGAACATATGTCGGTCGGTCATTAGTTAAATTTTTTGAAAAATTTGTGATGTACGACTTTTTTTAAGGAATTTATGACAAAATGGATCGCATTATGAACCTTCTAGGAAAGCGTATTGGCTCCTCAGGAGACAATGGAAACTTCCTTAAAATTAGGGTAACTGACTATGACCCTGAGTAGAGAAAGGTTAGGATCCATTCCTCTCCTCTTTTTTTCTTTTTTTCCTTATATTAGTTTGCATATATTTATAGTCCAAGAAAACCTTAAATTCTTTTTAACAAGGGCTTTCTTATTTTGGGTCAAATTTTTTAGTTAGGGTTAACTTGGTGCATAGTTAGATAACATGACAATATCAAGTGTCCACCAAGGCAGTGATTTTACTAGAGAAGTGCCTAGATTTGATTAAAATGTATCGATTGTAAATAAATGAAAACCAGAAAGATCGATGGTTTGAAATTGAAGCTCACTAATCTAATTAATTTTAAATCCGTGAAGATTGTTATACCACTACTTAAAGTTTACCCATTTGAGCTAAAACATGTGGTTCCCACTGGACGTCCTCTCAATTTACAAACCCTATTCTGTAGCCACCACCAAGATAATTATACGGCGATTGACTGAGGTACATTGTCCCGCGGCTCTCCTTTTGATGCATGTGATATAAATTTAAAATATGAAAATAAAGCAAAACAGCATCTAGACTTTGGGCTAAAAAAAAATTATTTTGCTCTCTCCCCCTGTCTCTTTTTCATGATTCTATTTTGTCTCATTTTTAATCTCCGTACTTTGCTCTATTTTTATATTTTCTCTTTCGTTTCCACCCCCAACTTGGGGTTGTAATTTAGTGATGTGATGGCCACAGGGCAAAAGCGAAAAAAGAATTTTGCTCGTTGACTTCCTTACTATTTTACATCAAAACATTGACAAAACTCAAAATGATTGTCTGTGATTTGTGCGGTGTTGGTATCTACAAAATATGCTTTGCTACCTCTCCTTCTCTCCAGTTAATTCTACGTTCATCGTTACAATTTCGTTTATCACCGGCTTTTCTTCCTTACAATGCAAAAAGGGTTTAGGTATAACATTTACCCATATCTTAATTTTGATAAATGAATTACTTCTAATTTGTGTTTTATATTCATTAAGGGATAATTGAAAAATAAGATTATTCAAGAATACACATCAAATACTAAGATTACATATTGAAGTTCCGATAGTAGATCCATAATCAAAAAAGTTTTAAGATTGTTTCCAAAGATACGGCATAGATTAGACAGTTAGTGTATAAGGTTTACCCAACGCTAAATGCAAAAGTGCATATTAGATCGATATGAACATCATGAGTTGTCCAGCATTAAAACCCGTCATTATTGATACCTTCTTCCGGGTTGTTTCTTCTCCTTCTTTCCTAACCCAAGTCCGAAGAAGAAAAAGATAAGTGGGCCCTATAGAGAAGGTGGTCAGAAATTATTATAGAGTCCAACCATAACGACTGATTTATTATCTTCATGCATCAAGATATTAGATTAACTAGTAGAAAAAGTTCAAAATCATTACAAACCTTTCTCTTTTTCTTTTCTATTTTCATTTCTGGATTATTATATGATGGCTTTTAATTGAAATAAGAGAGATATTGATTAGAAACAACATCTCTTATGTCAATGACACCAAAGGGAATATTACATGAAGTGAAATGTGATGCGGATTGAATACTATGAAATAGAGCAACTTTGTGGTTCCTTATTAAATGAGACATCAAACAAAGCCACTTCGAAGAAATTCTGAGAGTTACAAAGGAAATTTCGAGGTCACAATGATTATGAATTGAGAAGGGGAATTGAACTTATGAAATCTCATCTCCCGTTGTTCCTCGATAGCTTAGTGGTAGAGCAATTGGCTATTAAATGACTAATCGTAGGTTCAAATCCTACCGGGGGAGATTTGACTCATTTCAACAAGCTTGATATTCTTTTGGTCTATTGTTTAATATTAATCATCTAATTTGTTACTAGTACAACTAACCATGCAATTAACCTAGGGAAAGAAAATATAATGAGTATCATAATTTTGTGCACTCACTTGCGTGCCATAACTTTTCCTTCCGATCACTTGAGTGCCACATAATTTTTTTATCGATCACTTGAATATCATATAAAAAAAAAAAAGTTCGCCACATCTGATACTTAAGTGAATGTTTTCTTTATAAGTTATGACATCTAAGTGGCCAATTAAAAGTTAAAGTAAACGTTTTTAGACATTTTAACACTTAAATCAACATCGTATAAAAATTATGGCATTAATACCGTCCTCATCCCGATTAACCTAATAGGTCAAAAGTTACAGGCTCACCTTTCTCATGCGCTATATTTACGTGGTTTGGCACGACGATAGTCTCCCTTGCCGCCCCCAAAACTCTTACGAGGACTCGACGATATTATTCACGGCAAGTCAAGAGACCGGCGGTGGCCCTCCTTCTTTAAGCCCAAAAGCTTTTTAATTAATTATCAAATTCCTTTTTCAAAAGAGAAATCACTCACATGAATGAACTAAAAAATAAATTGTCCCGCATTCCTAAACCTATAAGTCTGACAATTCATAGCCTTTTCATACATTATTGCACATGTCATTCCACTTAGGCGAAATAAGTTCTATATAAAAGCTGATTAGAAAGAAGATAGTAGCCAAGTATTAATGTGTTAGCCTGTGCGCAAGTATAATGCTTTTTCCCAGCAGTCCTACGTGCAAATGACTTGCTCAGGAGGTCTACCCATGTTGCATGTTTCTAATTTCTGTGAATTGGGCAGTGCACTCTTACAGCGTTAAGAATTTAAAAAGGAAAAAAGAGGAATAAAGATTCGACGTCTCTCGAGGGCTGAGCTGAATTGATCTGCGAAAAGAAAGTCCTGAATCGCCTTATGTCTCATCATGGGAGTGCGTCTCAAGTCTTCTGCACATTATCATGCAGACAAGAGTCCTTTTAGCACTTTCATCACCATCTCTCTCCTTCTCTCTTTTTATCCCGATGCCTGACTGCCCGTGATATAAAACGTCCCACGCCCGGAAAATCTCTTGTTCTCTTCTCTTTGCCTTTATCAGGATACCATTTATAAATATTTTCAAATTTCTCTCTCCCCTCTTTTTGTTCTTTCTCATCCAGATTTCTAAGAACAGGCAGAGGTCACGCGCTGAAAATAGTTGGAAAAGGAATGAGAAAGCGGCACTTTGCTGATCAAGGCAGAACCAGATTAAACACGACGGATCAACATTTTTGAACTGCATCGACTTCAAACAGCTGTAGATTGAGCGTGTGGAAATAAACAGTTATTGTTTATTAAATTCGCGAAGAGTTTCGTGGATACATGAGCATGATCCTTTCAAACCATTGTCGTCCTCCGATAGAAGAAACTCGCTTGGCCAGCCGAGATTTAGAGGGGTTCTCATGGAGAAATCGAAGAGATCATCCATATCAAAGCTGGCGATGGCTTTTAAGTGGTCTTCACTACTCTCTGATGATTTCTTCTCTTCTAATTCTCTTATCTGTTCCATCTCATCCCTTTCACTCGAAGCTTGACTAATTTGTTTCTCCTTTCGGTTATTAATTTTCTTGCTCAAATGAGAATTCCAATAGTTCTTGATCTCGTTATCTGTCCGTCCTGGCAATCTCCCTGCAATCAAAGACCACCTGTACATGCAAGACAGAGAGAATTTAAGTTATCATTAATAGGTTTTCTTTTTGTAATTAAAAAAAAAAAAAGGTAGGGAAAGAAACAAAACCAAACCTATTTCCGAGGAGCTTGTGAAGCCTAAGTATCAAATCCTCTTCTTGGTCTGAAATGTTGCCTCTCTTTATGTTGGGCCTCAGATAATTCATCCATCTTAGTCTGCAACTCTTGCCACTCCTATTCAAGCCTGAAGAGGATGGCAAACTTTTCTCAACATCATGCTGAGAGAGACTGAGAGAGAGAGAGAGAGAGAGAGAGAGAGAGTTACCTGCTTTAGCTGCAATGGCCTGCCATCTTCTAGCTCCGCTAACTGCAATGACCTCAGCTAATTTTCTGTCTTCCTCCGCAGTCCATGCTTCCTTGTTAATCTTCTTAATCCTACCCTCCATTTTTGAGAGAGAGAGAGAGAGAGAGGGAGGGGAGGGAGAGGGTCGGGAGCCTGAGAAATCTCGCAGTGATGAAGTGAGATTTGGCAACGTTGAATTCCTTTATTATAAAGAAAGAGGCCGTCCTTATGGGCTCTATGATTGAGCAATGAAGGCACGTTATGAAAGGCTGCTACGTAAAGAAGCATTTTCCTAATTTTTAGTGCCCACCTCGGGATATAATTTCCAAGTTCTTTTAGCCAAAACTATGAAGCCAGACAAAGACAAGAAGAAAAATAGTTCGTCACACATTTCTGTTGAGGTCTAGGAGGGCCACCCCGATAGGAGTCTTAGGGGCAAGGCTCTCGCAATCTCTTTTTCTTATAACTAAGAGTGGTGACAAAAAGGTGGGAAGTGCTAATTATAATGAACTCCTCTACGGAATACTCGTTCAAGGGCGAACTAAGATAAGCTTTATTTCTTTTTTTCACATTTACTCTCTATTTCGTTATGTTTGTATGCCTAATCCTAACAGTTTCCATAACGATATAATTCATTTAAGCTCATGGTGTCTAGTCGAGTAATCGCAATATTAGTACAAGAGTATCAATATAATCGATACTTTAAAATGACTCATTAACTTCTCGTGTATTCAAAAAATTGCACCATTTTGTAATTGCAAACTAGATAATCCTTTTTATCCCTTACAACCCTAGTTATAATAAATTCTTTGACCTTATATATATTTGAGAATATTAAGGACATTTATCTCGTTTTATTTCTGCTGGGTGTTAATTACACCATTAGTCACTCTCCCTCTTGATGCCAACAAATGATGTCCTGCCCGTGAATCTAAAAGTGGCAGGAAGCTCTCATGGAAATGATTTCAAAGTTGGCTGATCATTGCGGAAGGAAAGAAATATATGAGCTTTCACGTGTAAATAAACACTGGTTTTGTTCAGGTAAATGCATTGATAATGGGTCTCTACCTAATCATTCTAGAATATAGATAAAATTGTCCAATGCGCGAATGCAAGTGACTTATGTACATACGACCAACAAATTAATAATTCCGACCTCTTTCATTCATTTTTGAACTGTCCAATCAACATGTGTTTCTCGACGAATCATGCGCACGGGAAAAAGGGGCGAAAGCTGTAGGGAGCTTAGGTCACAAATCAATGATTTAACAAAGGGTTAGGTGAAAAGAGGGCTGTATTCTCTGAAACGTAGACCAGGAAACACATTCAAACTTGACAGGCGAATTCGCCACGTGGCCTCAAGTCAACAATCCCATTCTTCATGGATTCATTAGTTTGTAACGGCACGGCGTGTGGGATCTCCCTGCACTAAATAAGATAATTTTAATTAGTTCACTGACAAAATGCCTCTCATTTCAATTAGAAATGTTCACTGAATCACATGCAAATATGCATGCATGGGTTGGGTACAAAGGGAAAGAGGGGGAGGGAGAATGATTAAGTGGAGTAATTAACAAAAGGAATTTGATAAGAGGACAAAGTTTAAGGACAAGATGTCTGAGGACAAACGAAGAAAGCCAAAGATCTCGTCTAATTAAGACGTTACGCTTTATAGAGTACGCTGCTTTTTGCAAAGGGCTCTCCCCACTCGCAGTGGTGCTGAAGTAGACGCACGAAACATATAGATATGAACCTTTTCTTCTCTCCTTTTTATGAAAAATAACCTTTAAATTCATGGACCTGGTCTTAGATAACTATAGTAGCACATCGACTTTATGGACCATAGCGATGGCATTGAGGGGATTTAAAAAAAAAGATGCTATTGCCGCTTGTTATTTTGCTAAAAAGTTGTGCATGATTACCTGGGAGGCTCATCTTTTTTTAGGTCTTGAAAGGGATCAAAGAGGAGGCTCGTCTTGATCATGACCCACGTCCATGTATAAAGAAAGGTGAAAGTGACTTTGCGATCTCTAGTGAGGACCCAGCAAGAGATATGTGTTCTGTATACTAGTCATAAAATTCAGGAGAGGATGTCTTGTTTTTATGCAGAAGGGACAAGTCTGTGAGATAAAGTGAGCTGCACGAATGATGCAGGAATCGTAATAGTTTCAATCACAAGAGGGGTGTCGGAGACTATACTCCTGATTATGAGAGCGACTTACTTTCATTTTGTTTGATTATAACCCTCTCTATTATACGATATAGTCAGAAACTACTGTTGCCAATAGGAGATTTGCACAAATAAATTTTGAGTCGAAAATTTCGAACAAGAAAATCGGTGCCAAATTTATTGAATATCATAAAAGTGGGAATAATCTCTAATTTGTTACTTATTTTACAGGTAACTCCGATTCTGTCCTTCACACACACATTGAAACTTGATATCTAAAAACTCTTCGGGGTGCTGAAACTCAAAATTTAATAGATGTTGACTGAGAAACAGGCATGAAAGCAGAATTTGACGAAACTTCAATAAATGTCTATGCAGACGATAAGGTTCGTCAGTGTAATCCGATGAGACATTGGTGTATAACGACGAGAACGAGAGGGCATTAGAAGCGTGATCCGATGAGACTTCGACATATGCCTCTGAAGGCGATGAGGCTTGGAAGTTTGATCCGACGAAACCTCATAATGTGTGGACAGTGACGAAGGGGCGACGCTTGATCTGACCAGACTTCGTTGCTCTTCGTGTTTCGCGATCTCCATGTTCTTCAAGCTCCAAGATTTCCTTTTCCTTTTCGAAAGTCGGGAGCTTTGGTATATGTGGAAAGCTTTGATGCTTCTTGGAATATCTTTTGAACGTGTATTCTCTCTTACGAGCATCCCTATTTGTAAGGACCTGCAGGATGTTTAAAAAGGAAATCGTACTTCGAAAGATGCCAGAATCATATCTCCATGTTTCGTAACGGAATATATCCTACCATGTCATCTTCCAATTATATCTCTAAAAGTTTATCTTGCAAGATACCGACATATTTTCAAGGTTAATATATAATATATATAGCAATGAGAATATATCGTGACGTCAATATCTTTTATAGATGAATTTTCAAAATCGAGCAATTGAATATCTACTCGATTAAATCAATTAGCAATAATGAGATACCGTTTTCTTTTGACATTGTCCATGAATGCACGACATGAAGTAGGGTTGAGAATGACTAGAGGAACTTTCAAAGTTTCTCATGGTGCAGTATGTAGCGTCCAAACATGAAATTGTTCTCCAGCCTATTTCCAAGGAAGTAAAGGATCAATCTGGTGGCCAGAGCGTCGCAGCATTGCCTCAACCTCTTATGTTTGTCTTTCGCTAAACATAAAGCCAAATCAGGATGATCCTTTTAGGTCGTCCTACCGGTCAAAACACAATTCTGCCCATGATGCTATAAACAAACCCTCTTTAAAAAAAAGATAATAAAATTCTCCACTTGCATCAAAAGCCTTATTGCGAGGGCAGTGCATGTTAACTAAACTTTATTAAATTGGACCGCCCTATATATATTTTAAAGTTAGATCTATTAGCCATTCAGATTATTAAAAATCATTGGCGGAGACGTGCTAACTGTTGTGAATATCATATCTAATACTTTAATTGAATCAATTAATGAAATGCCCCATCCCAGATTTATGTAGGGTCACAGGAATTAAAGGATGCGTTTTTATTTTATTTTATTTTGTCCTCTCTGCGACTTTGTTCTTTATATTTTCCATTAATTTATCTCTGTCTTCCCCTTCTCTTCTTCTTCTACTTATTTTATTTCTCTCTCGCCTTAGCATCTATTTCTCAACCAATTTGCATAGTAATATCATAGCCTCAACTATCCACATCATGCAGGTTGACGATGAAGATTGAACATGTTCATGAGCATTTACATTGCTTTCTTCAAATGCGCCACGAGATGGAGATGAACTGAATAATGGGGCTTTTTTTCATTAGCTCATTGGTTCGACGAATTCAAGATCAGAGAGCAGGTGAACGCTACTATGTTATGATGGGCTTTGAAATATATCTAGCTATTTTGCTGCTTCAAGAAATTTGTGATGGGGTAGATTTGAGTCCACGGAGGTAAACGAAAAATTACTCAAAATTTGCACTAGTTTACTGTAGAGCCACGTTAGTTCATTTGAGAAAAGATTAATATGAGATTATCCTAATATGAGTTTGCCTCGGCCTTCAAGATTTCATATGGACGGACAGCCCATGATCTTCAACGGAACTCTTTTTCTTGATTGGGCCATAGCAAAAGGTTTTTGTTTCAACGATGTGTCCCATGAAACCAAACACGATAAATTCATTGTCTAAGATGATGTAAGAATAAGATGTCCGTGAAATAGATTGTTTGATCTTATAACATAACCAAAAAAAAAAAAAAAAATCACAGATCCAGCTTGAGAAGTAAATGTGTGAGAGTATAATTTTGACGAATGTACTTACTTTGCAACCAAAACCCACTGGCTAGAATAGTATTAAGTTTGGGAAACTCATCCTTATTAGAGACATTGAATTATCATTTAATAAAAAAGTCTCCGCATAAAATTTTTTTTTCATTATTTAACAACTAATTACATAATTAGATCATTTATCTTACATTTTGTAAACAAAGAAACAGACAATGGCAATAGACCGTTCTTGTTGGGCTTAGAATCGGGCCTCATATCCTCAAAAGATCAATGCCAGTGGTCTAGGCCTACTGGTGCTCACTTGTTAAGCCCCCGGGTCTTGGACTAATTCGATCTAAACAACATTGTATACTTTTCTAATACTCGAAACATACGGCTTGGGTCAGTACCCCTTCCGTTTTTTCTTTTTCTTTTTTTCCCTTTTGATAAAGGGAGGGAGTAAATAACCATGGAGAGATCACCATTCAACATCACCCGTCCACTCATCAATCTAATGGGCTAGGTCATTCATAATAGTCCTACCCTGGTGCTAGATAGGGTGATCGGTTTTGAAATGGGCCAAACTTATCTTGGAATCAAGAACTGCCACAAAGGATAGTTCCACTGACTAAGAACCAAGAACTAGCCGCTAATTTCTGAACTCACCTGGGACCAGGCCACTGGTTCCCTAATGGGTCTAGTAATCAATCGTGAGTATCTGCTCTACGTTGCAAATTGGTAACAATGGGCAAAAATAGCAATTGGTAACTCCATTGAAAGTTGGTGGAGTGTGGGCAAAACAGCCTCAATGGTAAAGTTTTCTGAAGCAAATGGGTAACGGCGTGTGACGGCAAAGACCAAGACCACCGTGGGGATCTACTGGAGCACCGTAGCGCGTTGGAACGTGCGAGGAACTTTTCTGGATCTCGTCGGGATTGCTAATAAGGATTGGAGTTTACAGCAACAACGCTTAGACGCTTTCTGAAGCTGGCAAAAGAAATCTGGGCGCTAGTTCTTACTGGAAATCATCGGACAACCTGCAAAAAAAAAGCTCAAGTGTGACAACGACACAGTAATACCGGTGTGGAGGCATTGGGGACTATGGTAATGTCGCTAAAACTACCAAATGAAGGTTGAAAGGCGCTGGCCAACTTGGAAACTTGGTGGAGAAGATGATGACTCACTTGAGCGAGTTGGAATTGCTGGATTTTTGCTATTGTGGTCAAGAGTGAAAAAGGGAAGGCCTGAAGGGTACTCTAACTAGGGTTTTGAAACACAAGAATTTAATATTATATATGTGTGTGTATATATATAGGTTTGGTTCAAATGGTATGAGTAGATGGATCTACACTTGAAACTAGGAACTAGAGGGATATTCACTACCTCCAATTTAGTGAAATTGAGAACTGGACTAGTTCCCATAAGAATCATCCAAAAATAGCCAATTCGAATGGTTCCCAAACCGGTCTGATTCTTTTGCTTGCCCCTAGTGCTAGAGGTCCGTTTGCTATTGATCAAAGTGAGATACATGCATTATTGCTACAAGTTTTGTCACAGGTCACTGACCTCGTATTTGCAAAATTCTGCCCTTACCATGAGGTCTGGGCCATTATTAGTGTTCCCTTATTCAATTGTGATTTTACTAAATAAATTTAAATTTTCAGAACCATTGTGATCGCCAGTAAAAGAAATTTTCGATTTTTTCTTTCAATTTTTATGTGAAATATTCGAACTTTCCGAAGCATCTGTAATTTTTAATTACCTATCAGAGTGGACTTTAAAAAAACAAAGGATAACAAAAGATGCATATAATGTATTTTTTTTTTTTTCCTTTGGCGCATTCAGAATATTTTTAATTTTGCTGGAGCAATTTGATCTGTTGGCAAAGTCTTGTGGCACCTCTGCAGAGAAATCTGAGAAAGAAATTGAAGGATGGGCACAAAAACCGAGGAGTCATTGTACAGAACAGACGACGCAGGAGACTCACAGAGCTGAGAATATAAAGACGAAGATAGACGAGAGAGGAGAGATGAGAGAGACGGACAGGCAGAGAGAGAGAGAGAGAGAGAGAGAGAATGCTCGTAAATCCCCGTAATGCTTTCCCTTCTTCCTTCCAATTCGCAGAACAGACAAAACAGGGCTTCTTGACGACCCTGTGAAAGTTTTTTCTCTTTAGTCCTTCCCTGTGCAAAAAGTTTGAATTTTTCTCTTTTTCAAAGAGAGAGAAGAAAGGAAAAACACGAACCCCACTTCGAAGTTCGAGCTCAAAATCCCTTCAAAGATCCCAGGTTGCAAGAAACTAGAAAAGAGAGGAGATTTTCGCTCGTTTTGAAAGAGAGAGAGAGTACACAGAGTGACAGAGAGAACTCTTTTGTTTTCGTGGGGGGTTTTCAGGTCGTGTGGTTCGAGATAAAATAGTTTTTTTTTCCCCCGAGTTTCCGAGAGAAAAAGATAGAAGGAGGGAGAAAAATGAGCAATTGGCTGGGGTTCTCTCTGACTCCGCACCTGAAAATCAACGAAGACATCTGCAGAGAAGGCCAAGAGGGTGGAGGAGGAGGCGGCGGGGCAGGCGGTGGCGGTGGCTTTCCTCCTGATATTACCGTCATGCCACTGCGCTCCGATGGCTCCCTCTGCGTTCTTGATCCTCATTTCAGGCGTGCTCCTGGCAGTGAAGGTATTCTTAACTATTTGCATGTCTCATTTCCCACTGATCTCCAAAACCCTTTATAATGGAAATAAACATATAGGTTCTAACTGAGGTTTGTCCTGAAAAAGAGAAATAGGAATCGAATCTCTCTACGCATGTCAGATCGTGCTTTCCATCTGTTTGGCCAAGTTCCACGAGATTCTCTGTGTCCATTTTCCTGCTAACATAACTGGCAAAGTTGACATTTTATGGTGATTGTTTCAGTCTTCCTTGTTTGCTCATGGGCTTGTTTGTTTGTTTGTGTAGATTGGAGCTATGAGAATGCGGATGATGGGGAAGATAATCGAGGCCCAAAGCTTGAAGACTTCTTGGGCTGTTGCTACTCAGGCTCTCCCCATGGCGATGATGAGCCCCAAAATCAGAACCACCAAGCCACAAGCTCAGCTGGTGCGGGGATCAATGTGAACGTAGCTCCGAGCTGCTTCAACACCGGCAACCACCCAGATCATCATCATCAGTGTTACATCGAGAGCTCGCAAGCCCTACAGTTCCATCTGCTCGCCACAACAGCAACGACCACAGATGTGATGTCGATGATCGCATGTACCACCACCAAGAACATGTCCCGTTTGATGGCGGCGCGAGTGCAACAACTTGTTCAGTTTCTGGGTTCAAGTTATGGTTGCGTCAAGCGAACGGGACTGCTACAAGTAGCAGTGGCGGTCTCTCTCTCACCATGATGAGCCCTAGCTCTCATAGTGACAACAACATCAACAGCAACGCGGGTGTTGGCGCACCGATTTCTCAGGCACCACCAGTCGGTGATGGTAGCATCGCCAAGAGGGCATCATCTGCGAGCAACAACAATAACAAGTGTGTCGTTCCTCGTAAGTCTATCGACACTTTTGGGCAAAGAACCTCTCAGTATCGAGGTGTCACCAGGTGAGCTACAAATTTTTCGAAAAAGCAGCAGTCTTTCTTCATTTTTGAGTGCTGCCGATGCCAATTTCACTCTTTTTTCCCCTCCAAAAAGATAACTTTCACGATTGCGTTTTAGTTTATTTATTCTATGCATCTGCAGTTTGCATTCCAGTTGTTTTTCAGTTTTTGGGTTTGTGTAATTGTTTATGCAGGCATAGGTGGACGGGGAGATATGAGGCTCATCTGTGGGATAACAGTTGCAGGAAAGAAGGGCAAACCAGAAAAGGGAGGCAAGGTAAGAGAAAAATTAATAGGAGTAATCATTTCACATCCTTATTATTCTTTTCTTTCCCAAGGTTTCTGCATCTCGAAGACTTTTCTAATGATGATGTGTTATCAATGTACTTTCACTGTGCTTTGCTTGGGGCGATTCTACTTTCACCGAACCAACTTGGCAGTCTATCTAGGTAAACTGCTCCTGACCCGTTGCTCTTATTTTTTGTGCTTGTCTCGTGTAATTAGAGAAAATTAATTAGATATATATTTTTTTTTTCTGAAGAATGAAAAGACAAATTTCCATTGATAATGCATACAAAACAAGCGCATTACCTTTGGAACCTACGGCGAGGGCCATATCCTTTGTAAAGAGTTTTAGTAAAAATTTAGCAACTCTAGTTCAATTCTTAAGTATGATTGATTTGATGTGCATTTTTAGTCTTTACTAACAGTTCATAAATCGTGTCGATGATGTTTATCAGGTGGGTATGATAAGGAAGAAAAGGCAGCCAGGGCTTATGATTTAGCTGCACTGAAGTATTGGGGTCCAACTACCCACATAAACTTCCAGGTCAGTTTTTGTTGGATAATCCCTAGGAAAGTACTCTTCTGTAGCTGTAAAAACTATACAAGGAAAGATAATTTTTAATGTGCATTAACTCTTCTCATTTTGTGAATTGCTCAGCTGAGCACTTATGAGAAAGAACTTGAGGAAATGAAGAACATGACTCGTCAAGAATTCATTGCCCACTTGAGAAGGTAATAATAGGTTTAGGTCAATCTTACTTTTGGCCAAAAATAATTAGAAAAATGATCGATTAGCGTGGGTTTATATATAACATTTTTGTAAGTATTTACTTTAACAGGAAAAGCAGTGGATTTTCAAGAGGAGCATCTGTATACAGAGGAGTGACCAGGTATGGAGGCAGGACTTGTAAAGTGCATGTTATTTACTGCTTGCACTTTTGCAGCAACTTTTCTTTTCTTTTCTTTTCTTTTCTTTTCTTTTCTTTTCTTTTCTTTTCTTTTTCTTCTTTTTTATAAATTATCCTTTGCAATAATAGGCAAAACATAAAGGGTGCAATTTGCCATATGACATAAATCAATTGGTGCCATTATTGGAGAGGGTCTCATCAATCTATCAAACAATCTCTCTTTTCTTTTTCCCCTCTCCTCTTATCTGTCAAAAGTTGTCTTTCTTGATTGTCAGACACCATCAACATGGACGGTGGCAAGCTAGAATCGGAAGAGTTGCTGGTAACAAGGACTTGTACCTTGGCACATTCAGTTAAGTTCCCACCTTCCTGATTTTGTTAGCTCAATGCAGGATTCTTGTTGGGAAAAGCATCGAAATTACTTGTACATTCTTTTAATGTTTAGGTAACTCGTGGTCGATGCTCTTTAGTTATTTTTTTCTAGTAACGAATGAATTTATTGCACTCTAATTGCTTTTGATGTTTGGCCCAAGAATGAGACGTTGGTTGCCCTTTTATGAAACTCGTTTAACAATTATTCATGAGATGGCTGTTAACAAGAGCTTTACCCACTCAAGAATTTAGGAAGTGCTATCTGGCTCTATTTGTCTCAAGTTTTGACTGTATCGGATAATTAATGTGTTAGTTACTACTGAATTTTATGTCTTGTACATTATCAATCCGTTTACTTCCATTGTTCGACCTTTGTGTGCTGAATATGTTAAAAGCACGACGAGGATCTGACATGTCGAAATTATGCATCACTGTCCTTTTGATTGAAAATTTTGTATCCTACCTAGTACGATCATTGCTCAATTATTTACACGCGCTTTCTTCTTTGTTTAATTTAGGTACCCAAGAGGAAGCCGCAGAAGCCTATGACATTGCAGCCATCAAATTTAGGGGAACGAATGCGGTCACAAACTTTGATATTAGCCGTTACGATGTGAAGAGAATTTGCTCGAGCTCCACTCTAATAGCAAGTGATCTCGCAAAACGCTCCCCAAAAGAGGCTACACCAGCCCTTTTCGATCACGACTACAACTCGTGCGCCTCCTCATCCTCTCCGCAAGCACTTCTTGCAATAACCAATGGCGACACGTCTGAGGATTTTACCAACATGGTGTGGAGTTCCAACATGCCCGAAAGTCAAGATCCTCCAACGATTGCAAACACTACCGATGGCGATGCCTTGATCATGGGCTCGAGCGATCATCAAGAATCGTCACCGATTGCGGTGGTGGGGCACAAGTGTTCGTACGGAAGCTCCAGTGATTACGGATGTGATGGTGGAGGCGGCAGGGGCGGCGAAGATTACTCTCATGCCTATTTCTCAATGCAGGATCAAAAATATGAAGACGGAAGCAACGGGAGCGATAATAACGGGGACGATAGGCTGGGAAACTTGAGCTTGGCTCATCAAGTTCCGATGTTTGCTTTGTGGAATGAGTAAAGGGGGGGCGCTAATAAAAGATTTTAGTACGCAGAAGAACATGGTTCGAATCAAAGAGGACATCGCGGAAGCTGGAAGGTAGAGAATGTCCAGAAAGGATTTGTTTCCATTAGTAGGTTTGACTTTAAATGGTCGAGAATTTCATGCTATCTGCAATAGCTGCATTCACATGTCTCGTGTCAAATATCGAATTTGCCCCACCAACATACCTTGACTTGGTGAAATAATATATAAGTGGATTCTCGTGTTTGTACTCGACGATCTTTAAATGAATTTCCTCAGAGCAACGTACGCGCACTTAAGGCCATCACAAGATCGATGACAATCTTTACTACTCGTGCATGCACAGCTACTCTATTTATTGGCTTGTACTTAAGTGCAGAAAAAGCTGTTGGGCATTGACCAGATAAAAACATTTGAATTGGAGCTGGGATTTGCTTCCCCTATGCTTAATGCTCCTGTTCCCGCGTGCAAAGCGACTATTAAGACACTATGATTTCAACGTGTAACGAGGATTAATCATGTCACTGAGTGATGTGTTCTGGACAAAACAATACTTAAAATATTGTAATGAATAGGGCATGCTTGGCCGAGTCGAGGAAAATTTTCACAAGCAGTTTCCAGCAGATACAAACAGACAGAGGCGCATGTCATAATGTGGAGTTCGAGATGGAGAGGGAGGAGTAATAGTCAGATGTGTACTGCCGATTGCTGAAGATGTGCCTTAAATTGCGTGCCCTCGTATAGCCGTAGCATCTTTATGTTTTCTGCTGCTTGGAGTCATTTCCCAGAGACGCACTTTTTCTACCTAAAAGACAAAAACACAGCGAGACGAGAAGTGTTTGTCCTCATCGGTTTTTCGATTATTTTTATAAGTAAAGCGAAGCTCCAGAGAGGAATTGGAATTCGATGCACGTCAAGATTATCACCATGATTAAAATTGTATCGAAAACCTGTAAATGATCCTGGAGATTATCTTTGTTATTGGTTCTAGCTAATAGTTGAATCATTTTCAGCTTTCCACTTTACGAAACGCCTTTCATCGTGTCTAATTTTTCATCGCTTTTCATGAATTGTTAAAGAAGGGGAAGAAAGCATGAAAACTAAATAACCTCGTCCCAAACCTGTCTTATCAACTTTTTATCATTTACCAAACCAAACCCAACCTATGGATTTTGATGTAAGATTTCAAGCCCATCTCTTTAAAATTGTCATTTACCCGCATCCTATTTTAGTCGACAAATATCTTATTATAAACACAAGATAAATAACATCGAATTTGCATACACAACCAATTATTCAGAACTTATTCTAAATCTCCTATTAGAAAACCTAAGGAATAAAAATAGAAGATTGAAAAAAACAAAGGAAGCTCAATAATTGTAAATATCTAAAATCTAACAATCCTAAAATGAGAAATCAAACTTTACTGTCAAGTAACTCTAGGAGTACGCATGACAAAATTTCCGGAAGAAAAATCGATTTCTAGCCATAAATTGATTTCCCGATTTCTATGTCAAAATTTGAGAAGTTAAAAATTTTAACTTCGATTTCTTTTTCAAATATATTTCTAGAATATAAATTTATTTTATAAATTGAAAAATCAAATTGCATTACCAAACAAATTTCTGTTCCAAACCCGTTCAAAAAACGGAAAACGAGAGAAATAAAAAGTAGAAATTTTATCATTCGCGCCTAGGTATCTAAAAAATATACAAGCAAGCTTGAGTATTTTAATAGAGCAAGATTAATTTGGTAAGCAATTTATTGAGTTCAGGTTTCAAGATTACCTGTCAAGTAACATTCCAAACTCCGATAGGCTTTAAGAATGAACATTTGTTAGGTGACCTAACTAAAGAGCATGAAGGAAATAGGATCATTTTTACAATTACAAATATTAGGTGTATTGAAAAAATACGGCAAACAAGTGCTCAAGATGGAAGAATGCATATGATTGGGAGCACTTGTTTTAAGGATGAAAACATTTTCCTAAAAATAATTATGCAAGTCGTTTGAAATAATTAGTTAATAAAAATGTTTTTATTATTGACAACATATATTAATCATTATTGTGGATGATGAAAATATTTTTTATTCATACAAATTTAAAAGCAATATAAGCGATCATTTTAAGGAATTTTTGTTTTTTAAGTCATTCATATTTCATGAATGAAATGGAGCTTTTGCTATTGCTTTCCTTGGAATATCGTTTTTATGGACTTTTTATATCGATGAACTTAAATTCCAATACATTTATATTTCGATCACTCTCTCATCATGTGAATTTCGGATCCCCGTGAGCGGGCATAGGTCGATTTTTGTCAACAATCTCTTATGATAGGCCTGCGATATCAATTTTGTCGGACAGATTTATGAAATTTGACGGGGAAAACCAGGTAACACAGAAGTGGGACTGTTGACCTAGATCTGCCTGCTGAGTGCTATCCCAAAATAGAAAGTTGCCGACTCGAAGTGGGACTCTTGCTCGAGTATTGACTTCAAAAAGATTAATATCTCCTGGTTTAAAATTCTTGGATACTTCATTATCAATACAATTTTATATTTCATTTATATCATTCGTTTATTTTTAACTGGTAATATTTTTAAAAAACTGATACAGCTTCAGGAAAGAGTTTGGCAAATTTCTGAAAAATAAAGACCAATAAAAGTTAAGGAAAAGTTGACTTTTGGAAAGAAGCTATCGAAAAAAAATCCCTTGTCAACTCTTTACAAAACATTTATTTTAAATGGTTAACATCGAAGTTAAAACACTCATTTCTAGTTTTGATTAGTTTTTTTATTCATGCTTTCTTTTTCACTTCCAGCATCACGATTTAAGTTTTACCTAATATGTAGTATCAGACAAGCTGCATTAATGTCAATATTTAAAATTAAATGAATCATTCTCTTTTTACTAAAACACAATTTTATGAATAATTTAAAAGATAATTGTAACAACCAACTCTAAATTCCACATGTCGCCTATCCAATCGTGAATGAGCGGAAAGGTTTTTATACTGCTGGTACACTCGATAAAATTGTTAAGTATAGAGGATAGTTATAAAATCATTGAAAATTACATTTAAAAAGACTCAAATCAGTGGAATTTTTCAAATATACTCCGCAAGTATATGTAAGACTAACTGATGGCGTACGAAAATCTGAAATTGTTGCAGCAAGGACATTTAGAGATAGATTTAGGGCAGAACAGAAGGAGGAGGATCCAGTTACAAATCCACATCATCCAGAAAA
Source organism: Eucalyptus decipiens (assembly GCA_014182575.1). Taxonomy (NCBI): domain Eukaryota; kingdom Viridiplantae; phylum Streptophyta; class Magnoliopsida; order Myrtales; family Myrtaceae; genus Eucalyptus; species Eucalyptus decipiens. The sequence goes on along the minus strand of CM024614.1, from coordinate 59,441,790 downwards.
GCAAATGTAACCTGGCACAGAGAGATCTGTCAAAGATGATAAATAATCACCCAGTACAAGACTAGTTAAATTTTTTGAAAGGACAAGATGATCCATGCAGCGCAGGGACATTTCTCCATCACGCAGGAACCCTTTTCGAGAGCAGATACTTTTTTTGAGCTACAGTGTTAGGGTTCAGATCTAGGGTCTAGGGTTGGGGTTTCTGGATGACTATTTGTTGGTCTTGTTCCATCCGACGACCATCTTGATTAACAGCCGCTGGCATTACTTGGAACGTGTTCTTTAGTTGCTCTTGATGGAGGACAAAGTCGTGCCCTTTTGCTAAAATTTGCATGCACGAGACGTGCCCTCTCCCTTAATTTGACTCGTTCCTTTGACAGGCACTCAGAGAGAGAGAGAGAGAGAGTGAAGATGACGATTTTTGTGTGTACTCTCCTAATAATTGAGGAGTAATTACAAATCGCAGCATCGGTGGACCGAAATGCTTTCTCCATTCCCAAAACCACTTTGAAATAATTAGCTTGTAACTCCCAATTTCTGCTTTGTCAACCCCACTTTTACGGTGATAATGATGCCATGTGGTCAACCTTTTACACGGTTTTTAGAAACCCTAGAGACACCCGCATTATCCAGACACTTTTATCGCCTTCGCCTTGTGCTTGCACTGACAAAAAAGGGAATTGTATTATTCACGGATGAATGGGTTGAATTGGGGGTATGTTTCTGTATCTTAAATCTACTCTCCATCATAAATTTTGAAATTTGAAACTCAAATGAACTCCACGCACCATAACAACACTTCAAATTGTATAAAATCATGTCAATTATGCCACGTTGCACTTGTTTCATGGGTTCGAAAGAATACAATTTGATTAGACTATAAAAATGGGAGAGAGCATTATCACAATTACAAACAAATAGCTAAATCTTTTCTATAATTCCCATATCAGCTCTAGTGTGAAACTCTCCTTTCTCTTCCCTTTCCATTTTCTCGTTTAAGTGCAGAGTTAGAAGTGGTGGTTGTAGCTTCCCGGGAAAAAATGTGAAGCCTTGAAAATGACCATAGATCTCTAATATTCTAATCTTATTCAATTATCTAGACCGAAGGAATTATTTGAATTGTAGAACAAACCTTTTGGTTTCCACCAAGAGGCAGTGGCGTGCTTGTTGAGAGATATCTGAATTTCAGGCTCAAAGAAGGCAAAAAAGAGCAAAGGGGAGATCAATTTCCAAGGCAAAAATACCCCACATAGAAAAAAGTAACACGATCTTAATAACAATAATGGGGAAACTCTCTCCCTCTCTCTCTGGCCCATCCCCTTCCTTCATTCCCATCCTCTGTCTCTGCAATTCCAACAGCCCCTCTCTCATGCATTTAGATACCAGCAGAAAAGGACCAGAGGGGAGAATCACGATATTGCCACTAGCATCCTTTTCACAGTCTCTTTTATTTATTGACACATGGAGTCTCTCTGATAATGACGCGACAAGACAAGGAAGAAAGGTCCCTTCCCCCTCCCTCTCTCTCTCTCTGTGGATGGGTGGATAGATGAAGATCCTTTCGGTGTTAATAGATGATGGAGAGGAATGTGAAATCAGGAAACGATGTCCCATGCTCTCGCTCTTTCATTTTGGCTTTCTTTCTCCTTTCCTTTTCATCTCTGCGTCTGTCCCCCCAAGTCGCCAAGCTCAAACTCTCAATTGTGTAAATGTATGGATCTCCTATGTTCTTCTCGTGTACGAATCTCAAATGGGTTTCTATCACAGAATCAAATGATGGCCTACGTTATTCGTTACAAACTAGAAAACTCAAATGAAAGGCCTGTTATTGTTGGGTCGTGGAGTTACATGGTCAACATGTTAATTCCAAAAGCTCTAACGTTTTTGTTCGTTGCATAGATGAGAACTAGACAAGGGCGTGAACCTACGTCCGACACTACTTGAAAAAAATCATGGAGCGTCACAAGTGCAAACAATTGCCAAGGAAAGCTAATTTGAACACATTTGTACAACCACTTGATATGAAATGGATAGTTACCTAATCGATCGGTTCACCTAGATTTTATAATGGTAAAGGGAAAGAAATAAATATGATTTCTAGTGTCTCATAAAAGCTTATTAAGTTGTAAACTACCACTGTCTCTTGCACTTAGTGATATCTCTTCTAAGGAATCTAGTTCCGAATGTGATGTGAATTAATGTGGAATCAATATAAACTCCTGTCATTAGCGGCCTTTTGATACAGTTATTTACACTTAAGGGAGAAAGAATTCTCGTCACCATTATGGAATGATGATTCTAGTGCTCACTCCTGGCATTCTGAATACTTTGACCAGTGGCGGGTTATTATTGGGCCGTGACATGCATCTACAGCAGAAGTCAAAACTTGGGCCGAGGAAGGAGGCCCGCAACTCATAGCCCAGTAAAACCCTTCTCGTACTCTCTTTGGGTTTCCTGTTTAGGCGATGATTTAAAGAGTTAAAAGCTTGGAAATAACAAGATCGAAAATCTTCTGTTCCATGGAGTTGCCACGGTCGCGGGCTTATCAAGTTCATGTCGAGTGAGGTAGAATATTATCTCTAGACCTATCAAATGGGTATAAAAAATGATCCGATTCAAATTGATCCATTTGCATGCAATACAAATTAGAAACTCATACCCAACTCAACTTGTAATGTTAAAACATTTATATATTTAACTAAATCTAGAAAAACTGGGATTAAAAAAAAAGGTGATAAACTTCTTGCATTTGTGTCGATTCAATCCTAAACTTATAATTGAGTCCTACATCTTTTGATGATCTACCAATTTAGTCAATCCAGCAAATTTTGGTCTAGAATCACTAACATTGACTCAAACCGTTTCAGATCTAGGAGAAAGTCGTGACCCCTACCTATTGTCCAACAAGGGCATGGAGGCTCTCATCTAGACCGGTGATATTGTTGTTATAAAAAAAAAAAAATAAAAGAATAATATAAAATAGAATAAAAAGTTCAAAAAAAATATATTATAAAATTTGTTCCCACCAGCTTGGATTGTGTCACATATGACAATTGACATCTGTGTTAGCAAATTCCAGCCAATTTGATCGGATGGACTATATTGACAAATTATCAAAATATTTATAACTTACTTGGCATAATTGAAAAGTTTAAAATTAAATTTGTACAAATGTAATGGGTTTTCTCTAAACTCTTAAACATTGCTATAGAAAAGCTATATTTGATAATATGAATGATGGATATTAGCATTTAATGGACAATTATATGGTATATACGCGTTTGGATTTTGCTTATTTATGTCCTTTTTTGACTTCTACGTAGATTTATTGTAAATATAATGTTTCCCTATTGAGAGGGCTTGAGGGAGGCTAAATATTTTATGGCATGATCTCTTCATATCGCTGGACCCGAAGCAGCTCTGGCACACACATAATCGTGGGTTGTAGGAATGAGCTGTCCATTATGTAAATGAAAATACTAAGAGGTAATCGAATAAAGAATGGACCGACGCGCAAAACATAGGACAATGGGCGTTTGTCTGATTAATTTTTAAAATTGAGGAATACGTGTGGATCTTTGCAGGGAGGGAAGGAAGAAGGGAAGGAAGGAAGTGAGATCCACTAAAATAGGGTAAAGCCCTTTTGCTCTTTGCTGATGCGGATGGAAACGTGCGTGGATGAAATAAATTAAAGTTTTCATTTTATAAGCATGAGAATTGCCGACATCACAAATGCAAAAATAAATAAATAATTTGGAGTTTGAAGTCGGAGATTTAACTCTTTCCTTTTTTTTTGGTCAAAGCAGTCGGAGATTTAATTGGAGGGTAGCTGGCATGAACGTGTAAAAAAGCGTTTTTTTTTTTTTTTTTAAGGTTAAAAGGGGGAAAAAAAGAGGGGACAGACTCTTTGATTTTAATTTCTCATTTAAGGATGCACGGGCAGAAGGAGGCAATTCTTTATGAAGTAGAGAATCGATCGTCCATAATTTACTATGTTCGAATCCGGTCTTATTACGATGTTTTTATCTATTTGGCTTGGCCCCTATGAAACAAAAGATTGTTTTTGGGATTATGGAGTCGTGATTTCTTGCACCAGTCATTGCAGATAAAGCGATAGAGTCACAATTATGTACGGGATGTTAACTTTGATTGACTTTTGTGTGTTAAAAGACGCTCAATATAAGGGGAAAAATGTCAAAGAAATCCTAAATATTTTATATTTGTGTCAATTTAATCATAAACATTTTTATTTTATGTCAATTCAATCATTTCCGATTAATTTTGGTTGTATTTTGCTGATTGGACACCAGTTGGCTAACATGGCACGATTAACGGTAATGTGGATAATTTTTAAAATATTTTAATAATTTTTAAATATTTTATTTCTTTTTCTTCTCATCCTCCTTCCTCTAGTTAGTCGGTCCGATGACTAGCCAAAGGTGACGATTGGTGAGCCTCACCAGCTCGAGTTGTCACCAATGGCTGCAAGGCCTACCTCACACTAGGTTGTTGAGGGTCAAGCCTCGCCAACCATGAGCGAGGCCAGCTTAAGACCACCCATGCCGCAAGGGCAATCTTGCACTAGGCTAGTAAGGCTCACCCTTGTTAGATTTAGCAAGGGTCAAGCCTCGCCGGCCATGGGGAGGCTTGACCTCGCTAGATCCAGTGAGGTTGAGCCTTCGCCCGGTCTCTAGCAAGGCTGCCCATGCCGCTAGTGTCCCTCATTGATCTTGACCCTTACTAGGCCTCATAGCCTCTAGCGATGGCTTGAGCCTCGCTAGTGGTTGGCGAGGCTCGTCAGAGGCCGGCGAGGTCGACCTCTACCTCATTGACCGTCAATTTCATGAACTTAAGTATGTGTCTTTTTTTGACTAAAAAAAAAAAAAAAAAGCATGTGTATTTTTGTGGTCAATAAAAATATTTTTGTTAACTCATTTTTCTAAATGATTGAAGAATTTTTTTCTTTTTGCGACTACAAATTTTCAACAAAACAAATGGAGCCAAAAAAGGTCAAAATCTTATCCAAATAATTCTTATGACCAAAAAAAAAAAAATCGAAAAAACCCATTCTTATCCATTTGAAAATCTTCTTTCAAAGTTTCTTTTTGATTTGGAGATATCTCCGACACGTCATTATATGGATAAAGGGATAAAAATGTATTAACAACTACCTGATCATGGTTAAATTTCAACTTCCTCTCATTTTCATCCTTTTTATTTTGATAAGGACACGATTCAAAAAAAAAAAAAAAAACTCAAAGCGAAATTACAAGCATTTGCTTCTTCTGACTAGGCGAATTTTTTGAATGGCGGGAGTGGGTTTGGCAGGATGCAAAAGAAACGCGGTGTTGTGAATATGAATAAACAAAAAGGCGATGCCTATACTCTTTAAAGTCATACGTTCAAATTCATTCAATCTTTTATTCATTCATCGATTCCAAGACATGTCCAATTTTTGAAGCTATTAGTCTTATTTTCTATCAAAGTTCTAACAATTAAAAAAATTGCATATGAAGAAGAAAATTCATAACTATCGACTACGATAAATCTTATGTACTTAAACACTAGATATTGCTTATAGATATGCTTGATTTGTCTCATTTCAATTTAAAAGGTGCTTATCGACTATTCCCCAATAATTTCAGCAAATGTCTTATAATCCATAAAAAAAAAGTAGAGGACAAATTGTTTACTAATCAATTTAGGATGAATTTCAAAGTTTGTGTGTAAAAACTTGGAGGAATTCATGCTCTTATGAAACTAGTAAGTATATTTGATCATAAATCTTTTAATTTTCATGACAATAATTACACATAATAAGGGAATAACCCCGAAACACATTAAACACACTTTAGTTGGGAAAATTGTCTAAAAAGCTTTAAACGTATTGCATTTTTGCCAATTAAATCATAAACTTCTTAATAGTGCCAATTTAATCTTATAGATTTTCACGTTTTGTTGATTGAGTCAATCTGGCCAATTTGGTTGGGATTCGGTGGATGCCTATTGTCCTAAGTGGCATAATTGGTTTTGAAGTAGATAACTTTTAAGTATATTTTTATTTTTTTGAATTTATCTTTTTCTTTTCATTTTTCTTCTTTTTATTTTCTTTGTATTTTTTATAACTCTACCCAAGGGAGGGCATCGTGGCCCTTTTCGATCCTTGCCGGCCGTAAGCAAGGGTCTCCGTGCCCTTACAAGCAAGGTCATTAGGCTCTCACTCAGATCTAGTTGAGGGCCATAACGCCCTCTCGACCACAAGTGAGGGGCTTGCAGCCCTCGCTCGCGACCAGCGATGGTCACCGACAACCTCACCAACCAAAGTTGTAAAAAAATAAAGAATAAAAAGAATAAAAAATTAGAAAAAATGTAAAATGTTATTAAAATTTGTTTATGTAAATGCCACCGACATGCCGTCAATGATTTCTGACTACTATTCATGTCAGCGATTTTTGGACAAAATTAATCGAATAGACTCAATTGGTAAAATGTGAAAATATTTATAAAATCAATCGGTATACTTAAAAAATTGAAGACCGAATAGATAAAAATGCAATAGATCTAGAGATGTCTAGATGATTTTCTGCCTCCTCAGTTAGAGGAGCACACCTGAGGTATGGTTGACAAAACGATCGCCGGGGGTACAACAAACCATGGTCCCGGTGCGCAAACACCGTGGAATCCAAAGAAGAAGCCGTTTCATACCTTTCGATCTGATGGTCAAATCGCGTTCCCAATGCTCGAGAGAGCTTTTGACATGATCGATCATCCCGAGTCCCCCCTCTCCTTCTCTCTCTCTCTCTCTCATATCTGTTCCCCTGCCTCTCTGTTCCGTTACTGGTCCCTCTCTGGATTCCCTTTCCTAGGCGCCCCCAAAATTAGACAGTAACATTATTCTCTTTCCTTTTGGCTGTCGGTTTTTCGGTGAAACCTCGCCCCTCCCCCACCACCATTATTGAGGTTGAAGAAGCTCGGTGGAAGAACCCCGAGCAAGGCACCGGGCGGCCCCCCCGTTTTTCCAAAGATCCTTTTTCCCATTTTCCCCTGATAAACTCAGCAGTCCCTCGATCGATCGGTCGATCGGTCGATCTCCCGACGAAAGATCGGATTTTTTTCTTTGGGAATCAGCTTTACCAGCTCGACCCATAACGCCGTTCCGTTTGATGCTTCCCGAGGGCAGCATTCCTGGATCGCCCCCGCCGTCCCAAACCCTAATCCTCCGGTTTCCAGCCTCCGAATCGAGGGAGTCTCCTTTCTTTTCCCTTGCTTTCCGAATTGGAGGCCGGGAACGCGGAGCTTCGGCGTCCGGAGGAAGAGGGTCGATCGATTCCGCGCGATCGCCCCTGAATCTCGTCTCGTTCGAGGAGAAAGGTGAGATTTTTGCGTTCGGGGTTTCGAGAGCTGAACGGGGGAGAAGATCGATGAAGTGGGGGCATTCTCGAAGCTATACGCGAGCGCGCGGCGTGAGACGGGCGAGCAGGAATCTGCATTTGCATTGAGGATCTCCCCCCCAAAGCTGTTGGCTTTCAGTCGTTTGTGCTGGTTTTTGTCCCATGGAGTCGTTGTTCTCAGCTCATTTTGTTCTGATTCTGGGGTCTCTGTTTGCAATCTGGGCCATTGTGGTTGAGTCTCAATCGCCAAATGCACCCAGCGTTCAACAACAGTCACCTCCGCCTACTGTGTTCCCTCCCCCCTCCTCCTCCTCCTCCTCCCCCCGCCTCCTTCTCCTCCGCCGCCGTCCCCACCCCCGCCGCCGCCATCGTCGCCGCCGCCGCCGCCGTCTCCATCAACTCCTCCTCCCCTCCATCGCCTTCGCCACCGCAGGCTCTGCCGCCGCGCCGCCATTCAGGAAATAACGACGCCGCAAAGAAATCGGATCCGCATCGGTGGCATAATAACAGAAGCGGGAGGCCCCCGCCACCGCGTGAAGACAAGATCAATTCAGGCAAGAAGCTGGGGTTGTTATTTATTGGCATAGCTTCGATATTGCAGATTTTCGTCGCGGGGTTTTTGGTATTTAAGAGACGGCAGCTGATGAAAACCAAGGATAGGTATGAAACGTTTCCATGAGAGTTCGACGTTGGTTCAACTGAAGAACAATGATGGAGATGTGTGGCTCATTGATGAGATTCGTTGGAGGACTAACAGGAGGAGTTCGTTTGTGAATGGCCAGAGGAACCATTGAGACGAGAGCTTGTGGATAGATAGCAACTGCAGATTGACTGTAGCATACATCCAGCATCGGAGTCCTTGAATTTTTTCTTTATTCCTTGTATCTGTAATTGGTGATTGCCGCTTTCTTATGCTTTGTCTCGATATCTTCATTCTTCACATATGATCTTCTACCATATTCTCCTTGCATGCATTATGTAGTGGCAGAGAGGTGAAGATTTGTTGCTAGCCCTGGTAGTCAATGCTTGACTCTGAATACCATCAGAGCCGGTATCATTTACATGGGAAAGCTAGGAAATTTATGGATAGGATGAGAATTTTGTTGGGCTACATAGGTAAGAGAAATAACATCACATTGCCATTCCCAATGATGTTAGTGCTATCTTTTGACGCTAATGGAGCTGTTTCTTCTCATTTACTCATCGTCTGAGATTCAATTGTGCAGTTGCGGTCGACAATTTAGAAAGAGAAATTAGCTGGTCAGCGAGATTATGTTGCGCTGGATGTCATTGCTGATTTGAATCTCCATCCTTAATTCGTGTAATATTGCCCTCTTAGTTACCATCCTTGTTGCTCATGAAACTTATGGTAATTATTGTCACTTAGATAGCCCCATCTACAAAATTGTTGAGTAGAATGAAACATAGAAGTGATGGCTCGGCCGTAGTAGGAATGCGGTAGAAATACAGCCTTTGCACTATTGCAGTAGTTCAGCCGTAAGATTTGTTTCTGAATTTCAAATGATGCAGTTTCTTTTTCTTATTAGCTGTCAATTAGACAGGATTTGTCCATATTTCTGAGCACAACATTCGGTATACTATAAGCTGTTATAGGGAAATCCTTCATCAATGCATTTAAACGCACTTTGGAGCTACTGCAAACTGCTTCATTGTCATTTCTGGGTAATTTCCTACGGCACTCCATTCTTGGTGGAATACCATATCATTGACTATTTGTGTGTGAGTAAACGCTGGGCGAGGTGTGCGTGTGTGCTTTCGCAAGAAATATGTTGTGTGGTGAGATTACTGTATCAACTGTTTTAGCGACATTAGTCTTTGTCCCATCCCATTGTCTCCTTCACCTGTCATTGTGCTTCAGATGTATTGCTTAGTTGAGACACACTCTCCATGTAGATATAGACTACCAACGGAAATGATGGTTAAGCACCACCGTTGTCTGTAAATGTCTTGTGGCATCAATATGTTTTTAAGATGTCAATGGGTTTATTTCAATCTCCCAGCCAGTCATGTGTTTAACTGCATTTTTCCTTTTGGTCGGGAAGCGTGGCGTAGTCATCCATTAGATTTTGTGTTCTTAGTAGGCAGTAGAATATGGGTGGTATGATGGGAATTAACATTTTGCTCGCTTTGGTTGCCAGCTGCGTGTGTTTGCTGAATTGGGAAGTGATGAACTTGGTTATGGTTAGCGTCCGAAGGGATTTTCAAAAAGAAATACTGGGTTTGTTCTAGATTTGACTGTGAATGCTACAAGTTCAAATTTCAGGGAGGGCGTGAAAAAAATATGCAGTTGCTTCTATCATTGGATCGGTTGATTGTTTAATGAAGTACATTCACTGGGTTGACTTGAGAAGTTGCAGCCTTTTAGGCCATGTTTGCGTTGTAAAGGTGTATTCTTTTCCATTGTCCAACAGTCATGTCTTAGATTGGAGGCTGGCTTCAAGAAAAGAAAGATTAACAAATAAATAATAAAGCAGGTTACAGACTGTTCTTATAGGGACGGATATATCTTATGGTTTGTCTTCCGCGTCTAGTACCCAACTCACTTGGCATTATCTATTCGGTCTCCTAAACAATTCCTACGTGGAAAGACACGTCTCGAGAATTTGTTTACCAAGTCAAACTAGATTCTCACGCGTAAAGCGGCATCGCTGGCTTGATTATCTGGGGGCGCTGTGAAGCTTCCTTATAGAAAACAACTGGTAAATTTGTTAGACCGTAGTACAGAAAAACCGAAAAAGAGAAACGGGGGATGGAGTGAACGAATCGACATCCTTATCGTGAAGTCTATCGACCTCTTATTCCAACGACACTTCCTTTTCCCACTCGAGCTTAGCTTGACTTGAACTTGATAGAGCTCTATTTGAGCTCCGACTTGATTTGGCATTCGAGCTGCCTGAATTTGCCTCCAATTCTGAGAAGAATTGAGCACAGCTCAAGCATTCACTGTGTTCGGTTCCAGTATCTAATGAATAACATGATTCGTGTGCGTCTTTTTGGGGATGGATGATGAGGTTCAACGCGATGGTCATGTGGCATGCAACAACGTATTCTCAAAATTATTAATTGCTTGTCTCTGGGGAGATGTGCATTAATTACTATTCAAGGTGCAAGTAATAAGAACGCTTAACTCCTAAGTGATTACTTCGGTACAGCATGTGGAATTAAATCCCACTTCGGTACAGCATGTGGAATTAAATCCCACTTCGGTACAGCATGTGGAATTAAATCCCATACATGACTGCCTAGACAATATTGATGCCAGTCTATGTAGCACCGACACGGATACGCGACACGATACACGACACGACATACCGATACGTCATTTATTAAAAATAGAGAATTTGGCACGTTATATATTAAATATATTTTTATGTATAAATACATAAATAAATAATAAAAAATAGCCTAGAATTAATTTACTCAAAAAATATTAAATAATATTATTCATTATTTTAATTTGTTACGATAATACATAAAACTTAGAGGAAAAAAACATTGTTTAAAGAAAAATGCTGAAATGATATTTTTAAATTTATTTATTTATCATATATAGCATTTTTTTATTACTTTTTTCATAGTAAAAGACTTTTAAAAAAATTAAAAAATTATAAAAAAACAAACTGAAAAAAAAAAAATTGACCCCGTGCGTTTATATTTATAGCATTTTCTTTATTACTTCTTTTATTACTTCTTTTTTGTATATTTATATTTTGACCCCTCAAGTATTAGAAATTTTTAAAATTGACTTTGTGTATGTCGGAATTCTGGACTCGCGTGTCGGAGAGAGTTGGCCACGTGTTGGATTTTTCGACACTTGTTGACCGCATGTTAGAGCGTGTCAGGACGTGTCGGAGCGTGTTGGACACGTGTCGGAGTGTCGGACACGACACGAATGCTTCCGGAGAGTGTCGGTGCTACATAGATGCTAGTCGCTTGGACCAATTCTTGATCACATCAAATGGTAATTCCAAAGAGCCAGCTATAGAAGATATTTTGTAAATCCATAGTAATACCATGTTCTAATGGAAAATGCTCCTACACCCACCAAATCATGAGCGTAGAATGGGTGGAGAAGTTTTAGGCATTAGACTGGAAGATTTCTTGTGCTTATTTTAGTTTTCTTAAGTTTTAGATGGATCCATGGAACTGGTCCTATCAAATTTCACGCACTCCGTGCAACATTTTCTGACAAGTCAAAGTAAAGCGAAAAAAAGAAGAAGAACTTTCCTATTCTTAATTGCAAGATTAATAAAAAGATTGGATTCATATAAAAAATTGAGAGTTGATGTTGTTGGTCTATGGGTGTTGAACTTGAGAGTTAAAGCCGTGAGTAAGAGATAGAGAAATGACTTACGTGAGGTAAGAACGAGACAAAACGAACATTTAGGGGGTGTTTGTTTGTATTTTTTTTTTTTTTGTGAACAAATATCTTGTTTTTTTTTTTTTTGTTTTTTGTTTCGGGAATAAAAAAAGAACAGAAATGTGTTTGTTTGCGTTTTTGTTCCAAATCTATCTTTTTGTTCCCAGGAACAAATTTGAACGAAACAAGAAAAAAGCTTATTTCTCGGAACACTTTCGAGAAACAAATTTTCTCTCTCTTCTATTTTTCTTCTCTTTCTTTCTTCTTCTTTTCTTTGGCTAGTCGCCGGCCTCAGCCACGGTCGGCGACCGGCCGTCGAGGTTCGGTGACCTCGCCGAAGCATCGCCGGCCCTGGGCGAGCTCGAGCTAGCCCATATTCGGCGAGGCCGAGCTCGCCTAGCCACTAGAGAGGCTCGGCCTCGCCTAGCCACGGCGAGGCTCGGCCTCACCGTGTGCCGGTCGCCGGCCATGGCCGAGGCCGGCGACCAGCCAAAAGGAAGGAAAAGAAAAAAAGGGAAAAGAAAAAAAGAAAAAAGAAAAAAAGAAAAAGGAAAAATAATATAAAAATAATAAAAAATTAAAAGAAACAAAACAATTATACAAGTTTACCAAACGTGTTCATGTTCTTTTTCTATTCTAGGAACAATTTACCAAACTCGTTCGTCTAAAAATTGTTCCTTGGAACAAAAAAATTGTTCCTTGGATCTATTTTTGTTCAAATACAAACAATTTTTGAGCTTTATATTAGGGATTTTAAACGTTCCAAATGCATCCTTAGTTAATGGGTGTTGAGCTTTATATTAGGGATTTTAGGGTTTTCATTTTTCTTAAATAATTTTTTTGGTCGGAAATTTTTCTTAAAAATCTAAAAATAATAATAATAATAATAATAATAATAATAATAATAATAATAATAATAATAATAATAATAATAATAATAATAATAATTGGTCTGGTTCGGGTGATGGGTGGGCGGTTCCACACCTAGAATTAGGAATTGGACCAATAATTGAAACCGATAATCGGATCAGTTCATTTGAAAACCGTTAGTTCCGGTCCGGTTCGGGTGGTTCCTGTCTCTTTTGTACATCTTTACTTTTTTTGTCCATTGATATAGGAGGTATAAGTGTTCCGATAGTTTCGGGCTCCTTTTGGCAAATAGAGCATGTCGGCATAGGTACTATCTTCCTTTCTAATGGATTTTCTCCTCCTATGTAGGGCATTTTGACACACACTCGACATAAGTAGTCTGATTTTCAGTAGAGGTGTTAGATTCCATACCTTTTCAGAGGGCCATGGTGGTTTGGCAGAGAGATGAGGCTTGCTTTGCATTGTTCTTTGTCTCAATATCTCTAAACTTTGTATAGCCACTTTTGACTGAGTAGCATCTTGATTGATTGCATGTCCCTACTTGCTTATTTGCTGTTGATGTTGTTGGGAGAATAGTAGCAAGAATATCATTCATAGTTTGCTTGTCGTACAGAGTATGTTGTTTATGTTCTTTCCATTCTGCTTCCTCTGCGTTGATTAGTTTCTCCGTTAACCTTGATTCATTTTGGCTTGCTAGACCCCCAAGTTTGCTTCTTAAGCCACCTATCCCCTTTTTGTCTTTTACCAAACTAATCGTCTCACGTCCTTTGAAATAGCGTCCCGACCCATAATTAAGCTCTGTCATCCCACGATGGGCAAGAGCTCTTTCCAAACAAGCTAGAAGTCACTATGACAGAAGTAAATCCCTTTCAGCACTTTACTCTATAGAGCATTTGGAGCTTGACCGAGTCTCTAAGCTTGTTTGTCCAGCATAGCTCTGTTGAAGTTAGGAGATCCTCAGACCCCGCTCCTCCCGTCTTTCCTTTGTTTCGATGTCTCCCATTTTTTAACAATGAAGGCTAGCTTGGGATGCATTTGTTTTCCACCAAAATGATGCTATCTTCAAACTTCTGCTCAATGGCTCTATGATGGACACTGAAATTTTTAAATTTGATATTGCAAATTGTGGTTAAAGCTTGCACCGCTATTTTTATTAGAAGCGATAAGTGCTGCAAAAGTTCTAAAACTTGTCACGAAAATCCAATTGAGTCCTAAAATTTACAAAAAGTGTAATCAAGTCCTAAAACTTGTTAAGTTGTTTCAATTGAGTTCTAAAGTTAACATCATTAGCATTTTTAACAGAAAATGCTGACACAACTTGTCACGAAAATGCATCTAAAACTTGCAAAAAGTGCACGTGGCCTTTTAAATAATTTTTCTTTTTTTCAGATGGATTTTTAATTTTTTTTTTTTATTCATTTTTTAAAATAGATTTAAAAACTAAAAAGAAAAGTTGAAATTTATTTTTAAAAATTGTTTAAAAAATAAAATAAAATCAATAGCTCCTCCCCCACCGCCCATTGTCGGAGGGGGGGGCGGCGGCGAGGCCTCGTCGGCCCTCGCCGCCGGCCCTAGGTGGGGGTGGCCGGCCCTAGGTGTAAAAATAAGGGGTGGGATTAAAAATACCGTGGAAAATAAAAAAATTATTTAAAATGGCCCTCACCGATCGGGGTCAAGGTGAGGGCGACGAGGCCTCGCCCGTGGCGAGTGACGGTCAGGGCCGGCTCTCGCTTGGCGGGTGACGGTCGCCGGCCCTCGCTTGGTGGCTGGCGAGGGTTGGCCACCTCGCCCGGGCCCGACCGTCGCCCGGCCCCTTTGGCGATGGGCATCGGTAGATGAGCCGTTGATTTTATTTTTTTAAACAATTTTTAAAAATAAATTTTAACTTTTCTTTTTAGTTTTTAAATCTAATTTTAAAAAAATTGAATAAAAAATAATTAAAAAATCCACGTGGAAAATGAAAAATTATTTAAAATGCTACATTCAAAAGTTTTAACGGAAAATGTTAATGGTGTTAATTTTAGTTATCAATTGAAACAATTTGACAAGTTTTAGAACTTGATTGCACTCTTTGCAAGTTTTAGGATTCAATTGCATTTTCGTGACAAGTTTTAGGACTTTTACAGCACTTATCCCTGAAAGTGCTAGTACGAACACCTAGAGGCGGGGTGAATAGGTGTGAGAACAAATTTTACAAAATATAGTGTAAAACTTTACTTTTAAATTGAGTTTGGTTAACAATAGACTTTACAGAGAAAATCAAACTCTAACAATTAAATAGAGTTACGAACAAAATAAAAGAGCTCAAGGAAGATAATAAGAACCTAAGGTTTATAGTGGTTCAACTTATATCAAGCCTACGTCTCCCGCACTGACAGCCCATCGGCTAGATTTCACTATGAATCAAAAGAGGTGTTACAATTTCTCGTCCTTGATTCCACAGTGTAGAGATTCTACTACATTTTCTCAAGGTCTCACCGGTATTTAATCTCTTTTTTGAGTACGAATTTAAGCTCAACAATTAAATAAGCAAAGTACAAGGAGTTTCAGAGTTTGGAATTTATCTATCTTGCACCGCATCGAATAATTAGAGCGTCTTCCTTTATAAACTCCTCCATACCTTCATAACCGTTGGTACATTCCAAAGGAGTTCTTCCAATCTATCCTTTAGACATAATCAATTAGGGAGATTTTGAGTTATTTAAGTAATATGAAGATAGCCCACCAATCTTGCTCCTCCATATAATCGTGATCTAGGTTTCTATATGTAGAACTTTTCAAGTATACTTCACCAATCAACGGATCTTAGTTACTCGAATCAATTTCAATACGAATAATAAATCTTGAGATGCCATCCTAGCCGTGAGAGATTCTTTAGATTTACAAATCAAATCCTTAAAGATATACTCGCATTTGGATAAGTCTTCTTCATCGGTCTAAAAACTGTCAGTGAGAGCAGACTTTAAGTCTTGAGTCTAGTAGTCTTTACACTTTGACGATAGAGTATAGAAGTCTTCAGATTAGACTAAAGGAAATGTTTTGTCAACTTCAAAACAGACAATGAAGTTTTCTCCAACAATCCCTTATTAGAATTTCCTTTCCCACCTTCAAAATAAACATTTCTTTCTAGCATTCAAGCTTCATGTTCACCCTTGCCATGATTTGAGTGAATGCTTTTTAGATTGGCCTACTCTGATGAAATCTCCTAGTACTTCTATGTTTTATTATTTTCTAGGACTCTCATTTCCTAATTCGTGTTCCTTCTCAAAGGTTGTGAAAATGTAGCACTGAGGTAGATTCCTAACTTATTCCAATTGATGGCCTACCCTATGGCAAAACAATTTTGATAAAGGATAGAAGGTGAATTCTAACATTACCAAATCTTTCTCTCAAGAAAAAAGATAGTCATCTACAAACAATATATGGGTTAATGTAGGGCAATGACTATTTAATTTGATACATACAAAGCTACCATCTTCAACTACTTTCTACATAAGAAAGGAATGCGCATTGGCCACAATTATGAACAAATATGGGGATATTGGATCATCTCGATGAACCCCTCTTGAAGGTTTGAAGTATGAATGAGGTTCTCCATTGAATTTACCATTAAGAGAGACCAAGGTAGCACACTGCATACCCATGAAACCCATCTCTCACCAAATCCCCTTTTTAACATATAAGCTTCCAAGAAATCCCATTCTATTAAGCTATAGGCATTTTTTTTATTTCCAATTTTAAAATAACCTAAAATTTCTCCACTGGCCTTTGCCTTTGAGTTGGTGTAGTAACTCTTGAATGACTAAGATGTTATCTTGAATATGCTTGCCACTCACAAATGCACTTTACTCTACATTTATCAAATCATGAAGCAAAGGTCAAATGCAATTTGCAATTACCTCATAAATAATTTTGTAATCAAAGTTGCATAGGGTAATGGGTCAAAATTGGTCTAACTTCTCTAGATTAGGCATTTTTAAGATAAGGGTAATATGGGTTCAAATTTGATCGAGAATGCTAGTGTCAAAGAAAGATCTCACCATATTGAAGACATAATGTTGAATGATTTCCTAGTGATTGTGATGGAATTGTCCACTAAGATCATCTGGTCCTAGTGCCTTTACCCTCCTAATTGGAAAGTTTCTCTCTTTACCTCCTGCATTTTCACATTTTACAGCATGCTTTGATTCATAGTGTCCAAAACCAAGCTGGGGCATTGATCTAACACTAGCTGAAAGTCGCTGGAACCCACCTAGCTGTATGATGACCTAAAGAAGTCCATTTTGATCTACTTCTATCATGTAGGGTCTTGGCTCCATTCCTCTGCTATAGTTTTCAACATAGAGATCATGTTTATCTGGTGCCTTCGAATCGTGGTTGCATGAAAAAACAATGTTTTTATTACGTCATTTCAGTCGATTTATTCTAAAGCGCATACCGTGTTACATTTCTTCTTGTTTCCACATATCTTCAATTTAGTTATTCAATTACTGTACTCTAACTGGATTACGATGCAAAGTTTGCTCATTTATGATCTCTTAGATCTCCCTTTTCAGAGAATTGATTTGGCTCTGAGCACTGGAAAACTTTTCCCTGCTCCACTTCTTTAGGGCCTCTGTTACCTTCTGCAATTTTTTCAACAAATGCTCATTTTGCCATTCCTGGATGTTCCGTACCAAATTTACAAGTTCGCAGCACTTTTCATCTTGGAGCCAATATACTTCAAATTTGAATTCTCTTTTCCTTTTACAGGTTCAAGTAATTTAGTTTCAAAGTCTTTTCTTTTTCCTAATCCCTGTTCATCTGTATTTTATTTTCTCAACATATGTCTATGATCGTGCCAACTATAATAAATAGAGACTAATGCTGATGGCTAGCGTTACAAAAACAATTTAATCTACATTACAATGGTGGTGACGAACATGTAAGTAGGCACTCAAACAAATTCATGTTCAAGTATTCGAGAGAAATCTTTGACAAAAGTAGAGAAGTACCCAATAAAAGCTGACTGCACGTCTGTAATTTGGTATTGGCATCTACGACATTTTACATATGAATATGCCATCTGCGACGCAAAAATTGACACGTACGTCTTTATAAGTACAATCAGCAAGGTTTGCTCAAGACAAGGTCCGCATTACCGATGAAATGTCATAGATAGGATGACCGATGCACCTAAGTAAGTGATTATGCATGATCACCTAACTTGGTGGCAAAAGAAAAGCAGATCGTATAACTTATTTTTATCCCAACCGAGTCAAACTAAACATGTGAAATGCTTTTAGAGGCAAGATGATAAAGACGGAGCACGATGGGCCTCAGTTGGACCCAGGTAGTACAAGCAATCGTTGGGACTACCAGTACCAGATGACCACTGCGCATCATGTTCGATCATACATGGTGCAAATAATGCACTGCATTCTGAGTATTGTTGGGCCCATGAATGATGTCCGAGAGAGAACCAGCAGGAGCAAAAAGTAGGTGGTGCTTTGATTACAGAAAGTGGACAAAGTCCCTCAAGGAGCATTTTCTAACGTTGCTTCCAGTCAAAGAAACAAGCCTTGCAAATCTGAGACATGTTTTGCTCATAGGGGAAAGAGAAAGTGCAATGAAAGCAAAATAAAATTAAAAGTGGGAACAAAACTTCAAGTCCTCCTCCTGATATGGGACCCTACCTCTTTTCTGCAGAGGAATTGAATTCATCACCTACTGTTGCGTTCCTTCGCTCCAAGTCACCCCATCAGTGAGCCTCGAGCAACTTGCATAGAGCAGTCTAATTGAAGGAAACAAGAAAAGATAGAAGAGCATTCATTTCCCGAAGAAGTGGTGTAATGGCTTGTGGGGTTGGTCTTCCTTCTCTGGCTTCAATGGCTCAGCTGATTTGTAATCAGGACCCAGAACAAAGGAGTGACTTTCTCTGTGGTCCTGTGATTGTGAAGAGAATTGGATCGAGCCCTGATACTGATCGTGAGCTTGAGAGTAATTTGATTCAGCACCTGACGCTTCTGGGAAGAAAGACCTCTCATAGTCCACTTCACCGAGCTTCCCATGGATAAAATACCTATTCGCAAGACTAGTAAAATTCATGGAACAGCAGTTGGAGAAATGATTTGAAAAAGAAAAAAAAATGTTATATTTTTTGCATAAACCAGTCGGTTTTCAACAGGAGCCTGACGGTTTTGCAAAAGCATTCGAAAATGACGTATCGTCAGAATGCTCAATCAAACTTCATATATGTTGCAAAGATTCGAACGGGATGACTTTTGGCAATTGAGCACGAACCGACAAGGCCTACCTGCCATCTTTATGGTTCTGAGAGTAAGAATTCAGCACGTAGTTGTGCTGAAGGTGGTGGCTGCTTGCTTCATACGGATGAGGGAATGGACCCGCATCTGGAGCAGGCCTAGCGGAGGAGGAGGAAGAAGTAGTAGTCATGAAGGGATGGAGTGTTGGGTGGTGGTATTCGTGTTCACCGCTAGCCGAGATAATGCATGAAGAAGTCGGTGGACAAGCGGCGGCGGCGGCGGCGATCGACAAGGCTGGCGGCGGTTGCTGTTGTTCCACATGCTTTCTTGAACGGTGCTTGCCTCGGTGCATGTGCTTCTCGCAGTACTTGGAGTCAGGGTAGGCCTCCTTGGAGCACCTCCATTTCTTCCCATCTGTTCTTCTGCACCTCCCTGGCTCAGGGTCTGCTTTCCTGCCATAACCCGCCTGGAACTCACCCCACCCACCCACTGGCCCAAAAAAAAAAAGAAAAAAAAAGAAAAAAAAGGATCTTACTCTCTTTCTTCATCAAGAACATATATTCATATCGGTAAAAATTGAGAATAATACATTTGTTTTTGCTCTTGGACATGGATAGAGCTTACCCTGATGAGGAGGGAATGGGCCAAAGGAGAGTGAGGAGGAGTTGGACTCCAGGCTCCTTCTAACGCTGAAGATGAGCTCAGATGGGACTTGGAGTCCTGACACCATGTATTTGTAGACAAGGGCTTGTGTCTCTAGCTCTTGCCACTGTGCCTCTGTGAATGGATAATACCTGCTCATCATTCTTCCACTTCCACTCCCACTCATCCTCTCTGGGTTCAGCTGACTAAAAATCCTCAGCGACACCAAACAGAGGGAGGGACTTCTTTTTGCTCCCCTCCTTTGGGATTGACCACTTTGATAGCAGCACTGACTCAATGCTAATCAGTCATTACAGGTCGGTATAGTTTGTACAAACTTATGCATGAATCGTGCAAAGAGACTCATGATATGTGTTATATGCTGTGTCCTCTCTCTCTCTCTCTTTCTCTCTTTCTTTCTCTCTCAACCTCTGAATTCTTGGTGGGTCCTGTTATGTTCTGCTATTTCTGCCATTTCTTTGCCTCCCCCGTCAGTGCTATTCTTTTGGCTCTGATATATTAATTTTACAGGACATATGAAGTCAGTGCTTGCTAGCGAGGACATGAGAAGGGTGCAAAAGAAATTAAAGGTTGAGGGGAGGGCTAATTGTGTATTTCTCCTGCACTGTTTCCCCATCATGGTCCTTGAAGTGGGTGCCTGGCCCCTCATGGATGATGACCTTTTTTCTGTTAAGGTTTAAATTGAGGAGAAATTTTTTTTTTTTGATGTGAATCCAAACAATCTTTTGCCACCCAAGGTTAGTCTTCAGTTTTTAAACTCTCCCTCTTCCTCAATAGCCAGGTCAATTTAATTATTGGGATGTGGGTCGTATTTATGATTAGATAGGAAGATGTGTCTTTTTGTGATCATAAGAAATTTTGATAGAATAAAATGGTAGTTTATATTCGATAATCTGAAATTTTGTTTTGTCGAAAAGTGTTGACCAAAAACCTTTGGAAATATGGATCGATATGAATATTGACAATAAATGTGAAGAGCCCTTTGTTGATTCTTGGACAAAAACATAATTTACAAGAAAATTAAAAGTACGAAATTGAAGAAAATCATATTCAACCATACAAAAGGGTACTAAAATGTAAACATAAATTGGAAGTCAAAATGAAAACTACTATGCATTAAATGATTGATGGTACCTTGCGCGAATGACAAGTCTAACTTTTATAAATATTTCCTATAATTGACAACAAAGAAAACAATTGTATCTACCGTGACTACTAGAATTCAACAACTTGTATTTGCAAACGGTTGATCAACACCTACCACTTCAATGGTTGTTCTCTCTCCACTTTTCATGTGCAGTATCATCTGTTATTTTGAAATCTCTTATTCTCCTTTACTTAGACAATTGCCATAATTCATATTTCTTGGCCTCTATCATTAATGGCTTTTGAGATATAAGGCATCTACTACCTAATGGTTGTGTTGATTTCACTTCATAGTTATGCCGATGAGCTTAAGCAAATTGTGTCTGAGATTATCGTCTCCATCACTCAAAAATCTATTTTGTATCCGGTTAATTTTAAGTCGTGGCCCTTTGTTGATTAGATCGACCTTCATTTATTGATACCTAATGCTTCAGGACTTTGTTTTTCCGTGTTACCTCTTCCGTTGGCTAAGGCTACTCACTTTGTCAACTAACCATACTTAACGACTGAAAGTCTGAAAGCCTTCAGCACTTGACAAGTTTTATATCTATAGCATTTCGCTCAGTCTTTTTCAGCCCAAGTCGAAAGTCAAAGACTAAATGGTGGTTGCTAATATATTAGGATGTTCTAAATACTGCATTTTTATAAATGCAGAAGTTATCTTACAATTCATAAATTACCCATCAATAATCGTTAAAAAATGGAGAAACTCCAAGAGATGAAAGACTTCTAATAAAATATTTACCAGCTAATGATAGTTTCTCTCGTCTGGAGGAAAATTCCCACTACCAGTAATACACTCTTGTTCTGATCTGCTCCTTCTACAGCTGTTGTACATGTAATGTTATTGTTACATTTATTGTTATAGTAACATTAACAATAACTAAGCTCAATTTTTAACAATACATTGAGAAGTTCGCAATACTCTCCTTAGTCTAATGCATTCTTAAGTTGTATCTATCTCTTGCTTTCTGTTCCTAACTTTTTCTCTCGACATTTGGGGATTGAGATCAGACTTTAATCTAGATACTGGCCTTCAAATTCACCTTGAATCTCTCCATCAATTTCCTAAAACTACAAATGAATTTGTTAATATTCGAAAAGGGCCTTTTTGCTTACCAAATAGGGCACAACCTGGACTTGAATGTGACTTAGCTCTTCTGAAGTGAGACTGATCATCAAGCCATGATTGCCCTAAATTGGGCTTGGCCCAACCTGATCATGGGGCCCAGGATCGGCCCATCAGCCCAATTATCAGTTTCGGTCTCCCAGCATGAACCGTCATCGCGGAGAGTCGGAGATTTTTATGGTCGCTGAACGTCTCTCCTCCGCACCGCCGAGAGCCGCTCCCGCCGCCCCCACGCGCCGCCGCCACCGCGCTGCGCTCACATGTGATCGCCTAGAAACACCACCCCATACCACCGGCGCCTAATTCCCCAGAACCGCACCATGTCCTCGCACGAGCAAGCCATAGTCTCTCTCCTCTCCAACTTCGCCCTCTCCTTCGACGGCGCCGTCCTCGGCCTGACCCTTGCTTACGCCGCCGTCCGCACGATCGTCAAGTTGACCTCCAGCTCCTCCGCCCTCCGCAAGCTCCAAGACGCCCCCTCGGTCCGCGTTTCCGACCTCCGGTCCGTGCTCTCCCTCGAAGGCGGTTCCGATTCGGAGCCCGATTCGTCGAGCCGGTCGGGAAGGGAGGATCTCGTGATCGTGCGCGGCCTCGTGGAGGCGAAATCGGCTGTCGAAGGAGGGACGTGGAAGAGCTTGAGGCAGAATGTGTTGGTCTCGCAGGACTCGGCGATAGGGCGGTGATCGTGCAGAGGACTCAAACGGTAAGTGTGTGTGCACGCGCTGTTTTGGATTATTTTGCTCTAGTATTTAACGTAATTGAAAGTGGACCTTGTCTGACAATTCGTGGTAGCGTTAAAACATGATGATGAGTACAAGGGGTAAATGTATGTCTCATGTTCGGATATTCTATCTGTGTGTTAAGTCATGTCTCGTATTGCCAAATGATCTTTCGACTTCTCTTTCAATGCCACAAGACTGCGAAAAGGAAGCAAATTGATCGTTGAGGTATCGAAGAAGTCCTTGTGAATTTGGTGTAATTAGTTTGGAAATGTCATAGTTGCTGCTGCTTCTTTTTCAAGAAGGGTCTCGATATAAGTGGATATTGAACAATGGAGGCTGTAGGAAGCTAAATCAATGACTTGGCTACATCATCTGGTATAAGTGCATTTGCTGGTATAGCCGTGTTACTGCAATTTTCATTTGTGATATGAAGTAAACCTGACATTTTGAAAGTTGGGATTTTTCAAGCATATAGCAGATAGTCTTGGCTTAGCAAGTGAATTCCTTCTTCTGTAAGTGTGATGCAATTTATGATAAAGTGGACTCTTATGTAATTTCAGTCATGATGAAAGGAGGAAAAGATGAGGACTTTAACTGAGTAGGCTGTTGGAGTAAAGGACACAATCACCACTTTCATTTCTCTTTTTGAGATATTATTTGTGGAATTAGAACAGATTGGAGATGGATGCAATGGTGTCTTTGGGCCTTAGGAAGGGTGTACCAGTCTGGTTGGGAAGACACCACCAGAAAAGTTGATTTAGTGTGCATACCTAGAGAAAAATGCTAGAAGCAAGGGGAAGATCAATATTAGGAAGTATAGTAGGTTGCAGAGTCTCCCTCCTGTTCTGTGTCTCTCGTATTTGAGGAAGTTTTACATGCACCAGGTGCCTATACCCTTCTCTCCCCTAATTATGAGTTCCAGTCGAGTGGGTCCACATATCCTGTTATCTGTTCTAGGGATCTTACTTATGCAATAATTTCTCTTTTGTATTTTTCTTTCTTTGTAGAACTATAACATCAGTGAAAGGACAGGACTTAGTTTTGTGAAATCTGCATGATGGAGCAATTATAACTGCATTTCATGCATTAAATTGTCGTAATTACTCCTGCCAATTATGATTTTTCTGGAATGGATTTGTTCCTGTTTACCTCAGTCTCCCATGATCATTTGATAAGCTTGATCTTCTATTTTCCATTATGAAGTGCATATACAATGAGTGGAAGGGCTTTTTTGGATGGACTTCAGATCTACGTGCTATCTTGTCACGATCCTTGCGAGAACGAAAATCCTCATCATTAAGAACGGTAAGTAGAATTGTTCCAGAGGTTGCTTCTTGTATTTACGGTATAGTTTTGCTGGAAAACTACTGTTAAAGCTTACATTACTTGTTGTTCAAGTGGGTTTACTTTACACATTGTTTGTCTTCAGCTAGGAACCATGGACCTCCTTCTAGGGTAGTATAACATTTTATTTTTGCCCTTGACACTGGAAATGTCTGGGAGACTATTCATACAACCGTGATTGGAGACGTGTCAAAATTGGTGTTGCCATGGTACACATGGTTTTATGTCCTCAATAATGGGAGTTGCATTATAGAGTCTATATTTTATTCCAAATTAAAAGGCAGGGAGAGTTCTATCCTTTTAGAACAACTGAGTTTCTTGAGAGCTGGTTAAAGTTGATGTTCTTTATCATGGTACAAGGGAGGTTACTGATGTCCTTAAATACATGTGCAGTTAATGAAGCTAAAGATATTGAGAAATATAAGACAAATTTACAAGGCTTAGCTTTTCTGTCTTGAGCATCTAGTTATTATGCTTTGGTTCTTGCACTGTGCACTGGATATTTGAGATTTTAGAAGTCAGAGGTTCCCATTTTTTGGCCGACAGAACTGAAGATTCCTCAAGAAAAATTGTATACATTCATCTTAGTGAGATTGTCTTTATAAAATAATTTCTGTAACACTTTTTCCTGTTCTCGATGGTCTTAACTATGTACAGTGAGAAACTTGGCTTTGATGTTTTAGGACAGAGCAGTCAAAATTGGCTTTCTGCTTTAGTTGTCGGACTTGCTCACATATGTTAGTATGACTGCAGGTTCCTTTTGTACTCATTGATGGCAGTCACTGGCCAGCAGCGGATTATGTTGTTGTAAACATGGATGGTTCAAAGCATCATCTACCTCTTACCACAGTATATCACCAACTGCAGCCGATTAATGCTTCTCCTTATACATTCCTTCAGGCACTTTTTGGTCATGAATACCCTGTAAGTTTGCCACATATAATGACATATACTTCTTGATGCACATGGTTGACTGCGATGTTTGTTGCACCTTGAAGACCTTTATGATAATCTAGACCTTGCTGTTCCTTAAATTTTGGACTTTTGATGCATTCACTTTGATACAAGTGTCTGACCCAATGCTCTTCTTCCTCTGTTTTTCAAGGTTGGACTGCTTGATGAGGAGAAAATTCTTCCAATAGGAAAGGATGTCAGTGCTGTTGGCCTTTGCTTTTTGAAAAATGGAATTCTGGAGATCAAGTCATGCAAAGATCTTCCATATTTCCTGTGAGTGTTCCTCTAATTGTGATGGATTAGTCTTGATGTTTGCTTGAGGAGATTCTTTTGCTATTTGTGGACTTATTACCCATGTGCACTATTTTCTTTTCAAATAGATTGACCCGTGTGTACAAATTTATTCACTCTAATTATGGTCAAGGTTTCTAGAAGGATGTGAGTATGTAGTGAATTTCCTGTTTGGAAGTCTTGCTGGTAGCATTTTGCATAACATGGAGAGTTCAACAGTTGTATGATTTCATAAATTTTGCGTGATCTGTACAAGCACCTATTAACCAGTATTTCTCCACTTACCTGTCAAAAGAAATCGTGGCGGCACCTCTCCTTTCGATGCTTGTCATTTGTTTGAGTGTGAAATGTTGTGTAAACGAACAGTCTGCTTCATGTGACTCAAGTTGTTAAGAATCAACCATTTCATATTTTCCTCTAGTATAGTTGACATAATTATGTTTGAGGGTCTACTACTCAGATTTTGTGCTGGCAGCCCTTCCTTGACAGTGTCAATTACTATTGAATTGTCTGTGATTTGATATTTTTCAGTACCGAGATGACAAAAGATCAGATGGTGATTGATCTTGCCTTCCGGACAAAGATACTCTTCTGGAGTAGTATATTTCTTGGATCGGCATCAATTGGTATCCTTGGATTTGCTTTTGTAAGGTTAGTAGCTATGAACCAAGTAATTTGTAATCCATATTCTATATCTTGTCGACTTCAAGACCCGATAATCTTTGACTTTATTGGACTTATGCTGAATATTCTTTGCTCAGAAATTGGAACAGATGGAAAGAGTGGAGGCAGCGTAGACGGGATGAGCAGCAGAGCCATGCTGCAGTTGATGAGGCCACCGCTCACATTGCAGAGGATGAATCAGGAGATGTACCAGATGGACAGCTATGTGTAATTTGTCTAATGAGGAGGAGGAGATCCGCTTTTGTTCCATGCGGTCATCTTGTGTGTTGTCAGCGATGTGCATTATCCGTGGAACGGGAGGTTTCCCCAAAATGCCCCGTTTGTAGGCAGCCGATCTCCAATTCATTCCGGATCTATGATTCTTGAGTATAATATTGATTCTGTTTCTGTTAGTCAAAGGGTGGGAAGACGAAATTGTTAGCGTTTAATATTCTCGGAAAGAGAGCATACCCATCCATGGACAGACCATAAAAAACTGTCGATTGTTTCTTGTGTAAATTAGTAACGATGCTCCGAAGGTCTCCCCTACCATGAGTACGGTGTTGTTCTGTAAATTGAGCCTTGTTGATTCTTTGTACATTTACCAGCAGGCAAGTCAGGAGGATGCAATCCATGCTACTGATTGGACATGAATACTGTTGGCAAGCATTCATGAGGCTGATCTCATCCTCATCGCATGGAGATTGTTGCACTTGGTTCCTTCTTTCTTCTTTTCCAGCGCCTTCATTTTCTTTTTCAAGGGGGGAAAAATATTAGATAGACGAATTGCCTTCTCTTTCTCTGCCTGTGAAGACTGAAGAGCTAAAATTCATCTAGTAACTTGGAGGGCAACTTCTTTCAATTTTTATACGATCATAAAAAGAAGAAAAAATTTTCTTCCAATTTAGCTATCTCGTCTTTTGCTTCAACGGATTGGTTTAGTTCTTACCATTGCTAAAAGGCTCAAATGATACGTTCAAACAAGCAATGTAAAGAAAGAATTTTTGTTGCTGGCAAAAGCAAAATTGGCATTAGTAACCACTCAAAAGCATTACCATTAGCTCGACTGGCAAACTCTTGTGGCAAACAGGCATTTGATGTTGCTAAACCCCTTCTGCAAAAATTTCCAGCTAACTTCCATGGCTCTCTCATTGATAAACTCAGACCCTCGCTGTCAAGTATGAACAAATGGCTGAAAATGTCACCCTCTCACTGACATGTAGAATGATCCATATGCATGGAAGTTGGTGTATTGCGGTTGTCAGATTAAGAATGAGCTTACCATTCTGATCATAGGTAATGTTCACAAGGAACATTCAATCCGAATCAAGATGATGTATAATGGTGCCATAATCTAGCAGAAGAATCTTAATTGTCTTCCTCATTCGTTTTCAGTTACCAGATCAAGTGAAACATCAATGGGATCTCGTCGAAGATTGCTGGAGGAGAGATGCGCATGATGGTCCTCCTCAGCATTTTTCAACAAATCATCCTTATACATTTTGGCTCTCACTGCTAGCAAATGTTATGAGCCTGGCTCAGCTTTCTCCTCTGGCCGACTTGCCTGCTAGCTGACTCTTAAGACATGCTATCGAGGCAACAAGGAGAAAGCACAAGAAATCCCGGTGATCACCTGATGAGCCTCCTACAGGCATTTTGGGCCTCTTCCTTCTTCTCTACCTCAGTGGTACCAACATTGTCACGGCTTAGTCCCTGGAAGACAATGACCTATGGCTGAGCTTACCAGGTTGGTATCGCTGGTTACATGCTCTATCCGTCCTAAAAGCCAATGCTCTTGCGTCTGCTTGCCTCCAGTGTTTATAGCAAGACTTTTTAAGTAAGGAGAAAGGACATGGGTTCTCAACTCCTCTAACTCAAGAAAATCTATGAGGGCCTCACTGTCGCTCTATGATCCATCCCGCCATTACAATAAATTTATCTAAGAAAGGACCCCAGGACAAATTGAATGTGGTGCTCATTTCAGTTCTGAGGCAAGTGACATCCGTGAAGCTTATTACTTGTTCATGTTCACATGCTTTTCAGCTGGTGGGAACGTGAACTTCTCAGAAATGCAAGATGGGTTCTCAATCATATGCAAGAAGGTGGGGGCCGCAGCCATTAAGCCAGTTGAAACAGAGCTAGGCTTCTCGTGCATCCTCCAAACAGAAGCAACTTCAGTACACTCGATTAAAGGTTTCTTTCTCCATTTCGTTAGCTTCCAGTTCCCTGTTTTCGTTTTAGTTTCCTTGACATTCCTTGATGACAAGCTCAGCTACTCAAGTGTTGATAGAGGCATAACTCTCTCACTTCTAGTTGAGGCTATTGTTCTGGAGATCTATGGTGCAGTACTACTGACATTTTCTGATTCGACATTGTCTCAGTTGGCCGATCAATACCGTTCACGACCTAATATGATTACTCTAGCCATTTTTGTATCTTAGACCAGCATTTCCCGATAGTAATATACAGAGATGGTCAGGATCCATGTCACAGCTAGGTCTTGTAAGTCTCTGTCTCAAGGCAGGTGCAGGAAAGTCTCTAGATGTTGATCTCTTCAGCGTAGCTGCATTGTCAAGAGAGAAGCGGTAAATGACTTGTGCTGAGGTGAACAATAGAGCGAAAGAGCTAATCGTTGTCCAGCTCTTGGACAAACACGGGGACTCGTCTCAAGGGGAATATGACAATTTTAGCAAATGATGGATGGCCATGGCAATTATGCAGCCCGGACTAAAACTCCAAGGAAATGGCTTGAAGCATAAGGGATTATGAATGTGACGGAAGCATTTTCAGCAGCAACATGGCAACAGATTTGTGCTATCACAATGATTTTAACCTAAACAACAATCAAAAAGCCAGAAACCCAAATCGCATTGCCAAAATTAGCAAATGCCTCTCTGATTAGATGCTTCACCTTCTTATGATGTGACCGACTATGCTCCCAAGAGGTAGTGCGGAGAGCAGGTGTAGTATTCATGGGACAAATTTCCCGTACCTCAGGGAATAATCCAGCTTGCAGGGAATGCTTCAATTTTTTAGCTCCTCACGGGAGGCTCATGCTATCCTTAAGTCTCTGACGCATCTAAGCTTTGTCAAATCATTACGATTCCGTGTATCAAAGAGGAGATAAAGCATGGAAAAATAAATAAATATGGGAGTCCACATGTTGTGTTTGGGTGTAGATATGGGGTTACGTTGCGGGGTGGAACATGTGGAAGCAGGACGCACAGCAGCTTGCTTGAGGACCAGGAGGAGAGTTGACAGCTTATATTTCGTTCCTTATTATGCATCTTAATTTGTTTGAGCAATTCGAGATTCTGCGTAAATACCCACAAGAGCCTAAGAAGTCCTTTCTCACCAAGATGTGCCCTGCTCTGTCTGCTCGCCTAAGTAGAAACCTGGTCGCCAGGGAATTGAAAATGGTCTCTGCACCTGAGGCTAGCAGATTCTACCTTTTTACACAATCTTTTACCTCTCTTTATGCCAAGGCTACAATGACTGCATTCTCTGTCCAGATAGCAGTTCAATACAACCAATGCTTCAACTGCTAGTTTGCTTGGTGAATCACCATAGGATCACAACATTTTGAATTGACTAAAAATGTATCAAACCTCAGCTGAATTGAGCTACTAGCTTTTCCTTTTTTATGGGTCAAACTTGAGCTACTAGTTGAGCTGGTCCTGTTCCTTTGTTCATACAACTGACGAGGTACAGCATCAAATAAACTTTTTTCCAGGCAAAACAAAGCTACAATATTTCAATTGCATTATTAAACATGAACAAATGGCTTCCACATTAGCAACAACAAGAAAACACATCCACGACCACAAATGTCATTACACTAGAAAATCAGTCTGAAGCGGATCTTGGCTTTGTTTAGCCAGTTCCACCGAGCACAGCCTTGAGCTTCTTCACTTGGGCATCGTCCAGGAAAGTGGTCTTCTCCACCAATGGAGATGGAAAGTTGTTGGCAAACAATGCGAAATCAAGGATTTGGAGGCCAGGATTTGCGCTGCTGAAGCTGACCACAGCTATGGCCTTGGACCCGCCTGCATTTATTTGGAAATGAAGCAACCCCTGTGGGAAACCATAATGTCCCCTCTCTTCAGGGTCATCAAGTAGACATCACTGGCTGAAGAAATGAACCCTGCCAATATTTTCCCATGAACCACGAACAGGAGCTCCGATGCACCTGGGTGGGTGTGCAATGGGACGACACCAGCTGGCGCCAGGTCCAGTCGGGCTGCTGAGATGCCGAGCCCATTGACGCCTGGGAACTGGCCTACGAATGCAGGGGTCACAGCTGCTTTGATGATATTGGTGGTGTTACCAGCTACTCCAAGTCCTGAAAAAACAAAGTCTTTGACAGTGACCTTTGCAGGGTTCTTGCAAGTGTAGCCTGCCGGGGTGTCTGGGCCTTTGAGGTTTGCGACGCAGAAGTCCTGGACGGAGGCATGAGAAGAGGAGAAGAGGAAGGAAAAAAGGAAGAGAATGTGAAGCATTTTGGTTGGTGCTTTTTACTTCAGGGCACAAGATATGGTACTTTCACTAAGTCACATAAGGTTTATATAGGAGTTTTGCACGAATAGGATGCATGTTGCACCGAGAAGACTTGACCATGCAGGATATAGTGATTATTCAACATGGAAAGAGAGCCACAAATTTTTTGGACTGTGAAGAGCCAAGGCATCTTCATTGAACCCAAACAAGAAGGGGAGGGGAGAGATGGAGGGGGAGAGATAAAAACAATGCTCTTTTGGTAGTTAGGGATTATCGTGTTGGAGAGATTGGTGGTCCATTGTAGCTACAGGATAAAAACAGCAAGCCTCTTTTGGTAGTTAGGGATTTCAGTGCATGGACGAGCCAATTGATTCTTGAAAGTCCCCTCTCATGTCAAACAAGGAAAAAGCAAAATATTGAAGGATAATAATTTTGATGGGTCTCACTGGATATCTCAGCTGAAATGATACTCCATTTAGGACCTAATGCCTTCCCTCATCTGATGTTGATCCTAGCATGAATGAAAATAAATGAGATGTGCTCATGGAAAGAAGAGAACAATTTTGGCCAAAGATTGTGAGAGTTTGTAAAACTTTTGTCAACAATTCTAAAACTTAAACTATTCAAACTTTTAATGGAGATTAACAAAAGAAAGATGACACATGTCTACATTGGTGTTCATTTGCTAATATCTCCCATTAACAAGTAAAATGTCCGATTATGCGACACTTTTGAGTCAAGCATAATGAGCTCTATAAGTGTTTGAACATGGTTCACGCCTTTTGCGATTCTTTGTAATTTAGGAGAAGAAAATGATCAGAATATGTCGTTGTCAATTGATTGCTAACTAGTTGGGTTAAAGCACGGAGTAGGTTGGACCTTTCGTTGCTAATATATGCTGGGGAAGGAAAGATCAAATAAATCATGAGAAAAAGAGAAGGAATGATAACGATAAGGAGTGCCGCTAAAGGAGACGAACAAAGAACGAACTGGGAGGGGAATTGCATGGGTGGTCAGTGGAGGCCCGTGAAGAGGGAATGCATGAGCTCGAAACAAGACAATTTGCCAGCTCAAGTCATATTAAAAGAGAGAAGCCAAACACCCCCCGCCCCCACCCCCTCCGGGTCTTCTTCTTCTGCAATGTAACTATCGTTGGAAGCATCTCTTGGCTGTCATTCCTCAATGTGAACCATGGAATTGATGTGTGGTCTTGAGTCATCCCCAATTCCCCTCCCAAGCTGTATCCCAAGAAACCAGATTTTACAGGTCACAGGATACTCTCGCTCTAACCAAACCACCCCAATCCCCCCGAGCCCACTAGACAGTGGGCTTATGCTGGCCCTATATATCTCGGCCCGCATTTCCCACTTGTCCAAGTTAAGAAATTAGTTGGACGTAGGTGGCCCAATTCTATTCTTTATTCTAACCCGCCTTGTCGAACAAAGTAAAGAGTTCGATTTAGGTGTGCTGACATATACTTGAATAGATTGAGAAAATATATATGCAACTATATGCGTTGTTCCATTCAAAGGTTTAGGCTTTTAATTATGACTAGATCAATAGGTCATAGACTTATTTCTTAACCCATATTAGATATGCCGAGTTGTTATGTCCAGCAAATGGGTCACATGGTAAAACCCAAAATTATATAAGTGTTAAATGAGTTTACAACTTATTAAGATCCAACTCACTTCTATGACTTTTTCTTTACTCTTTTTTGCCCTCACTTGATCCTGTACTCATTCACTCTTCACTCTTCCTTAGTTAAGGTACGAGTTTTCTTAAACTGGGTTAAATATAGAAGCATTTTAACAATATAAGTTGGGTTGGAGCACACCACTAATCCTTCCGCTTAGCTATTTGATAGGTATAATTAGGAATACTATCACTATGGACATTTGGTCGAGCACACCATTAATCCTTTCGCTTGGCTAACTATTATTCTTTATGCGGCTTGTTAAGTGGATTGGTGATTGATGAAAAAAATTAATGAATATGGGCTTTAGACCGCAGAAATTCTTTGCAAAACAAAGCCGGCAATGTCATTTCAGATGGACTCCAATCAGACAATTAGGTGGGCCGAAGGAGTTGGCCGGCCCGAGATCAGCCCGTAACATGGGCTATAACACGCCCATGCCGGCTTTCAAGGGTTCGCTGAAGGGTGTGAAACTTGAATTCATAGAACCAAAAATCTTACGAAAACTTGGTTTATGTAGCATGGGGAAGAAAAATGATTTCTTATCTGGACTTGGTTTATGCAACGCAGAAGCATGAAGTGAGGAGAAAGCAGTAGTATTATCAAGAGCTACAAGCGCAAAGACTCGATGCTTTCTAAAGGCTCGAGAAATATTATATGAGTATTATCAACCGATTAAGTTTATATCTTTTGCCTATAATTGATGGCCTTGATCCAAAACATTTTGCATGCAATTTGGATCATTCGAACCGATGACTTCTAGTTTCTGAGCTAAAAATCATTCAATGCTTCAGCCAATTGCACTAACCCTGAATTAAGCGTTTTTTAAAAATAAATCTTGGACCTTTTTAGTTGCATATTAAGCCTTTAAGCTGATACAACTTTTGCTTAATCAAATTCCTGACTTCGAGCCTAATGGAGCTGATAAGGATTTTGGTGTAGAAAGTTCGAGTGCTTGTTCATGTCGACAAATCTCATTATTCAAAATAAAATAAAGGTTTTCGTCTTCGACGTATTTTGTCTCGCGCACCCAAATATGTACCTTTCCAAAAATTGAATTCATTAGTTTTACTATCCATGAGATCAATAGAACTAACCAAAATCTAAGATATAGTTATTTTCTGGAGGATTAGAAGCCGAGATCATATTACTTTTTGAAGAGTAATCGATTTGAGTCGATGGCAAGAACACTTAATTGATTTGTGAATTGCATGCCACTATAACATGCAGTATTACTCTCTTTCCTTCTTCGTCGTAATTGATTCTTAATTAAATGATACCTTTTAGAAAGGCATTTGTTTTTGTCTGCTATATGCCTACGTAATTTATGAAATGAGTTCGTGCCTACGTAATTCATTAGGTCGTGACCTTTCTACCATTTCTAGTCATCAGAGGGGAAAAATTGAGCAGTTGTTATCTCATATTTCACCTCTTTTGGCTTCTTCTACCTCAATAAAAGAGCTTTCACTTGCGAACAAATACAAGAAAAGTAAACATTTCTCCGTATCATTTACTAGAACTCTCTTCTACACTCCTTCCATCTTATTTAGAAAAATGTATAATTTTGCCCGTGCTAAAATTAATGCGGAAAGCATTAATTTTCAAGGGATTTATCCTTCTTATTGTAAGTGTAATTAATTTATCAACGATTAAGCATACTCGATTCTAAGTGATCAACTTTAATGGGGTCGAACTGACTCGCCTGGTCTTGGAATTGGATCAGAGCCAAGCACCAATGGTGACATCTTCTTTCATTTTTCTTATTTCCTAGGAGATTGCAAGTGT
Organism: Eucalyptus decipiens; assembly: GCA_014182575.1. Lineage (NCBI taxonomy): Eukaryota > Viridiplantae > Streptophyta > Magnoliopsida > Myrtales > Myrtaceae > Eucalyptus > Eucalyptus decipiens. The sequence goes on along the minus strand of CM024614.1, from coordinate 59,408,013 downwards.
TGTTGCATGGTTTAAACTTTCATTTTTTTTTAGTATTTTGGATCTTGTTAGGGAAATCCACAAAAGCTTAAACAGATAAGTGGAGAGAGATCACATATATATAAACAATATTTAAAATCTGTTGTCAATGATGTGGGATAATATTTCAATGTTAATCACTGAAAATCTCGATGGAAAGATGTTGAAGGTGTGGTAACATTTGATCAAGTATCATTAACATGCTAATAAAAAAAATAGTATCGGTTCGGTTCAAGCGGTTTGGTCTACCTGGAATTGGAAATTGGATGGACAATCATTGATTCCAAATTTTAGAAATCGAAAATCGCCCAAAACCGACCAATTTGGTTTGGTTCCAGTGCTTACCCCTATACTAAACAAAAACTCTTAAAACATTTTAATAATATTAGCAACTCATTGTTAAAAAAAATGTGGATGAATATATCTGATATGCTAGATAAGCAATATTATTGTAAATACGGTTACTAATATTAGCAATAAGGTAATTTAATAGCGGCAAAACTAATTTTACCAGCACAAAGTACAATTATGAACATCCATTTGCTTTTGTGATACAATAAGGTATATTACTTCAACAAGACCGTGTTAGCAATTTACTAAGAGTAAGTATAATTAAGATCATCAAGGATTAGCACTTGCTTAATTTACCAATTACAAGGGAAATTACTAATTTGAAGTTGCTTTACCTATCTTAAGAGATGTTACTATTTTGAAGCAAATAATTCATTCCACAACATGACATAATACTTGGTAATTGTATTATAGTGAGGTAGATTATCCCAAACTATCGCCAGTGACAAAATATACCATAACTAACTTATAGTTTTGGTAAATTGCTAAATTCCTCATAATTTGATTACATCAATCATCGGAAATTTTTTATAAAAAATAGCAACATGCCTTTACATTTCGTAAGTTAGAGATATCCTTACAAGTAATTATTAAGTAATATTGTAGTTTTCTACAATTAATTGTGATTGGTAGTTCTATCAGTGTTAATACTCTTCCTATTGTTATTAGAAACTTTTCTTTAAAATTCGTAATTCGATGATAAAATTAGTATTACCAAGTAATTATCTTACTATAGGGTAATTTTCCTCAACAAGTCATAATTTGTAGTCCATATCTTTAGTAATTAAACCTCCAACGATTGTAATTCGCTGAAATTGTTGTGATCTCAATTGCACCTATATTTAGTACTTTCCTTTTTTTTACGTAGCAGTTTAGCAATATAATTCATCACAATAAATGCCTATCACCTGCTAATTAATTAATTAATCTAATTTCTGACAAAAAAATTAAACTAATGAGTTAGTAAAGTACTTGAAATTATCGCAAGAAGCACAACTTATAATCAATAACCGAACTCTATAATCGTAAATTTTGATGGTGGGTAGTAATCTACCTTTGGAAATAACAAATTACCTCAAGTTATTGAAATATATATATTATTTTGACTTTAAATCCAATCGGTTTATAGACTACAGCGCCCAACTTCAGCAAAATACCCTACCGCAACGGATTTTTTTATTTTTCAAAATCATAAATTTACCGTTTCAACCTCCAGCGTGCTATCCACTTTCCTAATTTACGAGGGGTATATTTGGAACAACGGGGAAAGGGGCTAATTATCCGTTAGAAATTTAGAAATAAAAACAAGAAATCCTCTCCCACCGTCACATCATCATCTCTCTTCGTTTTCTCCATCTGCTTATTTCCCTTTTTCCCTCTCTCGATCGGAGCGGGCGGAAACCCCCGTCTGGCTCCGCGTGCGGCCGATGATCGGCGAACGGTCGCACTCCGCAACGTCGGGGGCGCTTTGGTCGGGGCTCGGGGAGGGGCTCGCCCATGGTGGCGGCGAAGGCGAGAGGCTGATCACCGGCGTGCGAGGGCTTGTTGGAGTTCGAGGTGGATCGGTAAATTTTCTCGAATTTTTTCTCCTTCTGGCTAGTGTGATTGGGTGCTGATGCCGTCGTTAGTGATAAATCCTGTCGTAAGAGCTTAAGAATCATATACATTTTGACTTCTGAGTAGCAGTTTTTCCTTACATCGATTTAGACTGGAATTGCTGTTTTTCATATATCTTTCGGAAGTAATGTAGTAAGATCCCGAAAGTTTCTCGAACCTCTCAGTCAATGTCTTAATGAGCAGTAATATCTATCTGAGTGGTAGAATTGTTAGCCTCTTTATTGATGCATATTAAGATGACAGTGAAACATATAGGGAGATTGATATGCCTCAACAGTCATACTGTTTGGTGTATCTCAGTTTTGGGAAATTACCACTTTTCAATTGATGATTCACTTTTGCTTATCCCTAGATCAATCCTTGTTGTCTCACGCCAGTGCTTTCTTTACACTTTTCTTTTCAAACGCTGCATGTGATTGTCCTTTCTCTGATTTATAATAGACATAATTTCTAGTGCTTTGGAATCTTAATGTGTTTCAAAGAGTGTCATCCATATCGTGTCGAGTATCCCACATATTTCTTGAATCTATTTGTCAATGTCTTATTGAACAATGAGATTTCGTAAAATTCCCTTTGTCTTGAAGAATTTTCAGACTTTTGTTTTGTCCTTTCTCGGTATTAGCTTCTCAACTTCAATTTTTCTGTGTAAGACTAACAGGATTTAAATTTTTAGTCAAAATCAATTTTAACTGTTGCAAATGATTGCAATTTTCTTTCTCAGTCAGTTTTGTCCGGGGCCTATAATTTTCAAGCAAAATTGTGTGGTTAATTTTGCTTTTAAAGAGCGTCATGCATACGATGTTAGGTTATATAACAAGTTTGTTGAATTTATTCCTCAATAGCTTTATGAGGATCTCTCTTTGGCCAAACAAAGTTAAACATTCTATATTTGTCTGTTTTTCGAAAGTTTTTTTGTTAAAGAGATTACAGAATAATTCTCTCTGTTTTAAAGTGCTTTGAGACTTTTTGTTTGTCTTTTCTAAATGTTAATTGCTTGGTTTTAAGTTTCTGTCAAAGAGTAACTGGATTTCTGTCAAAGTCGTCTCCAAACATTGCAAATTATGGTAATTTTCTTCCCACTCTGTGATGTACAAGACCTATAATTGAAACGACATAGGAGTTTTAAACTTTTTTTTTCTAAAAGAAAGTCATGCATATTGTTAGATTATATCCCAAGTTTGTTGGATCTATTAATCCATAGCTTTATGAGCATTGAGTAGTGAGTTTTCAAAAATATCTTTCTTAGTTTTAACTTTTTCTCTTTTTCAATATTTTAAGAAATTTTTTGATAAGGAGATTTTAATGTTTTGAATAATTTTTTGATTAACGAGCATTGTGCAGTAAGTTTTTAAATCCTTAGTATGTGCAAAAAAAAACTTTCTTTTTTTCTTTTTGAATTTTAATCTTTTTTCTTAAAGGTCTTTGTTATAGGGATTCTGTAATATCTCTCTGTTTTAACAGAATTTCAACTCCATTTTGTCTTTTCTAAATATTAGCTTTCTGATTATCTTTATTTTTGTCAAAGAATAACCAGATTTAAAGTTTTTTGTCAAAGTCGTTTCAAAATGGTGCAAATGAATGCAATTATCTACCTTACTCTGATTTGCATGAGACCTATTATTTTTCAAATATCGGGAGTTCAAATTTGCTTTGAAAAAACGTCATGCTCTTATGAGTAGTTTTTCAATATCTCTTTGTTACCAAAAAAGTTAAAACTTTTATTTCTCTGTCTGAATATTTCTTTGTTTTTTAAAAAGTTCTATAGATATTGTAAAATCTCTGTTTTAAAGAATTGCGAGTCTTTTGTTTTGTCCCTTCTAAATACTAGCTTCTGGATTACAAGTTCTCTGTCAAAGAGAAACTGAATTTAAAGTTTGTTATCAAAGAAGTTTTTTAATCTATTTCTCCAAAGCTCTATGGCAGTAAGTTATCAAATATTTTTTTAGGTGAAAAAAATTAAAAACATTTTTTTTCCTTTTGCTTTTTTTTTTTTTTAAAGTTCTTTGTGAAAGAGATTCTGCAGTATATCTCTGTTTTAAAGAATTTTAATTCTATTGCTGTCCTTTTCTAAATATTAACTTCTTGATTATATATATTTGTCAAAGCCGTTTCAAAATGGTGCAAATGAGTCACAAGCTTTGTAATCTATTTCTCAGTAGACTTTATGAGCAGTAAGTTTTTAAATCCCTCCTTTATGCGAAAAAAACTTTGTTTTCTCCTTTTGAATTTCAATTTTTTCTTAATGTTCCTTGTTCAAGAGTTTCCGTAGTGTCTCTCTATTTTAAAGACTTTCAATTCTATTGTTGTCCTTTGAAAATATTCCTGATTTCATCGTATTTTGTCAAAGAGTAACCAGATTTAAAGTATTTCGTCAAAGTTGTTTCAAAATGGTGCAAATGATTGCAATTTTCTACCTTACTCTGATTTGTACAATATCCATTATTTTCGAACATCAGGAGTTCAAATTTTCTATGATAAAACGTCATGCATTTTATGAGCAGTTTTCCAATATCTTTGTCACCAAAAAAGTTAAAACTTTTATTTCTCCTTTTGAATATTTCTCTTTTTTTTTTTTTTTTAAAGTTCTACATATATGATAAAATCTTTCTGTTGTAAAGAATCGTGAGTCCTTTGTTTTGTCCTTTCTAAATATTAGCTTTTTGATTTTAAGTTTTCTGTCAAAGAAAAACTGGATTTATAGTTCTTACCAAAAAAAAAAAAAAAAACTGGATTTATGGTGTTTTAAAAGCAAGTTTTTGATTCTATTTCTGGGAAGTTCTTTGGCAATAAGTTATAAATTTTTTTTTGTGCAAAAAAGTTAAATTTTTTTTTCTCATTTCTCATTTTAATCTTTTTTCTTAAAGCTCTTTGTGAAAGAGATTCTGTAATATTTCTCTGTTTTTTAAAGAATTTTGATTCTATTGTTGTCCTTTTCAAATATTAGCTTCTTGATTATATAATATATATATAATTTTGTCAATGCGTAACCAGATTTAAAATATTCTGTCATAGTCATTTCAAAATGTTGCAAATGAGTCACAAGCTTTATAAGCATTAAGTTTTTAAATCCCTCCTTTGTGCCCAAAAAAAAAAAAAAAATTTTGTTTTCTCCCTTTGATTTTTAATCTATTTTCCTAAAGTTCTTTGTTAAAAAGATTCTGTGATATCTCTCTGTTTTAAAGAATTTCAATTGTATTGATCTCCTTTCTAAACATTAGTTTCCTGATTGTATCTTATTTTGCCATAGAGTAATCGGATATAAAGTATTCTGTCAAAGTCGTTTCAAATGGTGCAAATGATTGCAATTTTCTACCTTATTTTGATTTGTATGAGACATTATTATTATTCAAACATCGGGAGTTCACATCTGCTTTCAAAAAACGTCATGGATTTTATGAGTAGTTTTACAATGTCTCTTTTTGGCCAAAAAAGTTACACTTTTGTTTCTCCTTTTGAAAATTTCTCTCGTTTTTAAAAGTTCTACATATATCATAAAATCTCTGTGTTAAAGAATTTTGAGTCTTTTGTTTTGTCCTTTCTAAATACTAGCTTCTTGATTATAAGTTCTCTGTCAAAGAGAAACTGGATATTAAATTTGTTATCAAAGCAAGTTTTTGAATCTCTTTCTCAAAAGCTCTATGGCAAGTTGTTATCGATTATCTATTTGCTGTGAAAAAAAGTACACCTTTTTTTTTTCTCCTTTTGAATTTTAATCTTTTTCTTAAAGTTCATTGGAAAAGAAATTCTATAATATTTCTTTGTTTTAAAGAATTTTAATTAAACTGTTGTTCTTTCTTAATTTTCGCTTGATTATATATATATAACCACATTTAAAGTATCCCATCAAAGTTCGTATCAAAATGGTGCAAATGAGTCGCAAGTTTTAGAATCTATTTCTCAATAGACTTTTGGGCAGTAAGTTTTTAAATCCCTCATTTGTGCCATAAAAACTTTTATTTCACCCTTTTGAATTTTAATATTTTTCTTAAGGTTCTTTGTTCAAGAGATTTTGTCGTATCTCCTTTTTTTAAAGAATTTCAATTCTATTGTTGTTCTTTCTAAATATTTGTTTCCTGATTAAATATATATTTTTATATTTTTGTCAAAAGTAACAGGATTTAAAATATTATGTCAAAGTCATTTCAAAATGGTGCAAATTGTTGCAATTTTCTACCTTACTCTGATTTTTATGAGACCTTTTAATTTTCAAACATGGGGAATTCAAATTTGCTATGAAAAACCATCATTCATATTTAGATGCAGTTTTCTAGTATCACTTTTTGCCAAAAAAGTTAAAAGTTTTGTTTCTTCTTTTTAAAAAGTTCTACAGATATCGTAAAATCTCTCCGTTTTAAAGAATTGCAAGTCTTTTGTTTTGTCCTTTTGAATATTAGCTTCTTGATTTTAAGTTTTCTGTTAAAGAGCAATTGGATTTAAAGTTTGCTATCAAAGCAAGGTTTCAAATCTATTTCTCAAAAGCTCTATGGCAGTAAGTTATCAAATATCTATCTTTTGCGAAAAAAGTTTTAAGACTTTGGTTTGTTGCTTTTCAGTTCTATTTGTTAAAAGTTCGTTATTGAAGAGATTTCATAATATCTCCAGCTATTTCAATGAATTGTGAGACTTTTCTTTTTCTTTCAAAATACTAATTTCTTGAATTTAAGTTTTCTGTCACAAAATGCCTGGATTAAAGTTCTACTTCAAATATTTTGTTCATTACTCTGTTTTGTGCAAGAAGTATTCTTTTCAAATAATAACTGGAGTTGAAAGTTGTTTTTGAATAATGTCATGCATATTTATGACAAGTTTGTCGAACCTATTTTTCAATAGCTTTTTAGCAGTAAGTTTTCAAGTATCTCCTTTTTGCCTAAATAGTTGAACTTTTGTTTTCACCTTTGAATATTGATTTGTACTTCAAAAGTTCTTTGTTAAAAGATTTGATAGTATCTCTCTTTGTTTTGAAGTACTGTTAGACTTTTGTGTTGTATCTTTTTTTTTGAATTTTAACTTCTTGTTTTTAAAATTCTGTTAAAGACCAACAAGATTCAAAGTTTTTTATGAAAGTCGTTCCAAAGGTGGTAAATGATTGCAATTTTCTTCCTGTTTGTACATGTCTCGTTTTATTATAAAAAACATACATTGGGAGTTCAACTTTGCTTTTGAAAAAAACTTCCTGCATATTATCACAAGTTTTTCAATGATTATAAGTTCTCTGTCAAAAGAGAAACTTGATATTAAATTTGTTATCAAAGCAAGTTTTTGAATCTCTTTCTCGAAAGCTCTATCGTAGGTTGTTATCAAATATCTATTTGTTGCGAAAAAAGTACACCTTTTTTTTTCTCCATTTGAAATTTAATCTTTTTCTTAAAGTTCATTGGAAAAGAAATTCTGTAATATTTTTTTTGTTTTAAAGAGTTTAAATTCTATTGTTGTTCTTTCTTAATTTTCGCTTCATTATATATATGTTATTTTCAAAAAATAACCACTTTTAAAGTATTCCGTCAAAGTTCGTATCGAAATGGTGCAAATGAGTCACAAGTTTTAGAATCTATTTCTCAATAAACTTTTGAGCAGTAAGTTTTTAAATCCCTCATTTGTGCCATAAAAACTTTTATTTCATCCTTTTGAATTTTAATATTTTTCCTTAAGGTTCTTTGTTCAAGAGATTTTTGTAGTATCTCCTTTTTTAAAGAATTTCAATTCTATTGTTGTCCTTTCTAAATATTTGTTTCTTGATTAAATATATATTTTTATATTTGTCGAGTAACCGGATTTAAAATATTATGTCAAAGTCATTTCAAAATGATGCAAATGGTTGCAATTTTCTACCTTACTCTGATTTTTATGAGACATTTTATTTTTCAAACATCGGAATTCAAATTTGCTATGAAAAACCATCATTCATATTTAAGAGCAGTTTTGTAGTATCACTTTTTTTGCCAAAAAAGTTAAAAGTTTTATTTTTCTTTTTAAAAGTTCTACAGATATCGTAAAATCTCTTCGTTTTAAAGAAATGCAAGTTTTTTGTTTTGTCCTTCGAATATTAGCTTCTTGATTTTAAGTTTTATGTTAAAGAGTAACTGGATTTAAAGTTTGTTATCAAAGCAAGATTTCAAATCTATTTCTCAAAAGCTCTATGGCAGTAAGTTATCAAATATCTATTTTTTGCGAAAAGAGTTTTAAGACTTTTGTTTGTTGCTTTTCGGTTCTATTTGTTAAAAGTTCGTTATTGAAGAGATTTCATAATATCTCCAGCTATTTCAATGAAGTGTGAGACTTTTCTTTTTCTTTCGAAATACTAATTTCTTGAATTTAAGTTTTTGTTTGAGAATGCCTAGATTAAAGTTCTACTTCAAATATTTTGTTTACTCTGTTTTGTGCAAGAAGTATTATTTTCAAATAATAATGTCATGCATATTTATGACAAGTTTGTTGAACTTATTTCTTGATAGCTTTTCAGCAATAAGTTTTCAAGTATCTCATTTTTGCTTAAATAGTTGAATTTTTGTTTTCACCTTTCGAATATTTATTTGTACTTCAAAAGTTCTTTGTTAAAGAGATTTGATAGTATCTCTCTTTGTTTTGAAGTACTGTTAGACTTTTGTGTTGTTTTTTTCTGAATTTTAACTTGTTTTTAAAATTCTGTCAAAGACCAACCATATTGGAAGTTTTCTACGAAGGTCGTGTCTAAAGGTGGTAAATGATTGCAATTTTCTTCCTGTTTGTACATGACGTATTATTATAAAAAACATACATTGGGAGTTCAACTTTGCTTGAAAAAAACTTCCTGCATATTATCACAAGTTTTTCAAATCTATTTTCTAATAGCTTTATGAGCAGTATGTTCTTAAGTATCTCTTTTTTGCCAAAACAGTCAAAACTTTAGTTTTCTTCTTTTGAATATTATTTTAGAAGTTATTTGTTAAAGAGATAATCTCTGTCTTTTCCTTTTTAAATGTTTACTTCTTTATTTTAAGTTTAACAAGTTTTTGTTAAAGAGTCACTAGATTAAAAGTTTTCCTTTAAAGACATTTCAAAATGTTGCAAATGATGTCAATTTTCTTCCTTCCTCAGTTTTATACAAGGCCTTTTATTTTCAAATACATTGAGGGTTTTAAATTACTTTTAAGTAATGTCATGCATATTGTTATTAGAAAATTGTGAGAGTACTATGGTTTTGTCTTTTCTAAACACGAACTTCTTGATTTCAAGATTTTTATCAAAGAGTAACTGGATTTAAATTTCAATGTTAAAGTTAGTTTCGAAATGTCATCGCCATAATTTTGTTCCTTTTTCAAACATCAAGAGTTCAAAGCTTTTGAAAGCCTATCATGTATATTTATCACAAGTTTGTCTAATCTATTATTCAATAACTTTATGAGCAGTAATTTTTCAAATATCTTTTTTTTGACAAAAAAAGGTTCAATACTTTTGTTTATCCTTTTTCGTATTTATCTGTTCTTCAAAAGTTCTCTGTTAAAGAGAATACATAAATATCTCTCCGTTTTAAAGTACTGTGAAGCTTTTGTTTTGTTCTCTCTAAGCGTTGACTTCTTGATTTTAAGTATTCTGTTGAAGATTGGTCAACTTCAAAGTAAGGTAGATAATTGTTCTTTGGGAATTACATTTCGCTTTCAAAGAACCTCATGCATATTGATAGATACTTTCTCAAGATTGTTAAATCTATTTCTCAATAACTTTGTGAGTTATATATCTTTTTTGTACCAAAAAAGGTGAACTTTTGTTTTCTCCTTTTGTTTTCTCAAAACCTATTCACAAAAGAGATATATGACAACTTACCGCTCATAAAGCTATTGAGAAATAGATTTAACAATCTTGTGAAAGTATATATCAATATGCATGAGGTTCTTTGAAAGCGAAGTAAAATACCCAATGTCGTTTGAAAATAATAAGACTAGTACAAAATAGATTAAGGAAGAAAATTGTCATCATTTGCGACATATGAGTTGATCACTCTTTGACGGAATACGTAAAATCAAGAAGTCAACGCTTAGAGAGGACAAAACAAAAGCTTGAGTACTTTAAAATTGAGAGATATTTATGTGTTCTCTTTAACAGAGAACTTTTGAAAAACAGATAAATTTGCAAAAAGATAAATAAAAGTATTGAACTTTTTTTGGTCAAAAAGGAGAGATTTGAAAAATTGTTGCTCATAAAGCTATTGAGTAATAGATTAGACAAACTTGTTATAAATATGCATGATGGCTTTCAAAAGCTTTGAACTCTCGATGTTTGAAAAAGGAACAAAATTGCAATGATGACATTTCGAAAATGACTATCGTAGAACTTTAATTCCAATTACTCTTTGACAAAAATCTTAAAATCAAGAAGTTAATGTTCAGAAAGGACAAAAAAAAGAGCTAATGACAATGTGTATGACATTCCTTAAAAGCAATTTAAAACCTTCAATGACTCTTTGCTTTAAAGGTCTTGTATAAAACCGAGGAAGGAAAAAAAATCGACACCATTTGCAACATTTTGAAATGTCTTCAAAGGAAAACTTTAAATCCAATGACTCTTTAACAGAAACTTAAAATCAAGAAGTAAACATTTAGAAAGGAAAAGATAGAGAAATTATCTCTTTAACAAATAACTTCTGAAATAATATTCAAAAGAAGAAAACAAAAGTTTTGACTATTTTGGCAAAAAAGAGATACTTAAGCTCATAAAGCTATTAAAAAATAGATTTGAAAAACTATGATAATATGCAAGAAGTTTTTTTTTTAAAGCAAAGTTGAACTCCCAATGTATGTTATTTTATGATAATACGTCCTGTACAAAACAGGAAGGAAATTGCCATCTCTTATCACCTTTGGACACGACTTTCATGGAAAAGTTTGAATCTGGCCGATCTTTGACAAAATTTTAAAAACAAGAAGTTAAAATTCAAAAAGACAACCACCGCCTCCGGAGGCCTAGTTGGATAAGGCTCTTCAATGAAACTAACAAAAGTGGAGGGGGTCGAATCCCGCTGGCCGCACGGGATTTAAAAACAAGAAGTTAAAATGAGATTCCAGGTATAAAAAAAAATAAAATTCAAAAAGACAACTCAAAAGTTTAATAGTACTTTCAAAACAAAGAGAGATCCTATCAAATCTCTTTAACAAAGAACTTTTGAAGTACAAATAAATATTCAAAAGGTGAAAACAAAAATTTACCTGTTTAGGCAAAAGGGAGATACTTGAAAACTTATTGCTGAAAAGCTATTGAGAAATATGTTTGACAAACTTGTCATAAATATGCATGGCATTATTTAAAAACAACTTTCAACTCCCGTTATTATTTGAAAATAATACTTGTACAAAACAAAGTAAGGAACAAAATATTTGAAGTAGAACTTTAATCCAGGCATCTGTGACAAAAAACTTAAATTCAAAAGTTTAGTATTTTGAAAAGAAGAAAAAGTCACAATTCATTGAAATAGTTGGAGATATTATGAAATCTCTTCAATGACGAACTTTTAACAAATAGAACTGAAAAACAGCAAACAAAAGTTTTTTTTAACTTTTTCGCAAAAAAGAGATACTTGATAACTCACTGCCATATAAGCTTTTGAGAAATAGACTCAAAAACCTGCTTTGATAGCAAACTTTAAATCCAGTTATTCTTTGACAAAAACTTAAAATCAAGAAGCTATTCAGCAAGGACAAAATGAAAGACTTGCAATTTCATTAAAATAGATAGATTTTACGATATTTATAGAACTTTTTAAAAGGAGAAATAAAAGTTTTAACTTTTTTGGCAAAAAATAGATATTGGAAAACTGCTTATAAATATGCATGATGGTTTTTCATAGCAAATTTGTACTCCCGATGTTTGAAAAATTTTAAGTCCCATAAAAATCAGAGTAAGGTAGAAAATTGCAACCATTTGCATGATTTTGAAGGAATATTTTAAATCGGTTACTCTTTGACAAATATATATACTCATAAAACTAATATTTAGAATGGACAACAACAAAATTGAAATTCTTTAAAAAGAGAGATTTTACAGAAACTCTTAAACAAAGTACCTTAAGAAAAAAGATTAAAATTCAAAAGGAGGAAATAAAATTTTTATGGCACAAATGAAGGATTTAAAAATTTACGGCTCATAAAGTCTATTGAGAAATAGATTCAAAGCTTGTGACTCATTTGCACCATCTTGAAACGGACTTTGATGGGATACTTTAAATGTAATTACTCTTTGACAAAATTAGATATATATAATCGAGAAGCAAACATTAAGAAAGAACAATAGAATTAAAATTCTTTAAAACAAAGAAATATTACAAAATCTCTTTCACAATGAACTTTAAGAAAAAATATTAAAATTCAAAAGGAGAATAAAAAAACGGTCAACTTTTTTTTTTTTTTTTCGCAAAAGAGAGATTTGATAACTTCCCGCCACAGAGCTTTCGAGAAATAAATTTAAAAACTTGCGTTTATAACATACTTTAAATCCAGTTTATCTTTGACAGAGATCTTATAATCAAGAAGCTAGTATTTGGAAAGGACAAAGCAAAAGACTTACAATTCTTTAACACAAAGATTTTATGATATTTGTAGAACTTTTAAAAAAGAAATATTCAAAAGGAGAAATAAAAGTTCTAACTTTTTTGGTGAAGAAGAGACAATGTAAAACTACTCATAAAACACATGACATTTTTTCAAAGCAAACGTGAAGTCCCGAATTTTGAATAATAATAGGTCTCATACAAATCAGAATAAGGTAGAAAATTGCAATCATTTGCACCATTTGAAACGACTTTGATGGAATACTTTAAATCCAGTTATTCTTTGATAAAATAAGATACAATCAAGAAACTAATATTTAAAAAGGACAACAATAAAATTGAAATTCTTTAAAATAGAGAGAAATTATGGAATCTTTTTAACAAAGAAATTTAAGAAAATAGATTAAAATTCAAAAGGAGAAAACAAAAGTCTGTTTTTTTTTTTTGGCACAAATGAGGGATTTAAAAACTAAATGCTTACAAAGTCTAGTAAGAAATAGATTCTAAAGCTTGTGACTCATTTGCACCATTTTGAAACGACTTTGATAGAAAATTTTAAATCTGGTTACGCATTGACAAAATAAAATAGAATCAAGAAGCTAATATTTAGAAATGACAACAATAGAATCAAAATTCTTTAAAATGGAGAAATATTACGGAATCTCTTCCATAAAGAGCTTTGAGAAAAGAAAAAAATTCAAAAGGAGAATTTTTTTTTTAAAAACTTTTTTTGCACAAAAGAGATATTTTATAAATTACTGCCAAAGAGCTTTTAGAAATAGAATCAAAATCTGCTTTTAAAACACTATAAATCCAGTTTCTCTTTGACAGAAAACTTAAAATCAAGAAACTAATATTTAGAAAGGGCAAAACAAAGGACTCGCAATTCTTTAAAACAGAGAGATTTTACCATACATGTAGAACTTTAAAAAAAGAGAAAAATATTCAAAAGGAGAAATAAAAGTTTAACTTTTTTGGTGAAAAGAGATATTGGAAAACAGCTCATAAAATGCATCACGTTTTATCAAAGCAAATTTGAACTCCCGATGTTTGAAAAATAATAGGCATTGTACAAATCATAGTAAGGTAGAAAATTACAATCATTTGCACCATTTTGAAACGACTTTGACTAAATACTTTAAATCCGGTTACTCTTTGACAAAAAAAGATAAAATCGGGAAGCTAATATTTACAAAGGACAAAAAGTCTTTAAAACAGAGAGATATTACGGAAACTCTCGAACAAGGAACATTAAGAAAAAATTAAAATTCAAAAGGAGAAAACAAAAGTTTTTTTTTTTTTTCGCTTAAAGGAGGGAGTTACTGCTCATAAAGTCTATTGAGCAATATATTACAAAGCTTGTGACTCATCCGCACCATTTTGAAATGACTTTGACAGAATATATAATCAAGAAGCTAATATTTAGAATATGACAGCAATAGAATTAAAATTATTTAAAACAGAGAAATACTATGGAATCTCTTTCACAAAGAACTTAAAAAAAAAAAATATAAAAAATCAAAAGGAAAAAATAAAAAAAGTTTTAAATTTTTTCACCTAAAAATATTTGATAACTTACTACCCATAGAGCTTTCGAGAAATAGATTAAAAAACTTCTTTGATAACAAACTTTAAATTGAGTTTCTCTTTGACAGAGAACTTGTAATCCATAAGCTAGTATTTAGAAAGAACAAAATAAAAGACTCGCAATTCTTTAAAACATCGATTTAGAAAGGACAAAATAAAAGATATCTATTTTAGAATCTATTTTAAAAAATAGAGAAATATTCAAAAGGAGAAATAAAAGTTTAACTTTTTTGGCAACAAAGAGAGATTGAAAAATTGCTCACAAAATGCATGATGTTTTTTCAAAGCAAATTTGAACTCCCAATATTTCAAAAATAATAGGTCTCATGCAAATTAGAGTAAGGTAGATGATTGCATTCATTTGCACCATTTTAAAACAACTTTTACAAAAAACTTTAAATATGGCTCACTTTGACGAGAGATAATTAGGAAGCTAATATTTAGAAAGGACAAATGGAATTGAAATTATTTAGAACATAGAGATATTACGGAATCCCTATAACAAAGAACTTTAACAAAAAAGATTAAAATTCAAAAAGAGGAAAAAAAGTTTTTTTTTTTCGCACGGAGGAGGGATTTAAAAACTTGCTCAAAAAGTTTATTGAGAAATAGATTCTAAAACTTGTGACTCATTTGAAATTTTGAAACGACTTTGACGGAGCACTTTAAATCGAGTTACTCTGACAACATAATATGTATATATAAAGATAATCAAGAAGCTAATATTTGGAAAGGACAACAATAGAATTAAAATTCTTTAAAATAGAGAAATGTTTGGAATCTCTTTCACAAAGTACTTTAAGGAAAAAGATCAAAATTCAAAAGGAGGAAGAAAACAAGTTTTAACTTTTTTTCACAAAAAGAGATATTTGATAATTTACTGCCACAGAGCATTTGAGAAATAGATTTAAAAACTTGCTTTCATAATAAACTTTAGATCCAATTGCTCTTTCACATAAAACTTAAAATCAAGAAGCGAACATTTAGAAAGGACAAGAGACTTGAAATTATTTAAAACAGAAAGATATTACGATATCTATAGAACTTTTAAAAAATAGAGAAATATTCGAAAGGAGAAATAAAAGTTCAACTTTTTTGGCGACAAAGAGATATTGGAAAACTGCTCATAAATATGCATGACTTTTTTTAAAGCAAATTTGAACTCCTGATGTTTGAAAAATAATAGGTCTCCCAAATCAGAAAAAGGTAGGAACTTGCAATCATTTTCACCATTTTGAAATGATTTTGTCATAAATACTTTAAATCCTGTTACTCTTTGACTGAAAAAGATATAATCAGGAAGCTAATATTTAGAAAGGACAACAATAGAATTGAAATTCTTCAAAACAGAGTAATTACGGAATCTTTTTAAAAAAGAACTTTAAGAAAAAAGATTAAAATTCAAAAGGAGAAAACAAAAGTTTTTTTTTTTACAGGACACTAGCACAATGGCTCGTGTTTTATCATAACA
The DNA here is from genome assembly GCA_014182575.1 of Eucalyptus decipiens. Classification (NCBI taxonomy): domain Eukaryota; kingdom Viridiplantae; phylum Streptophyta; class Magnoliopsida; order Myrtales; family Myrtaceae; genus Eucalyptus; species Eucalyptus decipiens. Next base: position 59,392,453 of record CM024614.1, on the reverse strand, counting down.
ATACTCCCATAATCATTCTTCCCTAATTTTTATGATATCTTGATAATAGGAATATACCATAATATTGTGATATTGTTAATTATTTGTTCACATTGCCCTATTCAAAATCACCCCTCGTGCTTTTTAATCTTTACTCCGTTTTGATGTTATATATGCAATCTACGAAAAATGTGCACATGCTAGAAGAAAAGTAACCAACCAGACAAAATTGATGTGAGAGAGGACTATCGAGTTACAAAATCCAAGGAACCACAAGATTTCAGATATGGCATTATTAAAAAATAACTCAATATAATTGTTTAATATTTTTTTGTAAAAGAGAAGTTAGAACAAGTTTTGTCCTTTCTGCAAGTACTCACACCATTTTACAAAGAACACATTCCCTGTGATAGGAGAAAGCCCTCCTATGTCGATTGAAAGATAGTTATTTTTTTTTCCATTTAGCATGTGGCTGGCTCTTTGCAAGTAAAAAGAAAATTTCATATCAGAATCACTCTTTAATCAAAATCCCGCCATTCTCCTCCAAGCCCTACATTAGAATCACTTCTAAATATTCATATGAATCACACGGATTTTATCATAAACCAATTATTAGTTTCAATCTCCCTATACAAAGCATCATTGTCTAGAATCATATACTTATATAGTCATGGCACGTCTTTTTTATGCACCGCCGAGAGCCACTCCCTACTCTGATCGCACTCACCACCGTTGACTCCACTCACATGTGACCACCAAGGAACACCACCTCATGTGTGGAACTATTAATAGGCCAAATGTTAATTTTCCTCGACAAAGTTACTATCCAAAAATTTGATCATAATAAATTATAGCTTGCACTCAATCTAAGCCTTGATAGTGAAAAATTGTCACTCCTGCTCGAGAATCTACCCCAACTAGCTTCACCAATGCTCCAACAAGTCCTCATCAGTCTTCAAAAAGACAAAAAGTTGTCTACATCAAAAACAGAAATTAACTCCGGAAGGTGAATAAGTAGATAAGCTCATCAAATGACACAAGCAACAATATGGAGATAATCTTGAGAAAAGCACTTTTAGTGGTTCCACTAATATCCTAGTAAAGCTCTCATCAACATCTAGAATCCACGGAACATAGCCAACTCAAAGAAGTGGAAGTATAATGACTCATCAAATGTACCAATGTGAGAAAATTGGACATAATTCTAATAGCTTTGATGAGGACTAGTGGCTCCATGCCCTAGGATTTGATTGAAGATCACACATGAAGCTAAATTATTAGTCTTTATTGATTCTAGTTATAAGAAGTGTGCTTGTATAATTGGCCATTGCAATACTATAGTAGTCACTATTCACTACCATAGCAATAGTGTAACTACTGTTCACTACTATAGTATTGTATCGAAAGAAAAATCGTGTTACAAGTCTATCAACGTAAAAAAGAAGAATATGTAAAGATTATTGGTCATCGTTGGTCATAAGGAGTCTTTGTATAATTATTTGTGATCTCCAAAACTTCACCAATAATTCGATATTTTTTTTTTTGGTAAGGATAATTCGATATTTATTTATTTTTATTTTTTTTGGTAAGAGATAATCGATATTTATTTCGTGCCTATATAAGGCAATGTTTGTAATATTAATGGGGAGGACGAAGCTCATAAAGTCAGTGTATGTGAACTATGAATCTCTAAATTTTTTATTCTACCTCTCTACTCAATATGATTCTTAAAAACTATAAATGTTTTGATTAATCTTGGTGATAAGCTCTACACTTGCCACAATGTGAAACCTATAAATGAGAATCGTGCTATTGTATAATTTTCTATAATATGAACCAAAATATGGAAAAGAATTTAGTGTCAAACATACAATCTCTATAGTGAGGCTTGGAGAGTCATGCACGTGTGATAGCATAACTGCCACAATTTTTGTTTTCGTTTTCCTTGGTTCATATCATAGTGTAATTGTTTAATTGAGAAATCTAATTTCTCTCCCCTAACCCACTTTTCTCTTAATGTACTTTATCTGATGGAAGAAAAAATTCAATATTTAATTGTTATTCAAGGTGGAGAGAGGACAAGACTCTTCATATATGCTACCAATAGATGTCTTCAATAAGTGCATTCATTAGAGTATTCAATGAATGTCTTTAATATGTGCTGTCCATAAAAACACATTCTATCTTCAAAAGAATTGCGACATTTTACTTTTCAGCACTTACAACAGTTATTCATCATCAATCAATAAGTGCCTTTAATGAAAGCACTTTATACAAATTCGCCTTTTAGCCTTCCATCGGTTTTTGGCATTAAACCATTGATTATATCACACGGGCCACATTGACACCTAAATATATTAATCCTTAAGTTTTGCCAAACATAAATCTCAAAGAATAGCTTGAGTTATAAAAATTCTTCTGACGTCAAGATAAAAAATACACCCAAAATCCAAAATATTTCCACAACCTTAGGAGTCAAAGAAATCAATGAACAAAAATTTTTCTACTCTACATCAATACATCCCATCTGCCCCCTCAAATGAACTTGTCCACCTATTTGCAAAACATCAACCTCAAAATATCTTAGGGAACCAAACCTATGACAACTCTATATTAAAACTAAAGAAAACAGGACGCTACAAAGTTACTATTTCTATATTTCTTTTTTAAAAGAGGGCACTAGCATCTACTAATTTCACATGAATTTGCATCCTTGAAAAATTTGTCAAACATCAATATCAAATTCTCAAACCCAAAATAATAAAATCATTCCGATGCCAAGCTTGAATAATCACCCAAAGTCACATAATTATTACTCACCTTCAATAGTCCTAGAAATCAATGCTCCAACAATCATTTTGCCCCCTTATAAAATTATCCTTTAAGTTGCAAAACATCTACCTTCTTAAGCCCTTGAGAGAACCTTTGACTCAAGATCAAAACACTTGCAACCTCAAAATTCTTCCCAGAATTTGGACACAGACATATATTCGCCTCAAATAATTTCACCCTTGAAATTTGCCAAACATCAATCCCAAATAATCAACCAAAATAAAATAATCATTGCAATGTCAAGGTCAAATAATCACCCCATATTATAGACATTACTCCACAATCAACTCACCTTCAGAAGTAATAGAAATGGATACCCCAACAATCATTCTACTATAATATCATAATATACAGCCAGCCCCCTTAATTGAAGTTGTCCACCGATTTGTAGAACATTAAACTCAAAATTAATTAAAGGAAGCTATCGATCCACATAAAACTTCAATAAAACAGGCACTAGGATCAATACCAGAATTATCTTCTTGTATATTTCTTTCTAAAATCAGGATACTAGAATCTGATCGCCTCAAATGAATTCATCCATAAAGTTTGCCAAATCATTATCCCAGATAATCATCCAAAATTAAATGGTATGGCTTGAAAGCTATTTGCCATTATTGGAGAAAACTTCGACTTTTGCTCGTCATTTCAGCAAGTGAATATCTTACAATCAGTTTTAAGTACAACATTAAAAAGTTGTTAAGACACCCAATTCAAAAATATATTCTAGAGCTAAAAGAAGCTTCCATTCAGATAGAAATATAGGACATTGTTACAACAGAAAATTATTATAGATATAGATCCAAGATGGCAGAGAAAATTTAACAAAGGCTATATATATAGAATGAAATTTGCTAAACGTTGGCTTACTGCTACAATAATTTTCCCTTTTTGTGTTTGCGAAATGTTTTTGTAGATAGAAAATTGGGTGGCTATGCTAATCTTGAGAGTACTATTCAAGTGATTTGCTTTTTCATGTTTACTTTTGTTGTTTGTGCATGAGGTTTAAGGAATTTCCATTAGTAGCCTTATACGACTTGCGAATTTTGTAGGGCGAGGTGAAGCGTTTTAAATCACTTTTCCACCTAACTTTTGCATTTCCACATTTTCGGAATGCTATTCGGGGTAATGAATTTTATTTCCAACTTTACCCTCACTTATAGTTTTGTGTTCCTATTTTGCCCTTATCCTATTTTTGATTGTCTCTTTGAACCAAACCAAACACATCCATTGTCACTGTAGATTTTTTTGTTGATATGATCCTGGAGTCAATGGCCGCAGAGGGTTAATCATCAAGAGTCAACTATCGCAAGTCTATTGAGTTAGATATGGAGGGTCAAGGGTTGCACCAGGCTTGCCTACCCTCGACCTATAATCTTTTACAATTCCTTTTTATAAATCATTTCTCAAGTTGTTGCACAATTAATCAATTCACAAATTTTTTTCAAGATGATAATAAATGCTTAGTCCAAAATTATGTAATGAATATGCTTTCTTTTTGCTTCTTCATAACATGCTATGCATTTTGCAACTAATAATGTATATAATCTTTGTCACTCTCCAAAGGCAAAAAAGGAACTCACAAATTCAAAGAAAAGAGGAGCGCCAGTCAAGTATGATTGTAAGACCAACAACAAAAGCTACTTCGAGGTGAAAAACTCAACAATAAGGCTCAATCTATTGAATGATATAGTTTTAATGGTAGGAGAGACCTATGAAGCATTGTTACCGACACAATATAATTACTAATCCATTATGGACTGTACATTAAAGGATGGGCATGCTATGCTCCAAGGATAAATTAAAGAAGAAAAGCAAGCAATTTCAACTTCTCACCCTTGAACTAATAGAAACAAAATCACTGCTATACTCAAGAATTCGAATCGAATTAAAAATCACTGCTATACTCAAAAATTCGAATTGAAATAGAGATCCGCTGCCTATAAACGGAGCAGTTTGGTGAAACCTCCCCTTCCGCGGATAACGCACATCACTGACAACACACGATGACCGCATGGAACAAAAGCGGATCTCCTCCTCCTCATTAGACAAATTAAACATAAGTGTCCATTTGGCACATCTCCCAATTCATCCTTTGCAAGAGTGTTGGGCTCGTTGACTGCAGCATGGCTTTGCTACTGCTGCTACTCCTGCTTGTCCCGTCTACGCTACCTCCACTTTTTCCATCTATTCCATTTTATGAGGAAAGAAGATTGAACATAAGCCTAGTAAAGTAAAAATTATGTCGTCTTGATTTCAACAGGACATATAATATGGTTACCAGTTTACTTGGTTGATAGCTATCAACCTTACAAAAGCAAATCCAAGGATACCAATTGATACCTTTCCAAGAAGAATACTTCTCTATAAGAGTATCTTTTTTCGAAAGGCAAGATCAATGACCATCTGATCTTTTGTCATCTTGGTACTGTAAAATGTCAAATCAGTCAATTCAATAGTAGACAAGTACTATCAAAAAAGGGCTGCCTGCCATAGATCTAACTTCTAAGCAATAGACCCTAAAACATAATCATGTCAACTATAGGAAGGAAGTATGAGATGGTCGATTCTCAACGACTTGAGTCGTGAAGCCGTTTACAGATCATCACATAAACAAATGACAAGCATCAAAGGAAGAGGAGCCACAATATCTTTTGACAGGTGAGGGGAAAAATATTAAAATAATAGGAGGTTGTGCAGATCACTCAAAAATTTATAATATCACACACCTGTGGAACTCTCAATGCCATGCAAAATGCAAAAGCACGAACTTCCAAACAGGCAATTCACTACATATCCCCATCTTGCTACAAACCACGATCGAGATGAGAGTGAATAAAATTTGTACACGTGTCGTTTTATAGTAATAGTGTACATGGGCTGTAAGTCCACGAATGGAAAAAGAATCTCCTCAAGCAAGCATCAAGACTAATCCAATGTCCATCCATCACCATTAAAAGTAGATGAGAGGAAAACTTATATGTACGGTCTCCCAGACATTTCCAATCTCGAAGGCAAAAACAAAATGTGAGATTACACCATAAAAACAGGAGGCACATGGTTCCTAGCTGAAGACAAACAATATGTAATGGAATTCCACTCAAAGAAAGAGTAACAAAAGCTTTAAGAGCAGCTTTCCAGTGAAATATGGCTTAAAAATAAGATCCAACTTCTGGAAAAAATTTGCTTACCATTCTTAGTGATGAGGATTTTCGTCCCGCAATAATCTGACAAGATAGCCCCTAGATCTGAACCCCATCCGAAAAATCCCTTCGAAGGATCACGCTTATCGAATGATCATGCAAACTTGAGGTAAACAGGAAAAATCCATTTTAGAAAAGCCATGATTGACACGAGTAACTATGACATTTTAACGCTTGAACTGCAATTTGCTCCTTTATGCAGACTTCGCAAACTAAGGGTGACCACTGATGTTATCAATTGGAACTCACAATTGCGCGAGAGAAGAGTATAGGCAGCCGGTGCATGTAAAAGCCCCTCAAATATGAGAGGACACCTAAAAGCAGGGAGACCCCGAAACCTAGACTTCTTTCTCTACTTTCTAAACATTGATCTTCTCCTTGGTTTAAACAATTTCTTCTTGCTTATTATTCTCTAGGTACGTAGACCAAATCAATATTGTGATTGTGTCTTCCCAAACCGGACTAGTATATCCTTTGTAAGGCCCAAAAGCACTAGTGCATCCATCTCCAATGCATTTTAATTTCCCAAATAAGAATATCTTGAGAAGATAAAAGTGACACATCTATCCTACTGCAACAAGTTACTCTATTAAAATTTTTCTTTCATATTTCCTTCTTTCATCAAGACCAAAATTACATTGAGACACAATCTTAAAACTCATCGTACACACAGAAGAAGAAGGAATTCACGTGCTAAACCAACACTACTTGCTATAGGCTAGAAAACTCTCGACTTTCAAAATGTTAGGTTTTCTTCACATTACAAAAGAAGAAAGTAACACCACTATACCAGCAAACGCACTTGCACCAGATGATGCAGTTAAGTCATCAATGTAGCCTCCCTACAGATCATAAAATCCTCTGTTGTCTGGACAGCCATTTATATTAAGACCAACCATTGAAAAAAGAAGCAGTAACGACTATGACATTTCCAAGACTAATTACACCAAATGCACAAGGGTTCCTCGATACCTTGATGCTTCAACAATCAAATTCACTTGCCCTTTTGCAGTCGTGTGGTATTGAAAGAGAAGACGAAACATCCATTGACTGAGGGATAAGTATACTAATGGTGCTATAAGTTGTGTACGGCGCTCACTTTAGTGTCAAAAGTTTCTGTTGGATCACTTAAGTGCCAAAAATTTTGAAAAACGCTCACTTTGGTGCCAACTCCGATCTGGTTGGCCGGAAATCTGACGTTGCATTTTTTTTATTAATATTTGAAGCCGACGTGGATCGCCGGAGAATACAATCAGCATGCAAACAACAAAATGACGCCGTTTAGCGTCTTTTCCCCTAAATAAGAAACCCTAAATCCCCAAATTCGAGTAGAATTGGAAATTGAAAACCCTAAATCCCCAATTCGACCAATTCGAGTACATACTTCGATTTTCTCTCAAAGTTATCAGCTCGCTCTTGCGAATGGAGAGCAGAAGCTTCAGCAACGGCTCACAGTCCTATAAAAAAAGCGAATTAGATGGTGAGTGTTACTATTATTGTGGGTTACCGAGTCCGAGAAGAACATCTTGGACTCGGTTGAATCCCGGGAGAAGATTCCATGGGTGCGGCAGATATAGAGAAGGCTCGAAGTGCAAATATTTCAAATGGGTTGATAGGAAATTCTCTGATCGAGCGACAGAGGTGATCCTGGAGTTACTTGAAGGCCGAAATCAACCTCGACCTGCGTTAATGGACGAGTTGGAGGATGTCGACTCAATGCAAGCTCAAATGAAGGGTTTAACATCTTTGGTCGATCATTTGAAGAGGGAGGTTTCAAGGTTGAAAATTGAAAGAAACTTTTATCAATCGTTGATTGTGTTTTTATTCTCTTGTGTAGTTTATTCAAATGTGAAGTTAAGTAATGAGAAGAAGTTTGTATGTCTACCATAGTCGAAGTTTGTATGTCTACCATTTTTGTATGAAGCAGAAGGTTTTGTTGTAATCCATGGTAGAAATGCAAAGTTGGAGTTGGAATGCATTAATTATAAGCACTTCAGAAATGCAATGTTTGCTTGCTGCACTTTTTATTTGCCCTCCTGATTTGTGTTAAGAAAACTATACAAAGTACTAGTGAGGTCAAGAACAGAGCAAGGAAAGAAAGTGTCGAAAACGGAGCAAGGAAAGAAAGTGTTGAGAACAGAGGAAGGAAAGAAGTTGACAAAAATGAAGAAAGCAACTATAGAGATTATAGCACGTGTAGCATGTTTACATTGAGGAATCAGTATTCAGTTTAAGTGTGTAAAGTCAAACTTTATGTTTTCGTTTTCAGTTAGTTAGTTGGTTTTCATTCTGTTGTTATCCTCCAGATCGATATAAAAACTGATGAGCCAAGAGTAAACAAGTAGAAAAGTTCTTTGATGCAAGCAAGCTCTCATTGAGTAAGAATACACTTTTTTCTCTTTGCATCGTTTTTCATTTTTCTCCCTCTCATTTCCATTTTCTGTTCTGTTCATCAAATCTCTTCAAGCTGGTTTGTTGGTTTGCTTTGACCTGCAAACTATGCCGAAATGGAAGGTTGGAGTTGGAATACATTAGTTCTGAGCACTTTTTATTGTTTAGTTGTGTATTGGTAATGTTTGTTTTGGTTAGTTTTTGCTTCAAATAGAATGGTTGCTGCATTTCTATCGTTGTAATGGTTTGCTGGTTTGCTGCAACTACAAACCATGGCAAAATTAAGGGATGGTGGCAAATTAACGATTGACCATTTTAGTGCCAAAAGTTGTAAATAGTGATCGCTTGAGTGCTAAGTTTTTATAAAAATGATCATTTAAGTGCCAGTCGCGATTATAAAGTGATCACTTCTGTTGCACAAGTTGTAAATAGTGATCGCTTGAGTGCCAATTTCAAACTTGCACCAATCGTGGTGCATCCTGCATCTTGTTCTTGCACCAGTCGGTTTGCTGGTGCATCTTCTTGCAACACAACAGCCCTACAACGAGATGCACCAGCACCCAAAACTGCATCTTATTCCAGCACATACAACCAGAACCCCACAGATAGCATCAACGCATCAAATGCATCCTATTCCAACACTATTGAATGAAATCGACAGATAACATCAATGCATCAACGACTTCAACCAGCAACACTATATGCACACATTCAAATCTAAAAATAATAGCAACCTCATAAGAACATTGCACCAACAGCAAAATATACAGAAACAGTTATTGTCATTGATATTGATTGATTGTTTACAAAAGAAAAGAAAAACATGAACTTCACTTTCCAATCACTGAAGGTTCAGCACCCTCTTAAAAAAAACCAATGACAATATGGAGACAGCAACTACCATCAGTGATATAATATCCAGCACCCACCTAAAAAAAAGAAAACATAAAAAGATGCGACCATGTCCGCATCACATAAAAATAAACATAAACTATGTCTAGCACCCTCCCATCAGTAGCACCACATAAAAAGAGACCAAGTCTAGCACCCTCCCATCAGCAGCACCACATAAAAAGAGACCAAGTCCAGCACCCTCTCATTAGTCAATATGGACAACACCCTGATCTCCTTTTTGTCTTGGGGCTTTGAATTGATTTATAATCCGAGCACTCTTTCGAACTGGATGTGTAGGTTTTTTAACTGGGCGTTTTGTCACCTCCTTTTCCTTGTTTTTGACGGTGGCTATTCTTGTTCTAGCACATGTCATGTGTTGGTCCATATCATCACTATCGCACCCAATCGTTGGTTGAGATGGAACCGATCGGGTCTCGTTTGGATGGCTGTTTTGCAGCTATTCTCACTATCTTCTTCTTTAGAGCACTCTTCTTTGGCTGCGCCCTTGATTCTTGAGTTGGCCCACCTTGAGAGAGAAGTACCTCCGAAGTTCTCCCAGGCTACAAGAACATAGCGATATTGTCAACCAAATGAATTGAAGTACAACAAATTAAATGCATGAGGCCTACAAATCTTACATTCAAAATAGTCATTCCAGTTCGTTCATTTGTGTAAATCCCATAACCATATTGCCTTAATCTTTTTCTAATAGCCCATTTTGTTTGCTGTGGTACATCATTTTCAGCAGCAACAGATGGGGGAGTAGCCTCTGCAACTTGTGCAATTGCTCATCTTTTCACCTGAGAAACACATAACAAATTTAAAATTCAGCCCACAAAAGACAAATACAGCGATGTACAACTTACATGAACTTTTTTTCTTCTTGTTTGCTCAATGGTGGACTCAGTTGTTGTTTCTGTCTTGCCTATTCCAGTCCACGGACTCAGAATTTGTGCGGAAAAAAGATGGAACTGTTTCCATCAAATTTGGCAAGGAAAAGGAAGAAAGTCCTTCTATCTTCCAGACCCTTTTCATGATTGAACCATGTGTTCCTCAATCAATTTCCGAGCCAGACCCAAAAAAGCTTGTTCGACATTTTGACGGTGATGGACATTTTGTCAATTACTATAAAGACAATTATGGTCATTGTTTTTGGGATCCTTTTTGTCAATGTTCCTATTGCACAAATTCCCCTGACGAGGTAGATCCTTTAGCAAGACCTCCACCTCGACGGAAAAAGCCAAAGAATAAGGTGTACCAAAGATACTTAAACGGAGATCCCTCCGTTGATACTCTTGGTGAGTGTGACAAATACTAGTACATGGTTTCTTATGCTCCACCTCCACCACCAGAATTCAATACTACATCCCAAGTTTTACCAGATCCACCAAAATCACCTCCACCATCTCCTCCTCAGAAAAAGCAAGCCCTCTCCCCATTTTACAAGCCAATCCTAAAATGGGCTAAGAAGCATTCTTACCCACCTGAGGTTCCAGCAGCAACACCACCCACTTCTTCCATAGCTATGTTCCATGATACAGATTTTCCTCCTCTTGTCAAAGAAAGTTCAAAACTCTCGTTTCCTGCTCCAGAGGAATTCATTGATCCACAAAACAGATACCGTTATATTTCGAAAATAGCAACCCCCACTGATGTGGATGAACATGGGAGACAGAGAAAGACTCCTGCTGCTGAAGCTGTTCTAAATTGGCAATTAGAGACTTTGTTGGCACAAAACAATGCCTTCAAGGCAATTGATTCCAAGATTGGAAATGTGCAACAAGATCTCCGAAGGTATGATGAAAGCACCAAAAGATACTTTCCGAGTTCCGTAAAAGGCTTCATGCCTTGGAATCGGGACAACATCTTGGGTATCATTATCTTGAAAGTCCAAAGCTAGAAATAGAAAAGCTCAAGAAGCAAATCCAACTTCTTGAAGAAGGGAGGTTTAGACCTTTCGATCCATTGGCACCTTCTGTTAGAACCGGGTATTTACCCCCACCACCACAGACCTCTATTTTTACTACTATCCCAGAAGATCCCTACAGAAGAGAACAAGATATGGCAGAAATACGGAATCGCCTCAAGGCCCTGCAAAAGGACAAGGGAAAAGAAAAAATGCCGCATACAGAATCAAGTTCGATTATTATAAGAGAAAGGCCAGATCAGATGATGCTATCAAATCCAGTGGAATCATTTCTAAAGAATTTGAGTACTCAGGAATCTAACCCTGTCATCCAACAACCAGAATCTGCCACTCCAAAAAAGCAGACTTTGTTCCCAACATAACAAACCTCTCATGATACTGAATCAGATTCAGTATCTCTTTCTTCCTCTTCATCCTTCTCAATTCCTACAGTTGATTCCCTCCCTATTGTGCCAGCAACTTCATCAATATTCATGGCTGATCTCCCAGATGATGAAATGGAATCAAACTATTCTGAGCCGAAAATGCCCAAACCAAAGAATCATGGACAAAGCATGTGTCCATAGCATCAAAACAAGTTCTTCACTATCGATGATATTTCTTATCATAAATGGCCAGAAAGACTTGAGGAATTTCATACTTGGTTGAATACTCAGTCCATTACCAACCATGATATGAATGATGTCCTTTACAATTTTGTTATGAGATTCACAGGCAGTCTCAAGCTTTGGTGGCAATCAATTTCTGAACAGGATCAGATTCATTTCCTGATGTCACCTAATTTGGGCCATGCCATTACTCTCTTATACCATGTCTTTGTGGGAAAACTCATTGATCTCATAGAGATGAAAAGAAGAGAATTTTTCGAAAAAAAATGCTGCTCTCTCCAGAAGAAGCATCTCGATAAGCATTATTGAATGATGCTTCAGCTTTTTTACCAAATTGGTGTAGATCCAAATTTAAAGCATGTTTTCCTTACTTCCATCCCGAAAGAATTATCCCAGATGGTTGAAAGATCTTTCTTTGGAAAACAAAGGAGAGTACAAGATATTCTCTTGGGAGAAATACAGCAAGAAGTCCATCTATGTCTCGAAGAATTATGTTTGAAACGCCAGATGGTCCTTACCTACATCACAGATGACAAGCGCCTTGAATCGGCCTTGTTCTCGCTTAAGTTAAAAATCAAATGCTCTAAGCAAGACTGTGATGGTACTTGTGGCAAGTATTCCAGGAAAAAGAAACATTACAAGAAGCTCTGGATAAACAAATCCAAACACGGCTCCAAGCATTTCCGGAAGAAGAAGAAATGGCGATACCTACGTAAAAGAAAGGATCGCACAGCCATAAGAAATCAAACCGTTACTACATCTACAACCAGAAAGGACATTTTGCCAAAAATTGTCCTCAAGCAAGAAAATGTCAAAATCATCTAATTCATCACATTGAGAATGAAATATGTATTTCTCTTAAAAATGATGATATTGAATCCTTATTCTCTGCTGACGAAGAACCATCTGAACAAACTCTTTGTGTCATCCCCTTTTACCAAACTCCCAGTGAGACTGAATCAGACTTAGAGTCTGAAGATATTTTTCATATATCATCCTCATCCCCAAAACCAAATCTTGACATATTTTCAAGTCAGACTCATTGTCTTCATTTCACTATCAAAATCCTCAATTCAAAATTTGCCAAACCTATCACTGTTATTGCTCTCATTGACACAGGAGCAAGTTGTTCAATATTGGACACCAAAGTTCTTCCTGAAGAATACTGGACTTCTTATATCCGATATTTTAATTCGGCTTTTAGAGATACCTTCTCCACAAATGTCAGAACCACTCCAGTAACTGTCAAGTTCTTTCCTTAGTGTTCTATAACCGCAAAAATCTTTGGATCAAACCTCCCCAATAAGGATCTGATAATTGGGTGGGACATTATGACTCAAATCTCTCAACTTCGCATCATCCCTGGAAAATGTCTTAGATATAAAGATCAATTCTTTGAGTTTGTCAACATAAAGAGACTCTTTTCCATTCAGATGAGTCTATTAGATCCAATCATGCAAAGGTTATTAGAATCTTGTTCGGAATCCTATTCGAAATCGCTCAAAAGAGTCCCATGAAGTAAAGTGTGTGCTTTGAAAAATCTCTCATGGCTTTCTAAATCCCTCTTCTTCTCCAGCCTGGTAGGATCCTCCAAGAAATGTAGCTTGGGTAGGTTAGAATCGATTCCATCCTGGCATCCCTGGGTGTCTCTAGGCTCTGAACTAAAGGGCTGAGTGGTTTTCTGCTAAAAGGCTGTCCCTGAAGAGCTTGAACGGGAGTTGTTCGCCCACTGTGGGAAAGCATACCTGCAGAAAATTTTCTTGGTCCTCCCACTTGAGCCTACAACAGGGCCTTTTTCTGGACCTTTAGAAGGTCTTACAACAATGTACTATATCAGGATCATGACCAACTATAATGAATAATTAGACATCTACTCATTTTCATGGTGGAAACAAATGGAGAAAACTTATCAAATTACAAATGCATGATAGAGGAAAAGCACAAAAGAAGCCAGTGCACATGGTAACCATCAAACTCTATCGAATAAGAAATGTAAAGTTACTGAGGTAAAGATGATACTTACCTTACAGTAGGGCTTTCTGTTTGCCCTTCGCAGGCACTACCGCAGGCCTTCTATCCTATCTTCACTAGGCCCAACAAGAAGCTCTTCAGTAGAGCCTTCTGTCCTACCTTCAGCCATTACATCTTGCTGTTGATGCTGCCTTTTCAGCTCACAACCGCCCTTCCTTGCGGCAATATGAGTATTTCATCTTTGAGCCAGTCCTACTCATCCTCTGACTTGATGTCTCTTCATGCTGCATTCTTCTTTTCTTTTTTGGCCTTCCAATTTGCTTCTTCGCCGGCAAAGGTAGAGGGCTTTCATGATTTGTTGGCTCCCAAAATTTGCTGCTTCGATAGGCCGCATCATGAATTGGTATGAAGCAAGGTATGAGCTTTTTTTGTACCAATCATGTAGGTAATCATCTGGATTTTCTTGCTTCATCTGAATAGCACAAATTGCATGGGCACAGGGAATTCCATTTAGTTGCCAGGCTCGGCATGAACACTTTCTTCTATTCAGGTTGACAATATACTTATCTTGATTTTGAATAATCTCATATCCATTATCTCCATTTCAAATTGGATGGCAGAACCTACTAGCAGCAATGTTTGCATCCAATCTTTTCATAATCCTAGGGCCACAGTCTCTAGTCCATTTCGTAGTCTCATCGCTTTGCCTATGTAGTCTAGTCATCACCATCACTCGAATATCATCAAGCATGTTGATGATTGGTTTGCACCTGGCCTATAAATTCTGCCATTGAAAGCTTCGCTGAGGTTGTTATCAATGATATCGCATTTGAACTCTTCGCTGAAGAAGGCTCGACACTAGTGCTTAGTTTCTGTCTGGAAGAGTGCATCAAAATCTTCCTTTATCAGCTGCAACAATCCTTGTTTGGCTAATCTGAAATTAGTCATGTTAGTACTCTTTGCTATCTGCCAAAACTGCTTCTAGAGCTTATCTCCTTTGAAGTTTCTTGACCAGTTTGCATATATGTGCCTCGCGCACATTCTATGCTCAGCATGTGGCATCAACTCAACTAATGCAGGAATAAGTCCCTACAAAAATTCAAACCAATAAATACAAGTCAGGAAAAATATGCAAATGATTAATATTAAAAGGGAGTGAATTAATTGATAATGAAATTACCTTCTGTTGGTCGCTCATGAATGCCCATCCTCCCCCATCGGTTATCTCAAGGTCAGCCATTAAATTTTTGAAAAACCAGGACCAAATATCCTTGTTCTCTATCTTCACCACCGCCCAAGCTATCGAAACATTTGATTATTGGCATCTCTCCCCACAAAGAGCCAACAACTCCCCTTACACAAACCCTTTAGAAAGCATCAATTCAATCCTATAACTCTTCTACAACCAGTCAAGAAGCCCCGTTTGCATGCATTAAAACAGACATAAAATCTATCAAATCTAGACCTAAGATCAGGGAGCGGCCTCCCCACAACCTCTACATACACCCTACTAGATGGGTTTTGAAACATGCATTCGCCAACATAGTCCCATACTTGCGCATATTCTTCTTTATACCCACCCATCAGTATTTTCATCACCCTCATCTTAGCTCTCTTGCATTGATTCCTTGCCACATTAACCCCTACTTGCTCATTCACTAACTATTGAAATTGAGGACTCTTGATCCCGGGCATTGCTTTGATAGTGTTAAAAAAATGCTTCGATAACCACACACTCGCTATCCTTTTATTGTTAAAAATAATTGGACAAGTATGTTCCTCCTGCAAGGACCTAATCTAGAATGACCCATTCTTACTTAGCGCGCCATAGAGCTTCCATGGACAATTGGGTTGTAAGTACTTAGCTCTCACAAATTCCTTCGTGTTTCTAATGAATTTAGCACTCCTCTGTTCACCAATGGAGTTCTTCACAACAGCTTCCTTGAACTGTTTGGCATCATCAAATCTCATGCCCACAGACAAAATAGGTTTATCAACAGTCGGATCATAGTAAGGGTACTTACTTTTTCTTGGACGAGCATGTTCTTCATCATCATTGTCAAGTTCATTCTCTAAACCAGCAATTTCATCGCTGCAGCTTTCTTCATCTTCACTTCTATTACTTTCAGCTGGAACTTCATCCCCATTTACTTGCTCGGGCCTCTTTGCTGAAGGTGCAAGTTTTTTTCTCAGAAATTCCCTTTGCTTTTGTCTTGATTGTGTGAGTTCATCATCATCTTTGTCACTTATGAAATTTACTGAAGCAAAATATTCATCTTCCGATTAATTGGATAAAGCAATTTCCCATTCTAATCCAATAAAGTCCTCATCGCCCAAATCTTCACAAAAGCTTTCTAGACATGACACTGTTTGTTCATCTCTATCAATGTGAGTTCTCTCCCTTTTATCCCCGACCTGATTACTCGCTTAAATAGGATTCCTCACTTCTCCTCTTTCAGTGGTGGTCTGCTCATCCCCATCCTCATCCTCACCATCCTCATCATCATCCTCATCCTCACCATCACTATAATACTCAACATATACCTTAGCTTCTTCGCCGTGAAGATAATAATAAATGATATCCTTAATACCATTGTCGTCATTAAAAAATCTCAACCAATCCTTCAATTCTTTCCCAGGAACACAGTAATGTAGTTTTTGCACTTTGCATCGTGAAAAATACACCAAATCCCTCAGAAAATCAATATATGATGGCTTTCGAACATTGACATAAATAGTACCTTCATTTCCACAAGTATATTCCCAATCATCGGTGCCAATAAGAAACTCTCCACCATAGCAAACAATGATGCTTATCTGATTCGCGTCCATGTTGATGCTGCACCTAATAAAAAAAAGAACAAATGTCATTCTTGTTGGGACCACATGACAGAATTAACAACTTCACATGGAGGTCCTTGTCATTTTGTTGTCAAGAAACAAATGCAACTAATCTCCCCAATTCAGTGCTTTTACAGAAACAAAAGAAACCAAGTTGAATAATCAAAGTGAGGTCCCATTACCCATTTTCAATTCAATCACATTCGGTCCCCCTGTTTTCCCCACAGAAGTAGTCCAATTAATTAAATAAATTCGGTCCCACCACTGTTTCCCCCCGAGTCGAGCCCCATTTTCCCCTCCGCGCCCTATTTTTCTATTCGGTCCCCACAAAAAAAAGGGAACGAACGACGAAATCCTCAAATTTTCTATTCGGTCCCCATGACTTTCCCCACGACTTTCCCTCTGAGTCAAGTCCTCTATTTGCCCTCAACGCCCTAACTTGCCCATTGGAACCCTAAATTTTTCAGTAAATTGACAAACCTGAGTGAGCGACAGTTGAGGACGCAGCTAGTGAACAATCGTGAACGACGGCGCAACTACAGCGGTGGCCAAGCGACGGCGGGTGAGTGAACGATGGTGGGTTAGCGAGCTATGGCCGGCGGCATCGAGCGAGAACCCTATACGAACACCGTTTTTGGCCCACGTCGTTTTTTACCGTATTGAATCCACTATACGACGATCGTTTTGTAGGTAATCCACGTGGAATGGTAAAACGACGTTGTTTCTTATGAAGAAAAGGAAAGGAAACGGCGTTGTTTAATGCCATCTACTGTGGACAATATTAAAAGTTGTCGAATTTTTTTAAAATATAAATGCCATGTAATTATTTTGGTCGGAATTTCTCGCCGGTGGCATCAAAGTGAGCGTTTTTTCTTCGATTTGGCACTTAAGTGATCCGGCGGAAACTTTTGGCACCAAAGTGAGCGCCGTACACAACTTATGGCACCATTAGTGTACTTATCCCATTGACTGGAGTTGGCAATAAAAGACATGACTTGCTTGCATTGATGCAAAGCACACGGATAAAATATCTGAATATGAGACATACATTTATCCCTTGTACACATCTTCATGTTTTAATGCTACCTCCAATTGTCAGACAAAGACCACGTTCAATTACGTTACATACTCCCGTAGAATAATCCAAAACAGTGGGTGTACACACACTTACAGTTTGAGTCCTTTGTACGATCACCGCCTTATCGCTGGAGTCCTGTGAGACCAAGACATTCTGCCTTAAGCTCTTCCACGTCCCTCCTTTGACAGCCGATTTTGCCTCCACGAGACGCCGGTGGTACGGGGTGGTGTTTCTAGGTGGTCACATGTGAGCGGAGCGCCGTGGTGGGAGTGCAATCGGAGTTAAGGTGGCGGCTCGTGGCTCTCAGTGGTGCGGAAAAAAGACGTTCTGCGACAATAAAAAATATCCGACTCTCAATGATGACGGTTCATGACTAGGAGAGTCTTGCAGACTTCTGAATGTATTGATAAAAATTGAGTTTAGCTATTGTTAATGATACTTTAACAATAAAATTAACAATGACATTACACGTATTACAGCCATTGAAGGATTTTAACAATTATTTATGGGTAACTTATGAATAGTAAGATAACTTCTACATTTATAAAAATGCAAGAGCGTAAATGTAATTTAATAGCCGTGAAACTAATTTTACCAGCATGAACATCCTTTTGCTTTTATGATACAATGAGGTATATTTGCTTTTATGAGACAATAAGGTATATTACTTCACAGGACTATGTTAGCGATTTACTAAGAATAAGTATAATTAAGATCATCAAGGATTAGCACTTGCTCAATTTACCAATTACAAGGGAAATTACTACTTTAAAGTTGCATTGCTTGTCTTAAAAGATCTTGCTATTTTGAAGTAAATTATTCCTTCCATAACATAACATAATACTTTGTAATTTTATTATAGCGTGGTAGATTATCCCAAACTATCGCTAGTGACAAAAATATACCGTAACTAACTTAAAGCTTTGGTAAATTGCTAAATTCCTCATAATTTGATTGCGTCGATCATCGGAAATTTTTTATTAAAAATAGCAACATACCCTTACATTTCGTGAGTTAGAGATGTCCTTACAAGTAATTATTGAGTAATATTGTAGTTTTCTACAATTACTCGTGATTGGTAGTTCTAACAGTGTTAATACTCTTTCTATTGTTATTAGAAACTTTGCTTTAAAATTCGTAATTCGATGATAAAATTAGTATTACCGAGTAATTATCCTACTATAGCATAATTTTCCTCAACAAGTCATAATTTGTAGTACCTATCTTTAGTAATTATACCTCCAAAAATTGTAATTTGCTGAAATTGTTGGGATCTTAATTGCACCTACATTTAGTACTTTCCTTTTTTAACGTAGCAATTTAGCAGTATAATTCATGGCAATAAATGCGTACACATGCTAATTAAACCAATGATTTAGGGCGTGCATGTTTTTATTTCTCGAATCTGTTTAAGAACAGATTTTGTGCTTTTTTGTTCCGGGAACAAAAAAAAAGAACAGAAACGCGTTTGTTTGCGTTTCTGTTCAAAACACTATTTTTGTTCTCAGAACAAAATTGAAAAAAAAAAAAAAAGAAAAAAAAAAACTTACTTTTGGAATCCAGAAACACTTCTTGAAGGCCTAAAAAGAACAAAAATAAAAGAACAAAACCGGAACACTTCTGGAGGTGGGTTCGTTCGTGCCCGAAGGCTTTCGTTCGTGCTCTCCCTTTTTCGGCGTCTCTCCCTTCTCTCCGGCGTGTGGCATCCCGGAAATTCAAAGCCAAGCCTTAAGGTGTGTCAAATGTCTTTAATTAGGTGATAGAATTTTATGGCCTATGCTTTAGCCAATTTGTCTTTTAATTTGATGAATTGTGCTTGTGATTGTGGAAATTTAAATTTAATTTATTAATGCTTGGCCATATGATTTAAATTTCAATAATTAAAAATATCCCAAGACTTTGGCCAAGATGGAAATTGGAATTCAAAAATATTATAGAAGGAATTTCAAAAAAAAAAAAAAAAAGAAGGGAAAAAGGGCTAATTTTCGAAATGGGCCTTGGGCCCATTAGCCTAAAGCTTGGTGGGCCAAGCTAGTCGGCCCATTGGGCCCAAGAGGGGAGTTCGACCAGCCCAAGGAGGAGTGGCCGGTTGGGCCTAAGCCCAAGCCCAAACCAAATTTTAAAAAAGAAAACCCAATAAGACAAGTGGCAAGGGAATGCCATGTATTGGTGGGATTGTAGGCAATCTCATGATTGCTAATCATGGGATTAAGGAGTATAAGAAGGATGAGGAGAGAGAAGGGGCCGGTTTTTCCTTCATTCGGCTGAGAGAGAGAGGTGAGAGGGAGAGAGAGAATTCGAGAGGGAGAAAGAGAGACCGAGAGGGAGAAGAGAGGAGGCGGAGCCGAGAGGGAGGTGCCGTAGTACGCCCGCCTTGCCGACCGTCCTACGCCGCCGTACGCCGTTGTTCATTGCTGTTCGTTCATCTTGGAGGCAAGTGGGGGTCCATGACTTCTCTTGCATGTTGTTTTGATGGTTGCATGTTCGGTTTTAGGGGTGTTTTGGGCGAAATATCGAAGCAAGGGTTGAATGTGTTCATGTTATGTGGCTGTTTCCGTTCGGTTTGTGGTAGACAGTTTCTTATTCGAGCTTGCATGTGTATTTGGAGTGTGATTTTGGCTTCGGTGTCTTCATGAAAGTTGAAGCTAACATCTTGAGGTATAACATACTCGAATTTCATGGAAAACGAAGGTGATATGAAGGGTCAAAAGTTCTATTTCACGGAGGCTTTAGATCTGCGAATTTCCTACTGACCTCTTGATGATTTCTTGGTTGCATGTTGATTTCTGTTGGAGATCTCACTTTGTTGTCTTCATGGAAGTTGTAGGCAACATCCTAAAATACAACATACTCAAATTTGAGGAGAAAAAAATGAGTATAGCCTAGTTAATCGGCTAGATCTTTGAGACGTTTGGTTCTGTTGAAGTATACCGAGACACCCGAGACTTCAAGGACTTAAAAGAGGATCATACTTTGGTTATTTAACCTAGATCTCTTCATGAAACTTGTAAAGGACACATTGATACATAAGATACTCGAATTTCAGAAGAAACGAAAGAGATTTGATGGGTCAAACCTAAGTTTTTCGGTGATGTACGTTCTGGACGAAACGGTAGAGGTTCCAGAAGCTTCATGGAGTTGTATAAATTAATATATAAAGAATTTAGCTTAGTGTTCTTCATGAAAAATGCACGAAAATGTGTTGGCTATCACTCTGTAAGATTTGGGAATTTTCGGAGGTCATATGAGTATTTTAATTGAATTAATTCGAAAACTGTGCAATCTGGCCATGATCCGAATATTGTGTGTATTTTGTGGAAATTTGGGAAATTATGTGAAATGCAAATTTGGCCATGAATTTGTGTGAAATTGTGATTCTAATTGTTTGTTTAATGATTGTTTGAATATTATGATATTTGGAAAATCATAAATATTAAATATAATATTTATTTATGAAAATAAATAAATAAATATAATAATAATAAAATAATAAAATAATAATAATAAAATAAAAGTGGATTATTTTATTGGCCATGAGTTCTATTGAGTTATAATGCATTGTTATATGACATGGGTGTATGTATGCACATGAATATGATGCATTGTTATATGGCATTGATGCATGTATGATTATGAATCGTGATGCATGTGTGTGAATCATATGCCATGAAATAATAAGATGAAAAGTGAAAGTGGTACGTGAGTAAGAGGTTGTGGCGGAGGATGATGTCTGGTGGCCAAGTGGCATAATTCCAGAGATTCCCTGGGAGTTTCGGGATGCCGGAATGTGGGGGCCGGAAGCCCTGTCGGAAGTTTCTGCCTGAAGGGAGTGACTCGCGATGCCAGGATTGGGGTGCGAGATCCCCGGCTAGAAGGGTAAAGGCCGGAAGTCCGGTTGTATCTTGGATACATGCCCGGAGGTTCCTCGTGATGCTAGTTGAGATGCGAGATGCCCGGAATGTGGGGGGCCGGAAGCCTAGTGGCCATGAGATGGCTGGAATACTGGGATCCCTGTCGGAGGTTTCTGCTCGAAGGGATGATGATGATGAATTTGATGATTTGAGAAAAGATAATGTGGGATCAATTGATAAGTAAAAGTGAAAATTGATCTAATGATGATGTGATATGCATGATGATGCATGGTTAATGATGATATGATGTGACATGCATGGTGATGCATGGTTAATGATGATGTGATATGCATGGTGATGCATGGGTAATGATGATGTGATATGCATGGTGATGCATGGTTAATGATGATGTGATATGCATGGTAATGCATGGTTAATAATGATGATATGATGTGACATGCATGGTGATGCATGGTTAATGATGATGTGATATGCATGGTGATGCATGGGTAATGATGATGTGATATGCATGGTGATGCATGGTTAATGATGATGTGATATGCATGGTAATGCATGGTTAATAATGATGATATGATGTGACATGCATGGTGATGCATGGTTAATGATGATGTGATATGCATGGTGATGCATGGTTAATGATGATGATATGATGATGTGATATGCATGGTGATGCATGGCTAATGATGATTTGATATGCATGGTAATGCATGGTTAATAATGATGATATGATGTGACATGCATGGTGATGCATGGTTAATGATGATGTGATATGCATGGTGATGCATGGTTAATGATGATGACATGATGATGTGATATGCATGGTGATGCATGGTTAATGATGATGACATGATGATGTGATATGCATGGTGATGCATGGCTAATGATGATGTGATATGCACGGTGATGCATGGTTAATGATGATGTGATGATAATGATATATGAGATGCCATGATGATATATATATGCTATGATGATGCATGTATACGCTTGACATAAAAAAAAAAAAAGGTAAGTAATGCCTGCATTGTATGATGGTATGCATGGTGCACTGAGTTGTTATTGGATTTCCCTATCTGCTGAGTGGTTGTACTCACCCCTTTTGGGGATAACATTTCAGATTAGCACTATGCCGCTGCCTGCTGTTTCGCGTGGGGTATTTTACGGTATTCCGTCTGATGTCGAGGTGAAGTTTACAGAGATAGATTGTCCCTCTGTACCCGGATTGACTTTTATCCGAGTACGATGCTTAGTCATGTATGATATCGGCCTGGCTGGGGGCCCTGTCATACAAGAGTTTTTGTCTGTGCATGTTCAACGGGATGGAGCGATGCGAGGGATGCTGCCGCCGCCACCACCTGACGCATCGGGTTGGGTGTGAGACCGCGCGCGAGGAGTAGGAGCTAGATCACTTTTTGATGTAGATAGTTGACGCTGATGATGGGAGGGTTTTTGTGTTCATGTGATGTTAAGGGTCGGAGTTCCTTTTTGAGATTTTAGGTAGGACATGGCAGAGTCCTAACCTTTCCGTTTTTTTTTGTACCGACCCGAAGGAAACCCCATCTCGCTACGTGTATGTATGTAAGCAAAGCGTCAACGTTATTTATAAAATCGTCTTTGTTAGTTGGTGTGTATTTGTATCATGGGTTAGAAGGGAGATAGATGACGATGTGAATTTTGCTTCCGCTATGAGTCGCGCATGGGACCGCTTTTAAAAAAAAAAAAAATGCCTCGTAATCCGGCAAGGCTTAATTTAGCCAAGAGATAGAGATGGTAAAAGATGTAACATCGGCATTGTTAACGACCTGCGAAGGGTTCGGGGTGTTACACGGCGCCTCCCACTCCGCTGACTCTCCGGCACCTCCCCACTCGGCTGACTCTCCGGCGTCGTCAGGTGGTGCTCCTTCACCGGCCGAAGCTTCCGAATCTAGGTAAGTTTCTGCTGCTCCTCCTTCTC
Source organism: Eucalyptus decipiens (assembly GCA_014182575.1). Taxonomy (NCBI): domain Eukaryota; kingdom Viridiplantae; phylum Streptophyta; class Magnoliopsida; order Myrtales; family Myrtaceae; genus Eucalyptus; species Eucalyptus decipiens. The sequence goes on along the minus strand of CM024614.1, from coordinate 59,368,903 downwards.
TGTTCGACGAGGGCTTCGGCGAGAGCCACCCCTTGCAAATCTGAGCCACCTTCGCCGACAGCAGTGACACTCGCTCGAGCGACAGCTCGCTCGAGCCTCAAGCAAGCATTGCTCGCCCAGATCTGCGGCAAATCTGGGTGACGGCTACTCGCTGGAGCTGCTCTGCCGAGCTCGAGTTGCTGTGGTCGCTCGGCAGAGCAGCTCTGGTCACTCGAGCGGCATAGTAGCCTCTCTGCCAGCTCGAGTGAGCAGAACAAGCCCCAAGCGAGCCGTCGCCCGGATCCGCTAGATCCGGGTGACGGCCGCTCGTTGAGCCGCTCGCCCGGCTCGCTGAGCGTGGCTGCTCACCCGAGCGAGCAGAGCGGCGCAGCTCGGTCGAGCGAGCAGAGTAGCGGAGCAACGATCGAGCGAGCGTCGCTGCTCTGCTCGCTAGGCAGAGCAGCCACGCTCGAGCGAGCCGTTGCGTGTGAGCCGCTCCCGCTGGTTTAGTCTGCGGTTGTCTTTCTGTGGTTAAAGTGCAGGAAAAGGTTTCACTTACAGCTTTGGAACCGTGGCAAAAACCACCACGTTGCGGCTTTTTGAGGCGCAAGTATACATCTGTTTGGCTGAACTGCAAAAGAAAGTTTACGGAAAAAAAATGCATAATCCAGTTCGACGACTGTTCAATGCAACAAATTGAATATGAATAAGTAAAGGAAACTGTATGAGAAAATAGTCTAAGAAACATGCTCACATAGAAGCTATTCTAAGTTACTGGTAACCAAGTAAGCTTCAAATATCATCTTGTTCAAACTCAGACTTCTGACTTTCGTCTTCCTCCATGGGTTGAAGCACGAGCTGCTCTGCCAGCTCGCTCGAGCGTGGCTGCTCTGCCGAGCGAGCAGAGCAGCGGAGCAACGCTCGAGCGAGCATCGCTGCTCTGCTCGCTTGGCAGAGTCGCGTAGCGATGCTCGAGCGAGCCATTCGAAGGATTCCGTAAGGGATTCGAGTGATGTTGTGTTGTTGCTTGATTTAGTTTTGGAAGGGGGGAATTTAAGTTCATTGATTGGATTGGGGTTTCATTCGATTGTTGTTTTGTTGCTCATGGTGCTGTGGAATGGATAGGCTGGTGAAGCTCGTGGCGAGGGCGTTCTACGACGATTTCACCACCAAGGGGGAGAACCAGCCGAAGTCGGGGCGCAGCGACAACTGCGGCATCGTAAGAAGGTAAGAACCAAGGGTAATGCTACATTGTGTTGGTTGAAGTTCATGGTTGCATACTGTATGTAGCATTATAATGAAATGCTCAGGTTGATCATTTGGATTTCACAGCTCAAAAATAGGTTGGAGAGAGAGCATTCTATTTGATTGATCATTGCTAGTCATAGTACTATGTAGTTCTTGTAGCTCAAATGCAACTTATGATCTGTTTTACACAAGTTAGTTCAAGAATTATCATTTTTGAAAGTTAAGTCTTCTTGGCTTGCATCTCTTGAGAATGCTTTTGTGTATGGCATATATAGTATTATCTTATTGATTTAACTTATAACTCATATGCTGCTCAACCGATCAAAGATTAAATGGCATCTGAGACACAGACATTCAGTGCAAAGTGGATCGAGTCTGTAACCAACCTATTTATCGGTTTGTTGGTGGATGAGGTCAAAAAGGGAAATCGGACCTCTTCTACTTTCAACAAAGCAGGGTGGAGGAATATCCAGACTGAATTCGTTAGACAAACAGGATGCCAATATAGCATGGTCCAGCTGAGAAACAAGGTGAACAAACTGAGAAAATAGTATGATAGTTTTCAGAAACTTATGTCTCAGTCTGGATTTGGTTGGAATAATGTCAATAAAAGAGTTGTTGTCGACGATCCAAGCATCTGGGAATCTCACATCAAGGTATCTTTTTTAACTTTTTGGTCATTTTGATGTCATTATATATGTATATTTTAAAATGTATGATTATATTGCTGAAATGTCATTACTGTGAAAATTGTAGGAGAATGTAGAGTGGGTCAAATTCAGGAAGGATGGATTTCCCTAGTATCCCGAGCTTTGTATTGTATTTGGTGGTACATATGCTACTGGGGAATATGGCATTGGAAATGCTCAAGATGTGACGGTGTTGGAGGAAGATGACAACGGTGATGGCAATGGAGGTGGTGCCAACAGTGGTTATAATGCATATGGTGACAACAGTGGTGGCAATGCCTATGGTGATGCTGGTGGTGGCCATACAGATGACTTCGGTGATCACTACACTGATGAGAGAGTCTTTACATCAGACGATGTTGGAACTTCAACTCGTGGAAATCACAGATTGGATAGGACTCCATACACTAAGAGGAGAAGGAAGAGTACCCAAAACAGTATTGATGACACTTGCAAAGCCATACAAGACTTTTTGAAAGTTAAGTCAAGTCAACTGTAGTGGCTGCGACACGGGGTTATCCCATCACCCGTGAACCCTTTCTCTATAGCTGCTGTGATGGATATTCTACTTAGTATGGCCGAGATAGACCAAGATGTTTACAACAAAGCAGTGGATCGAGCATGCGATAGTGCCTCATGGAGGGTGGCTTTCATTAAATCCACACCTGAAAGGAGAAATGGACTTCTTTATCATCTTTAGTACATGTTTGGAAATATATTATGGATTGAATGAGCTTGCATTAGATTGTATAACTTTATGTTATGTATTAATATTTAGCTTTTAAAGATATTAGTGTTGAGACTCTTGGTACTTATATATAATGACATCTTCTATTGAGACTATGACTTATGTTATTGATTGTTATTGGATATATTTTCAAAATCTATATTGATGTTTGTATATTTTTGTGATGGTATAGGTACTATGAAAGAGGGATCAGATAGTATATGTAGTGAACAGGTAGAACAAGTTCAACAATTCATGGTGATGATCTTCGCATATTCCTAGTGTGGTTGTGCACGGTTGCGATTGACACGTCCGTGCATACAAGAGAACCCATTAGGGACAGCAAATTATTAGGATCCGAATGGATAATGGAGATTGCTTTTAGACATTCAGATAGGATATATGAAGCCTTCAGGATGGAGATGCATGTTTTTATGAATTTATGTGATTTGATGAGAGTAAGAGGTTGGTTAAAAGATAGTCAATATATTCGAATAGATGAACAAATTGGGATATTCTTATCTTTGGTTTGTCATGGTAGCTCAAATAGAGATTTATGTGAGAGATTTCAACATTTTGGAGAAACGATAAGCAAGTATTTCAACAAAGTGTTGAGAGCAATTATCAAACTTTCAAAAGAGATAATCAAACCACCGTCCTATGATGTCATCCCACAAGAAATTCTTATGGATCCTAGTCATAAGCGCTACTTCAAGGTATGATTTCTATATCGACTTTATACCGTCAAATACATGTTGTTCATAATCTTATATAATCTTAGATTGGCAATAAATTGATAGGATTGCGTAGGTGCTATGGATGGCACCCATATAAATGCTATTATCCTGGTGTTTGAGCAAGTTCGATTTAGAGGCAGGACAGGGACTACCACCTCGAACGTGTTGTGTGTTTGGTCATTTGATATGAAATTTACTTTCGTGTATGCTGTATGGGAAGGATCTGCCAATGATTGTCGAGTGCTTTTGGTAGCACTCGAAATTCCTCAATTGCAATTTCATTGACCACCACCTGGTATTTATTTTGTTTATGATGGATTTATGAGATGGGCTTAAGGCCCGTCCGCCTAAGTTGGGCCCAAAAAACACAGCCCACGGGAATAGGGCCCGTGGATGGGGGAACGTATAAAAGGGATGAGAGAGAGAGAGGACGCACCTGTTGGAAACAGAAGGTACGTACGTCCTGTCCAACGCTCTCTCTCTCTCCAAAAAGAAAAGAAAAACAGTAAGTGTTTTTCTCCCATTCAAGGTGTCGTCGGATCGAACAGGATTGAACCGGGCCAAATTCTCTTTCTTCTTCAGCGTTGGTGTTTAATCTGTGGCTAACAAGGTACGCTCGAATCCATGGTGTGCTTTACGATCGGTGATACGTGTTTTCCCGAGCTTCGTCTTCCGCATTCGATTTAGGGGTTCGATTTAGTGTCGAATCCGGTTTTCGGGGATCCGTTATTCCCAACATTGGTATCAGAGCCAGGTTCACGTTTTCCCGATCAATTTGATGTTTTTTGATTGATTTTTCGCAAAAAATTCTCGGCCGTACGGATCGGGGCGTGAAATCCCGACACCCGAGCACTGTACGTCGTTTTTTCTGTGTTTGCATAAGTCAAAATGGAATTCTGAAGGCACTGGGTGAAAGGCGACGTCGAGACGAGTTCGGCGACATATCGTATGCCGCCGTACGACGCCTCATGCGCCCACACGCGCGGCCAGAAGCCGCTGTGCGTGGGCGCGACGCGCCCGGAAGCGCTGGCAATGGCCAGTGCGTGCGCCACACGCGCTGGTGACGAACCGGCACGTGCGCGCCGGGCGATCGGTGAACGGCACGCGCGGTCCGCGGACCGACGCATGCCGACGCCACGCGATGACGTCATCGTGACGTCATCCCACGGTCGGTAACCGCCGGATGACGTCACCGATGACGTCATCGCCGACGACGTTTCGCCGGCGGGCGGTCACCGGCCGGCGACCCGACCCGACTCGTGGATGCGTGCACGCGCCGGCACGTGTCGGATGACGTCTGCGTGACGTCATCCCCCGCACGCGCGAGGCACGTGCGGTCGGTTCGCGCGAGCGGTCCGATCGGCTCGTCCGGTCCGACCCGCTCGCCCGTTGACCCGACCCGCTGACCCGTTGCCCGTTGACCCGTTGCCCGTTGACCCGACCCGTTGATCCGTTGACCGCTGACCGTTGACTTTGACCGTTGACCGTTTACCCGGAAAAAAAAAAAAGGAATTTATTTCTTTTTTCATGTATGCCTATGTTGTTTATATGTAATCCATTTTTTTTTTATTATGCATGTGTTGCATGGATTTTGAAAAATTATGTATTTTCCCTAATATACTTTATGGATTATAAGTGATCCATTTCAAGTTCTGCATTTGTTGCAGGAACTATGATGCGTCATGCACGGATACCTGCAATCCCGAGAACGGACGAGGAAAATGCAAGACTTAAAAGGCTGATGAAAGATTTAGCTAATTATCGGTGGCATGACGGTGATTTAGTATCACATGTGGTTAGAGTCAATCAGATGATACAAGAAATCATCTGGAATGGTTATCTAATGCCGGATTTTGAGAATGTGCCGGCTTTGATGAACACTCTTTCACCTGAATGGCAAGCAGTGTTAGGTCGGCTATGGGAGGTCAATGTGGTCCCGGATTATAGGGAGCTAGTGGAAGCTTTTGTAAGAGAGTACTATAGGATTGAGTTGGCCAAAACTTCAACCCTTAGATTGAGCACCACATGGCGCAGAGTAAATGCGCCTTGGTGGCGACATGAAAGCTCTCCAAAAGTTTTTCCATGGTTGGCAAATGTGCCTTCAGTTTTCTCGGATGTTTTGACTGATAGATTAGAAGGGACATTCCCTAATTATTTCTTAGATTAGGATGAGATGTTTTATGGGTGTAAATATCTTTTTCCATGTTGATATTTTCCTCTGTATATATTGCTTAGTGTAATGTATAATTGTATTATGTGAAAGCATTGTTATTCTATTGGATGTTAGTTATATGTTGCTTTCTGTTATTGCTGGTTGCTATGGGTAATTAGCTGTGAGTAGTTATAGAAGTTTTTATAACTTCATAGAATTAATTTTGCATATGACAATCATATTAATGATATTTTTAAGTTAGGATTTTTTGAGGATGATTGGAAACGTAGTGACCTTTTGATTCTGAAGCCTTACTTGAAATTATTCATTAATATGATGGGTCTATGCAAATAGGGATGCATAAATGATATGCATTAATTATTCGTGCATGTATGTCTGATTTGTTCAGATTGATGGTTTCATCAACTAAGAATGTGATTGCTGATATGAACGGCAACAATTATGAAATATTGAATATGAAGATTCAATATGTGCTGGAATAGCTAGAAGCACTAGAAGCTCTTGACCATATTATGGAAGATCTTGAAGATTGTGCGCCACCTTGAGCTAGTAGAGGACTGCCTATCGGCATTTGAGTCGATAATAGATATTTGCAATGCTGGTTCTAGCTCAGAAAGGGCTTTGTGCTCTAAGCGCAAGCGTATTGATTTGTTCAATATATGAGAATGCAAAGGATCAAGTCCTTATTGCGAGAAATCAAGAGTTAACCAACATAAGAGAGGAAAACGTCTTCAAGTGAAGAAAATGTCAATGGTGAGGTGTTACAATTGTGACAAGAGAGGTCACTATGCTCGCGACTGTCGTGAGCTAAAGAAGGTATACACCTCCTGTACATTTGAGAACTTTGCTTATGTGCCAAGTTCTCGTATATTTGGCTGAATCCAATCATTTGTGGATGTAGATTCAAATACGATAGACCATGTAAGGAAGGATAGAGGATCCTTCCCGAAATTCCGACGATACCAATCGGAACTATGTGGATCTATGTAGGAAATAATTTCAAAGTTGAAGTTAAAGGGATTGGCACCGCCAATTGAATATGCGTGGTGAACGCACCTTGTTCCTACATGATGTCCTATATGCTCAGGAGATTCGTCGAAATTTAGTGTCTGTTTTGGCGTTGGTTAAGCTTGGTTTTAGTATGAACTTTCATAATAGAGGTGTAGATTTGTATTTGAATACAAACTACTATGGTTGTGGTTACTTTCTGGATGGTTTTATTGTACTAAATGTTGACTATGGTGATGTCAATGTGTTATTCCCTTGTTTCACGTCTTCAACTTTATATGATAATGATGTGAATATGGTGGCATGCTAGACTTGGTCATATGGGCCAACAACATATGAAAAGACTAGCCAAAGAGGGCTTGTTGGGCAACATTGAAAAGTCGATTTGACAATATGTGAGCATTGCCTAGAAGGGAAAACGACAAGGAAACCATTAGAAAAAGTAAAAGAGCTGAATTTCCTCAAAGCATTTAATCCATTATGACGTCTGTGGTTCAATGAATGTGAGAGGAAGGCGAGGGGCTGTTTGTTTCATCACTTTTATAGATGATTCTACTTGATTCGGATATGTCTATTTGATTTATCATAAATCTGAAGCATAAGTTGTTTCAAAAGGTTTATGAACCTGGTAGAAAATCAATTAGACAAGAAAATAAAAGTATTGAGATCCGATCGAGGTCGAGAATATCTATCTGATGAGTTCAGAAAATTATGTGATGAAAAAGGAATAGAAAGACTGTTGTCTATTTCATATACTCCTCAACAAAATGGTATTGCGGAGAGAAGAAACAGAACCCTACTGGAAATGGTTAGGTCCATAATGGCACATGCTAACTTACCTATCACTTTTTGGAGTGATGTATTGTTAACTGCTGCCTGTATACTTAACCGGGTGCTTTCCAAATTAGTTATTTCCACTCCATATAAGTTATGGATAAGTAGAAAATCGGACTTAAGTTTTCTTAAGTCATGAGGTTGTGCTGCCTATACTTATCAGTCCTGTCACAAATTTGGGAAATTGGGTCCCAAAGGAAATAATAGTATTTTTACGAGATACTCCGAACACTCGAAAGGGTATGTGTTCTTAGGTGAGCAGGAAAGTGGGAGTATAACTGAATTTGAATCACGGGATGTCACATTCTTAGTGGATGAATTTCCTGAGAAGGGCGAAATAGGGGAAGATTAGTCCCTATTTGAAACCTTGGATCAAGATAATGATGTCAGTGGAGTTCATCCAAGTGGGAGTAATATGAGAAGTGATGAATTGAATTCAACTCATTCTCAATTACAACCACATGACGAGACGACGTCGTCATTATCTAATCCAAGTGGGAGCATAATGGGAAATGATTTGCTAAGTGTATAATCTCCCATACGGCGAACAAGTCGCCAAAGTATTCCCCGTCGACGTTTTGACATTGAAGGGGAAACTTTTATGGTTGCTCCACAAAATGAGGATGAGCCAAGAAATATTAATGAGGCTCTAAATTGCCCTAGTAAGGAAAAATGGATTTATGCAATGAAAAAGGAAATTGAGTCAATGAAGTCAAACCATGTCTGGGAACTGGTTGATCTTCCAAAAGGACGCAGAGCTATTGGGAACAAGTGGGTTCTCAAAATAAAGCAAAATGCTGATGGCTCGACAGAAAGGCATAAGGCTCGCTTTGTGGCGAAGGGGTATAATCAACAGGAATGAATTGATTATGAAAGTACGTTTTCTCCTGTAGTGTGATTTACCTTGATTTGCATAGTTCTGGCAATAGTGGTTAGTATGGATCTTGAGTTACATCAAATGGATGTAAAGACTGCTTTCCTCAATGGAGAATTAGAGGAAGAAATATATATGGAACAACCGCTGGTTTCATAGTGAAAGGCCAAGAAGAAAAGGTATGTTGATTTTGGAGGTCGATATATGGCCTTAAGCAGTCGTCGAGACAATGGTATATACGTTTTCATAATGCCATAATGGCATATGATTTTTTCAATGATTGATGAGGATCATTGTGTATATATCAAAAGATCCAAGGATCAATTTGTGATCATATCATTATATGTTGATGATATACTAATTGCCGGAAGTAATATGGAGTTATGTTAATCTTTGTGAAGAATTGGTTATCTTCCAACTTTGATATAAAAGACACGGGTGATGTTGCATATATTCTTGGAGTTAAGATTTCAAGATTGTAAACCCATAGACACTCCTATTGCAAAAGGTGAAGTATTGAGCCATAAACTGTGTCCAAGGACTCCATAAGAGGAGGAACAAATGAAACATGTTCCTTATGCTAGTGCTGTTGGAAGCTTGATGTATACTATGATGTGTACAAGACCTGACATATGTTTTGCAATTGGAATGGTGAGTAGATACCAATCCAATCCAGGTCAAGCACATTGGAAAGCCGTTAAGAGTATACTGAGATATCTTAAGGGGACTGCTGATAATACGATGAGTCATCAAGGAAAGGAGCTGCGACTCTAAGGCTATTATGATGCTGTTTGAGAAGGAGATTTAGATGAAAGAAAATCTATCTCTGGGTTTGTTTTCTTACCGAATAATGGCACCATATGTTGGAGCAGTAAGAAACAAAAGTGTATAGCCTTGTCCACGATATAAGTTGAGTTCGTGGCATTATCAGCAGCAGTATAAGAAGGTGTTTGGCTTAAGAGATTTTTTGGATCATTTAGGTGTTATTGGAAGTGCTGCAGATTTGTTATTCGTTAACTGTGATAGCCAAGCAGCAAAAGGGTACACCAAAGATCCAAAATATCATGGCAAGACCAAACCTATAGATACCAAGTATAATTTTGTCAAGGATATTATTGCACGAAAAGATGTGAACTTAGAGTACATACTACGCATAGAATGGTAGCAGATCCTATGACAAAGCCAATACCTAGAGATGTGTTTTGTGACTATATGAAATCTCTAGGATTGCGTAGAGGCTGATGTACCGAATATTGTTATTTCCCTAAGTGTTCACATTTGATGAATTTATGTTTTCATTATTAATGCCTATGAATCTTTGTTTGATCTTTATGCATCTTAATGCTTAGTGCATTACTTTAAGTTGAGAAGTATGTTGGATAGATATAAGATTAGCCCACTCACACGGGTAATCGTCTCTGTTTACTATGTGATAAATAGAGATGATACTGTTTTTAAGCTTATTATCTAGGTGATAATCGAGAGCTCAAGCTTAAAACACGTATGTCGCCTTAACTGAGTGTTAAGATGAGGACATAATTCTTATGATGTCCAAAAGTAAAATACCCCACATATTTTACTTTATTTGTCTAAGATGCCAGATGTGAGTTCTGATGAGTAGATACGTGAACTCAAGTTAGACGTTAGGTATGTCTGAACTATCATCAGTACGGTATTGAAAGGTGTAGACATACGCTCCATGGGAAAGGAGTTAATACCGTAATACGTATTTCATACTACGTATGCATGAGACGACTAATAAGAGTGGCAAAAGTTTGATCTCAACTTTTATGTCGTGTGAGACTCTTGAGGAAAAGAGTTCTTCAATTTTTTAGTCCCCTCATGACTCTTACTTATTCTCAAGATTTCTATTTAGTGTTTGCTATCTTAGGATGTTGCCAATGGTCATGAGTTTGATTCGATCTAATGGGGCATTTCTAGAAAAGCAAGTGAACCGAAATTGAGAGTTTGAAGGAAAGAGGAAGATCGATTTTGGAGAATCACATTGTAGTTTTGTATTCACCGGTTAACCAATTATGACTGTCTTTGGGATAATCATAATTGTGAATACAATATATATATCATTGTTTAAAAGAGATCAAGAGAGATATAAATGTGATCGATCGATCTAGGGTACGCATACTAAATCTACTTAGGATGTGATGCCCATTATGAGCTGCTATATATTCCTAATGAGATGTATAGCAACGAGCTCTCAAAGTATCTTTGGTCGCACGGATTATTTACCGGTATGAATGTTGAAGAGAGGAAAAGAGGATTTTGTTCGGCCCATCATGTTAAGTGAGAGTCTATGATGGATTTTTCTTTGATGGGGATGAGTTGGGCCTGTCCGCCCATGTTGGTTTTGTACCACCATGTGCGAGTGGGAGATGATGGATTTATGAGATGGGCTTAAGGCCCGTCCGCCCAAGTTGGGCCCAAAAAGCCCGGCCCACGGGAATAGGGCCCGTGGATGGGGGAACGTATAAAAGGGATGAGAGAGAGAGAGGACGCACCTGTTGGAAACAGAAGGTACGTACGTCCTGTCCAACGCTCTCTCTCTCTCCAAAAAGAAAAGAAAAACAGTAAGTGTTTTTCTCCCCTTCAAGGTGTCGTCGGATCGAATAGGATTGAACCGGGCCAAATTCTCTTTCTTCTTCAACGTTGGCGTTTAATCTGTGGCTAACAAGGTACGCTCGAATCCGTGGTGTGCTTTACGATCGGTGATACGTGTTTTTCCGGGCTTCGTCTTCCGCATTCGATTTAGGGGTTCGATTTAGTATCGAATCCAGTTTTCGGGGATCCGTTATTCCCAACAGTTTATATAGACATTTGTGATTATATTATGATTGAATATCACAACAAATTTATATATATCATGTTGTAGGGAAATACTACGTGGTAGATTCTGGTTATGCAGCACTTCCGGGATTTTTAACTCCATTTAGAAAGGAACGGTATCATCTCAACGAATATAGAAGGAGTGGGAGACGGCAAAGAACAGCAAAAGAGTTATTCAACTATAAGCACTCTTCACTAAGAAATGTAATTGAGAGGTCATTTGGGGCATTAAAGAATCACTTCACCATTTTGAGACATATGCCTCCATTTACAATTCGGAAGTAAGCACTTGTTGTAATTGCATGTTGTGCTCTTCATAATTACATTCATGATCAAGATAGGATGGACATAAATTTTTCCATTTATGGAGATTCGGAGTATCCATTTGGACCTACAGAAGTGGAGGTTGCAGATCCTAGTCATGAGCAGGAATCTGGGATAAACATGCTTAGGATAAGTGTTGCAAATAAAATAGCAAGGAATCACAATATGCATGAGATTTGTTGACTTTTGTAATATTGTTTTTAAGTATTCACTGTGATGAAGTTGGACAATGAACTATATTGCTTCATTATTGTGATGTCATGTATGGAAGGGTTCATGTTGAGATGTATAAGATACTCTTCTTTTTGCTAGTTCTTATTATACGAACTTTACTTATAAATTTTTTTTTTCAGTATGCACATATGACCATGTTGGAAATATTTTTCTTCACTCACCATTATCAAAATTAAATTGATGAGCATTTCATGAGAATGAGAATTCAATATCAAGTTTATATGTTATAAAAATAAAAAATAAAAAAGTACTTGAAAAAAATTTGATACAAACTTTACTTACAAAATTTTCGACCAAGTATGCCATATGATCATGTTCAAAATGTTTGTCTTCACTCACCATGAACAAAATAAAATTAATGAGCATTTCATGAGAATGACAATTCAATATCAAGTTTAAACTTTATTTAAAAAAAAGCATTTTTTTAAAAATTTAAAAGCAAAAATTTTGTATAGTTTACCAAACGTGTTTTACATTCTTTTTCTATTCTAGGAACAGAAATTGACTCATGATTACCAAACGTGTTTCTATTCTTTTTTATTTCAAGAACAATTTTTTTACACTTACTAAACGAGTTCTTTTGTTTAAAAACATTTTAGAATGTAAACACTTTTTTTTTTTTGGTAAAGCCAGAAACACTTTTTATTTTTATTTTTATTTTGTTCCCTAGACGATTTTTGAAATGTAAACGTTACCAAACGCGTCTTAGTGAAGTACTTGAAATTGTCGCCAGAAGCACAACTTATAATCAATAACAGAACTCTATAATCGTAAATTTTGTGGTGGGTAGTAATCTACCTCTGGAAATGACAAATTACCTCAAGTTATTGAAATATATATATATATATATATATATATATTATTTTGACTTTAATTTAATCGGTTTATACACTAAAGCGCCCAACTTCAGCAAAATATCCTACCGCAACGGATTTTTTTATTTATTTAAAATCATACATTTACCGTTTCAACCTCCAGGGTGCCATCTACTTTCCTATTTGACGAGGGGTATATTGGGAACAAGGGGAAAGAGGCTAATTATCCGTTAGAAATTTAGAAATAAAAAGAAGAAATCCTTACCCAAAGTCACAACATCAGCTCTCTTCGTCTTCTCCATCTGCTTATTTACTTTTTTCTTTTGCCCTCTCTCGATCGAAGCGGGCGGAAACCGCCGTCTGGCTCCGCGTGCGGCCGATGATCGGCGAACGGACGACGCAGCGTCGGGGGCGCTTTGGCCGGGGCTCGGCGACGGGGTCGCCCATGGTGGCGGCGAAGGCGAGAGGCTGATCACCGGCGTGCGAGGGCTTGTTGGAGTTCGAGGTGGATCGGTAAATTTTCTCGAATTTTTTCTCCTCCTGGCTAGTTGATTGGGTGCTGATGCCGTCGTTAGTGATAAATCCTGTCGTAAGGGCTTAAGAATCATATACCTTTTGACTTCTGAGTAGCAGTTTTTCCTTACATCGATTTAGACTGGAATTACTGTTTTTCATATATCTTTGGGAATTTATGTGGTAAGATCCCGAAAGTTTCTCGAACCTCTCAGTCAATGTCTTGATGAGCGGTAATATCTATCTGAGTGGTAGAATTGTTAGCCTCTATATTGATGCATATTAAGATGACATTGAAACATATAAGGAGATTGATCTGCCTCAACGGTCATACTGTTTGGTGTATCTCAGTTTTGGGAAATTACCTTTTCAATTGGTGATTCACTTTTGCTTATCCTCAGACCAATCCTTGCTGTCTTACGTCAGTTCTTTCTTTTACCGCTTTTCTTTTCAAACCCTGCATGTGATTGTCCTTTCTCTGATTTATTAAAGACATAATTTCCAATGCATCTTTAAATTCCAGTGCTTTGGAATTTTAATGTGTTTCAAACAGCGTCATCCATGTCATGTGGAGTATCTCACATATTTCTTGAATCTATTTGTCAATGTCCTATTGAACAGTGAGGTTTCATAAAATTACCTCTGTCCTAGAGAATTTTCAGACTTTTGTTTTGTCCTTTCTCAGTATCAGCATCTGGACTTCAATTTTTCTGTTTAAGACTAAAGGGATTTAAAGTTTTGGTCAAAATCAATTTCAATTGTTGCAAATGATTGCAATTTTCTTTCTCACTCTGTTTTGTCCAGGGCCTATAATTTTCAAGCAACATTGCGTGGTTAATTTTGCTTTTAAAGAACGTCATGCATATGATGTTAGGTTATATAAACTTTGTTGAACCTGTTCCTCAATAGCATTATGAGGATCTCTCTTTTGCCAAACAAAGTTAAACTTTCTATATTTGTCTGTTTTTCGAAAGTTCTTTGTTAAAGAGATTACATAATATTTCTCTTTGTTTTAAAGTGCTTTGAGACTGTTTGTTTGTCTTTTCTTAATGTTAACTACTTGGTTTTAAGTTTCTGTCAAAGAGTAACTGGATTTCTGTTAAAGTCGTCTCCAAACATTCAAAATTATGGCAATTTTCTTCCTACTCTGTGATGTACAAGACCTATAATTGAAACAACATCAGGAGTTTTAAACTTTTTTTTTTTTTTCTAAAAGAAAGTCATACATATTGTTAGATTATATCCCAAGCTTGTTGGATCTATTAATCCATAGCTTTATGAGCATTGAGTAGTGAGTTTTCAAATATATCTTTCTTAGTTTTAACTTTTTCTCTTTTTCAATATTTTAAGAAATTTTTTGATTAAGGAGATTTTAATGTTTTGAATAATTGTGAGACTTTTGTTTTATCCTTTCTCAATGTTAGCTTCTTAATGTTAAGTTTATCAATAAACAGTTACTAGATTTCAAGTTTCCCATCAAACTCTTTTTCAAATGTTGCAAATGATGGCAATTATCTTTGTTATTCTGTTATGTATGAGATATATAATTTTCAAGCAACATTGGGGATTTAAATTTGCTTCTAAAAAAGTCATGCATTTCATGTTTTATATAACAAGCTTTTGAATCTATTTCTCAATAGCTTTATGAGCAGTAAGTTTTTAAATATTTCCTTTTTGCGAACTTTTTTTCTCCTTTGAAATTTTAATTTTTTTCTCTTGGAGTTCTTTGTGAAAGAGATTCTATAATATTTCTCTGTTCTAAAGAATTTTAATTTTGTTGTTGTCCTTTCTATATATTAGCTTCTTGATTTTATAAAAATTATTTGTCAAAGAGTAATCAGATTTAAAGTATTCTGTCAAAGTTGTTTCAAAATGGTGCAAATGAGTCACAAGTTTTAGAATCTATATCTCAATAGACTCTGAGCAGTAAGTTTTTAAATCCCTCCTTCGTGCAAAAAAACTTTTGTTTTCTCTTTTGAATTTTAATCTTTTTAGTAAGTTTTTAAATCCCTCCTTCGTGCAAAAAAACTTTTGTTTTCTCTTTTGAATTTTAATCTTTTTTCTTAAAGTTTTTTGTTCAAGAGGTTCTGTAATAGCTCTGTTTTAAAGAATTTCAATTCTATTATTGTCCTCTCTAGATATTAGCTTCCTGATTATAGCTTTTCTTGTCACAGAGTAACCAAATTATAAATATTCCATTAAAGTCATTTCAAAATGGTGCAAACAAATGCAATTATTACCTTGCTCTGATTTGCACGAGACCTATTATTTTTCAAATATCGGGATTTCAAATTTTTTTTGAAAAAACATCATGCATTTTATCAACAGTTTTTCAATATCTCTTTGTTGCTAAAAAAGTTAAAGCTTTTATTTCTGCTTTTGAATATTTCTCTGTTTTTTAAAAGTTCTACAGATTCATGAAATCTCTCTGTTTTGAAGAATTGCGAGTCTTTTTTTTTTTTTTTTTTTGGTGAAAGGTAATAAATGCGAGTTTTTTGTTTTGTCTTTTCTAAATGCTAACTTCTTGATTATAAGTTCTCTATCAAAGAGAAAATGGATTAAGTTTTTGGATCTATTTGTCGATAGCTCTATGGCAGTAAATTATCAATTTTTTTTTTTTTTTTGCAACAAAAGTTTATTTTTTTTTTCTCCTTATGAATTTTAATCTTTTTTTTTTTAAAAGTTATTTGTGAAAGAGATTCTGTAATATTTCTCTGTTGTAAAGAATTTTAATTCTATTGTTGTCATTTCCTAAGTATTGGCTTCTTGATTATATATATACACACACACACACTATTTTGTCGAAGATTAACCAGATTGAAAGTATTCTGTCAGAGTTGTTTCAAAATGGTGCAAATGAGTCACAGCTTTAGAATCTATTTCTCAATAGACTTTATGAGCAGTAAGTTTTTAAATCCTTCATTTGTGCCATAAAAACTTTTATTTCCTGCTTTTGAATTTTAATCTTTTCTTTCAAGGTTCTTTGTTCAAGGGATTTCGTAATATCTCTTTTTTAAAGAATTTCAATACTATTGTTGTCCTTTCTAAGTATTAGCTTCCTGATTATATATATACTTATATATTTTTGTCAAAGAGTAACCGAATTTAAAATATTCTGTTAAAGTTATTTCAAAATGATGCAAATGGTTGCAATTTTCTACCTTACTCTGATTTTTATGAGACCTATTACTTTTTAAACATGGGAGTTCAAATTTGCTATGAAAAACCATCATGCATATTTATGAGCAGTTTTCCAATCTCTTTTTTGTCAAAAAAGTTAAAACTTTTATTTCTCCTTTTTAAAAGTTCTACAGATATCGTAAAATCTCTCTGTTTTAAAGAATTGCAAGTCTTTTGTTTTTTCCTTTCTGAATATTAGCTTCTGTCAAAGAGTAGCTAGATTTAAAGTTTGCTATCAAAGCAAGTTTTTGAATCTATTTCTCAAAAGCTTTATGGCAGTAAGTTATCAAATATTTCTTTTTTGCGAAAAGAGCTAAAAACTTTTGTTTGTTGCTTTTCGGTTCTATTTGTTAAAAGTTCGTCATTGAAGAGATTTCATAATATCTCCAGCTATTTCAATGAATTGTAAGATTTTTTTTTTCTTTCAAAATACTAATTTCTTGAATTTAAGTTTTCTGTCACAGAGTGCCTGGATTAAAGTTCTACTTCAAATATTTTGTTCCTTTGTTTTGTATAAGAAGTATTATTTTCAAATAAAAACGGGAGTTGAAAGCTGTTTTCAAATAATGTCATGCATATTTATGACAAGTTTGTCGAACCTATTTCTCAATAGTTTTTTAGCAGTAAGTTTTCAAGTATCTTTGTTTGTACTTCAAAAGTTCTTCGTTAAATAGATTTTATAGTATTTCTCTTTGTTTTGAAGTACCGTTAGACTTTTGTGTTGTCTTTTTGAATTTTAACTTCTTGTTCTTAAAATTTTGTCAAGGCCAGCCAGAATCGAAGTTTTCTCGTGTCCAAAGGTGGTAAATGATGGCAATCTTCTTCTGGTTTTGTACAGGATGTATTATTCTAAAAAACATACATTGGGAGTTCAACTTTGCTTGAAAAAAACTTTTTGCATATTATCACAAGTTTTTCAAATCTATTTTTTGATAGCTTTATGAGCATTATGTTTCTTAAGTATCTCTTTTTTGCCAAAATAGTCAAAACTTTTGTTTTCTCCTTTTGAATATTATTTCAGAAGTTATTTGTTAAAGAGATAATCTCTCTCTTTTCCTTTCTAAATGTTTACTTCTTGATTTTAAGTTTCTGTTAAAGAGTCACTAGATTAAGAGTTTTCCTTTAAAGAAATTTGCAAATGATGTCAATTTTCTTCCTTTTTCAGTTTTATACAAGGCCTTTTATTTTCAAACAACATTGACGGTTTTAAATTGCTTTTAAGGAATGTCATGCATATTGTTATTAGAAAATTGTGAGACTACTGTGGTTTTGTCCTTTCTAAACATTAACTTCTTGATTTCAAGATTTTTGTCAAAGAGTAACTGGATTTAAAGTTCTACATTGAAGTCAGTTTCGAAATGTCATCATCACAATTTTGTTCCTTTTTCAAACATCGAGAATTCAAAGCTTTTGAAAGCCATCATGTATTTTTATTGCAAGTTTGTCTAATCTATTACTCAATAGCTTTATAAGCAGCAATTTTTTAAATCTCTTTTTTGACAAAAGAAAGTTCAATACTTTTGTTTGTCCTTTTCATATTTATCTGTTCTTCAAAAGTTATCTGTTAAAGAGAATACATAAATATCTCTCTGTCTTAAAGTACTGTGAAGTTTTTGTTTTGTCCTGTCTAAACATTGACTTCTTGATTTTAAGTATTCTGTCAAACAGTGATCAGCTCAAACGTTGGAAAGGATGGCAATTTTCTTCCTTATTCTATGTTGTACTAGTCCTACTATTTTCAAACAACATTGGGAATTGTACTTCGCTTTCAAAGAACCTCATGCATATTGATAGATACTTTCACAAGATTGTTAAATCTATTTCTCAATAGCTTTGTGAGCAGTAAATTGTCATATATCTCTTTTTTACCAGAAAAGGTGAACTTTTGTTTTCTCCTTTTCAATATTTTTGTGAATGTTTTTTGTTAAAGAGATTTGATAAAATCTTTCTCTGATTTAAAGAATTATGAGACTTTTGTTTTGTCATTTTTAATGCTAGCTTCTTGATTTTAAGTTTTCTTTCCAAGAACTACCCAAATTATAAGTTACCCAAATTATAAGTTTTCTGTCAAAGCCATTTCCATATGTTGCAAATGATAGGTAATTTTCCTTTTTGAATCTTTTTTGTACAGGAATTACTATTTTTAAAGAACTTTGGGAGTTTAGATTTTCTTTTAAAGAACATCACGCATAATATTTTAGAGCAAGTTTCTGAATGTATTACAGTGAGTTTTCAAATATCTGTGTTTTTGCCAAAAAAGTTGATCTTTAGTTTTCCCCCTTTGAATATTTGTAGATATATTTTTCAATTTGTTTTAAAGGGATTTTGTAACATCTGTTTCCGTGTTAAAGAATAGTGAGACTTTTGTTTTGTCCTTTCTAAATATTAGCTTCTTGGTTTTATGTCCTGAGAAAGAGTAACTGGATTTAAATTTTAACATTAAAGTCATTTCCAAATGAAGCAAATGATGACAATTTCCTATCTTACTCTCTTCTGTAAAAAGTTATTTCTTTGATACAACATTGGGAGTTTGAGGGTGCTTTTAAAGAACATCATGCATATTATGCAAGAAATTATCAACAGGTTTTCACTCGTAATGCTCAATAGTTTTGTAGGATTTTATCACTAGTGGTCATTTTTCAAATCAATGATAAATTGAGTCCAGTCATTGCTTCCTGTTTCAGAAAAGTCATCATAGTCAAGTTCTTTAGTTTATTTTGTCCCTTAAATACTCCTCAGCTTTGAGGGCAAAGTTTTTGATTCTTTGGGAATAGATTCACATCATTCCTCTGTGCTGAACTCCACATGGGAAAGTTCTCTAGGTTTGTTTTCTCCAATATCTGAGAGCTCCTTGAGCACAAGAACGGAAAAAGACATCGTCTCTTGGCGGGAGTGGCAGGGTCAAACTTCTTACATTGCTTGTCGTTCATAGTTTGGCTGTCATTAGCTCAGATAGCCAATTGGCTAACAAACTCCCTTTCTGCAGCAGCTGCTATTGAGGATAGTTATATTGGTTTTGGATATTGTTTTAGAGGGCCATTGCCTTGGAAATTTCTGAAGTTGTTGGGATATTTGGCCCTATCCCGACTAGGCATATATCGTCCCCTAGGAGGGGTAAATCGGGATGCTTTGCTGGGAATTTGGATCAGTGTAGTCTGCTGAGCACTTTGGATTCTTTTTCTGGGGAGGTATTGGTAGACTTGGGATTTGCTCCCTTGGTATGGTTCCCTTTGTGAATGCGCAAATTGTGTTTCAGCTTTTGGCACAAATATATCCGAAGTTGCAAGACCTAAAAGAAGGAGAAGGTGGAGCGGTAAGGAAGTTCTCCGGTATACTTGCTATGCTTCAGTCCGGTTTGCCATAGTAAAGGCAAGCACTTAATTAACTGGCACACAAAATTATGTTAACCATTGCCAAAGTAGAATTACAGCATGCAAAGAGGATTTGTGGCTTCTTTGTTTTCTGATTTTTGTTCCAGTCTATACTGCATGTTTGGATTTTCACTCACATTTCTACAAATGTGTCAGATATTGTACATACTTGTGTGACCAGTTTTTTAAAAAGCAACTATAAATGAACTGAATGGAAGTATTTCTGTTTGATATGTTCCTGAGAGCCCTAACGGTGTGCCAACAATGGGATCTGGGCTTAGTGGGGTTCCATACATAACATAGCCATAAAACTTCAGAAAAGTCTTTTAAAATGATCTTCTAGTTGATTGCCTACTGGTTTACTTGATGGGAATTCACTTCAGATGAAAATACTTCTTCTTGGTGATGAGTTTTCCTGGTAACCCATATGCCCATCTTATCTATATATATGCCAGGCTATAGGCCAAGTACCCTACCTTTGTCCCTATGTCGAGGACTTAAGCACAGAGTGGACTCTTTCTTCTGTTACAACATTGATGATTGGCTCAGTATTTACAACATGCAATGGAGAAAGGATCTCTGGCCTGAATATTGGAAATGGCATCGCTGTTAATATTTACAAGCACAATCTCCTACTTACTGGTATCCTTTGATTGAACAACCACACGCGAAACCGAATGACAATTATGTGGGGGCATGTTGCCATCATTTTATCATCTATCCTCTTAGTCCTTGATATTGTATTTGTTCGGCTAAGTGATCATCATAAATTCTAGGATGTTTTCATTTTATGATAGGATTAAGAGAAAGAAATGTCCCTAACATGTTCCATAACAAAAATTTTCAGGAAGCAGAAAGGAAAATTCTTCTCAACTATGCCTCAAGATACACCAGCAGAAGTGGGGGCCTTCAAAAATCTGCCAGGCTATTGGCCAAGTACTCTACCTTGGAAGGTGGATGTGTGGGGCATGTTGCCATCATTTTATCCTCTGTCCTCTTAGTCCTTGGTATCATATATGTTTGGCTAGGTGATCATCATAAATTCTAGGTGTTATCATATTATGATAGGATTAAGGGAAAGAAATGTACTTGACATACTCCGTAACAAAAATTTTCAGGAAGCAGGAAGGAAAATTCCCCTCAACTATGCCTCAAGATATATCAGCAGAAGTGGAGGCCTTCAAAAATCTGCTAACTTACCCATCAAGGTCAGTATCCGGAGATGCTATCCATTTCCGGCTGTAGTAAGACTGTAGCAGACTGGAGTAATAAGGTTCTAAACATGATTGCAAACTACCTTTTTCCATAAGGCTTCATAGTCTGTCTTAGTAATTCATGGATCTGTTACACGTGCGCTAGTTGTGATCTGGCTGAGTTCCTTGTTTCTTTATTTTCTTCTGTTTTGCGCCTAACTTTATGTGAAGTGCGGTGGTCTATTCTATGTATTGATGAGCCTATGCAGTTTTCAGTTTTACCCTTTTCCATTTCCTGTCTATGAAATGGATGGATTTTATGACAAATCTTACACTTGTCAGTAGACCATGGGTGAACATATCTTGCACTTACCCATCTTTATGCAACCTCCTCTTGTTGCCTCTTCTTCTGAGTTATGTTCAGTGCTGCTTGCAAGTGACTTTTAATGAGCTAAGTACCTGGGGAGATAATCTAAATGCAATTTAAGTACCTCATTTTGTCCGTCTATCCTGGAATAGCATGAAGGGATAATTTAGGCTTCCGGGCCAATTATATCCGCTCCTCTCTATTAGTTTAATATGCTGATTAACATAGTTTGTAATCTGTAGATCCCAAATATCCTATAGAATGATATTGCATTGTGAGGAGCACAGCAAGAGCTTGAACATAGACAATTATTTTGAAAGATACCAGATATCGTAGCTCATGTATACAGTTCAAGACTGTTTGCCAACCCAGGAAACTACTTTTTGATGTCAACATTTATGTGCTATAGGTAGTACATTGTACAAAGTTGTACCTACATCGGTGTACCGCTTGCAGATATCTAATTGTTATCCACCTTTTGGTTGGAATTGGAGTGAGCTCGCTGGCTTTAAATGTTGAACCAATTATAGCTACATTTATCTGGTTCATTATTTCTGTCACGGGTGGATGGCTCTGGGGTGATGCCCATTGTATTTTCTACATCTTCATTGCCCCTCCCCAGCACTGTTGCACGCTTCATGGGTTTGGCTGCACTAAAGAAAGCTGCTGTTGCTCTGAACCCCTGGGGTATGTTTATGTTCATATTTAATGAAGATTGTGATTAGTAAGAGAAATAGCTGATAACTGATTTGCTTAAAACTCAAATTATAATATACTCTAAATATCATGAGAAGATTGTTCCTTCCTATGCTTTGATACATCAGCTTCCATGTAGAAATGGTGGTCATGATCTCAGAGACCCATAATTTCATCAATCATGGGAACAGAAAACATCTAAGATGGAGATGTTGCTAATAGAATTATTATCGCCTTTTTTACAGAAGGATGTGATGAAACATCTGATTATTTATTTGAGCTGAAGTATCTTTTGAATTTATTTACCTACTATGGTTCTGCTTTCAGACATGCATATAATTTAGAAGCGGCTGTGGGAAGTTTGATTTGTCAAATCAATTTTAGCGTATTTTGTGGCATCACAAGTTATTTTTTACTAATGTAAAATTTATGAAATAGGTTTGGGTGTGTTACCTCATTAAGACTTCAACATTCAAAAGGTAGTATACCTTGAGAGTGAACTTCTGTTGGTATCATCTTGTTTGTAAATGTTTATTGCCCTCTGTTTATTGCCCTTGGACTTTGCATGGCTTACCTGTATTGAATCTAAAACCACAAGTAAATTCTCTTGCAGTTGCAGTGAACTGCCATTCTTCACTAATGCATTAAAGTCGAGCTTTGCACGCGGCAATATCTCAGTGAGATTGGTGCCAACTCCTGCACTGTAGATGTGTGTAAGTTTTGATTGATAGTTTTTATACTTGGGTTCCACTCAATGCAATTTTTGCTTCAGATTAAATTCTCACGCTTTTCATTTTACATGTGAGACATCTTGGCAATCATCTTCTTTTTTTTTCAAATCATAGTCTGCTTTTGCTATCTGAGTATCCATCGCATTAGCAAATTGATGTTTGTATATCGTGTTTGTTTCACCTCAAGAAAATCTCCCTCTACTACCAGGTTCCAAAGTAACATATGTTGAAACTTCTATTCATGCGTGATACTTTCTAATCATGCTTGAGTGGAAACTTATCTGCCCTTATTGTAGGAAAGTAGAAAATTTGTTTAGCATGAGGCATATGCTGATGGTGTACTGTTCAGTTTTTTCTCATTTTGGACATGCGATGTGGTCTAATAGTGATAAATAACTATTGTAGGTTCTCTATACCTTCCAACCAACATACTATTAATATCCCGTCTCACCTCAAGAAAATCTTTCTCTGCTACCTGGTTCCAAAGTAACATATGTTGAAACTTCTATTTGTGCATGATACTTTCTAATCATGCTTGAGTGGACACTTCTGTGCTCTTACTGTGGGAAAGTGAAAACTTTGTTTACTTCAAGGCATATGCTGATGGTGGACTGTTCTGTTTTTTCTTATTTTGGACATGTGATGTGGTCTAATAGTGATAAATAACTATTGTAGGTTCTCTATACCTTCTGACCAACATGCTATTAATAGCCTTCTTCAACTACTACTACACTTCCCTACACTTGGGCCCAGATGATATGAGTGAACAGCTGAAACGCCAAGGAGTATCAATGCCCCTTGTTCAACTGGGTAAAACTACAGCCGCATTCATGAAAACGGTATTTTTCCCATAATTAAAAATTGCTATATTTTTTTATTCAGGTGTTTTGGTAGGAATTCCTCTTGTTTATATGCCATTTATTTCATATCTGAGGAGAAAGGCATCTTTGGTGTTTCCTTGAATGTGTCCTGGCTAGTGGGACAATCGCATTGTGGTTTTCTTGCCTTGCATTTGTCAATACTTAACCTTTTCCCTTAGGTTAAGCATAATGACTTCTATATTTCTTGAGAAATAATCTTTTAAGAAGCTGGACCACCTTTTTACCAAATTTTTTAGCAAACCAATGCCTCTTTATTTCATGGGTATTTTCACTTCTGTTACTTTCAGATCCTAGGCTCTCTCTCTCTCTCTCTCTGAGTTATTACACTCGCCCAAGATTTCCCAGCTTCTTGGGTCTTCACCTGATCTGTTCTATCGTTTCATGTTGAGAAATCTCCACATTTTAGCAGAGATCTGCACATATTTTCTTGCCTGGCATTTGTCAATACTTGACTTTTCCCTTAAGGGTTTAGCATAATTACCTGTATATGTCTTGAGAAATAATCTTTTAAGAAGTTGAACCGCCTTTTTACCAAATTTGTTAGCAAACTAACGCCTCTTTATTTCATGGATATATTTCACTTCTGTTACTTTCGGATCCTACTCTCTCTCTCTCTCTGAGTTATTACACTCTTAAGTCCAAGATTTCCCATCTTTTTGGTCTTCACGTGATCTGTTCTGTCATTTCATGTTGAGAAATCTGCACATATTTTAGCAGAAATCTCTCTGTTTTAAAGAATCGTGAGTCTTTTGTGTTGTCTTTTCCAAAAACTAGCTTCTTGATTATAACTTCTCTGTTTAGGAGAAACTGGATTTAAAGTTTGTTATCAAAGCAAGTTTTTTAATCTATTTCTCAAATGCTCTATGGCAGTAAGTTATCAAACAATCTCTCTTTTTATTTTTCTTTGAAAAAAAAGTTCAAAACATTTTTTCTCCATTTGAATTTTAATCTTTTTTCTTAAAATTCTTTGTGAAAGAGATTCCATAATATTTCTCTGTTTTAAAGAATTTTAATTCTATTGTTGTCCTTCTCTAAATATTGGCTTTTTGATTATATATATATATGGTATATATATTATTTTGTTGAAGATTAAACAGATTTAAAGTATTCTGTCGAAGTGGTTTCAAATTAGTGCAATGAGTCACAGGCTCTAGAATCTATTTCTCAATAGACTTTATGAGCTGTAAGTTTTTAAATCCCTCCTTTGTGCGAAAATAACTTTTGTTTTCTCATTTTGAATTTTAATTTTTTTCTTAAAGTTCTTTGTTCAAGAGGTTCCATAATATCTCTCTGTTTTAAAGACTTTCAATTCTCTTGTTGTTCTTTGTAAATATTAGCTTTCTGATTATATCTGATTTTGTCAAAGAGTAACCAGATTTAAAGTATTGCATCAAAGTCATTTGAAAATGGTGCAAATGATTGCAATTTTCAAACCTATTATTTTTCAAACATTGGGAGTTCAAATTGGCTTTGAAAGAACGTGCTTTGAAAAAACGTCATGAGCAGTTTTGCAATATCCCTGTCATAAAAAAGTTGACTTTTATTTCTCCTTTTGAATATATCTCTCTTTTTTTAAAGTTCTACTGATATGGTAAATCTCTCTGTTTTAAAGAATTGCGAGTCGTTCCTTTCTAAATATTAGCTTCTTGATTTTAGTTCTCTGTCAAAGAGAAACTGGATTTATAGTGTTTTAAAAGCAAGTTTTTGAATCTATTTCTGGAAAGCTCTATGGTATAAGTTATAAGAGCTCTGTTTTGCAATAAAAAATTAAATTTTTTTCCCCTTTTGAATTTTAATCTTTTTTTCTTAAAGATCTTTGTGGAAGAGATTCTGTAATATTTCTTTGTTTTAAAGAATTTTAATTCTATTGTTGTCCTTCCTAAATATTAGCTTCTTGATTATATATATTTTATTTTGTCAAAGAGTAAAAGAGTAAATGAATTTAAAATTTGTTATCAAAGCAAGTTTTTGAATCTATTTCTCAAAAGCTCTATGGCAATAAGTTATCAAATATCTCCTTTTATTGCAAAAAAGTTAACTTTTGTTTTCTCCTTTTTAGTTCTATTTCTTAAAAGTTTGATATTGAAGAGATTTCATAATATCTCCAACTATTTAAATGAACTGTGAGACTTTTGTTTTTTCTTTTTCCAAAATATTAATTTCTTGAATTTAAGTTTTATGTTAGAGAGTACCTAGATTAAAGTTCTATGTCAAACGTTTTGTTCCTTACTCTGTTTTGTACAAGAAGTATTATTTTCAAATGATAACGGGAGTTGAAAGTTATGCAGATATCTATGAGTAGTTTTCCAATATTTCTTTTTCACCAAAAAAGTTGAAACTTTTATTTTTTAGTTTTAAAAGTTCTATAGATATCGTAAAATCTCTTTGTTTTAAAAATTGCGAGTCTTTTGCTTTGTCCCTTTTGAATATTAGCTTCTTGATTTTAAGTTTTCTATCAAAGAGAACCTGGTTTTAAAGTTTGTTATTAAAGCAAGTTTTTGAATCTATCTCAAAAGCTCTATAGAAGTGAGTTATCAAATATCTCTTTTTTGTGAAAAAAAAAAAAACTTTTGTTTTCTCCTTTTCAGTTCTATTTCTTAAAAGTTCGTTGTTGAAGACATTTCATAATATCTCGAGGTATTTCAATGAATTGTGGGATTTTTTTTTTCCTTTTGAAATATTAATTCCTTGAATTTAAGTTTTTTGTCACAGAGTACTTGGATTAAAGTTCTACGTCAAACATTTTGTTCCTTACTCTGTTTTGTACAAGAAGTATTATTTTCAAATAATAAAGGGAGTTGAAAGTTGATTTTAAATAATGTCATGCGTATTTATGACAAGCTTGTCAAATATATTTCTCAACAGTAAGTTCTCAAGTATCTCCTTTTTGCCTAAACAGTTAGAACTTTTGTTTTCACCTTTTGAATATTTATTTGTACTTCAAAAGTTATTTGTTAAAGACATTTTATATTATTTCTCTTTGTTTTCAAGTACTGTTAGACTTTTGTGTTGTCTTTTTGAATTTTAACTTCTTACAAGGACTCGCCAGATTCAATGTTTTCCGTGAAAGTCGTGTCCAAAGATTGTAAATGATGGCAATTATCTTCCTCTTTTGTACAGGACGTGTTATTATAAAAAAAATACATTGGGAGTTCAACTTTGCTTAAAAAATAACTTCTTGCGTATTTATCATAAGTAGTATGTTCTTAAGTATCTCTTTTTTGCCAAAACAGTCAAAACTTTTGTTTTCTTCTTTTGAATATTATTTCAAAAGTTCTTTGTTAAAGAGATAATCTCTCTGTCTCTTCCTTCTGGATTTTAAGTTTCTGTTAAAGAGTCACTAGATTTAAAGTTTTCTTTTGAGACATTTCAAAATGTTGCAAAAGATGTCAATTTTCTTCCTTTCTCTTTTTTATACAAGACCTTTTATTTTTAAATAACATCGAGAGTTTTAAATTGCTTTTAAGAATGTCATGCATATTGTTATTAAAGAATCATGAGACTACTGTGGTTTTTTCCTTTCTAAACATTAACTTCTTGATTTCAAGATTTTTGTCAAAGAGTAACTTGAAGTCAGTTTCCAAATGTCATGATTGCAATTTTGTTCCTTTTTCAAACAACATCGAGAGTTCAAACAATTTTTTGAAAGCTGTCATATATATTTATCACAACTTTGTCTAATCTATTACACAATAGCTTTATGAGCAGCAGTCTTTCAAATATTTCTTTTTTGACAAAAAAAAAAAATACTTTTGTTTGTCTTTTTTCATATTTATTTGTTCTGCAAAAGTTCTCTGTTAAAGAGAATACATAAATATCTCTCTGTTTTAAAGTGCTGTGAAGCTTTTGTTTTGTCCTCTCTAAATATTAACTTCTTGATTTTAAGTATTCTGTCAAAGAGCGATTGGCTCAGATGTTGCAAATGGCGGCAATTTTCTTCCTTACTCTATTTCGTACTAGTCCTATTATTTTTCAAATAACATTGGGATTGTGCTTAGCTTTCGAAGAACCTCATGCATATTAATAGATACTTTCACAAGATTGTTAAATGAATTTCTGAATAGCTTTGTGAACAATAAGTTGTCATAAATCTCTTTTTTACCAAAAAAAGGTGAACTTTTGTTTTCTCCTTTCCAATATTATCTCTTTTGTGAATTTTCTTTGTTAAAGAGATTTGATAAAATCTCTCTCTAATTTAAAGAATTGGGAGACTTTTGTTTTGTCATTTCCTTCTTGATTTTAAGTTATCTTTCAAAGAACTACCCAAATTTTAAGTTCTCCGTCAAAGGCATTTCCATATGTTGCAAATGATGGTAATTTATTTTTTTGAATCTTTTTTGTACGAGACCTACTATTTTTAAGAACATTGGGAGTTTACATTTGCTTTTAAAGAACGTCATGCGTAATATTTTAGACCATATCACAAGTTTCTGAATGTATTACTGTGAGTTTTCAAATGTGTGTTTTTGCCAGAAAAGTTAAATCTTTAGTTCTCTTTTTGAATATATTAATTTGTGTTGAAGGGATTTTGTAACATCTCTCTCCGTTTTAAAGAATAGTGAGATTTTTGTTTTGTGCTTTCTAAATATTAGCTTCTTGATTTTATGTCCTAAGGAAGAGTAACTGGATTTAAATTTTAACATTAAAGCCGTTTCCAAATGATGTAAATGATGACAATTTCCTACCTTAGTCACTTTTGTTGCAGAATTATTCCCTTGATACAACATTGGGAGTTTGAGGGTGCTTTTAAAGAATGCCATGCATATTATGCAAGTAATTATCAATAGGTCTTAAGATGTGATTCTCAATAGTTTTGTAGGATTTTATCACTGGTGCTCATTTTTGAAATCATTGATAAATTGAGTCCAGTCATTGCTTCCTGTTTCAGAAAAGTCGTCATAGTCAAGCTCCTTTTTTTGCTTTGTCCCTTAAATACTCCTCAGCTTTGAGGGCGCAGTTTTTTATTCTTTGGGAATAGATTCACATCATTCCTCTGCGCTGAACTCCACATGGGAAAGTTCTCTAAGTTTGTTTTCTCCAATATCTGAGAGCTCTTTGAGCACAAGAAGGGAAAAAGACATCGTCTCATATCAGGGAGTGGCAGGGTCAAACTTCTTACATTGCTTGTCATTCATAGTTTGGCTGTCATTAGCTCAGATAGCCAATTGGCTAACAAACTCCCTTTCTGCAGCAGCTGCAATTGAGGATGGTTACATTGGTTTTGGTTATTTCTTTAAAGGGCCATTGCCTTGGAAATTCCTGAAGTTGTTGGGATATTTGGCCCTATCCTGACTAGGCATATATGGTCCCCTGGGAGGGTTAAGTCGGGATGCTTTGCTGGGAATTTGGATCAGTGTAGTCTGCTGAGCACTTTGGATTCTTTTTCTGGGGGAGGTATCGGTAGACTTGGGATTTGCTCCCTTGGCATTGTTCCCTTTCTGAATGCGCAAATTGTGTTTCGGCTTTTGGCACAAATATATCCGAAGTTGCAAGACCTGAAAGAAGGAGAAGGTAGAGCGGGAAGGAAGTTCTCCGGTATACTTGCTATGCTTCAGTCCGGTTTGCCATAGTACAGGCAAGCAATTGATTAACTGCACACAAAATTATATTAACCATTGTCAAAGTGAAATTACAGCATGCGAAAAGATTTGTGGCTTCTTTGGTTTCTGATTTTTGTTCCAGTCTAGACTGCATGTTTGGATTTTCACTCACATTTCTCTTCTTCTCAAATTTCTACAAATATGTCAGATATAGTACATACTTGCATGACCAGTTTTTTAAAAAGCAACTATAAATGAACTGATAGGAAGTATTTCTATTTGATATGTTTCTTGAGAGCCCTAATGGTGTGCCAACAATGGGATTTGGGCTTTGTGGGGTTTCATACATAACATAGCCATAAAACTTGGGAAAAGTCTTAAAATGATCTTCTAGTTGATTGCCTACTAGTTTACTTGATGCAAATTCACTTCAGGTGAAAATACTTTTTCTTGGTGATGAGTTTTCCTGGTAACACCTATCCCCATCTTATCTATATATGCCAGGCTATAGGCCAAGTACTCTACCTTTGTCCCTATGTTGAGGACTTAAGCACAGAGTGGACTTTTTCTTCTGTTACAACATTAATGCTTGGCTTAGTATTTACAACATACAGTGGAGAGAGGATCTCTGACCTGAGTATTGGAAATGGCATTGCTGTTAATATTTACAAGCACAATCTCCTACTTACCAGTATCCTTTGGTTGAACAAGCCCAAGCTAATCAGAATGACAACTATGTGAGGCATGTTGCCGTCATTTTATCCTCTGTCCTTCCAGCCCTTGGTATTGTATATGTTTGGCTAAGTGATCATCATAAATTTCTAGGATTTTATCATATTTTGATAGGATTAAGAGAGAAATGCACTTAACATGCTCTGTAACAAAATTTTTCAGGAAGCAGAAAGGAAAATTCCCCTCAACTATGCCTCAAGATACGCCAGCAGAAGTGGAGGCCTTCAAAAATCTGCCAGGCTATAGGCCAAGTACTCTACCTTGGAAGGTGGATGTGTGGGGCATGTTGCCATCATTTTATCCTCTGTCCCCTTAGTGCTTGGCATCGTATATGTTCGGCTAGTTGATCATTATAAATTCTAGGATTTTATCATATTATGATAGGATTAAGAGAAAGAAATGTAACCCAAAAAAAAAGAGAGAAAGAAATGTACCTAACATGCTCCATAAGAAAAATTTCCAGGAAGCAGAAAGGAAAATTCCCCTCAACTATGCCTCAAGATACGGAGGCCTTCAAAAATCTGCTTACTGTTGAAAATCAGAATCAGATTTCTGGTTATTTTGTTTCCAGAATTTCCAGATCTTTCAGATCTTCCAGATTTTCCAAATTTTCTAGATTTTCCACATTTTATTTTTCCAGATTTTGTTTGTTAGTTTTTAAGAATTTGTTTACTACGTTTTTAGGGTGCTGTAGCAGCTATAAAAAGGTTAGATGCCTCATGTAAATATTCATTATCTGGAGAATAAAAATCAGAGTAATTTCTCCTAAAATTCTTCATGGTATCAAAGCAAGATCTGGACTATTCTTTTCTACCTTATTTCTGAGAGTTTCCACCGTGACAAAATATCCTAAAGCTGCCATGGCAAGCGAGGTTGAGAGTAAAACCTCGAACTCTAGAGCTCAGAATTCTTCTCACATTACCCAACCTATCAATGTATCCGAAGGTGGAACTCTTCTCATCACCGGTCATAAACTTACCGATTACAAC
Source organism: Eucalyptus decipiens (assembly GCA_014182575.1). NCBI lineage: Eukaryota > Viridiplantae > Streptophyta > Magnoliopsida > Myrtales > Myrtaceae > Eucalyptus > Eucalyptus decipiens. Next base: position 59,338,227 of record CM024614.1, on the reverse strand, counting down.
TTCAATCAATGGTCCCATTCTGTCATGATTTTCGTTTGCGGAAAAGGTAAAGAAGATTACCTAATTGGAGCTGCCGTACAATCTGAGGAGATGAGCCCAAATTATCGAACATGGAAGGCGGAAAACAGTATGGTAATGTGCTGGCTGCTGAATTCAATGATGAATGAAACAAGGGAGAATTTCATGTACTACAAGACAGCAGAGGAGATTTGGGATGCTGCTCATGAAATTTATTCAAACAAAAATAACACCTCAGCCATTTTCGAGATCAAGGGTATTCTCCATAACCTAAGGCAAGGGGAATCTTTTGTCACTGATTATTTTAACCAACTCAATATGTCATTGGCAGCAACTTGATATGCTGGAAGATATGATGTGGAGTTGTCCTGAAGATAGCAAGCGCTACAAGCAGATTCAAGATCGAGAACGCATCTACAAATTTTTGTTAGGCTTGAATCAAGAGTTTGATGAGGTACATGGATGAATTTTGAGCATAAAGCCCCTACCTAGTGTATGAGAAGTTTTTGCTGAGGTCAGAAGAGAAGACACTCGGCGAAAGGTGATGCTTGGTTCTTCAAACAACCAGACCAATCCAACAAATTCTGCTCTAATAGCTCGAGGATCTTAACCATCCTATAGTCGAGGTACTCAATCAAACAACAACAACCAGCGAAGGGGTGGTTGTCCCTGGTGTGATCATTGCAAACGAACGGGTCACACAAAAGACACATGCTGGAAAATGTACTCAATCAAACAACAACCGGCGAAGGGGTGGTTGTCCATGGTGTGATAATTGCAAACGAACGGGTTACACAAAAGACACATGTTGGAAAATTCATGGTCGGCCAGATGATTGGAAGCCATCAGCCTCAGATTCTACTTAAAATCGAGAGAGCAGAAGCAATGTAGTATAAACCGAAACAACTGCTTCGGTAGATTCAAGTCCCTTCAACAAAGAACAGTTGGAGATGCTAAAAAAACTAAAAAAACTGCTACAAGAATTCAGAAGACAATCCATCTAAAAGGGGTTAATACAACAACAATAGCTCAACGAAGTAATTCTCTAAATGCCCTTAGTGCAAAAATAGGAGAAGATCACCTCTTGAGTTGTAGACTTAGGAGCATCCGACCACATGACCGAAGATATCACAGTGTTCAACGAGTACAATCCATGTCAAAATGACACTAGTGTTCGAATTGCTAATGCTTCTTACTCAAAGGTGGTTGGTGTTGGATCAGTAGTTATTTCAAACGATATAACATTGAATTCAATACAAACTCAGCTATAATCTTCTCTCTATCAGTAAGTTAACCAAAGATTTAGGTTGCACTACTAAATTTTTCCCACACGTGAATTTCAGGTTTTTAACTTGGGGGGATGACGATTGGCAGTGCTGAGATGGATGCGGGTCTCTTACCTTCTACGAATTAATGCCTCAAAATGGAAAAACAAGATGTCATGTGTAGCATCTTGTGCTAAAGAAGAGAGTGATGTAAAATTGTGGCATTATAGCTTAGGTCATCCAAATTTCTCGTACTTAAAAAAGTTGCTACCTTCTTTGTTTAATAAATATTCAATAAAACTGTGTCAATTATTCAAACATACTTGCAGTTCGTATTCTTTGCAACCTTATAAGTCTTCTCATCCATTTCACTTGATCCATAGTGATATTTGGGGATCTTCTCGTGTTAATAACATTTCTGGTTTTAGGTGATTTGTTACTTTCATTAATGATCATACAAGACTCACTTGGCTTTTTTTAATGAAAGAAAAATCAAATATTGGCCAAAATTTTCAAACCAAACCTTCAACTTAATGATCAAAACCCAATTTAGCAAAGAAATACAAGTTTTCAAAACGGATAACTGGAGAGAATACTTTCCCTCATAGCGCAAGTTATATCTAAATAGCCATGGTATCATACGTATTAGCTCTTGTGTAGACACTCCACAACAAAATGGAGTAGCGGAGACGAAAAATAGGCATCTTTTGGAAGTCGCTCATTCTTTTATGTTAACCACCCATGTTCCTAAACATTTATAGGGAGAAGCAGTGTTGACAGCCACATATCTCATCAATTGTATGCCTTCCCGTATCCTAGATTTCCAAACACATTTTTCAAAGTTTACTTCATACCTATCCACATTCGTTTTGCCTCACATATCCCACTCAAAGTATTCGGTTGCACAGCATTTATTCATATAAATCAGCAACATTGTAGCAAGCTAGATCCTAAGTCCCTCAAATGTGTGTTTCTAGGATACGCTCCAAATCGAAGTGGATATAAGTGTTATTGCCCACAAACAAAACATTTTTATACCACTATGGATGTTACCTTCTTTGAGCACCAGCCCTTTCACTCCAAAAATACCATTTAGAGGGAGTGTTGTGAGAAATATTATTTTTGGGACACTCTTCATTCACTCGGGCCACAACAAACAAATATCAATTCTGCTTGTCTTCCGTGTCTACCCATTCTAACATTTGAGAGTTATCCAATATCCGAAAGTCTTTCGTGTCTACCTATTCAAGATGCTATACAAGACAAAAATAAAGAAGTAAATTGTCTACTCTAGGCGGAAAACTCAAAAGGATTTGGAGGAACGTGCTACATCAAAGCCAGCTCAAGAGACAGACCTGAGTTCAAAACCCACAATAGATTAAAGTAATGCTCCTATAAGTTCAAAAAATTTTGCTATACTTGATGATTTTGATCAGCCCATTGCTCTTAGGAAAGGGAAGAGACAGTGCACTCAACATCCCATTAACAATTTTGTGTCTTATGAAAAGTTGTCTCCTAAATACAAGGCATTTGTTTCAACGTTGAGCAACATTCAAATTCCCAAGAATATCCAGGAGGCACTTGCTCAATTCGAGTGGAAAAAATCGGTTCTTGAGGAAATTCGTGCACTTGAGAATAATACTTAAGAATATACAGAATTGCTAGCTGGGAAGAAATTTGTGGGATGTAAGTGGATCTTTACAGTTAAGCACAATGCTGATGGTAGTGTTGATCGTTTCAAGGCAAGGCTAGTTGCTAAGGGGCTCACGCAATCATATGGTATAGACTACAAAGAAACCTTCGCTCCGGTAGCCAAATTAAACTCCATCGGGTGTGTTGCTCTCTCTTGCAGCTAACTTGGACTGGCCCCTACATCAATTAGACATAAAGAATGCCTTCTTGAATGGGGAAATGGAGGAAGAAGTCTTTATGGAGGTTCCATGGGAATTGACACTAAAAAGAGCTTCAACAAGGTATGCAAACTCAAGAAATCCCTATACGGTCTAAAGCAATCACCTCGTGCTTGGTTCGAGAGGTTAACAAGGGTCGTTAAGAAGCTGAATTTCATTAAATGTCAAACAGATCATACAATGTTTGTCAAGAAGTCAGCTGAAGGTAAAAAAGCAGTAATGATTATATACATCGATGTTATAATCCTAACTGGTGACAGTCTGGAGGAAATTGGAAAACTAAAGAATATCTTGACAGAAGAATTCGAAATTAAAGACCTAAGTCTACTCAAATACTTCATAGGTATGGAGGTAACTCGGTCACAGAAATGAATTACAATTTTCTAATACAAATATACTCTTGATCTTTTGAAGGAAACTGGTATGCTTGGGTGTAAACCAGCTGACACACTGATGGATTTTACAAATAAAATCGAGATGGAAAAATAATGACAATTAACAGATAAAGGGACGTATCATAGATTAGTGGGCAAACTAATCTATCTCTCACATACTCGGCCAGGCATTGGTTTTGCAGTAAGTTAGATACATGAACCAACCAACAGAGAAATACATCCAGGCAGTTTTTCTAATTTTATAGTTTTTGAAGAAAAGTCCTGGAAGAGGGCTCTACTTTAAGAAAACAGATAAGAGAAACGTGGAGATATTCATGGATGTAGATTGGGCTGAATCTCTCATGGACCGAAGGTCGACAACAAGGTGTTGTACCTTCATATGGGGCAACATGGTTACTTGGAGAAGCAAGAAGCAACCTATTGTTGCTAGGAGCAGCGCTGAAGTGGAGTTTAGAGCAATGTGTCAAGGAATATGTGAAGGCATATGGCTGAGAAGAATCTTAAATGAACTAGAATTCACTAATACCAATCTTATGTCATTATTATGTGACAACAAAGCTGCTATTGAGATTGCCAAGAACCCCATTCATCATGATAAAACAAAGCATGTGGAGATCGATCGACATTTCATCAAAGAAAAACTCGAGGAAAGAATCTTGAAGCTTTCGTATGTTCCAACCAATCATCAAACAACAGACATACTGATCAAGGTTTTATCCAAAATAGTTTTGAAACTCTAAGGTGCAAGTTGGGTATGATAGACATTCATAACCCAGCTTGAGGGGGAGTGTTGAAAATCATAATCAAATTTCTGGTTATTTTGTTTCCAGAATTTCTAGATCTTTTAAATCTTCCAGATTTTCTAGATTTTCTAGATTTTATTTTTCCATATTTTGTTTGTTAGTTTTTAGGAATTTGTTTAGTACGTTTTTAGGTGCTGTAGCAGCTATAAAAAGGTTAGATGCCTCACGTAAATATTCATTCTCTGGAGAATAAAAATCAGAGTAATTTCTCCTAAAATTCTTCACTTACCCTTCAAGGTTGGTATCCGGGGATGCTATCCATTTCCAAGCGTAATAAGACTGCAGCAGACTGGAGTAATAAGGTTCTAAATGTGATTGCAAACTACCCTTTTCCATAAGGCTACATAGTCTGTCTTAGTAATTTGAGGATCTGTCTTACGTTTGCTAGTTGTGATCTGGCTGAGTTCCTTGTTTCTCTATTTTCTTCTGTTTTGTGCCTAACTTTATGTGAAGTGCGGTGGTCTATTCTATATATTGAGTCTGTAGCTTTCAGTTTCCTCGTTTCCATTTCCTTGTGGAGAATTGCTTTACTTCCAATGAAATGGATGGATTGTATGACACATCTTACACTTTTCAGTAGACCATGGGTGAACATATATTGCTTTTTACCCATCTTTATCCATTCTCCTCTTGTTGCCTCTTCTCGTGAGTTATGTTAAAGTGCTGCTTGCAAGTGACTTTTAATGAGATAAGTACCTGGGGAGATAATCTAAATGCAATTTAAGTACCTGGTTTTGTCCGTCTATCCTGGAGTAGCATGAGTGGATAATGTAGGCTTCCGGGCCAATCATTTCTGCACTTATCTCTACGAGTTTAATATGCTGATTAACTTAGTCTGTAATCTGTAGAGCCAAACTATCCTACAGAATGATAGTGCGTTGTGAGGAGCACGGCAAGAGTTCGAACATAGCCAACCATTTTGAAAGATACCAGATACCATAGCTCATGTATACATTTCAATAACTGTTTGCCAACCCAGGAAACTATCAACTTTTATGTGCTATAGGTAGTACATTGTACAAAGTTGTATCTACATGAGTGTACTGCTTGCAGATATCGATTGTTATCCACCTTTTGGTTGGAATTGGACCGAGCTCACTTGCTTTAAATGTTGAACCAATTAGAGCTATATTTATATGGTTCATTATTTCTGTCACAGGTGAATAGCTCTGGGGTGATGCCCATTATATTTTCTACATCTTCATTGCCTCTCCCCAGAGCTGTTGCATGCTTCACGGGTTTAGCTGCACTGAAGAATGCTGCTGTCACTCTGAACCCAGGGGGTATGAGTATGTTCATATTTAATGAAGATTATGATCAGTAAGAGAAATGGCTAATAACTGATTTGCTTAAAGCGCAAATAATAATATATTCTAAATATCATGAGAAGATTGTTCCTTCCTATGCTTGGATACATCAGCTTCCATGTAGAAATGTGGTCATGATCTCAGACCCATAATTTCATCAAACATGGGAACAGAAAACATCTATGATGATGGAGCTGTTGCTAATAGAATTATTATCACTTTTTTTAGTGAAGGATGTGATGAAACACCTGATTATTTATTTGAGCTGAAGTATCTTTTGAATTTGTTTACCTAGTACGGTTCTGCTTTCAGACTTGCATAATAATTTAGAAACGGCTGTGGGAGTTTGATTTGTCAAATCAATTTTAGCGTATTTTATGGCATCACAAGTTATTTGTTACTAAAAGGTGGTATACCTCGAGAGTGAACTTTTGTTGGTATCATCTTGTTTGTACCATCTAATGTTTATTGCCCTCAGTCATCCACGTTGACTATACATGGCTTACCTGTATTGAATCTAAAGCCACATGTAAATTTCCTGCAGTTGCAGTGAACTGCCATTCTTCACTAATGCATTAAGTTGAGCTTTGCACATGGAATGTCTCAATGAGATCAGTGCCAACTCCTGCACTATAGATGCATGTAAGGTTTGACTGACAATTTTTATACTTGGGGTCCACTCAATGCAATTTTTCCTGCAGATTAAATGCTCACGTTTTTCATTTTATATGTGAGGGATCTTGGCAATAATCTTTTTTTCTTTTTTTAATTACAGTCTGCTTTTGCTATCTGAGTATCCATCACATTAGCAAATTGATGTTTTTATATCCTGTTTGTTTCACCTCAAGAAAATCTCTCTCTGCTACCAGGTTCCAAAGTAACATATGTTGAAACTTCTATTCATGGGTGATGCTTTCTAATCATGCTTGAGTGGAAACTTCTTTGCTCTTACTGTAGGAAAGTGGAAACTTTGTTTAGCTCAAGGCATATGCTGGTGGTGGGCTGTTCAGTTTTTTCTCATTTTGGATGTGTGATGTGGTCTAATAGTGATAAATAACTATCGTAGGTTCTCTATACCTTCCAACCCACATACTGATAATATCTTCTTTGTTTCACCTCAAGAAAATCTCATACTGTAGGAAAGTGGAAATGTCGTTTAGCTCGAGGCATATGCTGATGGTGGGCTGTTCTGTTTTTTCTCATTTTAGACGTGATGTGGTTTGATAGTGATAAATAACTATTGTAGATTCTCTAGACCTTCCAACCAACATACTATTGATAGCCTTCTTCAACTATTTCTACGCTTTACTACAGTTGGGCCCTGATGATATAAGTGAACAGCTGAAATGCCAAGGAGTATCAATACCCCTTGTTCAACTGGGTAAAATTACAGTTGCATTCATCAAAACGGTATTTTTCCCGTGATTGAAAATTGCAACATTTTTTTATTCAGGTGTTTTGGTAGGAATGCCTCTGGTTTATATGCCACTTATTTTATATGTGAGGAGAAAGGCATCTTTGGTGTTTCCTTGAACGTATCCTGCCTAGTGGGACAAGGGCATTGTGGTTTTCTTGCCTGGCATTTGTCAATGCTTGACCTTTTCCCTTAGGTCAAGCATAATTATCTGTATGTCTTGAAAAATAATCTTTTAAGAAGTTGAACCACCTTTTTACCAAATTTGTTAGCAAACCAATGCCTCTTTATTTCATGGATATTTTCACTTCTGTTACTTTCGGATGCTAATCTCTCTCTCTCTCTCTCTCTGAGTTATTACACTCTACTAAGCCCAAGATTTCCCAGTGTCTTCGGTCTTCACCTGATCTGTTCTATCATTTCATGTGGGAGAAATCTGCACAGATTTTAGCAGTAGTCTTTTAATGTATCTCCATGCAATATCCTCTACTATTTGTTGGTTTAGAGTGTAGTATATTTATCTGGATTGGGTTTGAGTACCTTGCTATTTGTTCTCTCTCCTTTCTTAAAGTGCTGGGAGACTCTTGTTTTTTCCTTTCTGGATGTTTACTTCTTGATCAAATTTTCTGTGAAAGAGTCATTGGATATCTAGTGTTTCTATAAAGTCATTCAAAATGTTGCAAATGATGTCAATTTCCTTCCTTACTCTCTCTGTGCAAGACCTTTTATCTTAAAACAACATCGAGAGTTTTAAACTGCTTTGAATGTCATGCATATTGTTATTTAAGAATTCTGAGACTCTTGTTTTGTCCTTTCTAAACATTAACTTCTTGAATTTAAGTATTCTATCAAAGAGTAACCGGATTTAAAGTTATACATCAAAGTTAGTTTCCAAATGTTGCAGATCTTTGCAATTTTGCTCCCTTTCAAACGATATCGAGAGTTTAAATGTGCTTTTAAAAGATGTCATGTATATTTATCACAAGTTTGTCTAATTCTTAGGGGCTTGTGGTGGATATAAGCATGAAAGCCATTTGGGCTTCATTTTTCTTGATACCTCTTGGATTTCTTATTATTTACATATTTATAATTGTGACAGCAATGAATTCTCATGATAGGAAATCAACAAGTATATTCTTTTACCGCAATATGTTTGGTTTTAAAGTCTTACTTGAGAACCATTCTCCCACCTAAGAAGCCGATGTTGTGGTGCCTGCTTTCGTTTGAATTTAAGCATATGAGAAAATGAGAGACATTTATCTCCACAAGGATAATGCATTTTCGCTTGTGTGAATTTTCCTTTCTTTAATGATCTAAACAAGCTACGATTCTCTGCGCATAGCAGTAATTGCCTCGTATCAAAATCTAGAGGCAGTAGAGTGGAAGAGAGAAGATTCTTGCATAATGGATAGTATTCTTTGGAATGACTACCTGCCAATAATATCTTTTTATGCAATTAATACTTTTTACTTCCTGTAATGGCAATTGGAATGATATGTACTTGTGGTTATCCATCATAAATCTGACCATCATTTAGCCCAATACAACACTAAATGGATTTAACTATTATAGAGGAGATAATTGCCCCTAAAGTCCTAGACCTTTTTGCCAATTTGCCTATTTGGTCCGAAATCCAGTACACACAGGTTAAATTACTCTACAAAAGCATTCTCGTTTAATTTCTGCTATGCACATCAAGTGTCAATATGTCCTTGAATTTATTGCATGCTAGAATGCTGAATCCAGAAACTACACATCTTTTTTGACCCACCAGAGCAACGGTATTGCATGTAGCTACTGAACATAGTTTTAGGAGCTAAGATTAATTCCTGACATTGGCTTATCTAGTCAACTAAAAAAATCAAGCAGCAAATCATTTCTAGTCAATCTGCAAAAAAGAAGATTTCCTTTAAATGAGACTCCACTAGTCTAATTGATTGCAATTGATCTTAATAAGCATGATACAAAAATAATGAAAAAAAGAATCATATTGTATCGTTGGTAAAGCTAAATACAATTACTTACTTTCACCAAAAAAAAAAAAAAAAAAAAAAAAAAATGAAAAAAAAAAAAGGCATGGAAATTTATTTAGAATTCATTTTAAAGTCGTATGGCACCAGAATAGAGTTTTAAGTAAACCAACAGTACTCGAACGTGTTGAACCACAGGCCTTCTGCTAGTAAAAATATGTCAAGATACACATGGGAAATCATTATCAACTATCATCTTTTAGGAAAAAGAATGATTTATTCTCTCTTCAATTTATATATTTTACCTATCTGCTTTCGATCGCAAAAACATCCTAAATGTTTAGCAGCTAAATGCAAACTGTTAATAGTTCATCTTGTCCATGTAAACCCAGTGCAAAGAGTTTCTCGCTAATTTGATGCAACAAACACACAACTGTGTTGATGCTCATCCGTCTTGTGGGCACTTTGTTCGAAAAAGTAACTCTAATATTATATACCATGACTAAAAACTCTTGAAATATGCAGTCTCTTTCGAAAAGCCAATGCTGATGATTATTGGAGCTTGAATGACACTATTTCTCAAAGTAAAACACTGTTTGTAATTTCAAGCACTCATTTAGGTAAAACTTCTATGACAAAACTACGAAGAGTTAAATTGTCTCTAAATGCATCATCGGTGGGATTCAATCCTGTGAACATTTCCAATAAAAGAATGCCATAATTGTAGACATCACCTTCTCTTGAAACCTCGCATCCCATTGCATATTCTGCGACACATTTTGATCATAACACATATCAAATTGAAGTACGTATCATCATAATATGAGATGTATAAGACTATAAGAGTTATCATTAGCTAACAAAGTTCACAAGTAGAGCCATCAATAACTTTTAGGAAAATAAACTTTCTTGGGAGGGAGGGGGAGAGAGAGAGAGAGAGTACCTGGTGGAGCATACCCAATTGTTACTTGCAAAACCATCAATCACTTATAGGAGTGTTCCATAAGATATGTCCCAACATTAATCATCCATCAAACTTGATTTCTTCTTCAACCAACGAAGATATATAAAAGATACAATAAGAGCTATTACAAGTACTCCGAAAGCAACAAAAGTGAATATTGCCCATATATTGATCTTTCGACTCTTGGGGCTTTTGAATATGCAGTTGGGGAGATGAAATTCTGGTAGTCCACCGCAGAGCTCATTGTTTCCAATAATAGAAGTACCAGTAGAATTCTTAAAGATTCCTTCACATGGTAACATACCTTCAAAATTATTGTATGATAAATTTAGAAGTTTCAAGGAACGAAATATTGCTAAGAATTCTGGAATCTGACCCGACAATTTGTTGCGTGAAAGATCTAGTTCTTCAATACCTCCCAATGATTTGATTGATTGAGGAATGGACCCATGGAAGAAGTTGCCCCCCATTCTTAGTGATGTCAATTCAGTGCACTCACCTAAACTACTTGGGACTTCACCTAGTAACAAATTGTTTGAGATATCCAATGCTGTCAAAGCTCTCAAGTTGCCAACTTCTGTGGGTAAAACCCCAGTTAGATGGTTATGAGACAAGTCCAAAATAATCGCTAATGATGAGAGACCTATAAGTTGAGGGGGTATGGCACCACTGAGATTGTTATTGGACAAATCGAGCAAGTCAAGAGACCGACAATTTGAAAGATGTGAAAGAATTTGCCCATGAAAGTTGTTCCCACCAAGATGTAGCTCAACCAGCTTGGTTAGATTTCCTAAAGAAGATGGTATAATCCCTCTCAAGTTGTTATCACTTAATTGCAGCTTCACTAGACTTTGTAGATTCCCTAAATTTAAGGGGATTACATTTGAAAGCTGGTTGTGATTCATAAACAATACTTCCAAGTTGACCAAATTCCCAACTTCTTTTGGAATCTTACCAGATATTTGATTCTCACTCACAAGTAATTGTGTGAGAGTTATGGATAAATTACCTATGCATTTAGGTAACACCCCACCAAACTTGTTTCGATGAATACCCACATATTGTAATTTGGTGCTATTAGTTAACAAGCAAAGGAAGCTCAAGTCTTCGGGTTTTCCGCTTCCAAACTTATTACCATAGATAGTAAGCCACCTAAGCGTGCACAATTTTTCCAAAGATGGTACTTTACCAGAAAATCTGTTATCACTAAGTTGAAGAACATGTAATTTTGTGCAATTCGATATTGATGGAGGAACTAGCCCCTCAAATTGGTTCTTGCAAATGCTGAGAAATTCAAGATTTGGGAGTTTGAGGCCTATACCTACAGGAAGAGTCCCTTGTATCTGGTTGTATCCAGCATCAAACACAATTAGCGAAGAGAGGTTGAGTAATGAAAATGGAATTGTACCCGATAATCTGTTTCCTCCAAAGCTAATGTACCGCAGGTTTGTCAAATGGCCGAGAACTTGAGAAATGCTCCCGCTTAAGTTGTTCGAGGTTAAATATAGCTGCCTTAGTGAAGATAAGTTCCCAATGGAGGAAGGCACACTCCCAACGAGATTATTTCCATAGACAGAAAAAATCCGTAGCTTTGATAATGAACCAACTTCCGTAGGAATTTCTCCAGTTAGTTGGTTGAATTCAAGGCTGAGGTGAACAAGGTTAAAGCAAGCTGATATGTTTTTGGGAATTTCACCAACCAATAAATTGTTGTCTAGTTGTAAGACGTCAAGGCGATGCAACCGGCTGAGTTGTGGAGGAATTTCTTGATTGAAACTATTGTTTTGGAGCAACATTTCCTTTAAGAAGCTCAGGTTTCCAATATGAGGAGAGATTAATCCAGAGAGTCCCTGTGAATGCAAGTCGAGGATTGTGACCCTATGGCGTCTCTTGTTGCAGGTAACACCATACCATTGGCAAAACTCGATGCTGTTGTTCCATGAGTTGAGCACGCCGAAAGGATCTTCAGTTATGCCTGCCTTAAATGCAAGGAGCACAAATTTGTCTGTTTCATTGGTGGTGGAGAAGACTTGGTTAAAGGACAATGCAAAAGTGATGCAAAGAAGCAAGTGGCATGATTGAAACTCTGCAAAACTAATGTTTACGAGTTTCATGATTCAAAGCCGAAGGAAGCGGGTAGATATGAAAGCAAGGCAAGAAGAAACAAGAGGGGGATCAATGCTAATGGAAACTGTCAAGAGAATTATGGCTTTTTGAAGCGCTTTCCTTGTTCTTTTTCTCCCTTCCTTTTTTTTAAAATTATTTTGACTTGGTCGTCATTGAAAAGCTTTTCTGCCTCCGGAGAAAAACTTTGTCTTGTCACATGCGCATGATAGTCAATCTGATATATATATCCATCACTAAGTTTGAATCACGGGATGTCACATTCTTAGAGGATGAATTTCCTAAGAAGGGCGAAATAGGGGAAGATTGTTCCCTATTTGAGACATTGGATCAGGAGAATGATGTTGGTGGAGTTCATCATAATATGAGAATTGATGAATTAAATTCAACTCATTCTCAATTGCAACCACATGATGAGACGACATCATCACTACCTAATCCAAGTGGGAGCATTATGGGGACTGATGTGCAAAGTGTACAATCTCCCATACGGCGAACAAGTCGCCAAAAGTATTCCCGTCGACGTTTTGGCATTGAAGGGGAAACTTTTATGGTTGCTCCACAAGATGAGGATGAGCCAAGAAATATTAATGAGGTTCTAAATTGCCCTAGTAAGGAAAAATGGATTAATGCAATGGAAGAGGAAATGGAGTCAATGAAATCAAACCAAGTCTGGGAACTGGTTGATCTTCCAAAAGGACGCTTGAGCTATTGGGAACAAATGGGTTCTCAAAATAAAGCGAAAGGCTGATGGCTCGATAGAAAGGCATAAGGCTCGCCTTGTAGCGAAGGGGTATAATCAACGGAAGGAATTGATTATGAAGATACGTTTTCTCTCTGTAGTAAGATTTACTTCAATTCGCATTATTCGGCAATTGTGGCTAGTCTCGGATCTTGAGTTACATCAAATGGATGTAAAGGCGCTTTCCTCAATGGAGAATTAGAGGAAGAAATTTACATGGAACAACCCGCTGGTTTCATAGTGAAAGGCCAAGAAGAAAAGGTATGTCGACTTTTTGAGGTCGATATATGGCCTTGCATCTTCGAGGCAATGGTATATACGTTTTCATAATGCCATAAGGGCATATGATTTTGCAATGATTGATGAGGATCATTGTGTATATATCAAAAGATCCAAGGATCAATTTGTGATCATATCATTATATGTTGATGATATACTAATTGCCGGAAGCAATATGGAGTTTGTTAAGACTGTCAAGAGTTGGTTGTCTTCCAACTTTGAGATGAAAGATATGGGTGAGGCTGCATACATTCTTGGAGTTAAGATTTCAAGAGATCGTTCGAAGAGATCGTTGTCTCTTTCGCAAGAAACTTATATAAACAAAGTTCTTGAACGGTTCCGTATGCATGATTGTAAACCCATAGACACTCCTATTGCAAAGGGTGAAGGGTTGAGCCATAGACTGTGTCCGAGGACTCCACAAGAGAAGGAACAAATGAAACATGTTCCTTATGCAAGTGCAGTTGGGAGCTTGATGTATGCTATGATGTGTACAAGACCCGACATATGTTTTGCAGTTGGAATGGTGAGTAGATACCAATCCAATCCAGTCCAAGACATTGGAAAGCCGTGAAGAGAATACCGAGGTATCTCCGAAGAACTGCTGATTTCAAGTTGAATTACCAAGGAAAGGATCTGCGACTTGAAGGCTATTCAGATGCTGATTGGGGAGGAGATTTAGATGAAAGAAAATCTACCTCAGGATATGCTTTCTTACTGAGCAATGGCGCCATATCATGGAGTAGTAAGAAGCAAACGTGCATAGCCTTGTCCACGATGGAAGCTGAGTTCGTGGCATTATCAGCAGCGGTACAAGAAGGAGTTTGGCTTAAGAGATTCTTGGATCATTTAGGTGTTATTGAGAAAGCTGCAAATCAATTATTGGTTAATTGTGATAGCCAAGCGGCTATAGCGTATACCAAAGATCCAAAGTATCATGGCAAGACCAAACATATAGATACCAAGTATAACTTTGTAAAAGATATGGTTGCACGAAAGGATGTGAACTTGCGGTACATATCTACGCATAGAATGGTAGCAGATCCTATGACAAAGCCAATACCTAGAGATGTGTTTTGTGGTCATGTAAAATCTCTAGGATTGCGTAGAGTCTAATGTCTTGAATTGTAATTTCCTGAGTTGTTCACATTTATGAAATTTTGTTTTTCATTGATTAATGCCTATGAATCTTTATGTGATCTTTATGCATCTTAATGCTGCGTGTATTGGGGGTTGGAATTATTGCTTGTACACGATCCGATCCGCGCCCACATGGATAAGATCAACGACAACCGTTGATTGGCAGATCAGTCACAATCGTCGTTCCCCAAGTCCCACAAATTTCAACGATTATGATTGCTCGTGGTTCATGAATCCAAGCAGGAGTATTCCCTTTATCAAGGGTGAAAGATATGTGAGAAACCTGACTGGTCTGGTTTGAAATAGAGACTACCGGTCTGTGAAATTAAACGGAGACTCCAACGGTTACCACTTGCATGATGAGATAGTGTTATGACAATTAAACTCTCTGCTCCATGGACAAAGCCGAGGCAAATATCCCTGCATTAAAAGTGGTTTCTTGTGATTAATGCTATGATCTCCACTACAAACACCCAACAGGGCCACGGCCACTAGTGGCACTTTTTTTTTTTTTTTTTTTTTAATCATTCTTTGGTCATGCACGATTAGTCAGCTACCCTCCTTGAAATCTCAACATACTCATCCACGCTGCCTTTAGCAAAACGTAGTCGCTATAGTCAATGACTTTTGTCCATGATTGGTTTCATTAGAATTGTTTGAAAGGAAAAATCGTTGTTATGGTCAGTGGGCTTTTGTTATTATAGCATAATTTCGTGTAACTTTTGCAAAGAAAATGTTGTTCTCATTGGCAGTGCATTCACATAATTCTCTCTGTGGTGCAGAAGTCGTTCCTAGTCACTTCAAACCTCAACCGTTAATATCAATGGAATAAGGGTAAATGCACATAAAGATGCACAAACAAACTTGATTTCATTGAAATTATAGTGAGCATGTGTAATCCACAATATTGTACGAAAGATGACTTTACTCCAAAGACACTAGCCATGAAAATACATTGCTTCATAGCATCAATGACATTAAATCCAACAATACAAAATTAAAACCCAATTGGACGCTAAGGTAAGAAATATGTTCGTGTCTATTGTCGATATAGGCAATTCTATTCCCTTTTGGAATCTTCACTAGGATCGACATCAACTTGATCTTTCCACATTACTCTTCATTAGACGAGATCTATCTATCCATTAATTTGGTCAAGATAGGCGGCATGTGAAAAAGTCAATATGAGTTGATAAACAAGTGCATAATTATGATATCGTAAAATGTGCAATTTTTAATCGTCAATTAGGCTTTTCCCTTGTTGAAATGAGTAGATCCCCATTACCTTTAGGGAAAAAACTTTAAAACAGAAGATGCATGCCTCAATCTTAATATTCACTTTCATTATGACCCATCGAAAAAGTAGCAAAATTTTTGGTTATTTAAAAAATACAAAGAAGAAATATATATCAAAGGAAAACATTATACAATTATTCTACCTTAGGACCTTGCAAACAATTTTTTTACAAAGTTTCATTTTTCTTATAAAACAGATTAGTAATTTAAATTGTACCTTTGAAGAACCTTCATAATGACTGATTGCAATTTGTCATATCGACTTTGACGAAATAAATTTTATGTGATTTCATTGCAAATGAAATTTAAAGTTCCCACCGGAAGTTTCTTTCCCGCATTTGATATGGAAAAGAGCAAAAACTTGTTATTATGTCAATACATACATGGACAGACTACCTCTATAGCTTATTCAGTAGAAAGTACCATAAGAAGGCAGAGAAAAGATTAGGGAAAATGTCACAAATGGTCCCTATACTTTTGCCTAATGTGCAATTTCGTCCCTGAACTTTCGATTGGCTCAATTTGGTCCATGAACTATTGATAAATGTCCAATCTAGCCTCGAACTTTTAATCGGCTTAATTTGGTCCTTGAACTATTCATAAATGTCCGATCTAGTCCTTTGTTATTTTTTTCCTTTTTTTAAATTTTTTAAACTTTTTAAAATTTTTAAATTTTTTAAATTTTTTAAATTTTTAAAATTTTTAAATTTTTTAAATTTTTAAATTTTTTAAATTTTTTAAATTTTTTAATTTTTTAAAATTTTTTTTTTTTTTTTTCCACTCTTCCCTCCGCCGGAGCCGGCGGAGGGAAGCCGGCGTCCGGCGAGGGTCGCCCGACACCGGGTGCTCCCTCGCCGGCGTCGGGCGAGGAGCACCCCTAGCGAGGAGCCCCTCGCCCGACGCCGGCGAGGGCTTCCTCGCAGATCCGGCAAGGGGATCCCCGCCGGCGTCGGGCGGTAGGGAGCCCCCGCCCGACGCCGGGCGAGGAAGCCCCTCGCTCGACGCCGGCAAGGGAGCACCCCGACGTCGGGCGAGGGCGAGGGGCTCCCTCGCCGATCGCGAGGGAGCCCCTCGCCCGACGCCGGGCGAGACAGCCCCTCGCTCGACGCCGGCGAGGAGCACCCGGTGTCGGGCAAGGGGCTCCTCGGCGTCGGGCGAGGGGCTCCCGGCGTCGGGCGAGGGGCTCCCTCGCCGATCCGCGAGGGAGCCCTCGCCCGACACCGGCGAGGTCCGCCCTCGCCGCGTCCGGCGAGGACGGCCCTCGCCCGACGCCGGCGAGGGCGACCCTCGCCGGACGCCGGCTTTCCCCCGACCCGGCGGAGGGAAGAGAGGAAAAGCAAAAAAAATTTAAAAAAAAAATTTAAAAATTTAAAAATTTAAAAATTTAAAAAATTTAAAAATTTAAAAAATTTAAAAATTAAAAAAGTTTAAATTTTTTTTTAAAAAATGAAAACAGTAACGAAGGACTAGATTGGACATTTATGAATAGTTCAAGGACCAAATTGAGCCGATTAAAAGTCGGGGGGACTAGATTGGACATTTATCAATAGTTCTATGGACCAAATGAGCCAATCGAAAGTTTAGGGACGAAATTGCACATTAGGCAAAAGTATAGGGACTATTTGTGACATTTTCCCAAAAGATTACCACGGTTTCTTCAAATGGCTCCATAAAGTTATTACTTTTAAAATTCAGGTTCTACAATCTGGATGGGTAGCTGCAATGAGAGAGAGACAGAGAGAGACAGAGAGAGAGAGAGAGAGAGAGAGGCTATTTGATGTGTTAGCTATTTGTTGTGTTAGCAAATGATAAGAAATTGAGATGTCCAACCACTGCAATTAGGAAACTTATTAGGAATTAATTAAGAAAATTTCATAATGGTCTTTTTTTTTTTTTTTTCTTTTCAAAGTGGCATTATATATTCTTTCTGGTACAGAAAAGAATAAAATTAAATTAAAGCTAAAATCACTCCCCCCTCTTCCATCGGCGAAATCAAATTGTAATTGGAACTTTTACTCTCAACAAATTCCTGAGGGAGGTGTAGAAATCTTCTGGCGTTAATTTATTACGTAAGCATTTGTATTCTTAGCCACGGCCATACGGGAAGCATTAAAACCTAGCAAGCATTTTCCCTCTAATATTCATTACGCATTTAGTAATAATATTTATTGGCAAAATTCTATTTTATGCACATATAATGGAATTGAATATATTTCATATAATAATAATAACTAATAATTAACTGATATAATTAACACATACTACTTACTTACATGTGATTATAGATTATAAGATATTATAAATACGTGAAGTTATATAGGTTATAACTTGTTTTAATCATGTTAAAGTAAATAATATTTAATTTATCCAATTAAGATTCACCAAAGATAATGTGCCATGCGGTGCCACATTACGTGAAATGGACATATACTTCATGTCACATAACACAACCACATGAATTTGTGCGCAACCACGGACACAAGAAACTACACAATATTGTTATAAAGGATTTCACAGTTTTTCTTTTTCCTTCTATTAGTTACCATAAATGATTAAGTAATTCTGTATCATTCAACACATAATTAATTGTACAATCTCTGCAGAACTGCTGCTAACAAGATTCATGACCCCAAGCGGAAGTAGGTAGGGAGGATTGCAAGGTTAAGCACATGAATTTGTGCGCAACCAGAGACACAAGAAACTACACAATATTTTTATAAAATATTTCACAGTTTTTTTTTTCTTTTATTAGTTACTATAAATGATTAAGTAATTCTGTATCATTCAACACATAATTAATTGTACAATCTCTGCAGAACTACTGCTAACAAGATTCATGACCCCAAGCGGAAGTGGGTAGAGAGGATTGCAAGGTCAGAAAAGAGACGGGATAAGTGCTAATGCATACTGTGAAAGGATTAACAAGAAGGGGTTTGATTTTTCTGCAGACAAGTCACAACAATGAGTACTCACCAGTGAATGAGAAACCATCAACCATCGGTCACCCTGACTGCCCTGCCCATTCATTGAGTTGCATTACTTGTCCTTGTCTCTAATAGTTTACAAGTATCATTAGTCAAGGAAACTTTTCTTTTTCATTGACTATGCAGGAGACTTTTTGTCTGGCCATATATTCAACGGGAGTCGCTGTGATGTTGATGTATATACATCATTTGGGGTTAAATTCTTGTCTTGACACAGTCCAATCATAATCGGTGTGAACTGGGGCCGATCACAGCTGTCAGTCACGTGGATTTCACACAAATCACCCAAATTTCAATGGCTATAATTGCACGGTCCATGGGCCATGGTCCGCACTAGTATTTCCCATGCTTTGGCTGGATATTTGCAAGAAGCTTGGCTGTCAGGATGTTTGCTTTAAGTCAATCATTGCAGCACCCCCAACACTACTTTATATGAAATTCGAATGGTTCCAACTTTGATACTCCAAAAGTTAATACTAAAAAATGACATGTAAAATTAACCTCTTAATTGCAGTCGAGTCATCCGTAAAAATTAACCCTTGCATAAGATACTGTCTTGCCAATGGAACTCTTGCTCCACTCTCAGAGAACAGGAGAAAGAAAAGAAAAATCGGAGAACAAGAGGCAAAGGCCGTATCCTTGCATTGAAAAATTGTTTCATGTGATGAATTTATGCTACTCTGTACTACCAGTCTAAAGTACCTCACATATATAAAAATAAATAAATAAATAAATAAAAAGAGTACCTCACATATAGCAAAAACTTGCAGCAAAGAAAATTAGGTGATAAAAATTTGTTTTTCTAGCTTCGGTAGCATACAGTGAGGAGGACCACCGCTAGTCCATCGATGCATGAGACAATGAGCAACATGGAAGAACCCTGAACAACTTGTAAAGCTCTTCCAATTGCAATGGCATGGTTAATGAAACTATTGGTGCTTTCAATTGCTGGAGCACATCATTCCTTGTCGATGCTCCCGGCTATTCTTGGTCCTCCAACAAGCCTCTGAAACTTTGAACCGTTTCAGCATGATACATACTCATTCCAAGGAACTGAAATGAAATTACATGGATTCATGTACATACATAAAAACGTAGCAACAGATCACAGAAACGAGTTTGCAATTAACATTTTCGAAAAGGTGCTTAAAAGGTCCTCTCACCTTGTGACTTTGATGTTGCATCGGATGAAGGCAGATTCTACGCCTCCAAAACAATACCTGAAACCACGGATTGAAATGTAAATACGTCAGTAAATTTATGAGGAGACTTAGGAACATGGAAGGGCCTTTCATTTTTTAGACATACTTGACCCAAGTGGTCCCGAAAGTAACATGACTTCCTTTTTTTGTCTGGGAAAGTGGCTGACGATCAAGATGCTGCTTTTAATTAAAGCATTAAAGCATCTATGCAGTATTGGAAGCGCAGCACGACCAATGAACAAGTAAAGCTAAGAGTGGCTGTGCTACTAAGATTACGAAGTTTGTCAATTTACTTCTTAAAAAACTCTTACAGTTGGAATCTGTCTTGACCCATTTGCTTCCATCGCGAATTTCATCCTCCACTGATTTGTGAATTATCGTCCTCAGAAGCTGTACCATGAGAAAGAAGGGCTAGCCAATCAATTTAAGCTCATTAAGAATGACACTTTGTGCTGAGAATAAAATAGCTCAAGACAAACAAGATATAAAGTTGAGAACAAGAACAAGACGGAAATCCTTGAAAGAATCTCTAACTAGATATTACATCTGGAAGCCAACTTAAACCGCAACTTAGACAAACATGAAATCGGATCCTGAGTAGAAAACGCATGGAAATCAGATCTTGAGTAGGAAACGCACGTTTTCTGCATTTAGTTTTTCTGGAAATTCACTTCTTCAGGCACCTATCTAAAGCTTCTTGTTAATGAAGAGAAGTAGAAATTTGGAATCATCTTCATCGCTTCTAATATATGCCAAAGTACGCGACATTTAAGTACATGGATGAGATCGGAGCATCTCAAGGTGCATTTGGTTAAGACAGTTTTTGGTTCTTATTGTCTCTATAAATATTTAAAAGAATAGATATATAAATTCCTTCTATTTGATTTTCACTTTTAGAACATGTCCGGTATCGTTAACAGAATATCTTGTCTGTTTCTTGCCCTATATAGGATTCAACATTAAAAGTCTTTCCAGAAATTTCAAGTTCCTCCCTCTTCTACTTACAAACAATGAAAAATAACATTTTGTTGCCTTGTAATTCTTTAGAAAATTACTTTTCAATTGTCCACAAAATTCAAAAGCAGGGTAAGCTAGATGCATTTGACCGCTTTCTGTGTCATTAGTAATGAAAGCCGCAAAACTAGAGGCGGACGAAGTTTTCCAGATACCAAAAACCACCCTGTAAATATTTCACAAAAAGTACAAAGGGAAAAGATATACAACTGATGGGCTACACAGAAAAATGTTAAACCTTAGCAGTACTGCAGAAGTCATGCTTATATTTACCTCAGGTATAGCAGAAGCAGATTTTTGGGCCTGACGGAAGAACGGTTTGAGCCTATAGGACAACGGTAGAAACTACTAGGTCACATAGTGCTTGAAAGTACGTCTCGTATAATATCGAATGTTATTTTCTAACGAACAGCTCCAAGTAAGATCGTGCACACGTAGTCCGATGGAACCCCCCGATTGTATGCTCGTGTTCTTGTAACCTATCATTAGACACCGCATGAAAATTTAAGTAGGTTGAAAGTAACAGCAGCTTGAAGATGGTCATGATGCCAATCCAAATTCACTGCCACGCTGCAACGAACCATGCAGTCACCTTATGAATTAGCCAATTGAGAGGCCACTTCAGGCCATCTTTTGTATGACCAGATGTAAATTTGTCTAAGGCACCTCCCTACAAAGGACCGCTTCCTGCAAAGTGTCGTCGAGTCAAACCTCGCTGCAAGCTGTATCATACTCTTACAAAACCAAGCCTCTACTGTGAGGTCGTCGATTTGTCTCTGTGCTGCGAGATCATCTAGATGATGGATTCAGCTAGATTGCTTTCCGGGGGATACTTGAAGTCAACCAATGCCCACAAAATCAACCCCACTTTGGAAAATGAAGCGAAGACTGATCAAGCGTGATTGATTGAGCTGGTCATTGTCATTAACAAATATCACTTGACTAACAACAGCTTAATCAGTTAATATTGCGAGTAGTAACTTCCTAGGAGGAAAATTAACATTCGGCCTTTTAATAGTTCCTCGTGCAAGGACATGGGGTGGTGTTCCTTGGCAGTGACATGTGAGCGGAGTCGGTGGTGGCGAGTGCGATCAGAGTTAAGGCAGTGGCGCATGGGGGCACAAGGAGTGGCTCTCAACGGTGCGGAAAAAAGACGTGTCGTGACTATATAAGTATTTGACTCTAGACGATGATGCTTCATATTGGGAGACCGAAATTGATAATTGGGTTGATAAAAGCCAGGTGATACATAAGGATCTTTAGAACTGATTCCAATGTAGGGCCTGAAGGAGAATGGCGGGATTTTGATTATAGAGTGATTCTGATCTGATTATTTCAAATTGATGTTTTCACATGATGAAATTTTCTTTCTGCTTGCAAAGAGCTATTTTCTATGAGGAAACACAAGTTTGTCAATTTATGAATGCCAAATGGAAAAATTATGAGAGAGAGCTTTCTCCTATCACGGTAAATGTGTTCTTTGTAAAATCGCATGAATACTCACAAGGACAAAACTCTTCTAACTTTTCCTTTTCCAGAAAAATATCAAACAATTATTTTGAGTTATCTTTTAATGACGCCACATTTTAAATCTTGTGGTTCCTTGAATTTTTAACCCATTTCAATTTTGTTTGGTTTTAGCATGTGTATATTTTCCAAAGATTATGTACATAAGAACCAAATAGAGTAAAGGTAAAAAAGCACAACAAGCAATTCTGGATAGGGCAACGTGAATAAATTACCTAAAACTTTAGGATCTTTAGAGTGCACTTAACAGCATCACAGCATTATGGTACATTCCTATTGTCAAGGTGGGTGTATTGTTACTTTGTTAGTGTCCTGTAATTATGTTAGGGATGAGAAAATATAGATATGAAATTTACTAGACATTGGCCGTATTATCTTGTGATTAGTGCAGCAATAATTTTCCATTTCATGTCTGCAAAATCTTTTTGTATACACAAAATCGGGCAGCTATGCTGATCTTGAGAGTACTATTGAAGTGATTTGCTCTTTTATGTTTACTTTTGTCATTTGTGCATAAGGTTTAAGGGGTCTCCGTTGGTAGTCCTATATGACTAGTGAGTTTTGTCAGGGGAGGTGGTGCATTTTAATTTGCTTTTCCAAAGAATCTCGGGCCTCAAGGACCCTTGTGCCAAAGCTGAGGTCCTAAAAGCCTTTGAACCAAATTTAGCATTTTTAAAATCCTTTAGCTCAAATAACTTCCTCCTAACATTTGCATTTCCACATTTTCCAAATGCTATTGGGGGTAATGAATTTTCTTTGCCAACTTTACCCTTGCTTATACTTTTGTATTATTGTTTTGCCCTTATCCTATTATTCATTGTCTCTCTCTGAACCAAACACACCCTGCCACTCTAGATTTTGGTCATTGCAAACCCAAAGTCCATGGTCACTGAGGGTTGAGTATCGCAAGTCTATTGAGTGAGATCTGGAAGGTCAAGGGTTGCACGAGGCTCACCTACCCTATCTTTTACAAGTCCTTTCATTAAGCATTTCTCAAGTTATTTCACAATTAATCAATTCACAAACTATTTTCAAGATGGTAATAAATGCTCTATCTAAATTTATGCGATGAATATGCTCTACATATCTCTTTTTCCTTTTTATAAATATGATGCCGTGCTATGCAGTTCATAACTAATAATGGATATAATCTTTGTCACTCTCCAAAGACGATAAAGGAACTTACAAATTCAAAGAAAAGATGAGCTGCACTCACATCTGATTGTAATACCCACATTGAAAGCTACTTCGAGCTAACAAACTGAACAAGGCTCAATTTACTAAACAACACAGTTTTCATAGTTGGAGAGACCTACGAAACATCGTTACTAACATGAAAGAATCATCAGTCCATTGTGGATTCTCCATAACAGGATGGGCATACACTTATGCCAGATGATGCAGCTAAGTCATCAATGCAGCCTCCCTACAAATCATAAAATACTCCATTGTCTCGACAGCCACTTATATTGAGACCAATCATTCAAACAAGAAGCAATAACGACTATGACATTCCAAGACAAATTACACCAAATGCATAAGGGCTCCTCGACATCTCAATACTTCAACAATCAAATTTGCTTGCCCTTTCGCAGTCTTGTGGTATTGAAAGAGAAGACGAAACATCCATTGACTGAAGTTGGCAATACAAGACATGACTTGCTTACACTGATGCGAAGGACACAGATAGAACATCCGAACATGAGACATGCATTTAGCCCATGCAAACACCAGGTGAACACATAATTATAGTAAGTCAATCATCACACGTAACAAAAAGTATATCAAATTATGTCGCACACTCGAGTAAACCAACCCATAGCATTGTGTGTACACACACTTACAGTTTTGAGTCCTTTGTATCACCGCCCGTCCCTCCTTCGACGGCCGATTTCGCCTCCACAAGACCACAAGCTCCTCTTCTCCCGACAGGCTCGACGAATCAGACTCTGAATCTGAACCGCCTTCACGAGAGAGCACACATCGAAGGTCGGAAACTCCGACTGACGGGGCGTATCGGAGCTTGCGGAGAGCGGAGGAGCTGGAGCTGAACTTGACGATCATGCGGATGTCGGCGTCAGCAAGGGTCAGGCCGAGGACAGCGCCGTCGAAGTGGGAGAGGAGAGAGGACATGGTGCTGTTCTTGGTATTTCGGTGGTGGTAGTATGGGCTGGTGTTCCTTGGTGATGGTGGCCACTGCGATCGGAGTTAAGGCGGTGCCGCGTGGGGACGGATGGAGTGGCTCCCGGCGGTGCGGAAATAGGACTTGCTGCGACACGATGAAAATACTGAAACTGATAATTAGGCTAATGGGCCGATCCAGGGCCAAGCCCAATCTCGGACAATTCTTCACGTTAGAAGAGCTACGTCCTATTTGGTCAAAGCCGAAGCAAAAGGGCCATCCGGCTTTATTCGGTTAAGTTATTGTTAATAAAGATATCACATGTCCGATAGCTAATTAAGCTATTCGTGGTTCATCTTGTTCATGTAAACCCAATGCGAAGAGTTTCTTCCTAATTTGGTGCAGCTGATTTACAACTTCATTGATGCTCATCCGGCTTCCCGACACTTGGTACAACAAGCAATTCCCATGTTATACACCATAACCAAACACTCTTGAAATATGTTATCCCTTTTAGAAGACCAATGCTAATGACTATAGGGGTCTAAATGGCTCTCTCTTTATTTAAGCATAAAGCTGTCTGTGATTTCTAATACTCGTTCAGGCATAGCTTCTATTACAAAACTATGAAGAGTCAAATGGTCTTTAAATTTGACATTGGTGGGATTCAAACCTGTGAATATCTCCAGTAAAAGAATGCCGAAACTATAGACATCGCATTCTTTGGAAATCTCACATCCCATTGCATACTCTATCACACATTTTAATCATAATCCAAATCATATTAAAGTGCGGTCATCAAATAAAAATGTAATGTGTGTAAAACTATAAGAGCTATCATTAGCTACCAAAATTTCCACAAGAAAACTTATCAACAATTTTTAGGTATATAAACTTTCTTGGTTAGAGAGAGAGAGCGGGGTGGGGGGGAGTACCTGGTGGAGCATAACCCATTGTCCCTCTAAGACCCACTGAGCTTATCTGATTATCTACAGTATCAAAAGACGATTCAAGAAGGAATTTCGCGAATCCAAAGTCGCCAATATGTGCGACCATATCAACATGTAAGAGGATATTGCTTGGCTTTAAATCACAATGAACTAAGGGGATGTGGCATTGGTGATGAAGATAATCTAGTGCAGAAGCAACATCAATTGCAATATTCATCCTCCAAATGAATTCAACTTTTTCGGGAGCATATTTCCATGAGATGATTCTGCGTATGAGTGTAGCCATTGTTCCAAGCTTCCATTGTCCATGAATTCCTAGACTAAGGCCTTGAAATCATTTCATTGATTATCACTATCGGAGCAAACTGTTAGTATCTTCAAAAGATTTTGATGTTTAATATTCTTCGATGCCTTGCACTCGATTACAAAGCTCTTCAAAGCGCCATGACGTACTAAATGAATCACCTTCATAGCAAAATCTGTTCCATTGTCCTCGAGTATGCCCTTGTAAACAAAACCAAAGTTTCCAACATTGATCAAATTTGCCGAAGAAAAACCTTTTGTTGCTTTTAAGAGTGTCCCGTAAGATATATTTAGATGTGAATCATCCATTGAACTTGGAACCGGTTCATTTACTGTTCATTTACTTTCTTCTTCACCCAACAAAGATATATAAAAGCCGCAATAAGAGCCATTCCAAGAACTCCGGAAATAATAGAAGCGACAACTATCATTATATTGATCTTTTTGCTTTTTTGGCTTTTGGAAATGCAATTGGGGAGATGAAATTTTGGCAGTCCGCCACAAAGCTCATTGTTCCCAACAACAAAAGTACCAATAGCATTCTTAAAGACTCCTTCACATGGTAGCATGCCTTCAAACTTATTGTACGACAAATTCAAACGTTTTACGGATCGAAATATCGCTAAGAATTCTGGAATTTGACCTGACAAATTGTTGCATGAAAGATCTAGTTCTTCAATGCCTCCTAACAATCTGATTGATTGCGGAATCGACTTGTGGAAGAAGTTGCCTTGCATTCTCAGATATGCCAATGAAGTGCAATCACCTAGACTACTTGGGATTTCACCTACCAATAAATTGTTAGAGATGTCCAAGCTGGACAAAGCTCTCAAGTTGCCAACTTCTATAGGTAGAACCCCAATTAGATGGTTACGAGACAAGTTCAGAACGATGGCTAATGATGAGAGACCAATAAGATGCGGGGGTATGGCACCTCTAAGATTGTTGTTAGATAGATCAGGTCCATCAAGAGATCGGTAGTTTCACAGATGTGAAGGAATTTGCCCATGAAAGTTGTTCCCATGAAGATCTAATTGAATCAACTTGGTTAGATTTCCCAAAGAAGATGGGATAGTCCCTCTAAGGTTGCTATAGCTCAATTGCAAAAGCTTTAGAATTTTTAGACTCCCCAAATTTGAGGGGATAACACATGAAAGCTGGTTGCGATTCATAAATAATACTTCCAAGTTGACTAAATTCCTGATTTCTTCTGGAATTGCACCATATATTTGATTGTGCGTTACAACAAATTTTGTGACAGAGGTGGATAAATTACCTGTGCATTTAGTAGCACTCCACCAAACTTGTTAAAGCCAATAATCACTCCCTCCAATTTGGTGCTATTAGTTAACGAGCAAAGGAAGCTCAAGTCTTCAGGTTTTCCACTTCCAAGCTTATTTCTATCTATTATAAACAAACTGAGATTACATAAATTTTCCAAAGATGGTACTTTCCCAGAAAATCTATTATGATGAATTTGAAGCAAATTTAGCTTTGTGCAATTTGATATCGAGGGAGGAATCAGCCCCTCAAGTTGGTTGGCCCCAACACCAAAAATTTCAAGATTTGGGAGTGCAAGGCCCATACCGCTTTGGAAGAGTCCCATGTATTTGGTTGAACCCAACTCCGAAACATAATTAGTGAAAAGAGATTGAATAAGGAAGATGGAATTGTACGACAATCTATTTTGTGACAGAGGTGGATAAATTACTGTGCATTTAGTAGCACTCCACCAAACTTGTTAAAGCCAATAATCACTCCCTCCAATTTGGTGCTATTAGTTAACGAGCAAAGGAAGCTCAAGTCTTCAGGTTTTCCACTTCCAAGCTTATTTCTATCTATTATAAACAAACTGAGATTACATAAATTTTCCAAAGATGGTACTTTCCCAGAAAATCTATTATGATGAATTTGAAGCAAATTTAGCTTTGTGCAATTCGATATCGAGGGAGGAATCAGCCCCTCAAGTTGGTTGGCCCCAACACCAAAAATTTCAAGATTTGGGAGTGCAAGGCCCATACCTGCTGGAAGAGTCCCATGTATTTGGTTGAACCCAACCTGAAACATAATTAGTGAAAAGAGATTGAATAAGGAAGATGGAATTGTACCTGACAATCTATTTTGTGACAGAGGTGGATAAATTACCTGTGCATTTAGTAGCACTCCACCAAACTTGTTAAAGCCAATAATCACTCCCTCCAATTTGGTGCTATTAGTTAACGAGCAAAGGAAGCTCAGGTCTTCAGGTTTTCCACTTCCAAGCTGATTTCTATCTATTAGAAACAAACTAAGATTAAACAAATTTGCCAAAGATGATAATTTTCCAGAAAATCTGTTATAATGAATTTGAAGCAAATTTAGCTTTGTGCAATTCGATATCAAGGGAGGAATCGGCCCCTCAAGTTGGTTGGCCCCAACACCAAAAATTTCAAGATCTGGGAGTGCAAGGCCCATACCTGTTGGAAGAGTCCTATGTATTCGGTTGAACCCAACCTAAAACATAATTGGTGAAGAGAGATTGAATAAGGAAGATGGAATTGTACCCGATAATTGTTTTCCCAAAGGCCAATGAATGTCAAGTTTGTTAGGTGGCCTAGAACTTGGGGAATGCTCCTCGCCCAAGTTGTTCCATTCTAAAGCAAGAATCTCCAGGGAAGATAAGTTGCAAATGAAGGAAGGCACGCTCCCGGTTAAATTATTCTCACGCAAAGCGAATTCCCGTAGCTTTGTCAATGAACCGATCTTTGTAGGAATTTCTCCACTTAGTTCATTATGTGCAATCGCGAGCAAGAACAAGTCCAAGCAACTTGATAGGTTTTTGGGAATTTCACCCACCAATGAATTGTTGTCTAGTAGTAAGATACGAAGGCGGCTCAATTGGTTGACTTGCGGAGGGATTTCACGATCGAGATTGTTGTTATCGAGCCTCATTTCCCTTAAGAAGCTGAGATTCCCAATATGAGGAGAGATTGATCCCAAAAGTCCTTGTGATGATAAATCCAGGATTGTGACCCTCTTGTGCCTCGGGCCGCACGTGACACCATACCATTGGCAAAACCCAATGCTATTGTTCCATGAGTTGAGCACACTGAAAGGATCTATGGTTATGCCGGCCTTAAATGCGAGGAGCATGAGTTTGTCTGTTTCATTAGTGGTGGATGAGACTTGGTTAAAGCACAATGCAAGAGCGATACAAAGAAGCAAGGGGCATGATGGAAACTCTGCAAAACTAATGCCCCCGAGTTTCATGACTCAAAGCCTCTGGAAGTGGGTAGATTTGAGAAACAAAGGGCAAGATGAGTGTTACTAGAAACTTTGAAGAGCTTTATAAGAGTGGGGTATCAATTTTGAAGCGCTATTAGTATCTTATCATAAGAAGATGCCGATTCTTTTTTTTTTTTCTTTCTTTCCAGGATAGCTATTTGAAGTGCTTTTCTTCTTTTTTTCTTTTTAACTCAATCGCAATTGAAGCACTTTTCTTCTTTTTGAAGGGCTTTTCTACCTCTGGAGAAGACTTTGACTTGCCATCTGCGCGTGTTAGGGGGGTTGGAGTGAATGGAAGAAAAGAATGTTGAAAACTCACTTTGGTCGAAGGACATGGATGTGCCGATTGGAGGCAACTTAAATGAAGGTGAGAAATGGACTGAGAGTTTGAGGGCCATTTTCTTTTTCTTGATATGCGATGAGTAAACTTTTTGCTTGGTTTGGTTTTCTATATGAGAATGAAGACTCCTCAAGATAATCTTGAAAATGTAAATTCTTTGTATTGGGGAATGTAAATTCTTCCCATTAAAATGGCACTAGAGGCACATTTTTTTCCTTTATATTTTAAAAATTTTAATTGTTAGCTACTCACCTTGAAATCTAACTCACTTCATCCATGCTCATTTTTCCTTTAGGAAGAAAATAGTAAGTACGGTCAATTAATTTTGCCATTTAATACTTTTGGACATAATTGGTTTCAATAGAATTGCTTGAAAGGAATATATGTGGTTATGGTCAGTAGATTTTTGTTATTATAGCATAATTTCGCGTAATTTTTGGGAGCAAAATATTACTCTATCGGGACATTGCATTCATATAATTTTCTCTCTCGGATTCAAATGTTGTTCCTACTCGCTCTAATCCTCAACCATCAATATCAATGTTTAAGGGAAAACAAAATTAAAGATGCAGAAACAAACTCGATTTAATTGTAAATCATAGTGCGCATATGTAATCTACAATATTCTATGAAAGATGACTTTATTGCAAAGACACTAACAACAATAGATCCAAATGTAAAAATTAAAACCTAATTGGATGCTAAAGCAAGAAATATGTTTGTCCCGTTGTCCATATAGGCAATTTTTTTCACCTTTGGTATCTTACTATAATCAACATCGACTATTAATTTGGTTAGAATAGGTAGCACATGAGAAAGTCAATATGAATCAATTGAAAACTACAAAATTATGGCATTGTAAAATTTGTCATTCTTAATTGTTAATTTCATTCTTCACTTGTTGAAACGAGTAAACCACCATTACATCTAGGGAAAAAAATTTAACTTATATATATATATACCTCAACCTTAATCTTCACTTTCATCACATTCCATGGAAAAAGAAATGATAAATCAGTTATTTAGCAAGTACAAATACCAAAAAAAATGTATTATGCACTAATGAGCACCTCTATACCTATTTTAATAAGGATTTTATTAATAAGACACCCTTAAACACCTTATAAATATATGTTTGTCATTTTTAACATTAGTATCTCAAAGCACTTGTTAACAAAACCATTTTTATAACAATTGTTTTCCTTTCAAATAATCATAATGGCAGCATTATATATTCCTCTAGCATAAATAGAACAAACGAAGTTAAATGATAAAGTCGATTCCCTTCATCCACCAACAATGAATTGAGATATTTAATAGGTTTGAAATTGGGATTTTTACTCTCAAAGATTTTTTAGAGAGGTGTAGAATTCTTCGGGCTATAAGATATTACATTTATCTATATTCTTAGCCACAGACAAAACCTAGCCAGCATTTTCCCTCTAATATTCATTAGTCATTCAATAATTATATTTATTGGCAATACTCTATTTAATGCGTATTATAGAATTGATTATTTGCCATACTATAATAATGATTAATAATTAATTGATACAATCAACACAAAATACTTATACGCAATCATATATTATGCCATATTCTTTATGTAATAACCCAAATAAAATATCACTAATGATCATCTGCTTTAGGGCAAGATAGACCTATATGTCACATGAATGATGCAACCACATGAATTTATGCTCAAGCACTAATAAATAAGAAATCACATTTTTTTTACCAATTCAGAGTTTGTTTTTTATTAGTTAACATAAAAAAATTATGTAAGTACTTATTATTTGACATATACAATTAATTTGTAATGAACTCTTTATATATCACATATATAAGCAAGAGAATTCATATATATTGCAAATCTTTTTCAAAACATGTAAGGAAGAGACTTCATATACATATAGTATTTAGTCTACAAAACTACTACTGCAAACTATGAAGAGACGAGTGAGAATATTAGTCGATGCAAACTGTGAAGAGACTTAAAAGAGGGTTCCAATTTTTAGACGAGCTCTTGAAGGGCTTTTCTTTCGTTCTTTTTCTCTACAGACAAGTCACAACAAGTATCATTCATTCAATGAATGAGAAACTATCAACCATCGATGGAGTCTCAAATGGTTATGACTTTGATACTCCCAAATGACAAGTAAAAATTACTCTCCGAATTGCAGCCAAGTCATGTGCAAAAATTAACTCTTGTATGAGATATGTTTTGCCATGATCAATGGCTATGATTGTGCGTGATTCATCATGGGCCATGATCAGTATAAGCATGTCCCTTAATTTGGGGTGGAAATTTGAAAGAAGCCTAGCTATTGGGACATTTATCTATAATAAAGTGGAGTGTCAAATGATCATGACTTTAATACTTTCAAATGACAAGTAAAAATTATGTTTCGAATTGCAGCCAAGTCATGTCCAAAAATGAACTCTTACATGAAATATGTTTTGCCATGATCAATGGCTATGATTGTATGTGATTTATCATGGGCCATGATTAGTATAAGCATGTCCCTTAGTTTGGGGTGGAAATTTGAGAGAATCCTAATTGTCGGGACGTTTATCTCTAATAAAGTGGAGTGTCAAATGATCACGACTTTGATATTCCCAAATGACAAATAAAAATTATGCTTTGAATTGCAGCCAAGTCATGTGCAAAAATTAACTCTTGCATGAGATATGTTTTGCCATGATCAATGGCTATGGTTGTGTGTGATTCATCATTTGCCTTGATCGGTATAAGCACGTCCCTTAATTTAGGGTGAAAATTTGAGAGAAGCCTATCTGTCGGGACATTTATCTTTAAGTTAATCAATTCTATTTCTATGCCTACACTAGGTGTGTTTGGTTCAGCATTTTGAAAGCCCATTGGAAAAATGCAAACAATTTAGCCTAAAGGATTTTAGATAAATGCAAAGGCTGTTTAGTAAACAATACTTTGAAAAGCAATTTTGAGAGAAATGTCGTTTGGTAGAAAAACACATTTGGAAAGCCCTTTTAGTGATTAATATTAGTTTTTATTTTATTTTATTTGTTTAAAATTGAAAAAAATAATGTATGTAACTTTTTAAATATAAATTTTGACAATAATGCAAAAAAAAAATGAAAAACATATATATATATATTTTGTAAAAAAAGACCAAACCCTTCGTTGGAGTTTTTTAAAATTTTATTTGTTTAAAATTGAAAAAAATAATGTATGAAACTTTTTAAATATAAATTTTGACAATAATGTTAAAAAATCAAATATATAAATAATTTCTTTTAAAAGGACCAAAATATATTTAATTTTTTAGTATTTATATATATTTGATTTTTAGCATTATTTTGGCATTTAAAAAAATAATAACGAGGGCAAAATTAGAAATTTGAAGAATGAGTGATGATAGTTAGGAAGAAATAAAAAAGTTTCAGCATTTGATCAACTACTAAAAGCCCAATGCTAGTAGGTTGAAAGCTCAAAGTTAGTCCCTATTAGTATTGGGCTTTTAGCTTTTCCAATGCTGATTTTCACTTGAAAATTATTTCAAAATAGTTGCCAAATGATCCAACATTTCTCCAAGAGGCTTTGAAGGCTAAAAGCCCATTGGGAATGCCAAACCAAACTCATCCACTGCTACTTTAGTACTCCATAAAATATAGTAGTCTCAAATGATCACAACTTTTATACTCCCAAATGACAAGTAAAAATTACGCTATGAATTGTAGCCAAGTCGAGTGCAAAAATTAACTTTTGCATGAGATATGATTTTCCATGATCAATGGCTATGATCATGTGTGATTTTTATGGGCCTCAATTAGTATAAGCACGTCCCTTAATTTGGGGTGGAAATTTGAGAGAAGCCTGATTGTCGGGACGTTTAACTTTAAGTCAATCAATTCGGTGCTCACATCGCTATTTTAGTACTCTATAAAAGAAAGAAAAGTCTTAAATGGTTACGACTTTGATACTTCCAAATGACAAGTAAAAATTACATTCCGAATTACAGTCAAGTCGTGTACAAAAATTAACTCTTGCATGAAATATGTTTTGCCATCATCAATGGCTATGATTGTGCATAATTCATCATGAGCCAAGATCAGTACAAGCATGTCTCTTAATTTGGAGTGGAAATTTGACAGAAGCCTCGCTATCAAGACGTTTATCTTTAAGTCAATTAGTTCGGTGCCCACACCGCTACTTTAGTGCTCCATAAAATAAAGTGAAGTATCAAATGGTCACGACTTTGATACTCCTAAATGACAAATAAAAATTATGCTTCGAATTGTAGCCAAGTCATGAGCAAAAATTGACTCTTGCATGAGATATGTTTTGCCAGTGAAACTCCTAGCTCCATTGACGATACAAAAAAGAAAGAAAAGAAAAATGGGAGAACAAGAGGTAGAGGTAGCAGCAGAATCCGTGTATTAAAAAGTTGTTCCTTTGTGATCAATTCATGCTATAGTCTCCAATACCGAGGGAAAATTGTTCAAAAAGTCAAAAAAAGGCCCGACCAAGGCTGGTCGGGCCTTGTCCTTTGGGCGGGTCTGAACGACCTGCCCCTATCAGACCCAACCTGATTCACTTTTCTTTTCTTTCAAAAAAAATTTAAAAAAATATTTTTTCAAAATAAAAAAATTCTGAAAATCCAAAAATTGTATGGTTTTGTTAGGAATTGCTATGTTTTGCCTTTTTAGTATAATTAGGCATTTATTTGCTCATCTTTTGATTATATTGTATATTTAATTTGCATATTTAATTATGTTTAATTGCACGTGTTTGATTTTATTGCAATTAGGATCTTGGTAGCTATGATTATTACTTTAATGATTACACACTCGCAAGATCACCTCACATGTTAGTGGATAGGTATAAAATCAATCCAAACTGACTACCAAAAAATCATTTTGTTAAAATGAACAAGATTAGGTACCAAAAGGGTACTAATTAGTCAATTAGTGTAATCAAGTCCCTGACCCTAGATTCTCTGGTTGCATAGGAAGTGAGGTACACTCCCATGCCTCACTTGATTTATAGCTGATCCCAATAGGCTAGTGGCGACTCATTTTGTGCAAAATTCCTAAAATATATCTCAATGTCATGCGAGATATGGACTTGGGAGAGCCCACACCTAATCATGGGCCTTAGGCCAATCTTTTAGGCAATACCCCTAAACCTATTCCCTTCCCTCGAGGGTAGGTCGCGACAGCTTAATACCTTTGTAGGTCTTTGTTTAATTCTTTCTTTAACTTTGGAAAAATCAATTGAAGGAATAGTTTCTGAAGTCATTCCCAAACCAGCTTTGTTAAAATAAGGTCTTTGTACAGAAAGAATTTTCTCAAACTTCTCAGATCCTTTTGAAAATCTTTTTGTGATATTTGAAATATCTTCTTTAAAAAAAACATTTTCTTTCGAAAGAGAATATGAATTTTCTTTCAACTCAGTAAAATTTTTATCTAGATTTTCAAACTTTTCTTTCCAAGAAATTTCATGTTGCCTTAGTTTATAATTTTCCCTTTTTAGCTCGGAAATCCTTTTAAGAGATGCTTTGAGACTCGAAACGAGTTCATCTATATACTTCGAGAATTTAACATGAATTTTTAAATTGCTAACCTCAAGTTCTTTGTCTGAGTCTGAATCAGAATTGCTTCAAGGTCTGAATTTGACTCTGAATTGGCCATTAAATATATGTTGGCATATTCTTCATCACTTTCCTGCATTCAGTTTCACACCATATTTCAGCTTTGAGAGCCTTCTTATACTTCTTAATTCTTTATTTCTTTTTCTTCAACAAATGAGAGTTAGGTTTAATATACCCATTTTTCTTGCATTCGAAGCATATTTACATCTTTGCTAATCTTATTGTCCTCAGTTGGTCTCTTTTGGAAATTTTGCGTGCTTTGCTTTTTCCAGTTGAATCTTTTTCCCTTCCTATTCAACTTTCTGAACTTCCTTATCATGAGGGGCTAGTTCTTCATCATTCATGTCATCTTCTAATCTGTACCATCAGAATTATTGTTAAATTTTAAAGTAATTGACTTCTTACATTTAGGATTTTCTTCCTCATTAATCTGCTCCACTTCGTATGATTGAAGTGTGCCAACAAGTTCATCTACTGAAAGAGGCATGATTCTCTGGGTTTCTTTAATTGATGTCTTCACGTGATTCCAGTCTTTGGAGAGTCTACGCAGCAGTTTATTGACCTTCATTGGTCTTGAGATTGGCTATCCTTGGTATGCCATTCCATTTACAATCTCTGTGAAGTGACTAACATATCAATGATGGATTCTCTAAGTTTCTTCTTGAAAGCTTCATATTATCCGAGTAGAATATTGATTTTCATTTCCTTTACTTGATTAGTTCCTTCATAGGTATCGTGCAACCTGTCAAAAAATTCTTTAGATGTTTCACAAGAAAAAAATTGGTTATACTCAGTGGGCAATAAAGCACAATATAAAGAGTGGATGGCTTTAGCATCAATAGCTTGTCTCTTGGTTATTTCTGTTTGTGTTAATTCGCTAGCATCT
This sequence comes from Eucalyptus decipiens, assembly GCA_014182575.1. Classification (NCBI taxonomy): domain Eukaryota; kingdom Viridiplantae; phylum Streptophyta; class Magnoliopsida; order Myrtales; family Myrtaceae; genus Eucalyptus; species Eucalyptus decipiens. The sequence goes on along the minus strand of CM024614.1, from coordinate 59,302,375 downwards.
GCAGTTTCCTTTCCTCTTTTTGTGGTTGATGTAGCTTTAGGATTGATCATTTTTTCTACCATATCCCATTCCATGGGATCTTTCAATCTCAAGAATGCATTCATCTTGTTTTTCCACACATTATACTATTTCCTATCAAAGTAATGAGGTCTGGTGTTGCTTTGGTCTTCAACCAATCCTAAAGCCAAAATATTAGCCATAGATCTTTAGCTTAAGAAGTAAAACACTTTAATAAAATAAGCACATAAGCTTTGATACCAATTGAAAGGGCTAGTAAGAACACCTAGAGGAGGGTGAATAGGTGTGAAGACAATTTTTTGCAAATTTTGGTAGAAGTAGTTTGCCTTTAGAAGATAATAGACTATGAATTAATTTAAAACTTAAACAGATAAACAAAGCTACGAATTAAATAAGGAGTTAAGGGAAGAGAATAAAAACACAAATTTTATAGTGGTTTGGCTTAGATGAAGCCTACGTCCACTTTCTCACGCTGACAGGCCACTGGCTGGATTTCACTAAGAATCAAAAGAGATTTTACAACAGTGTGAACATGACTTCACATTGAAAAGCCTCTATTGGTCTCTCGCGAAGTCTCACTATCTGTTTCTCTCTTTTGTATACAACTTTGAGCTCAGTAAATAAAATAGCAAGGAACTAGAAAGCTTCAGACTTTGAAATTTCTCTTTCACGCACACGCTTAAACAGCTGAAGAGTCCACCTTAATTAGTCCTTTATGCTATCACGACCATTGGCACTTACCAAAGGAATTCTTCTAATAAACTTGTTGGACATAATCAATCAATAAGATCTCGAGCCGTTTGATGATTGAGATGAAAGTCGGTCAATCATGTTCGCCCATACAATCAAGATCTTGATTTCTATAAGTAGAACTTTCCAAGTTTACTTGTCTTCCAAAAGATTTGATTAACGGAATTGATTCCATTAAAGATAATCAATCACATAAGTGCTATATCCAACCATAAGGTCATTCTTAAGCCATACAAACCAAATACTTGGAGGATTAAAAATAATCTCGCATCTGAATAAGTCTTCATTCTTTAGTAGCATTTAGTCTGGAATCTGTCAAAGTGGGCAAACTTTGAACCTAAAGTCTGACGGTCTTCAGACTTTGACACTTCGGTCTGAAAGTCTTCAGACTAGACTATGGAAAAGTTTTGTCAACTTCAAAACAGTAAAGAAGTTTTCTCCAACACAAGTATACTCTCCTCTTCAATATCTCAGATTTACAATACCATTTTCATGACATCACATTACAAAAAATAAAATAAAATAAAGAAAAGAAAAAAAAGATCCATGGTCCTGCCAAAATATCATCCATTGTATGTGTATGGTCAAAATTTATGTATCAAATTATCTTTGAATTTAACCTCTATGAGCTCATCTTCAAAGAGTGGCAGTTGTTGACACATAAATTTTGATTAATCTTTAATTGCAAAAAAAATTTAGGGATTAATCTTTAACTCTTAAAAAAAATAGTAAAATTGCATTTCATGTAGTAGCATTTGCATCGGTACTAAAAGGCAACAAGAAGCAGGGGCTCACGATTGATAATATGCACAAAAGGATGGTCTCTCTTCGCTGGTTTGAACACGCATAAGAGAGAGTCAAAAAAAAAAGAAGAGGAAAGAAGTTCTTGCACGTCCATTGTCTCTTTTTCATTAATGCATGCACATGCATGCACAAAACTCGGCAGACGCGAGGACTCAAGAGAAAGCCTCAAAGAAGCAAAAGGAGCTCATAATATATTATAAACTATGCTCTATCAAGTGCAGTTTATCAACTTTGGTGAAGCAATGAGAAATTTGCCGAAGGAAGAAGCAAGTAACAAGCAAGAAAAGTCAAAAGTTGCGGCAATTCTCTTTCACACAAAGGCGGTGGAACACCTATAGAATGTGGGGGACAAGTAGCCGCATAAGAAAACACACAAAAAGAGAGAGAAGAAAGTCAAAGAAAGAAGAAAGGAGACTCCATGAACGTCCATTTTTCTCTCCCTCATTAATGCATGCACATGCATTGTGACATCCCGATTTTCCAATTCTGGTTTCAATTAAATAAATCGGGCATTTCATCTTCGCGTCTATAGCTTTCTTCTCTGAGTTGGCCACTCACGAGATAACTAGTCTATCAAGTGAAGCCGTTAAGGAATCTAAACGCAATAGACTTGAGAATTCGACCATGAATCGGCTACTCGACTGTACTAATCTGCAAGGGTCATTACGGCACAGATCGATTAGAGACCGAAGATAGGTCGATTCAACGGTAACCATGTAATTCAGTGTGGGTGATTCCACCTAATTGCACAATTCTTGTTGATCGGCACTAGACCGATTTCTCTATCGTTTTGGTACCCCGTGTCTACGTATTTGAAACCTCGAGATTTCTATGACAATCGAGAGTCGCCAAGGTGTCGAAGATGCACTTTGTGGCTTGAGAATAATCAACCACAGTCAATTGCACAGAAAATTCCTAAAAGCTACCTGGTAGATTAGGACGAGCTAAAGTCGCGCCAGATTGAATTTAACTGTGAAATTGAACCCGATTACAGAAATTGGAAGTTTTGTCAAGTCACAATTTATTTTAGGAATATCGACTCATCCTCAGAAGATTTTTCTTTGAACCGAGATTTTTGGCAGAAAAGCAAAGTAAGGCCGTTTTTGTTTGAGAAAACCGGTTTCCTCCTTCCCTCTCCCTCTCCCGTCGCTGCCTCTCTCCCCCTCGTGTTCTTGTTGTGCGAAGAACCCAGCAAGTTGAAGAAGACCTCAGCAGCTCCCTCTTCCGTCGCAGCTAGCAACCAGAACAGCAGCCAGCAGCGCCGCTCGTCTCTACTCGCCGCCGCGACGCCGTCGCCCTACCCGCGGGCATCTCCGTCTCTCTCCTCTGTCCCCTTACTGTTCGACGCCCTGTAAGTTGAAGACCGACGAAGCCAGCTCGCCGTTGAGGCCTCACCGCCGTGCACCGCAGCCGGAGTCGTCACCGTTGCACGCCGTCGCCTCGCCCCTGCTCCGTCCGTCTCAGTCTCCATCTCGCCGGCTTCTCTGTTCCAGCAGCGATTCCAGATCTGGGGAAGCTCAGCCGGAGCCGCCCAGCTCACCTCCGGCCACCGTGAAGCCCGCCTAGGTCCGGTTTGGTCTCCTCCGTCCATCTTGGCCCTTGTGCACCTCAACCGGCCCCGGATCCGCCCTTTCTCGGCCTCAACCAGCAGCGGACAGAGAGTTGGAAAATGGGTATCGCAGCGAAGGTTTGGCCCGTTTTGGCCGGCTTCCCGACCACGGAAGCTAGGCCCGCTTTGGAGTCTATCGACCCTCGCATCGTCCCCGTCGTTTTGAGCCGTTCAGCTCGTTAATCGGGTGAGTTTATCCTCTAATTCTTGCTTAGTGAGTTAATGACGCTTAGGGGTGTTTAGATTAGTCTAATTAGGTTTATGTGATTAAATTAGATTATTTTAATGTAAATTAGATTAGTTGTGTGATTAGTTTAATGGATGTTTAATTAGGGCTAATTGTATGTTTAAATTAGTGTAATATAGTTTAAGCCCTAATTAATTATTTTTAATTAAATAATTATTTCGAATTTATAAATATTATTTTATTAAATTATATTATTATAATATAATATTTAATTATTTAATTTTCGGAATTAAATTTAATTATTTAATAATTTCGAAAATTATGCCGGGATAGCCGGTCGTTAGAATTTCGCGCTGATCGCAGCAGTGCGGTCGGTTTGTGTTAATTGTATGTTTAAATTGAGAAATTGATTGATTGATGATTATGGTTAATAATTCCAAAAGTGTGGAATTATGTGAAATTCATGAAGTTGTGGTATTTAACTTGAAAATACCCGGTGTTGGCTTTTAGCACCGTAATTGATTTGTATGACTAGTTTGAGTCGATTGGATTGATTGATTGATTGAATTGAGGTATGAGTTGGTTTCTTATTGAATTATCAGCTTTGGCGAGCAATTGGTTTATATATGTATAAGCTTGTGTGAGCATCATTGTCGGCTTGTGTGAGTGCGTATGTCGGCTTGTGAGAGCAATGATCATTTATCAGCTTATGAGAGCAATGATCGTTTATCAGCTTGTGAGAGCAACGATCCATATATCAGCTTGTGTGAGCTATCATCTATGCATATATCAGCTTGTGCGAGCTACCATCTATATCAGCTTGTGAGAGCATTGCATCCATTTCAGCTTGTGCAAGCCGTAATTGTATTGATGGATGAATAGATGGTATGGTTTAATAGATGATATGAATTGATAGATGTGTGGATCGTATGATATCAATTGGATTGACTGAATTGATAGACCGATGGGTATGTCGGTAGTTTAAGCTTGTGTGAGCATTGTTGAATATGAATTGTACTGACGTGCAGGAAAGGGACTGAGGCGAGGTAAGTCATCTATCCTATTTGTGTGGCTAGAGCGCCCTGAGGCGTATTTTCTTCCTAATTGAGTTTTAGAGGGTAGGACTCGCTGAGACGTAGTCTCATCCCGGTTGTGGGATAATATTTCAGGTCCCTAGATGACGGTCGTGGAGGACCGGAAGTCCTAGAGTTCGGAAGGTGGAGGCTGAAGAATTGGTGAACGTGTCTGACAAGTTGGTCATAGGACAGTTCCCTTTTTGTTGAGCCGATCTATTTTATAGTCAATCCAGTGTTGTATATAAACCTATGTGTTTATAAGAAAGCTTGTTTGGTTGTGATTGATTGCCTGCTTTTCTATCCCAAGTTAAATGTTGTCAGAGGATTTGTTTCGCTTCTGCATGTGTAATAAAAATGAATGGGTCAGCGACGTGTCCTGGGAAGTCGCATTTATATCGACCAGAGTGGGATGTTCGTGCGCTCGGAGGATCGGGGCGTGACATGCATGCACAATGGGGAGGACGTGAAAATTCAAGAGACGCCTGCAAGAAGATGAGCTAACATTTTTATAATATTATATCGTGAGGAATTCTCTCCTTACCGGAGAACAGATTGGTGGCCGAAAGAAAGGTCTGGAGAAGAAAGAAAGCAAAGTTCAACTTGGATTTTGGAAAATTTGCGGCCGGATCTTTTCACACTAAAGTCGGTATCTTCAAGAGGCGGTGGAACGCCTATAAATAAGACCACAGGAGGCCACACGAGGGGAAAGAGGAAGAGATTAAGAGAGATAGAGTCTCGTTAGAGAGAAACCAAGGAGTGAGGTCAGAGAGAGGGGAATGAAACAAAAAAAGTTCATTTTGAGGGGCTTCTCTTTCAGTAAGAAAAAAAAAAGGTGAAATCGGAGAGGAGAAAACAGAAACAGAAAAAAAAAGGGGTCCACTCAAAAGTACACGGAGAGAGGAGAGTGAACTTGAGAAAAAGAAAAGAAAAAAGAAAAGGGGAAGGCCTTCTTCTTCAGCGAGGCTTCGCCCGACGCCTAGCGCCTGTGACCTGCGACTGCTTGATGCCGCCCCTCCGTCCATCACCGGAGCGCTGAGCGCCACTTGTAAGAGTTTTTCTAATTGTGGACTACATTAATTGATATTGTAATTTACCGTTTAACGTTTATCGTTTTACAGGGTTTGGTCTAAGGTGAGATAGAAGGTTTCTTAATTAGTCTAATATGGGCTGGCTAGTGTGGGCCGAGTTGAGCCTGGCCCGTAATAAGGGGGACTGGCTGGAAACTCTATAAATAGTGCTCAAATCTCTCCTCTAACCCTAATTCTCACATGTATCCTCACCTAAGGGGCGTTTTCCTAACGCTACACGTGAGGGGGCCGCCTCATTGAGCCAGTGATACGGAGGGCAATAGAGGAGAAGGACTTGCGCGTGGAACATTGTGTTTCCGCTTCCGCTTCAAGAACAATGGATCCCAAAACAGGTTTGTCAATTCTTTCTACTCAATCATGCGTGTGCTAGTTCTAGTTATGGAAATCTTGGGGTTTGCGCAATTTGCGTCTAACATGTGGTATCAGAGCCTCCATAACCCTAGAACACGAACACAATTGATTTTGCCCTAATTTGTACGAATTAACCCTAATTAATACGGATCTTGCTATAATTTGTGATTTTCGAGACTTTTTGTTTAATAAAAATAAAATTAAATCACAAATTCGGACTGGGCTCGACGAGTCGAGCAAAACCGTGGGCGGCGCGTCGCCGAGGGAGGCCCCACGCGCCCCCACGCGCGGCCAACGCGCCGCTGGGCGTCGAACACGCGCGCCCACGCGTGGGGCATTGCTCACGCGTGCGGCGCACGCGGGCGCTGACGTCACGATGACGTCAGCGACCCGGATTCCGACCTGGATTCGGACTCGGACCCGACCCGACCCGACCCGGTCAACCGGTCGGACCGGTTTTTGCCTGGCTTTTGACGCCCGCGCGTGGACTCCACGCGCCGCGCACTCAGGTGGCGCGTGCGGGCGCGTGGAGGCTCCGATTCGCGCATGGCTGGCGGCGATGGATTTGTATGGTTATTTCCTACGTCATGGTATCTTTATTTTATATTTTTAATGATCTTATGGATGTGAAAATACATACGGAATCCTAAATACGTGCTTTTTAGTGTATTTTCGCGTATTTTTCTTGTATTTTCCGTGTTTTTTGAAAATACAGGTGCCGGGATACAGGTATGTTATCACATGAACTTTATAAGTGTTATTCATTAATAATATACGATAAAGCTTATTTTTATTAATGAATGAAGCAATGTAATTAGCATGGCATGTGATTTGAGTGATATGATGCCCCTGTCACTAAAGTTAAATAACATGTAAATGATGTATGTGAGATGAAAATTTTATATCCCTGGTATGAGAGAGTTTCAAGGATTCAATTAAGTTGTGACCGCCAAAGTGGCACACTTGATTGAATTTGAGAAATTTCGATCGTATATATTTAATTGGGATGTCTCCTGGTCTAATGCATAATTATACTCCCAAAGGAGGTAATTGTGTATTAGTTCATGGAGGGATACATGATAGTGTGGTGGAGGAGTGACCGATCATATTGGTTCATATGCCCAAAGGTGATGAATTCACGAAGATTGGAATATATTCTCATAACCCTTATCATGTGGGGAGTGTACAATTGCTTGTCATATATTCTGCCCAAATGTGATTATGTGATTTTGCATGTAACTCTCTGGATGTATACTTGTGTGTCAAGTTACACAATGCTCACATGATGCTAATTATATATACTGCTTGTCTTTCAGTCACATTTTCTGTAAATGGTAACTCCGTCACCATTGAGGTTTTTGCTGGTTCGAATTTTAAGAGATGGAGAGAGGATTTTCTGTTTGCTATGGAGATGGCAGATGTTCATATGGCTCTTACTACTGATCGGCCGGCATTTTTGACTGCCGAGAGTACAGAGGCTCAAAAAGCAAATTTTGCTGCATGGGAAAAGAGCAATAGAATTTGCTTGCTGTCTATGAAGCGTTCCATTCAGGAACACTTGAAAAGTGGTTTGTCTGCAGACTGCAATGCTAGGCAAATGATGGAAGCTTTGATGGCTAGAAACCGTGTGTCGCCTAATGCTGAGATAGGGACACATATGCAAACACTTTTTCCCAATGAAGTAAGATGGTTCTAGTGGAGTCAGAGATTATGTTCTGAGGATGGTTGATTTGCAAACAAAGCTTCAAGCTCTCAATGTTGAAATTTCTACTGCTTGCATTGTCCATCAAGCTCTAAATACTCTTCCACCTGATTTTGGGATTATTAAGACTAATTATAGTTCCCAAGACGAAGCCTGGTCTGTTAATGACCTGATTGCAAGGTTGGTGGCGAGAGGAAGAGAAATTGAAAAAGATAAAGGACATATTGCTCTTTATGCTTCTAGTTACGCTGCGACAAGGGTAAGAAGGTGAAAAATTATACCCATAAAGGCAATTCAGACGTTGCTGGTCCTTCCAACAACAAAGGAAATTCTGAAGGAGCAAGTCCTTCTAACACTTTGGGTCCTAAGAAGGCAATCATCAAGAAGGATAGTGTTCTTTGCTACTTTTGTAGGGAGAGAGGACACGTGAAGAGACGTTGTAGCAAGTTTAAGGCTTGGTTGTCTAAGAGAAATAAGAGAGAGCCTAAAGGTAATGATTCATTGGCATTTGTTTATGAATCCAATCTATTTGAAGTTCCAACCAATTCCTGGTGGCTAGATAATGGTGCAACTAATCATGTTGCATTTACCATTCAGGGATTCATAAACCAAAGGACGCCAAATCAGGATGAATCAAAGCTCACTGTTGGACACAGCGTTGGAGTTGACGTTGAGTTCGTGGGAGATGTTATTTTGATTTTAGATTCTGGTTTTCGGATGGTGTTAAGAAACACTTTTTACATACCTTCTTTTAGGCGGAATTTAGTTTATGTGTCTTGTTTGGACATATGTGGATACTCTTTTGAAATAAAGAGTAATACTATTTCCATGTTTTATGATTCAAATAAGATTCGGTGTTGCAATTTATCCGATGGATTATATCGATTGAGTTTATCTCCCAACGATATATACGTTGCTTATTCCGCTGAAAAGGTTGTTTCCAAAAGGCCTCTACCTAAGGAACAGTCTTATGTATTGTGGCATAAACGTCTTGGTCACATCTCTAAAGAAAGAGTAGAAAGGCTTATAAATGCTGATATCTTGCCTACTCTCAAAGATGATCAAGAGACTTGCATAGACTGTTGCAGAGGTAAGATGACTAAGATAAAGAAGAAATCTGCTGTACGCAGTTCAGACTTGTTGGAGGTTATTCACACTGATATTAGTGGACCGTACACGGCTACCTTGTGCAGAAATTTTTATTTCATCACATTTATTGATGACTTTTCTTGATATGGATACTTGTACTTGATTAAAGAAAAGTCCGAGTCTCTTGACAAATTCAAGATTTTTCGGATGAAGTGGAGAAACGGTTGGGAAAAGTTATTAAGATTGTCGGATACGATCGTGGTGGTGAGTATTTTGGTAGGCACGGTGATTTGGACAACTTAAAGGGCCATTTGCTAAATACTTAGAGGATTCTGGAATTATAAGTCAGTTTACTATGCTCGGTAGTCCTGAAAAAAATGGTGTAGCTGAAAGGCGGAATCGTACTCTTATGGACATGATGAGAAGTATGATTAGTAGGACAAATTTACCTAATTTTTTGTGGGAAGAAGCTTTGAAAACAGCTCTTTATATTCTAAATCGTATTCCTACTAAAGCGGTTCCATTGACTCCTTTTGAGTTGTGGGTGGACGTAAACCTAGCTTGAATCATCTTAGAGTTTGGGGATATCCAGCGAAGTGAAGTTATATAATCCAACATTGAATAAGCTGGATTCCAAAACTACTCGGTGTTACTTCGTGTCTTACCTGCACCATTCAAAGGGGTATCAGTTTTATAACCCTACTGGAGGTACAAGAATTGTGGAATCTCAGACTGCAAAATTTCTGGAATTTGATGTAGCTGAAAAGGGTAGCTGCTCACAAGCTATCAAAGATGATAGTATGGTGGGGATTATTGAATCCCTATCTCATCCTGTGCAGACAATTATGGATCCTCTTTCGCCACAAACTGAGCCTGTTGTGGCCCATGATCCTATTGTTGAGACTGTTCCTAAAGAAATTCCACAAGTTCCTCAGATTCAAAATGAGGATGAAGTAGCTCCACTCAGAAGATCAACTAGAGAAAGGCGTTCAGCTATACCACCAGACTATCTAGTCTACTTGGGAGAGCATGATTATGACATAGGCTGTGTTGTTGATCCCGTGACTTATACTGAAGCCATCTCATGTCCTCAATCAGATTTGTGGTTAGATGCGATGAAAGATGAGATGCAATCTATGAAACACAATGGTGTTTAGGAGCTTGTTGAATTGCCTGCAGGTTGTAAACCTATTGGCTGGAAATGGGTATTCAAGACTAAAAGGGATTCCAAAGAAAAGATTGAAAAGTTTAAAGCCAGACTGGTAGCTAAGGGTTTCACTCAAAGAGAAGGAATAGATTATGAAGCAACATTCTCTCCAGTATCTTCTAAAGATTCCTTTAGAGTGATCTTAGCATTGGTAGCTTATTATGATATGGAGCTACACCAGATGGATGTTAAGACTGCTTTTCTAAATGTAGACCTTGATGAGGAGGTTTATATGGTGCAGCCTGAAGGTTTTGTAGCAGATGACTCAGGTTAGCTTGTTTGTAGATTAAAAAAATCTATTTATGGCCTTAAGCAAGCTTCTAGACAGTGGTATTTTAAGTTTCATAGTATTGTTACTTCATTTGGATTTATTGAGAACAAAGTAGATTAGTGCATATACACCAAGGTCAGTGGGAGGAAATATATTTTTCTCATACTATATATAGATGATATCTTGCTTGCTAGTAGTGACATTGGTTTACTGCATGAGACAAAGCGGATGTTATTGAAAAATTTTGACATGAAAGACCTTGGTGAGGCGTCTTTTGTTCTTGGCATTGAGATCCATAGGGATCGCTCATGCCGTTCATTGGGTTTATCTCAGAGGGCGTATATTAATCGCGTTTTAGAAAGATTCAATATGCAGGATTGCAAACTAGGAATTGCTCCTGTTGTTAAAGGTGATAAATTGAGTCTTTCACAATGCCCTAATTCAGATTTTGAGAAAGCTCAAATGAAGGATGTACCTTATGCTAGTGTGCTTGGAAGCATCATGTATGCTCAAGTTTGCACTAAGCCAGATATTGCTTTTGCAACAGGGCTTCTAGGCAAATATCAGTCTAATCCAGGACACGATCACTGGATTGCTGCCAAGAAGGTTTTAAGGTACTTAAAGAGAACAAAAGATTATATGCTGATTTATAGATATGTTCCAGACCTGCAACTAGTCGGGTATTCAGATGCAGATTTTGCTGGTTGTCAAGATGATAAGAAATCAACGATTTGGATACATATTTATGTTGGCAGGAGGTGCAGTATCATGGAAGAGCGAGAAACAGAAATCCATATCTTCTTCTACCATGCAAGCGGAGTTTGTAGCGTGTTTTTCAACTGCTACTCAAGCTATTTGGCTCCGAAACCTCATTAGGGAGTTATCCGTTTTTGATTTTGTGGATAGACCCATACAGCTTTATTGTGATAATAACTCTGCAGTGTTGTTTATTAATAACAACGAAGTCTCAAGGAGTCTAAACACATGGAGGTCAAGTTTTTGACTATAAAAGAATCGTACTGAGAATGGTGACGTTGCAGTAGATTATATTCATACAAATGATATGGTTGCGAGACCCACTAACTAAAGGCCTACGCCCGTGTGTTTTGATCGACATGTCATTAGTATAGGCCTAGGAGCGTCTTGGGATGCTGTTATTTAGTGGGAGCTGTGTTTTATTCTTCTTTGAATAAAGTTTACATCTGTTTTGTTACAATTTAGTAACAGTTTGATACATATATGTCAACTTTTGCATTCAATAAAATATTTTTGAATGGATTGTTATTATGTTGATATATATTGTTAAAAGTCTCAGGGTATTGTTTAAACCTTGAGTGAAGGCTAGGGGCATCCAGGCATCCGGTTATTAGCCTTGCGCATATATCTTGTGATACATAAAGAAAGGTTAACCGTAAGGACAAGACATATGTGGGTTCAATGGAACCATAAAGCATTCTCTAGTGGCACAAGTTTTTGTGACGCCTAAAGTTAAGAGAATGGTGACTGACAAATGGGATCTCTCTATGAGAGATGTTATCCATTTGCCACACTACCATATTGAATCCATATCAATAAAGTTGAGAACATTCGTGACCGTGGAAGGCTCTGTGTGTATACATGCAGTTACCGCCATGATTCGGTGTTTAAGACTCTATGGGATATGATTGACTATTGAGAATTATCTCTGGACCAATGTGCGCACATAAGGTACGATTTCAATTAATATAGTCCAAGTGGGAGAATGTAAGAGTTTTTCTAATTGTGGACTACATTAATTGATATTGTAATTTACCGTTTAACGTTTATCGTTTTACGGGGTTTGATCTAAGGTGAGATAGAAGGTTTCTTAATTAGTCTAATATGGGCTGGCTAGTGTGAGCCGAGTTGAGCTTGGCCCGTAATGAGGGGGACTGGCTGGAAACTCTATAAATAGTGCTCAAGTCTCTCCTCTAACCCTAATTCTCACCTGTATCCTCACCTAAGGGGCGTTTTCCTAACGCTACACGTGAGGGGACCGCCTCATTGAGCCAGTGATACGGAGGGCAATAGAGGAGAAGGACTTGCGCGTGGAACATTGTGTTTCCGCTTCCGCTTCAAAAACAATGGATCCCAAAACAGGTTTGTCAATTCTTTCTACTCAATCATGCGTGTGCTTGTTCTAGTTATGGAGATCTTGGGGTTTGCGCAATTTGCGTCTAACACCACTCGCTACCGCGCCAGCAGCTCGTGCCTCCCTCTGCCCGCACACCACCGTGCCTCAGCCCGCTCGTCGCCGCACCACCGCAGCACCTTCATCCGTCTCCTGCAGCTCGAAGCTCCAAGCATTGCGCGTTGCCCTTTGCCCACGCCTGCTGCCCGTGCCACCACCGTTGTCGTCGCTGCGCCACCATTGCTACCGTCGCCCAGATCTGAGCTGACCCCGTCGCCTGTAACTCCACCATCGCAACTGCTGTTTCGTGGTCACCAGAGTTCCGAACGCCGTCGCCGTTGCAGCCCTTAGCCATGCTCGACGCCCATGCCACAGCCATTGCCGTCGCTGCGCCACCATTGTTGCCGTCGCCCAGATTTGAGTCGACCTACAACTCCACCACCATAGCTGCTATTTCACGGTCTCCGGAGCTCCGGACATCGTCGTTGTTGCAGCCCTCAGCCAAGCCGACGCTCGCGCCACCGCTGCTACTATTGCCCAAATTTGAGCCGACCTCGACGCCTGCAACCCGCGCCTCTGCACCTCCACCCACCCATCGCCACGCCTCCGCCCGTCGCCGCACCTCCGTGCCATCGTTGATGCTATCTCCTAGCTCGAAGCAGCGAGCGCTACTACTGCTATGTCTCCGTTCGACCTACTGCTGCTCCTCCTGCCACGACCCGACACCGACGACCCATCACCACTCTCGGGTCCACGACGAGCCACGCTGGACACCCTCCGCTGCGAGCCCCGCTGTCCTGAGCTCGCTGACTCGACACTGGCCTGCTCGCTGTTCCACCGAGTCCACTTGCTCTCCCTCCTGAGTTGTTGCGCCTGAGCTACCTCCACAAAGCCCGCGACGAGCTTGATCAAGAGCTGCTGTTGCATTCCTACCGCTCACTATTCCCACTTGTGTTTGAATCGAGTCGATTCCATAAGCTTTCTTGTAGGATCTTTGGTCGTGAGCCCGCTCCACTAAGCCCGACCTTGACGTAAATCGTCGTTCGCGGATCCCAGGCGCTGGTCCATTTAGAAAAATAAAAAATCCAGTCAATGTAATTTTCTTAAATCAAGTTTCGTTACTATGGCTTAAACTGGAACATTGGGTGTGAATGTTGATTATATGAATATTTTAGGCATTATCCGTAGGGTATTGTTGTCCAAAAATCACTATAATTACTAATTTGATCTGTAAGACGTCGGATCATTTTTTTTATAATTATATTGATTTTTTGGCGCTTTGATAGTATTCTTTCTTACATGTTATGATGTTTATGATTAAAATAATCGTTAATTTAATCCGTGAAGTAACAGATTATTTTTTCAATTATTTTAATCCTTCATTTGATTAATATCCTGAGTGGCCTGGATATAATGCCTATATGATAGTTGCTTATTTTGGAAAATATCAAAAAAAAAAAAATTAGATTGCGTGACAAATTAGGATAGTTTCTTAAATAGGATAGGGTCACATGTTTAGAATTTATTTAGATTTTTTTTTTTCATATTAGATTGCATGTTATGGCTACTTAATTAAGATGAGTTTTCAGAATTAAAATGGGATTTAATCTAAATTATTTCCTAAGTTGAGTAGGATAACTTATCAGGTTTTGTAGTCAATTTTCAGTAATTATTTCGAATTTTAATACCAAAAAAATACCCAAAAATAATAATAATAATAATTGCTTGCCTTATTGTGTTTAATTCCGCAATCGGTTTTTCTTTGAATGTTATCTTTAATTTTTGCACACTTGTATGATTACTCTCTTGCAAGATAGCGGTTCAGGCTAAAATTAATTCAAACTACCTGCAAAACATTTTTTGAAATAAAAGAGAAAATGTATTGAAATGACATTAAATAAATCCGGTGTGATCAAGTCCCCGAACTCATTTAATCTCTGGTTACTTCACCCATTACTTTACTTGGGTTTCTAATCAATCCACTAAAAATAAATTAGTGGCGACTCCATAATAAAAATCATTTGCCTATTAAGAACTTAAACCCTAAGTTGCGTATTGGTATGGGCTTGGGAGAGTTCGAGCTAAATCTAGGCTTAGCAATCCATTAGCCGAACCCTTAGGTGGTCCAACCCGCTTCGGGGAGGTCACGACAATATCAAATCATGATTCCTTTTAAATCAATTTTCAGTCATAAGAGAATACCAAGCTTGGGCCAATTTCCTCTCTCCATGGGCTTAGTCCAACCCATTAAATTAAAGCTTAGAACCATCAAGTCAAGCCCATCCGTCATCGGTCCAACGCAAATGCAATAATAATAAATAAAAAAACTTCTAAAACTATATATTATGCAATTTAATTCTAATATTTTTGTTTAGGGATAAAAAAATTAACCCCTAATTTTTAATGCGGTAAACAAGTGAATGATCGGATTGTCAAAATTTACGTGTCAACATTTGAGGAAAGTTCAAATTCTGGAAGATATTATGAAAACTTTCCTTTTGAAACTCCTCAAAAATATAGTAAGGAATCCAATCATTTTTCCACTAGCTGTTGCACAAGTAATTTGCTCCTTCTTAGCCGTTTGATAAAATATCCGACCAAGAAAGTATAATCCATGACTTTGGTTCTGATTCCAATCATCTGATTATGTCCCATTAAACTTTCCCCCTGAAAAATACTTTTAATCAAAAAACAAAGTCTCTTAAGTTTTGTCAATTATTGAAACCACTGAGGGAATATTTTCTTAACACAAGTCCCATAAATCAATTAAGCTGAGGCTTTTTTTCATGTGCAGGTTGCCCTAAGAAAGAATAATTTACACACAGTTGGTAAGATTTGAACGAGTGGCATTTGATTCCCAATCAAATGCACCAATTCTTTGTGTAATAATTTGAAGTTCACTTGAAATGCTTATGTGACTATTCTTAATTCACTTTAAGATCAATAGTCTATTTAGGAAAAGAAACAAATAATTATAAAATTATTGCGGGGTTTATTATAAAAATATGTGGTTCACAATATATATTTACTCTCACATTGATTTAAAAATTATTATGTTCACAAAACCCTACTAGAAGTCATTGGTCTTGACGTCATGTGGCCAAGCTCGGCACAAAAGTGGCGCTCATTGTATGAAAAAAAAAAAAAAAAAAAAAAAGGTGGCGCTCATTGACCCTTTGACGTCATTGGTCTCCGCCCACCAAATCTGACCGAGAGTTCATGTGTTCTTTGACTTTGATTCTGTGGCAAGCCCAACGCGGACTGCTGATCAACCGCACGATCGCTGAAGCGTGCGGTCGGGATCTCCTAGCGACCTCAGCCCCCTAACCTGATCGTCCCTCATCGGCGACGACAAAAGGACTGTTCACCGAACGCATACCGGCCGTCAGATCAGAGAAATGTACGGTCGACGTACCAGATCTCGTAGCTGGTCTAATGCGAAGCGTGAAATTGGAGATGGGAAATGCTGAAATGACCGTCCATATCCAGCGTGAGAGCAGCGGTCGTCGTATTACCACAAATTTGTTCAAGGAAACTTGTTTGCAAAGGGCATGCATGGAAACGTTTCTTAGAAACGTTTCCGGCACACTTTGTACAGAAAGTGTTCCGAGAACAAAAAAAAAAAAAAAACGCGTTTAGTTGCGTTTACGTTCCTTTTGTTTCTGGAACGAAATAAAACAAAAAAAAAAGAAACAACAATTTGTTGTTTTTTTTGCTCTGGAAACATTTCTTGAAGGAACATTTCTTCTCTCTCTTCTTTTTCTTCTTCTTTTCTTCTTTTTTCTTCTTTTTCTTTCGCCGGTCGCCGGCCTCGGCCATGGCCGGCGGGGGCCGTCGAGGCTCGGCGTCGCCGCGCGGGCGAGGCCGAGCCTCGCCTTGGCTAGGCGAGCTCGAGCTCGCCCGGCCCATGGCGAGGCTCGGCCTCGCCGGATCGGGCGAGCCCGAGCTCGCCCGGCCAAGGCGAGGCTCGGCCCGCCCGCGCCGCGTCGCCGAGCCTCGCCTTGGCCGGGCGAGCTCGGCCTCGCCCGGATCCGGCGAGGCCGAGCCTCACCATGGCCGGGCGAGCTCGAGCTCGCCCGCCCAAGGCGAGGCCGAGCCTCGCCCAACCACGGTGAGGCTCGACCTCGCCGGGGCGGTGAGCCTCGCCGTGGCTAGGCGAGGCTGCCCGCCCCGTCGGCCGATCGCGGAGGCGAGGACCGGCCGAAAAAAAAAAAATAAAAAGAAAGGAAAAAATAAATAATAAAATAAAAATGTTTAAAAAATTAAAAGAAACAAAAAAAAGAATAAAATTTACCAAACGTGTTTCTATTCATTTTTTATTCCCGGACCAAACGTTACCAAACGCGTTCTTTTGTTCAAAAATTGTTCCCTAGGCGTAAACGAAACTTTTTTTTGTTTCTGTTCCTGGAAAAAAAAAAACAAACGTTATCAAACGCGCCCAAAGAAACTTGTTTTCACTCTCAATTGATGATACTTGCTTTGAAAGCAAATATGTCGTGTCAATGGTGCTGTTACAAATTCTATCCAACTATGCCGTCATGTTAGCACCATCCATTAGGGATTGCTACTTTAAAAAAGGTCGTCCTCTAGGATATATTTGCCAACGTAGACAATCATAGCTTGTCGCAACTCAAGTAAAGGAACAGTAGGTCACATACGTTTGATCTCAATTTGCCTTTCAATGCTAATTCCAGACAAAAAAAGTGAGTTTTCAATGATTTCAGAATATTCATGAGCTAAAAGGATTAATGATGCACATATAGTATATTTATTACCATCTCTGTTTTCTTTTCGGTTCTAAAGATAGGAGGCAGCTTTTCCTCTCTTCTGACTAACAAATATATATATATAGCAAATAAATAGAACACTAATCCGTAAGTATGGATATATAGAGTGGCAATTCATGATGCACCATCTGAACAAGATTCAAGTGTGACACAAATTTGCTAAGAGAAATTCAAGCCCGACTCAATTTGACTCAAAACTAACATGAATTCACATATTTTCACCCATTTTTAATTAAAAAAGCTACTTTATAATCACATGGAGATGTTTTCATAATGATACAAATAACCACACGAATATGATGATATAAGTAAGTCGTCAAAATCCTACAAATTCGACACGGTTGATACGGCGTGCATTTGGACTTCAATGATCAGAGCATCATCGACAAGGAACTGTTTCGCCAGTTTTTAGAGATCCCACAAAGGCATGAAGTCTCGGCAACCCGTGGTGGGTTCTGAGGTAGATAGCCAACCACTAACTGCAATGCCCCGAAAAAGAATACTTGTTAGGGTATCTTTAACAATGTAGATGGATCCATGTCCGATTAGTATATTGGCTCCGTTTATTTCATAGAAAATAAATGATTTGGATAACATTTTCCTAAAAATAATCACATGTATCGCTCACAAAAGTAAATCGTCCACGCAAATATTTATTAATTATTATCGATAATGAAAATATTTTTCATTAGCTAATTATTTTAAGTGATACAAGCAATCATTTTTAAGAAAATATTTTTTGAATCATTTATTTTTCACGAAACAAACATAGTTTCATGCTCGATTTGGACTCATGGAGAAATAAAGCTTTATGTTCTTTCTAGAGAACATATTCACATGCATATTCGAATTGCTGCTACGGTACTCAAAAGTTGAGAAGTCATATGGATGGACTTTGATCCCCCCGGAAAAGCCACTTGGCATTTGCTCATAGAATAAAAGTGATATTCATTTTACAGAAAGATCTTGAAAATGTTGGCGTGATTTTAAATAGTAAAACTTAAATATATTTGCATTAGCCCGTTTGATTTGGATTAAGCAAAAATGAAAAAAATAATTACTTTCTTATTTGTTGCCAAAATTATATTATTCAAATTTCAAAAAGTTATTGAAATGTTATATGAGAATTTATTTGCCAACATATTCATGTTATAAAAGTTTCGTGTGGGTTGTATACCTAAAAAGTCAAAAGTATGTATCTAGTAATATTTAGATTAAGTAAATATCAATGAAATAAAAAGTCAATCCAAATACGATTGTTATGAAGATAAAAAAGGAGAAGAAAAACATACCTTCTCTCTCCTTCTTGTTAAAATTTTATTGGTCCCTCACGCGAAAATGGTACCGTGCATACATTTTCCTTTTCGGAGGAAGGTCTTGCACTTGTAAATAAATGGACAGCGACTTTCCCATCACGTCCTCATCGCCTTTGGGATACACCAAAAACTTCCTGCACGCTATAATAACAGTGAAACAAAAACAAATTTCAGCTAATTCTATTCACAAGCATAAGCAACAGAAATAAATGAATTTAGACAGGTAAAAAGGCGAGTAGCTAATCTCAATTTTGCGATCTTTTTGTGCTGGAAATGTACGAATTCCTTCCTCCGATGGCAAAGGCTGGGGAATACTGATGCGTGCCTAACGTGGATTAGTTTTGGAATTTCCAATCGTGTGTGGTGTTCGGGGGGTTTGTCTGAATGGTAAGAGACTGCCTTTCCCCAGTGGTTCAATTGCCAAAAACCTCAGCCCCAAATGTACAAATGTCGTGCACCAGGTATCCGTTTGAATGGTTTCTGAATTTTTTTCAAGGAAAGAAAACGAGGAAACCCGCATTGGGTCTTCGAGCCGTGGAAGCTGCTTACTGCCCCGTCAGCATCTACACATCTATCCACAAATTGACACAACTCTGTTGTTAATTCTAAACTATGATGACATAAATGGAATTGCGACTTTTATAGACATTGATTACAAATTATGTAATTATCAATCTTGGATGGTCAAATAATTGTTTCGTAACTTGTCGTGCACAAAGAGCTTGTAGTTGACGTTGACCGTCTAACTAGGAGAAGGTTCCTCAATTGACAAATAGGGAAAAATATATCCCAATCCATTATCGTCCTTATTTCCTTTAAAGTAAAGTTATAGCCTCTTGAAAAAAAAATTAACTTTTATTAGCTGTTAACTGATTAAACATTAAAGTTGTGGTTCCAAAATATATGAGGATCTAGTTAGATGAAAATATGTTTGGAAGGGGAAAAAGGAAATTAAAAAACTCACCCCCCAACTTCAAAGACATCGGATTCATACTTTTCCACATCGGATTTTTATAATAAGGAAAATGATTCTATTTTCAATGAATAAAGAGCTGGTGGAAGAGCTCTCTTGTGCATGGAGGGTTCTGCCAAAAACAACCATTCGAACACAATTGATTATGCCGACAAAAGAAAAACACATTTGGTCATTAAGTGGGTCGTCCCAAATTTTCAGCAATTGGTCCTTTCACTTTACGTTTTTTAGACAAACTTTGAAGGCAAAATAGTAGATCTTAATAAGATGCGACGCGGCAGATTCTGTGCTCGAGTAACAAAGTTGATGCAGCAGAATAACTTTTGGGCCACACCACACCTATCATGTTAGGAGTTCACAACAAAAGTCCAATGCCTTTCGTTTGAAAAGATCATCAAGAGGGAGCCCAAGTCCGAGTCCAATCTCGAGGTCATTGCACTAATTCTCCGATGTGGGACTTCTCTAATATAATTTACACGTACATCCTAATATTTCACCCAATGAGCAAAGTTTCTTTAATATACATGCACGAAGCAGTTTATCAATCATGAAATGTGCGTATACTAGCTGAGCCAAGGATTTGGATCCCCATGTTATAAAAAATTTATAAAAAAAAATAATAATAATAAGAGGAGAAAGCTAAAAAAATTGATGAGATAACTATTCCACACTTATGGAAATAATGAGAGGAAAAGCCACATATGGCTCTGAATTTAAGTGCTTAATAATCGTATTGACGAATCCATTCTAAAATACGAGCCAAATTTTCAACCTGGTTAGATAGCTTAAATTTTGCACGAGCACTATTAACCAGAAGATTATTATCTGTGTATGCCTAAATTTATAAATGGTTGTGAATAAATGGTTATGAATGTCGAAAGGTCTTATTAGAACCATTTTCTATTTTGGCATTATAGCCTAACAAAATTTGTAAAAGTTTGAAAGCAAAAGACGAGAATATTTAAGAATAACAACACGCAGATGTTAACCAAAAATGAAAGTAGAGCGCAAAGACAAGAAATAAAGTGAAGTGCCTCTGCCCCTGGCAAGCCAGTACATTGCCATCTCCACTTTAGAAAGCGTGTTCTCTTGGTTTGCTCCCAGCTCTTCGTTGCTTCCTAATTTGCTCTCCTCCCTCTATCTCGCGTGCACAAGCACGCACAAATTTATCGTAAACTTTGCTCAAACAAGCAAAATGAATCAACTTAGTTGAATTTGAAAAAAAAAAAAAAAATACACTCACAGTAAATCAACTCTTTACCCTACCATAGGATTCCATTAGGGGTGAGCATAATTTTAGGATAGAACCTGAAATAGAAAAACCGAACTGATAGGAATCTATCTTGTTTCATGTTTTAAGATATGTAAGATAGGTTCCAAAATCTAAAAATTGGAGAACTTGTTTTGACAAGTGGGTTCGAGGTTCTAGATAGGTAGAACCTGGAATCTAAAACAAGGTTTTTTTTTTTTTTTTTTCCTCTTCTTGGTCTATGTCTTCACGTGATCCTACAATATTCTATGACGTTCGATGATGAGTATATAATCTGGAACTACTAATCTAAGCTTCCATTTTAAAACTAAGACTTCGACTTTGTTAATATTTTATATTCTTCATATGTCTAAATATATATTGTGGTCAGTAGATTGTAACAATAAGTGGTGGTCATTAAAGATAATGATTTACTGTAATCATTTAATTAATAATATAGGTGGAACCTCAGTAGACCTTAAAACCGACCTTGAAATCTGTAATAAGCAAGGTTTTAGGTTCTAAAGTATTTAGGGTAGGTACCAAGTTCCAAAATTGAAAAGCCTAATCCAACAGGTAAATTCTAAGCAAAATCTATACGAAATCTAGAACCGCTCATCCCAAGATTTCACAAGTAATACTCATGAGAATCTTGAACAAGAAAGCACAAAAAGATTCACTTTCTTAGAAGACAGACAAGAGGGAGCTCGGAATTCTCATTGGATCTATTTATTAGGAAGGGTGTATGGCATTGGCGAGGAATGATTGTCGGCGAAGGGCCAGGGAAGGAGCTATGCACTATGACCATTCGAGAGCTGGCTCCAAAGGATGGATTACCTCTGGAGGATTTGTCTTATTGCTCTACCGAGGCCACGACTTTGATACTTTTGGATGACACTCCAGCTTTCGTATTTACGGATGATCTATCGCATTTCGTCGTATATCCATGGAGATTTACTACGTAACCCTGGTATAATGTGCGCTCACTCAGAGGAATTATTATCTCTGCTTCCAAGCCGAATCTTTCGCTTCAGTCAAGACGTGGAAGGCCAGGGCCGAATGCTCTTATCGAAGGAATGAGTGAATGAATTCATGTTATGGGTAATTTTAGTGCTAATTCACACCTGGGAGAATTACCAAAAAAGTCATAAACCTATTATAATTGTGTCAATTCAGTCATAAACTTTTTTTAGTCAATTTAATCGTAAACCTTTTACAATTGTGTCAATTTAGTTCGTCCGGTCAAAATTGGCTGGCTAGCATTGACGTAGACGCTAGCCATCCGGCAAAAGCTGACATGACAATTTTTAAAATTTTCTTTTACTTTTTTTTTGAATTTTTAAATATTTTTTGAATTTTTGAATTCTTTTTTTTTTTCACCTTCTTCTTCCTCTAGCAAGGGCCGATGAGGTCGGCCTTGCCAGCCAATGGCAAGGCTTGTCCCCGCCGGCGACTGGCGAAGGTGAGCCTTGCCTAGCAATGGCGAGGCTACCGTTGCTAGATTTGGCGAGGCTCGGCCTCGCCATGGAGGCTCAACCTTGCCTAGCCATGACGAGGTCAAGCCTTGCCGTCCCTAGGCGAGGAGCCTTGCTTGTCGCCGGGCGGGGGAACCTCCCGGCCACCGGCGAGGTTGACCCTTGCCTTGGCCGGACGAGGCCCGCCGGATCTGGTGAGGCTTGGCCTCGCCTAGCCATGGCGAGGGCCAAACTCGCCGACACTAGCGAGGCTCCTCACCCAAGGATGGCGAGGCCAACCGTCGCCTTGGCTAGGTGAGGCCGAGCCTCGCCAGGTATGGCAGAGTCTCGCCAAGTCAAGGCAAGGGTCGACCTCATCAGTGGCCAACAAGGCTCCTCACCTAGGGATGGCGAGGCTTGACCTTGCCATGGCTGGACAAGGCCGAGCCTCGCCAAATCCGGCAACGACGGCCTCGCCGCCCTTGGCTAGCAAGGTTGACCTTGTCGGATCTCGCTTTTGGTTAGCATCGACTAGCCAAAGGAAGGAGAATGTGGGAAAAAAAGAATTCAAAAATTCAAAAATATTTAAAAATAAAGAAAAAAGGGAAATTTTTTTAAAAAAATTACTATGTCAGCTTTCGCCAGACGGCCAGCATCCATGTCAGTGCTGGCCAGCAAATTTTGGCTAGATGAACTAAACCGGCACAATTATAAAAGGTTTAGAACTAAATTGGCTAAAAACAAAGTTTATGACTGAATTGATACAATTGCAATAGGTTTATGACTTTTTTGGTAATTCTCTCATTCACACCTCATAAGGCGATGTGACCACATTGGCAAAGAGTTAGACAGCCCCAAGGTAAAATTCCTACCTCATGGACGACGACGTTGCCTTGGTGATGAGTTAGACACTCTCGAGGTGCACTCCCGGCCCTTAGGCGATTCCACCAATGTTAGAGATGAGTTAACTACCCGAAGAGGTGCATGGTGCTGGATGGAGCTTGCGTTACTTAATTTTGAGGTGAGTCCCTGTAGCATGGGCACCGAGTTTGAGCTTTCTACAACCATATGACTTGTCTAAGTCCAGATCTGATGCACCCCGCATTGAAGACCGGCTCTTTCAACCAAGAAGATCGGCCCGTATTCAAGCTTGACGAAACCTCTTATCGATGAAGTTGTCGATTGTCGATGAAGTTTGATGAAGTTGTCAATTGTCGATGAAGTTGTCGATTCAACCAAGAAGCCATATCAATATCTTGAGTCCATCCCGGAAGCTTGAAAGAAGACACCTTGGGAGCCATGAAGACGTTATGCTTTTACTAGTTTCTAGTTCCTAAGCTCTTTACCATTTTTTTCTAGTTTCAGAGTTCTTTAATGCTTTTACTAGTTTCTAGTTCCTATGCTCTTTTCTAGTTTCAATGCTCTGTCTTTATTTCTTTGACGATATAAGCCATCAAATTCCTTGTACAAGACAGACGACTTTTGATGAATGAAAACTTTGCTTTCAAGCAAATATCGTGAACCTCGCAGAGTTCATACCCTTGAAAACCTAGAAGATTTTTCACTTTGTCCTTGAAGAATTGGAGCTTTCGAAATCTGCATCCTTGAAGAGTTGCAGTCATCGATCTAGAAGAATCAATGCCCTCTCAACTTCCTTGGAGGCCTAGAAGAGCAACCAACAAAGTTTCTATCTTTTCATGTTCTGTTCGTTATTTTCACCCACTTCCAACCCAAATTCGACCATCCTACAGCGCTTATTTTAGGAAACCCAAAAAATAGAAATTGTATATCTAGAAGTCCTCGTTCATCTGGCTTTGGAATCAGGTCGATCCGATCTGTATCGACAAAGATACGACTTTTCTCCTGAGCTTGCGCAGTGCTGAAATTTCTGTTCGTCATGTTGCCGGTGTGCGAGTTACTCTCCCGATCCTACTGTTTAAGAAAGCCTACCCTTGGCTTGCATCAAGATCTCCTGGCAAGTCCATAGCGCCTCCGCTCCAAGTGAGCCATCTAAGGCTGTAATGCTTCCGCGAGCCACCAAAGGCCATAGCACCTTCGTTCTACACAAGCTATGTGAGGCTACCGTGCATTTCAACTAAATGCTAGTCATCTAAGGCTACTGCGCCTCACTTCGTGCTTACCATCTAAGGCCACAATGCTTCTGCTTTATGCGAGCCATCTTTTGCACCTAACGCCCCAACACCTTGCTCCTCGCGAACAGTCAATGGCAATAAGGAACGACCTCTACCACCCTTCCTCGGGGATCCTCGCCGTCAGAACCCTACTACTCTTCTAAAGGATACTCATGGCGAGAGCTATGAGCAGACATGTTAACTGGCACGCATGCAAACATCACGGTGTTCTGCGGTACAAGAAAGATCGGGACAAATTATGAAATGGCTCACAAGGATTTTATTATAAGCATAATTACGATTACACACAGTTCGGGAAACACAGAATACATTGAGCAAGCTCCAAAGACATAACGATTCCACAAGATTGCGGACATACTAGGCATCTTCTACATACAAATCTGAAATTTGGGTACATTAAACACTCCATCTAGTGATCAGATAAGAAAATAAATCAGGAAGACAACATTCACGTGGATTTGGGGGAACCAATGTCAACGCCAATTTGGTTCGCACACATTATTCTCGAGGACTTAATTCTGACCCAATAGATGTCACGTGGATTTGAGGGAACCAATGTCAACGCCAATTTGGTTCGCACACATTATTCTCGAGGACTTAATTCTGACCCAATAGATGTTGACGTGAGTCATCAAACCGATTCTTTAGTCTTCCTGACTTCAAATATGGTAAGGATTTTGACTGCAAACGGCAGTTCATTCTTGTGAATGAACCCTCCTTTCAGTTGCTCGAGATTGCTCCACGACATAAACGATGGTTCACCGAAGGTTCTCTTATTGGCATCTAGCCAACCACTAACTGCAACAGCCCCCAAAAAATACTGATTAGTTTTAAAAGAAAAATAATGTAGATGAAGCCACGCCCAATCGGCATAATCGTACTCAATTGGGACCAATGAAGAGAGATAACATTGGTCTTTCAATAGAAAATACTCACGTGCTAATCTGAATTGTTGCTAGGATACTCAAAAGTTCGGTAGTCATATGGTTGGGCTTTGAGCCCTTTCCAAAAAGCCACTTGGGAGTTTTTCCATAAAATGAAAATGATATTCATTTTTTTATAATAAAAAATCTGGAAAAAAATGACATGTTTTTCTTTTAATTTTTTGCAGGATTTATATATGGTAATACTTGTATGTATTTGTGTTGGCCCGCCTCTTTTGGATTAAGCAAAACTGGAAAAACAAAATATATCATTCAAATTTAAAATATATATATACACAAAAATTACGTAAGAAACTACCTGCCAACATTTGCACATTGTAAAAATTTCGGATGTTTTGGATTAATAGGAAGAAAAAGTGTGTGTGGCGTAAAAATTTGATTATGTAAAAAATAGGGAAAAGAGAGAGAGAGAGAGAGAGAGAGAGCAAAAGTTAATCCAGACACGGCTGTTACAGAGGAAAGAAAAGAAATACATACCTTCGCGTTCCTTATTTTTTAGGGTCAGTGTTCACCATACGCAACATGGCTTTTACAAAAAGAAGTTTCTCCGGAGAAATGAATTGCGCTTCTAAGTGAACGGACATCCACTTCCCCTTCTCATTGCGTTGGGGACGCACCTTTAACTTCCTATACATCATAATTACAGTTAAAAAAAGTTGAGTTTTCGCTATTTCCGCTTAGAAACATAAGCAACAAAAATAAATTGATTTTATAAAAGAGGCAAAAAGGAAAGAAGCTAAGTTCATTTCTTTGCCAACTCTTTTGTTCAGGGAATGTACCAATTTCTCCCTTCGAGCGGAAAGGCTTCGGAAGACTGAACGCTCGACTTAGATGTGGAGAACCGTTGGATATTCAGAGTGATTCCGATGGGAGGTGGGTTTTTGATGGTGAGCGTCGCCTTTTTCCTTGTAGGTTTGCTAACCAAAAGCTCAGCCCCAATTGTACAAGAATCGCGGTCACGGTATCCATTTTTAGGATCGTTGAAACTGTCCAAGGAAAGGAACTTCAAAAGCCCCCGTCGGGTAACCCCTCTACTGAATGCCCTCAATTCCTTCCCTTTCTCTGCACACACAGTTCCACTAGTTGATATAACTTTGTTAATAATTCTAAACTACGATGACGTTACCGGAAGTGTGATTTAGTTATCATTGATTATGAATTTCGTAATAACCAACCTTTGAAGATGACGTACGTCTTGTCATTGTTGTTGAGCACGAAAAACTTGTAGTCGACTAGGATCCTCTCACCGCGTCCAAGCTTATTTGGCTCATCGATTACCAAATACAAGGACATATATTCCTTCCTCTCTTGGGTCGTGTGTCCCCGAGGTTCAAGTTCTAGCTTCCTGAAAAGGACAAATGAAATGTTTAATTAGTTGTGAATAGATTAAGCGTTGTACCTCTAGATTGAGTACATTGTGGTTCCAAAAGATATGAGCGTCAAGTTAGATAAAACAAAAGGAAAATTAGAGAACTCACCAATTGTAGCCCCCAACTTCAAAGGGACCAAATTTATGCTTTTTTAATTTTAATAATTCGGTAACTGAATTTATCTCCGCTACATAATGAGCTGGTGGGCAATGTCTAGAGGACAACTCGTCACGCTCTGCCAAAAAATAAAATAATAATAATAATAATAATACTTTGTGAGCACAATTGATTGTATTCTAGGAGAGAAGGTTGTTCAATTGGTCACCCCATATGTGCATAAATTAGCCCTTCCACTTTAGGTCCCTTAGACAATCTTTAAAGGCTATATATATATATGACCCGGGAACTGCCGTACAGCCGGCAGCTGGGGATGCAAACCCAGGAGGCATTAGCGCGAAGACCCACCTCCAACGGCACCCCACTTAAGTCATGCAATGGGGGCGCGAAGTTTTGAACCCCTCCCCTCCCGGATGAGGGTTGAGAGTACGAACCAACGCGTCCATCACGGGTTGGGTTAAATGCTAAATATTGGATTCCAAAAAGCTTGAGAATTGAAATCCTATTTCTTGAAAATACATACTCTATGTATGAAAATAGTGGAAATTGGTACCCAATTTCATGAGCTATATGATTTTGCATTGAATCGAACAAGATTAAGTTCATAGCAAGGTAATGTTTGTCTTAATGATCATGAACGATTCTGGATGTAGAAAGGTCTTACCTGAATCTTCTAAATGGTATTACAGCCAAACAATTTTTTCTTAAAAAGTTTAAGAGCAAAAGCATGACTTATCAAGAATAACAATGACTTAGGTTAAGAACAAATGAAAGTGGAGCGCAGAGACAAATAAAAAATGAAGAGAATTACCCCCGCTCGACATCCCTTTAATAGAAATAGCTTAGCTAGTTGTTGCTTCCTAATTTGCTCCTCTCTCTCTTGCTCTCTCAATTTGATCGTAAACTCTGCTAATGAACTCCAACCACGTTATGAAGAGGCTGGAATCATTTGTTTGATCTGTCGATCATAGCTCTATTACTCTGTCTTTGTGAACCTACCTTGGATCTCTGGATTGGATATTGGAAGTCTTTGAACAAAAAGAAAAGGACCCTCCCAACAAATAAATAGTCTATAATTGAAAATCACGACAAGAAACCATTTGGTCTTTGACGTGGAAAGGACGGGATTGTGTGTCGTCACCATCTATCAAAAAGAAGAGGTCCTCATTGGCGGCCCAAACTCTCGTAAAAAAAGAAGTGGTCCTCATTGGTCCTCATTGGCGGCCCACCAAACTCTCGTAAAAAAGAAGTGGTCCTCATTGGTCCTCATTGGCGGCCCACCAAACTCTCGTAAAAAAGGACCATTGGCGGCTCAAACTCTCGTCAAAAAGAAGTCCTCATTGCTAAAAACGTAGTGGTTACGAAAGGTTGCAACTCTCGTGAAAGAGAAGATGCGATCCTTATGAAGAAGTTATGATTCTTATGAAAAAATACCAAGGTAAAATGTGTTTTGATGGAAGGCACTTATTGACAGTCTATATAAATAAAATCTGATCATCTCTCTATCCACGACATAAAATGAACGCTATATTTTATCCTTCATCGGATAAAATACGTTAAGAAAAAGTAAATTAACGGAGTGAAATTAGATCTTTTCTTCTCTTCGGTTTTTTGCAACAAATATTTTTAATGTTTTGCCATAGATAAATGTATGTCTTTATCCCTCTTATGCGAAAAATTATGAAGATCAAAGATCTCCTATTTTGTGTTTTCCACATAAAAAAATTACATTATCACTTACGGTTGATATCAAAGCATGGTTTAGGATTTTATGATTTTTTTCACTTATTGAAATATTATGGATAAAGATAAAGATTCGTCAATCGAACGCTGGTCATTTTCATGTTATCTACCTATTGTTGAAATGTCTACGAAGGGATTTTGTTCGAGAAAATCCGAATGACGAAAGACGTAATTGAAAGAGGGCGGAAAAATGGAGAAAATCCGTGACCAGGTGCGAGAGGGGAGACAGCGTGTGGAATACACACGCCCCACGCGTCTTATGCCCCCCCACGCAGCATGTTTCCACGCGCCCCACCCTGCAACGAGAATGACTGGCGCGTGCATTACACTTTCCCACGCGGCTGTAAAGGCGCGTGCACTGCACGCACCCGTTGCTCGTCGCTCAGTATTACGATTCTACCCTTCGCACTAAGTTCACGAGCATGGCAGTGCATCATCGTCTGCGATCTTGCATTCACAAAGTGCCTGCCATCTCTCACGCTATGATCCGCTATGTAGCACCGACACGCGACACGCGACACGACACGACACGACACGCGATACGTCATTTTTAAAAAAGTAGAGAATTTCGACACGTTCCGACACGTTAAATATTAAATAAATATTTTTATATATACATATGATTATTTCAAAAATAAAGAGTAGAGTCAATTTATTTAAATAAATTTATAATTTTTTATGATGATCATAATTTATTATTATTCAACATTATTTATCATTTTTCTTTTTGAAATTACCCTCCACCCTCTCCCTCCAAAAAGAAAAGAAAAAAGGGACATCCCGCCAAGGACGAGCATCCCATTTTAATTTGTTTTTGGCTCTTCTGGCACCATCATATTTTACTTTTATTTTTCCTGCTCTTCCTTGAAAGTCCAAATGCATGGTACCTCAGTTTTAAATTTTTTTCTGCACTCCTTGGAAACTTAAACCTAGCTGCCTCATCCCCCTTTGACTCCTCCTTTATGGCACCCCCTCCTTGGAAATCTAAATCGTAGCCTCCTCCTCCTGGCTCCTTCTGTGCTCACTGCTCATCCTCCTTGCACGGCACCCATTCTATCTTTTAGAAACCCTTCGAGAGCAGCTTGAAAACTCTCGGAAAACGGCCGCTCCCTCCTCCATTGCACGATCCTCTTCCTCTCAATCCCTACTCTCTCTTCGTCACCTCGTTGCAGCTGCTCGCTGCCTTGCTTCTGGTCCTCTCTCTTTTGCGGTCGTAGCCTTGTCTCCGGTCCTCTGTCGCGGCCATCTCGATTGCCTGGTTCTCTCTTCCTCCAGCCTTCTCTCACCGTCGCAGTCTCACTGCTGCTGCCTCGCCTCTGCAGCCTTGCTTCCTCTCCCTCGCCTCGTCTTCACCCTCCATCGCCAACGATTCACTCTCCCTTCACGCTTGCAGATCCGCTCCAGAAACCCAGCCTCTTGTTCGGACACGCTTCGACTCGCGTGTCGAGAAAAGTTGACCACGTGTCGGAAAATCCGACACGTGTTGACCACGTGTCCGAGCGTGTCCGAGCGTGTCCGGCGTGTCGGACACGCCGACACGTGTCCGACACGACACGGAAGGTTCCCGAGCGTGTCCGTGCTTCATAGATGATCCGCCCATTAAATTAAGGACATATGCATAAACAAAAGCAAATTGTCATCATCGCTCAAGCCTTGGCGAAGACCACCATGGCCGCCTTTGCCTAAGGTCAACAAGGTCACCTTTGCCCACGGCTGGCAAATCTAAGCAAAGCCATGTCGCACGTTAAGAAACATCAACACTCTTCGGAAGTCTTCATATCGTGTCCGACACTCCGGCACGCGATCAATGAGTATCAGAAAATCTGACACATGATCAACTCTTCCTGTCACATGAGTCCGGAATTCTAACATGCGATTTTGACAAGCATAAGATCAATTTTAAAAAATTCAAATAATTGAAGGGTCAAAATATAAATATATTTAAAAAAAAAAAGGTAGGGATTGTGGGGACTGGGCGCCATTGCTATTGCTCCTGTCGGAAGGGGCTGGTGACCTCGCTAGCCCTAGGCGGCCGGGAGGGGGGGATGGCCCTCTCCGGCCAAGCAAGGGTCGACGATGGCCTAGGAAGTACCAAGAGCCTTCATATCTGTCGGACACTTCATCACATGTCCGACACTCTTGGACACTTTCAGATATTTGATTAACATGTGTTAAAAATCCGACACATAATCAACTTTTTCGACACTCTCCGACATGCGAGTTTTTGACTCGATCCGTGAGATCAATTTTAAAAATTTTCAATAAATGGAGGGTCAAATATATATATATATATATATATGAAAAAATAATAAAAATAAGAAAATGGAAAAGAAGAAAAACTTAGGTTTCTCTTCTCTATTGACTCTCGCTTCCCATTATACAAAATTCACACCCAAAGTTTTTTTCTTTCTTTCCGATACGTCTAACACATGAATCTAGAATGTGAATTGCTTGTTTTCTTTATCCATTTTTTTTGGTTTATTGGAATGGAGTTGAATTTGTTAAATTGAAACAAAGAATTATATTAATGAATGGTAGATTAATATTTTTAGTGTAAATTCATTCTAGACTTTTTTTATTATTTATTTATGAATTTGAATTAAATTGATTTGATTGAAATATTCATAAAAATGATAATTTATTATGTATATATAAAGATATATATTTAATATATAATGTATTCCAAGGTGTCGAAATTCTTTATTTTTTTAGAAACGATGTGTCGCATGTTGTGTTGCATCATGTCACGTGTCACGTGTCAGTACTACTTAGGCGATGACCCGCCTAGATCTGGGTGATGCCTCGACTAAGGCTCGAGTGAAGCTTGACCCAACCTAGGCAATGCCACGCCCTCGCTTGGGGCCTAGCGAGGGTTGTCGGCCTCGCCCGGGGGCCGGCGAGGCCTTGCCTAGGGCTAGGGAGGCTCACTGGCCATAGGTGAGGGTCGATGTCGCCAATATAAGGAAAGCTTTGCCTAAGCCTTACCTAGGCCAATGAGGGCTGCCCTCCCTCCGCTACCTAGAGTCGGCAACCATTGTTGTTGCCATTATCGATCAGCAGCCCCCTCGATAATGGCAGCGACAACGGCGTGCTCGGCCACCCACGACCCTACCTCTTTTTTTTTTTTTTTTTTTTTTTTACAGTTTTTTAAGAATTATTTTAGCTTTTTTAAAAGTTTTTTACTATTTTTTAATTAAGATTTTAAAAAGTAATAAAAATTTCCTCGTGGGATAAATAAATAAATTTAAAAATGCTACTTTAGCATTTTCCGTTAAACAAATTGATACTCTTAATAAATGGACTCGATTACACCAATTTGACAAGTTTTAGAAATTGTCGTACACATATCCCTAAATTTAATAGTGGAACGTGGGTTGCTTTTTTTTTTTTTCCTCAAAATTTTATGGATTATTGCAATGAAATGTAGTTGAATTTGTCAAATTAAAATAATGGATAATATAAGTTGGATTGATGTTTTTAATGTGAATTAATTCTAAGATTTTTTAAATTATTTATTTGTTCATATATATAAAACTATATTTAACATATAACGTGTCGGAATGTGTCGGAATTCTTTTTTTTTTTAAATGGCATGTTTGTGTGTTGTATCACATGTCGTGTGTTCGTATTAGTGCTACATAGATTGCTTGTGACCCTTGCTAATAGTTGGCGAGCCTCATTAACTAGTGTGGGGAAAAAAGGAGAGGGAAGGAAGAAGAGAAAAAATAAAAATAAAAATGAAAAATAAAGCAATTAGAGAAAATATATTATTAAAAATTGTTGATGTTAGCGTCGCCCAGCGTCGGCTGGTTAAAATAGACTAGATGAACTGATTTGGCACTTTTGTAAAAAATTTAGGACTAAATTGACGAAAAAAAGATTCAAAATTGAATTGACACATTTACAATAAGTTTAAGCCTTTTTTAATAATTCATCCTTATGGACGTGGATCTTTCTTTGGCAATGGGCAATTTATATTAGTGGACAATGCCAGTAAATTGTTTTATTAGCTTATGAAACATATTTTGAATTGCAAACTTTAAAACCAAATAAAGTTTGAAAAGGTTCAAAAGCGGCCAGTTTGTAGTTGAATTTTGTTGGATTAGTCATGGCCATAGCTACCCTTGTTTTGGAAGTATTGAGCATGTAGAAAGAGACCCTCCCAAACTAAATATTTTATTTTGCCCAAAGTGAAGTACCGGCTCCACTACCCTAGGAGGCAACCAGTTTGCAGTCGAAATTTGTTGCATCAGTCATGGCCATAGCTACCCTTGTTTTGGAAGTATTTGAGCATGTAGAAAGAGAACCTCCTGAAGACTAAATATTTTATTTTGACCAAAGTGAAGTTGTAACATCCCCCTCCCCCTCTTTTCCTTTGTCATTTTCCTCTCTCTTATCTCCCCACCACATGATTTTTCCCCTTTTTCTACTATCCATTCCCCCTTCCCCTTTCTTTCCCCCTCTCTCTCTCTCTCTCCTTCTTTTCTTCCCTTTTCCTCCTCCCTTCCCTTTCTTCCCCCCCTCTCTCTCTTTCTTTTCTCCCCTTTTTCCTCCTCCCCTTCCCCTTTCTTCCCCCCTCTCTCTCTTTCTTCTCTCCCCTTTTTCCTCCTCCCTTCCCCTTTCTTTCCCCCCTCTCTCTCTTTCTTTTCTCCCATTTTTTCTCCTCCCTTCTCCTTTCTTTCCCCCCTCTCTCTCTCTTTCTTTTCTCCCATTTTTCCTCCTCCCTTCTCCTTTCTTTCCCCCCCTCTCTCTCTCTTTCTTTTCTCCCCTTTTCCTCCTCCCCTTCCCCTTTCTTTCCCCCCTCTCTCTCTCTTTCTTTTATCCCATTTTTCCTCTCCTTTTGTCCTCCTCCCTTCCCCTTTCTTTCCCCCTCTCTCTCTCTTTCTTTTCTCCCCTTTTTCCTCCTCACGTCACCTCCTACCCCCCCTCCTTTTTTCTTTTGTCCTCTCTCTCTCCCTCTTTGTTCTGCCCCCCATCTCAACCGAGCCTCCTCCTCCTCCTCCTCTTCTTATTCTTCTTATTCTTCTTCTTCCTTCCCTTGTTGCCGCCCAACTCCTCACCACCAGCACCACCGCTGCCCACACCCCCAACTCACCACCACGCCACCTCCATCCGCCGCTTGGAGTCACACCGTTCGCCTTCCTCACCGCCGAACCGCCATCTTGCCGTCAAGCCCGATGAGCTACCACTTGCTCGGCACCACCACTTGCTCGGCACCACCGCTTGCCCAACGTCACCGCTTACTCGGCCGTCCAGGCTACCGTGGCTTCAAACCGCCACCACCACCCCCAAGCTGAGCCCTCCCCCCTTGGCCGTGGGTTTGAGCCGCGGCTGCCACCTTCGCCATGCCGTTGGTGCCACCGTTGGTGCTATGAGATTCGTGTCTTCGCTGCCGTCGCGCCGCTGTCACCGCTAGGGGTGAGTGGTTCCAGGTTCCATTCGGCCGTCCAAAACCTGAAACCTACCCTTGGGTACAGGTTCATCATTTTTTGGAACTTGGAACCTACCCTATCATCGGTTCCAGGGTCGGTTCTAGATTCCAGCATGTTCTTTTTTTCTTTTCTTTTCTTTTTAAGATTTGAACTATAACGAAGAAGGACAAAACTCCTATGGAATTTAAAATCCACATTAGCGTTTGCTAAACCCAAAGGGAAAAGGCAAAACTTAAATTTGGATCAACCTCCCTATTTGATTTCTATATTGCATATTTGATCAAACCAGAATGTGATACATAAATAACTGCTCATTAAAGTTATTGATCATATGAAGTATTTCGACAACAAAGCATCTCAAAATTTAATGGTTTGGACCAACAATCCCCAATGAAGATGTAGGATAGGCAGACGGCACACGAATTCACAAACTGAAGTATACTAAATAGCATAACAAGCAGAAGCAACCAGCCCAATAGCAAGTTAGATATCTTTTATTTGCACAAGAGTTTTCATAACCAGTAGCCAAAAACTTTACCATGTTAGTTTGCTTCATTGTTAAGCAACGTAAGAATGTTGCTGTTGCTCTATCAAACATTGCAAGATCTTGCCTTGCTCCATCACGCATTGTGGGGGCTTGCGTTGATGCGCCTTCGACGAGGGAGTTGGTTTTCTTTGTGCCCTGTCAATGGAGGAATGAGACCTTGTTAGACATTCAAAACCAAAAACCTAGCAAAACTTTTACATCCTTCTCAGATTATGCATCGAATTGGTTTTTATGTGTTGGCAACTCCTTATTTTGCTAATTCTCTGTACTGAGTTAATCTTTTGTGCATATTGGCACCCACACATGTTCAACACCAATTCGACCACATCTCCAAAACCATCGACTGGTCTATGAAAACCATCGACCACTAGAGCTCGGCTCAAGCTCCGACCTTTCTACCCGTAGACATGAAAATCAGACAAAACAAAAAAAATCTAGATAAAGATACCCACAAAACAGACACGAAGAGAGAGCTTATGAAGAAGAGGTCAATGAGGACTTGATCGAGAAGTAAGGATAGATCGGAGAAGTGGGCGAGGTTGAGGACGGCCGACAGTAGAACAACAGCAGCGTTGCGGCCCCCCAGTAGCTCATCGTTGGGACACTGCACATGCGACGGCGAGAGCCGGCAGCATCGTCAAACCGAGCAATGGCAAAATTAGTCGCAGCTCGTCAAACCAGGTGAGGCGAGGAAGAGAAACGGTCGTCTTCCTTCTCTCTCCCCTCTTCCTCCCATCTCGCGCCACATTGAGGCCCTCCCCCATATGGCAATCTCGCTCAAGAGCGGCTCGCTCCTCCTCTCCTCCTCCTCCTCCTCCTCCTCGCCGTCCTCATCATCATCATCATCGCCACCCTCCTTCTTCATCCCTTTTGGCAATTCTCTCTTTAATGACTTTCCTCACTTTGCAAGTCCGAAACCGGCAACCATGTTAGCACCCACCCATCCACCACCCTTCCTCCGCTTCATCTCGCTCCCCTTTCTCTTCTCTCCACCCCCACATTCGCAATCACTCCGTCCACCACCCAAGAGTGAAGGAAGGGACACACAAAAAAAAAAAAACAAGAACCGCCATGCCCCGAACCCTAAGAGCCCGAGACTCCCGCGATGCGTAGGCCCATGGATTTTGACCTGAACGTTGTCAACCAGTGTGGGGTCATCGGTGACTCGGGGGTGGAGCATTGTAAAGGAAATAGGAAGAAGGGACAGCGAAGAAGAGAAGAAAAATTAGGATTGAGCGATGCAGGGGAAATAGAAAGAAGGGAAAATGGAGAAGAGAAGAAAAATCAGGTTTCTATGAAAGGTACTCCCGGTCTCGATTCCGGTTCCGGTTCTTGGTTTCGGTTCCTGGTGATCCGGAACCGGAACCGTCGATTCGCGAAAAATGGAACCGAGAACCGGAACCAACCACTCAAGAACGAGAACCGAACCGGACCCTCCGGTTCCGTTCTTTGGCTCCCGGGTAGAACCGGGAACCGTGCTCAGCCCTAGTCACCGCGGGCTTGTCGTCATCGGAAATTGGTGAGTTAACCTCCTAATCATTGATTAGGGCGTTAATTGCGTTTAGGGGTGATTAGTTTAATATTAACAGTGATTATTTTAAGTAATTATGATTAGATTAGATTAATCATGATTAGATTAATTAAGTATGTTTAGTTTAATTAATCGTAATTTAATTACTTAATTGTAATTTATTTATTTTAATTGTAATTTATTTAATTATACTTATTTTA
Organism: Eucalyptus decipiens; assembly: GCA_014182575.1. Taxonomy (NCBI): domain Eukaryota; kingdom Viridiplantae; phylum Streptophyta; class Magnoliopsida; order Myrtales; family Myrtaceae; genus Eucalyptus; species Eucalyptus decipiens. Next base: position 59,266,258 of record CM024614.1, on the reverse strand, counting down.
ATTAACGTCAATTAATTTTTAATTAATTAAAGTTAGGCTAATTCATCGAGTTTAGTTTAATTAACTGTAATTAGCCTAATTAATCGCGATCAGCTTAATTAATCATGATTAGCTTAATTAATGACTGATTAGCTGTTAAGTAGAATTTTATGCTCGTTTTACTGGATGAATTTACACTTGATTCTGATCGTTTGAGCATGTAATGCCATAATATTTGATTTCCCATATAATGTATTTTAAATGCTATTTTTTTAAAGATGGTTTATTGGTAAGAAAATAGCAAACTTTGAGGTGTCGTGTTTGGATGCCATATTTTTACGTGATAAAAGGGGTAATGATGTTTTAAAATGAAAGTGTATAAGGTGGGTTCATTTTAAATACGTGACCACATAGGGTTATTTTACCGAAATTTTAAATGTAAAGGTTTTTTTAGATTTGTTATTTAAGCTTGAACTCTTTTACACTGAGCTAATTGATTAAAGATATAAAATTGGCTTGAGTGTTGGCGTGCTTGTGTGGTCAGTTAATTGAACCCGTCACCCAATGAGAGTTTGGGGACGATACCCAATGTTTATCGAATGCCCGGTGGGGGTTCGGATGCCAACCAGCGGTTGAGGCCGGACTGATGTTCCTTTATAAAATGCCGTCTGGGTGGGGGTTCTAGACGATGCCGTGCCCAATGGGGCGAAACGATACCTGGTCATGCCGGAAGACCGCCAACTCGTGTGTTGGCTGTGACTCAAGGGGTCGTAATAATTGGAACGAGTGTGAATGATGATGATGCATTGCACTTGATTATAGGGTTAAACTGTTAGGCATGGTATAGGACATGCCAAAACGGGTTTTACCTTATAATCGGGACCCATGTGGATGCTTGGTGTATGAGATTCATGTGTTCTGATTATTGATTATACTTATTGTCATGCCCCGATCCTCGAGCACGTGTCCATCCCTCGGTGGTTGATTAAATTTGCGACGTCCTAGAATGCATTGCCAACCCATTCATTTTAAAGCGCATGCGGAAGCAAATAATTAAATCCCCAGACAATAGAGAGATGGGATAGAAAAGCAATGCCACAAAATCTCAAACCACAACACACTTTTATACAAACGGACTAGTCATATATACAAGTCTAGTCTATATAAACAATTCTACAAAAGTAGAGAGGGGTCTAACAAACAACACAACCAAAACCACTAGTCCTCTAAGCGTTCGAATCTTCCACAGAAGGCTCCGAGGTCTCTGGCTTCGGGGAACTAGGGTCTACCACATAACTTAGAGGGTCAGCCATACTCTCACCAAAAGCTATCTCCATCACCGACATAGGGATTTCAGATTCCGGCAGGGGACCTTCCTTGGGTCCATCTCGCTCATAACGATACCACGACATGAATTGATTGAGCACTCTTCGGGGTAGACCCGCATCAACCCACACGGTGGACTTTACGAGTTCATAGACTCAAGCTCCTTGGTTCCCTAAGAGAGGGATCTGAGAGACCTGTTCGGTGATCTTCTTCGACTGTCCAAAACGCTCGGGAGGCATTGCCATCTAAGAACCTAAAAATTTTAGCCCACGACGGGGTGAGATAATGTCTCAACAAGTTCACCCCCTAAGCTCTAACTATGAATGAAATACACCCAAAGGCTACCTATGCACACATAAGACAATTGACTTACATTTGCCTCAGATCCTTCTTGCATGTGAATACAATTCATATAATCATCCAATCATTTCAATTCAGATCAAACATCGATTAGTCAACTCACTCGACTCCATACCATCGATACCATCCACACAATTCGATCGATTCAAGTATTGCTCACCCTAAGTTGATAATAGATATATAATAATATTGTCACCAAAGTTGTGTGATACTTATAATGTGCTCACCAACTAACCATTTCACTATTCTCAAAGTATCCAGTAAAAATAATCGTGTATGGATACACGGTAGGCCTGAGCCAAAAATATCATATCTTTAATTTATAAAATCCCACTAATTATATAGTCTATAAAAACATTTTCGGCGTTGTAAATCGACGCCCGGTAATTTTCTACTTAAATACTGAAATTATAAAATTTTGGGATAAATACCCAAAATTGCAATTAACACTCAAATTGCACAATCTAGCACTCAAATAAACAAACCAATCACACCAATGCAATCAGCATGAAATTCCGATCACCGGTTATCCCGGTCTAATTTCTAGAAAAATAATAAATAATTAAATAATTACCAATAAATACCAAAAATAGCAACTTAGGCCGAAAAAGTCTAATTAAATATTGAGATGGGCCCGGAAAATTTCTGAACCTATCTAGATAAATAATACAACCTATCTAATTGCTAATTATGCTACTCTAACCACCTAATATGTATAAACGAGTAATTAAATCATTAATCTGTTCTAACTAACCACTTAATTCAAGCTTAACCTAAACTAATCAACCCTTAAGCATCATTAACTCCCTAAGCAAAGATTAGTGAGTAAACTCATTGGTTTAACAATTCGACGAGACCACAGCAACGGCGAGGCGAAGACGAGCAACAAACTCTGAAGAGGCGACCCCTTTCGAGGTTCGAAAGGTGTCCAAAGCGGGCCAAACAGTACATGGCTAGCCAAGGGGGTTCGGTTATGCTTTGGGCCGAGCAAGTGGACCAGCAACTGGCTTGGCGCGAAACAGCAGGGATGGGACAACAGCGACTAGGCAAGTGGAGGCGGCTGCCGAACGGCGGTGAGCTAAGCTCCAGTGACCTCCACAACAGCTAAGGGACGCAAGGGACGATGGCTAAGTGTGATAAGAGGCGAGATGGCACGGCTAGACTTGTGGACAGGCATGCAACAGTGACAGGCAAACAAGCAGCTTGCGGGTGTGCGAGCACGACTCCAGGGCTTCAATGAGCTGCTCGATGGCTAGGGGGCAACTGGCTTCCTTCTCTACAACTTCTTGAGCTCCAAAAGGGTTGAAAATGGAGAAAACAAATGCAAAGGAAGAAGAAGGGGACAGCCAAGCTTGGAGGGTCCCTCCATGCTCCTTCCTATCCCTTTTGTCTCCTTGAAGAGGCCCCACATGGATGGGCTAGCTTCCTCAGCAAATTTCCAGCCACAAAGCTTCCTTTAGAAGCTATTGAAGTGGTCCAAAGGTTGAGGGATTAAGGGGCTTCGAATTTTGGAGAATTTTCCCCAAATCCTCTTCAATTCTCTCTTGAATTGATTCAATTCGGCCCTCAAAAATCCAACTAAGGTAACCACAATCAAATTGACATTTTTCCTCACCAATAGAACCAACTTGCATCCCAATTACACAAGAAAAAACGGTCCCCTGAATTTTCCGGACAAAAACAGCCTCACTTTGAATTTTCACCAAAAATCTCGGTTTGCAGAAAAATCTTCGAAAGATGAGTTGACATTCCTAAAAGACTTGTGACATGACAGAACTTTCAATTTCTGAAATCGAATTCAAATTCACGGTTAATTTCAATCTGGCGTGATTTTAGCGTGACCTAACCGACCGCGTAGCTTTCAGAAATTTTTAGTGCAATTGACCCGTGGCAGATTATTTTAAAGCCACAACATGCATCTTTGGCATATTGGCAACTCTCGGTGGTCATGAAAATCTCAAGATTTCAAATGCCGACACATGGTACCAAAACGACAAAAAAATCAGTCGAGAATTTTGCAATTTAGTGAATCACCCACGTTTAGTCACATATATTAGTCGAATCGACCTATCTCTGATCCTCGATCGCTTTTTAACTGTGCCGTAATGATATTTGTAGATGAACACGGTCGAATAGTCGATTCCTAGTCGAATTCTCAAGTCTATTGTATTAAAATCTCTTAATGACTTTCTTAGATAGTCTAGTTATCTCATGAGTGATCAACTCAGAGAATAACACTATAACCACGTCGATAAAAGGCCCGACTTATTCAATTGACACGATGACTGAAATTTCAGGATGTCATACTTATTGTATCGATAATGGCATATGTGACGTATTAATATGTAGAGGTGTGCCAAGACGAGGTAAGATTGGATGCCGTTGCATGATTAGGCTGCCTTCGTATGAATTTGCATCCTAATTGAGGTTTAAGAAGTTGATTCGCTGAGATTTTATCTCATCCTGTTGTTGTTAACCATTTTCAGGGTCGTGGCATGGAGATCTACTAAGTGCGGATGTGGTGGGTGCGAGATGCAACACTTTTTGGCTGGCCCTGCTGTTAGTGAAGTTTAGGTTAACCCTAATCCTTGAGAGTTTTTGAGAGGGTCGATAGGAAGTGACTGTAGAAACGCTTGTAATTATCAAACTTCCTAGAAGTAACAGTGGATAAATAAATATGTTGTTTTCGGCAATATTTGTTGTGTTTTACTATCCTTGATTTGTTGGTTGACTGAGTATTTATTTAATTCACTTCCACATGCGTTTAATCGAAAGATAAAAAGAATGGGTCGGCAACGCGTCCTAGGACGTCGCATTTTTAATCGACCACCGAGGGATATTCGCGCGCTCGGGATTCGAGGCGTGACAAAAGTATTAGGTCCACTGCCCCAGGAAGCGACCAGTTTGCAATTGAATTTTGTTGGATCGGTCATGGCCATAGATAGCTACCCTTGTTTTGGAAGTATTTGAGCATGTAGAAAGAGATTCTCCCGAAGACTAAATATTTTATTTTGACCAAAGAAAAAAGAAGACTAAATATTTTATAATAGAAAATCACCACAGGAAATGAAAATGCTGCATTGAAGGGGACAAACTGAAGTAATTTATTACTTACTTCCTCTCCAAATCACTCTCTCTCTCTCATAGTGGAAGTATTCGAACAAGTTAAGAAAAGGCCTATCCAACGACTAAATATTTTCTAAATAAGTCAAATTTTATTTCCCTCGAAAGAACGCCATGATGTGCCTGTCATCAACTATCAATTACACATTGACGGGATAAAAAAAAATATTCAAAGAAACAAGTCAAAGCACATAATGATACCCTAGAGTTTGGATTCATACCAATAATGCTATTAGGCAATCATTATGTTTCCCTTTCCCACTTCTTAATTTATTTATTGAGCTAATCAAATCCTCACGTGGGAATGCCTAGAAGAGAGAATTCCCCATCTTTTTTCTTGGTTGAAGAGTGATTTTACTTCATTACTCAAAAGAGTTCAAAGGGCCCATGAAGGGGGCATCCAAACGTGGTAAAGTTCAAAGAGTTTGGGTCTTCGCAGCCCGATTAGCAACCGAATTAGACATCCTGCGGAGATGGGCTAAAATAACCTGCGGGTGGGCTGAAGGAGCTTCAAACTATCCTTGATAAGTAGACACTTCTTTTCATTTGAAGTAATCCACTTCCCGAGTTATCAAAACACTTACCAAATCAAACCTGTCTAACTTAAGATAGATTGGGTTGAACTGGATATGGCTATTGGAGATGAAAGTGAGAGCTTCCAATAGAGCTAGGGTTCTCACTTGTGCCGCGGACAAAGCCTTGACTGATTTTGTGAAAAGGGACTAGAAAATGGGTGTGGTCATGGCAGATACATATAGAGACGAGCAGTTCCAGGTTTCTTACAAGTTCCACCTAGAACCTATAACATATTCTCGAGTACAGATTTCTCATTTTTTTGAAACTTAAAACCTGCCCGTTGGAGCCTAGAACCTAGACCATGACCCTCCTATGCCTCCAGCCGCATGTAATGCCATACCACTGACAAAACCCAATGCTATTGTTCCATGAGTTGAGCATGCCAAAAGGATCTCCAATTATGCCAGCCTTAAATGCAAGGTGTGCGAGTTTATCTATTTCATCGGTGGTAGGAGAGACTTGGTGAAAGCACAAGGCAAGAGCGATACAAAGAAGCAAGGGGCATGATGGAAACTCTCCAAAATTAATGCTCACAAGTTTCATGACTTGAAGCCAGAGGAAGCGGGTATATTTGGGAAACAAAGGTCAGGATGAGTGCTACTGGAAACTGTGAAGAGCTTTATAAGAGTGGGGTGTCAATTTTGAATTCTTTTTTTTTTCATAAGAAGATGTTGATTCTTCTTGTATTTTTTCCAGAACAGCTTTTTGAAGTGCTTTTCTTCTTCTTCTTCTTCTTCTTCTTCTTTTTGACTCAGTAGCCATTGAAACACTTTTGTTCTTTTTGAAGGGCTTTTCTGCCTCTAGAGAACACTTTGCTTGGCAATTTGCGCGTGTTGTGCGGGCTAGAGTGAATGGAAGAAGGGAATATGAAAATTGACTTTGGTTGGAGACTATGGACTTGGCAATTGGAGGCAACTTAAACGAAGGTGAGAAATAGACTGAGAGTTTGAGGGCCAATTTCTTTTTTCTGATATGTGATGGGTCAGCTTTTTGCTTGGCTTGTTTTTCTCTTTGAGAATGAAGACTTCGCAAGATGATCTTGAAAATATAAATTCTTTGTATAGAGGAATGAAAATTCTTCCCATTAAAATGGCACTAGAAGCACATCTTTTTTTTCCTTTTTCCTTTTTATTTTAAATAATTTTAACGTTAGCTACTCACCTTGAAATCTAAACTCACTTCATCCATTCTCATTTTTATTTTAGGAACAAACTAGATAGTATAGTCAATGAATATTGCCCATTTAATACTTTTGGACAATAATTGGTTTCAATAGAATCAATTGAAAGGAAAATTTGTTGTTATTGGATTTTTGTTATTATAGTAATATCTTCGCATAATTTTTGGAAGCAAAATGTTGCTCTCGCGAGGCATCGCATTCTTATAATTTTCTCTCTCTTTCAAATGCAGATGTTGTTCCTAACCGCTTTAATCCTCAACCATCAACATCAGTGGATTAAGGAAAACGAAAAATAAAGATGCTAGAAAAAACTCAATTTTAATTGTAAATTATAGTGTGCATATGTAATCTACAATATTCTATGAAAGATGACTTTACTGTGAGGATACTAACGATGAAATGACCTACTCCATAGCATCAATGACATTAGATTCAAACGTAAAATTTAAAACCTAATTGGATGCCAAATAAAGAAATACGCTTGTCCCTATTGTCCGTATTAGCAATTCTCTACACCTCTATTATCTTACTAATATCAATATTGACTTGCTCTTTCCAAATTACTCTTAGTTGTTTGTCACCCATCTACTTATTAATTTGGCCAAAAAAGGTAGCACGTGAGAAAGTCCATATGAATTGATTGAAAACTACAAAATTGTGGCATTTTAGAATATGTCATTCATAATTGTTAATTTCATTTTTCACTTGTTGAAACAAGTAAGCCGCCATTACATCTAGGGAAAAAAAAACAACTGAAAAGCATAATCTACATACTTCAGCCTTAATCTTCACTTTCATCACATTCCAAAGAAAAAGTAACGAAAATTCAGTTATTTGGCAAGTACAATACCAAAAAAAAATGTATTATACACTAATGAGCCATGTGGATCTCCCAACAATCAGGGGCCAAGCCCTTTTGTACCTATTTTAATAAGAATTTTGTTAATAGGACACTCTTAAACACCTCATAAATATAAGCTTGTCATTTTTAGTATAAGTATCTCAAAGCACTCATTAACAAAACCATGTTGATAATGGTCATTTTCTTTTCGAATAATCATAATGGAAGCATTATATATTCCTCTTGCATAAATATAACAAAAAAAGTTAAATGATAAAATCGTTTCCCTTCATCCATGGACAACAAATCAAGAAATTTAATAGGTTTGTAATTGGGACTTTTACTCTCAACGATTTTTTACAGAGGTGTACCATTCTTCAGGCCCTAAGATATTGCATGCATCTATTTTCTTAGCCACAGACAAAACCTAGCTAGCATTTTTCCTCTAATATTCATTAAGAATTTAGAAATCATATTTGTTGGCAAAACTCTATTTAATGCACGCATATTCCCTCTAATATTCATTAAGAATTTAGAATTGATTATTTTTCATACTATAATAATGATTAATAATTAATTGATACAATCAACCCAAAAGACTCATTGCACCATATTCTTTATGTACAGAGCCAAATAAAATTTCACTAATGATCATCTGTTTTCTAGCAACAGAGACATTTGTGTCACACCGCATGACACAATCACGTGAATTCATGCTCAACCATTGATACATAAGAAATCGCACTTTTTTTTTAGAGTCAATGGTCGCTAAGGATCGATCATCGAGGGTCAACTCTCACAAGTCTATTGAGTTAGATCTTGAGGGTCGAGGGTTGCATGCAGCTCGCCTACCCTCAACCTATAATCTTTTACAATTCCTTTCACAAAATATTTCTCCAATTATTTCACAATTAATCAACTCACAAACTATTTTCAAAATGGTAGTAAATGATCAGTCCAAATTTATGTAATGGATAAGCTAACAACATCTCTCACGACATCTTTTTTTTCTTTTTTATAAATATGATGCCATGCTATGCATTTCATAACTAATAATGGATATAATCTGTCACTCTGCAAAGACAAAAAAAGGAACTTACAAATTCAAAGAAAAGATAAGCACCGCTCAAGTGCGATTGTAAAACCAACAACAAAAGCCACTTCAAGGTGACAAACTTAACAATAAGGCTCAATTTACTAAACAACACAGTTTTAACAGTAGGAGAGACCCACGAAGAATTGTTACTGACACAAAACAATCACCAGTCCATTGTGGACTCTCCCTTAAAGGATAGGAGTGCTCTTTCCGAGGATAAATTAAAGAAGAAAAGCTAACAATTTGAACTTTCCACCCTTGAACTAACAGAAACAAAATCACTACCATACTCAAGAATCTGGATTGAATTAGAGATCAGCTTCTTACAAACAGAGCATTTTGGTGAAACCTCCAGTTCCGCGGATAACACACATCACTAACAACACACAAGATGACCGCATGGGACAAAAACGGATCTCCTCCTCCTCATTAGACAAATTACGCGTAACCATCCATCTGGTACATCTCCCGATCATCCTCCGCAAGAGTGTTGGGCTCATCAACTGCAGCATGGCTCTACTGCTGTTGCTCCTGCTACTCCTGCTCATCCTGTCTACGTTGCCTCCACTTTTTCCATCTGTTCCATTTTACGAGGAAAGAAGATTTAGCATAAGCCCAGTAAAGTAAAAAATGATAATGTCTTGAATTCATTAGGATACAGAATATGGTTACAAGTTTACTCGGTCGATAGCTATCAACCTTACAAAAGCAAAACCAAGGATACCAATTGACATCTTTCCAAGAAGAATACTACTCCAGAAGAGGGCAAGATCAATGATCATTTGATCTTTTGTCGTCTTGGTACTGGAAAATGTCAAATCAGTCAATTCAATAGTAGACGAGTACTGTCAAAAAAGGGCTGCCTACCGAATATCAAACTTCTAAGTAGTAGACCCTGAAGCATAATCATGTGAACTATCCTAGAAGGAAGTATGAGATGGTCGATTCTCAACGAACTGATTCATGTGAAGCAGACTATTTGCTTACAAATCATCACATAAACAAATGACAAGCATCAAAGGAAGTGGAGACACATTTATCTTTTGACATGGAGGGGGAAATATACTAAAAAAATAGAAGGTTGTGCAGATCATCCAAAAATTCACGAAATCACACAACTATGGAACTCTCCGTGTCATGCTAAATACAAAAACACACACTTCCAAACAGGCAATTCACAACTAAAGAAAATAGTGTACATGGGCGTAAGTCCACAATTGAAAAAAGAATCTCCCCTAGCAAGCATCAAGACTAATCGAATGTCCATCCATCACCATTAAAATGTAGATGAGAGGAAAACTTACAAAAAATAAGGAAAATCTTTGCTTGACCTGATCTCTGGAATTCATTTTCAAAAGAAAAGGCTAACAGCACTGACATACTTCCCTAATGGAAGAATTTTATCTCCTCATCAAACAGTCCAACCTTCAAGAATAGAGGAACAAGAGCATCATATCAGATACTTGTACCAAAGTAAATACATCATTACAAAATTAAAGGAATTGCAACATCTAGATAATCAGAAAAATCTCAAGGTGCAAGAAACATTGCAGTTAACCATATGCATCAAGTTTACACGTCACAAACTTACAGGGTATTTACGACCAAAAAGTGCCTGGAGGAATGTGTAAGGAGAGAAGAATTCATCAGCTGTAGTTGGTGACATAATGTGGTAAGAGGTAGATGATGCCTTGAGCCATCCATGTTCACAACAACATAATCTGCTACTGGCCACTGACTGCCATCAATGACTACAAAAGGAACCTGCAGTCAAACTAACAGATGTAAGCAAGTCCAACAACTAAAGTGTAAGCTAATAATTGACTACCCTCTTCTGACACATCAAAGCAAAGTTTCTCGTAGTGCATAGTTTTGAACATCAGGACTGGGAAAAAGTGTTATAGAAATTAATTTATAAAGACAATCTCCCTAAAATGATTGTATGAAAACTTTTCTTGAGGACCTTCAATTCTGTCAGCCAAAGAAAGAGGAATCTCTGACTTTAGAAATCTCAAATCTCCAACACACAATGTGAGTAAGAAAGCATAATAACTGAATGCTCAAGACTAAAAAGTGAAGCCTTGTAAAGTTGTCTCCTATCTCTCAATATTATTAGATTCACCAACTCTACATGTATTTTTTTTTTTTTATTGGTGAAGTAATAGTATATTGAGCTTTAACCAGAACTGTATAAAGCGGATCAGAACCAAAAACTTACACTCATAAAGACAAACTAGTCAGAACGAGTGAAAATGTGCCGACAAAAACACCAAGTCACTAAGACAAGGCTATAACACCAAAAGAGCCAAACAAGGCAACCAGCTAGCTAAAACAAAGGCAACCAGCCAGCCAAACAATAGCTATCAAAAGAAAATGGGGAATCGCCACAACCAACGAGCAGCAACCAGCTGAACAGACCTGCTAACGCCAGCTACAGAACAGCCACCAGAAAAAACACCCTTGCAACAGCAAACTCCAGCTTCAAAGCACCAAGTCACACCAAGCCACAACAGCAGTAGAACCTCACAGGAACAGCAACAACAAGAACAGGAAAGCAACCACCTCAAGGAGCAAAATAGCAGGCACATTAAAGCACCAAGCCCTCAGAAGAGAAGATGATTGGGTCAAAACCCTAGTTGCGCTGAAGCCTCCTATTTCTGAATGTTAAAGCATTGTTCTTAATAAGTTTAATGAGATGGTTTTTCATGGCCGGACCGCCAACGTTTGTTCTCTAAACAGAATACTATTCATGTTCTTCCAAATTAAGTGGCATAAGGCACCAAAAGAGAACCGAGCAATACAGTAATAGAAATCCTTGCTAGAATGAAACTTCATTGCCCATTGAAGATTTTCCGACCAAGACCTATTGCGCCAAGGGAGGTTACATCTAGCAGCCCAAAAGAAAGCAAGGCTAGCAATGATGTAACAACCAAAAAATAGATGATCAATGGAGTCTGGTGTCAACATGTAAAAAGCACACACCGCATTGTCTATCCTACCATATGATAAAAGAAGAACCTGTGTAGTCAATTGGTTCTTGGTAATAAACCAAAGGTTGAATTGGAACCTCGGAGAGATCATGTTGCACCAAATTAAAGCAGCCCAAGGAACCCGGTTCTTCTTACTTCTAATGGCCTCCCAAGCCGAGGCAACCGAGAATAATCTAGAGGAACTTTCCATCCAGTTAAACCGGTCAGGGACCTGAGAAAGAATAGGGAGGGATACTCCCAAGACTCCAATATTGTCCTGATGGACTGGCCAGAAGGGGAGAAAAGGTTAGCCACCATCACCTACTTGGATAAGCTAGAACTATAAATGAGAGAGTCCGAAAACAATAGGTTTAGGAGACCTCTCGGGTGCCAATGGTAGAACCAAAAGGACATTGAGAGGTCATCTCCTATTCTCCAAAGGAAGGAAAGCCGGAACTCCCTCTTGAGTTGTAAAATTTTCTTCCAGACCCATGAGCAATGGGTTGGTTTCCTAACCACCCAAAAGTTTCTCCTTTTAAAAAAAAAAAAATCGAATGAATTCACTTGCACCAAAAGGATTCCCTGTCAGTAAAGAGGATTCAAATATGCTTAAGCATGGCCGCCTTATTACAGTCTTGTAGCCTGCGAATACCAAGCCCTCCTTCCTTGTTTGGAAGACAAACATCTCCCCAAGACACTTTAGCTCCTCCCTTCCCTAGGCCGGGGCCTTTCCAAAGAAATTGCCTCAAGACTTGTCCAATGCGTTCCAACATTGCAATAGGGATAATAAACACACTAGTCCAATAAGCTTGAATCGTATGAAGGACAGACTTGATCAACTAAAGACAACTTGCAAAAGAGAGGAAACGCTAGGTCTAGGATTATACCCTTGCAGTAATGCAATCAATTAGAAAAATATAATCCGCCTTGCCAAGCCTTGAGGAGATAATGGGCACCCCCAGATAGAGCACCAGCAACTTCCCTTCATGGAAACCGAAGGCATGGAGAATTTGACTCCAAAGAGGAGCCGACCCTCTAACAAGGAATACCTCACTCTTAGTTTGTATTTGGCCTTGGTCCACTCCAAGTCGAAAAGGTATCAAGGCCTTCCTTCAGGAGAGAAACCGAGGCCATATCAACTTCGCAGAAAAGGAAGACATCATTTGCAAAGAATAAGTGTGAAAACTCCAATGCTTTGCACCTCCAGAAGTATAAGAATCCCGGTTGCCTAGCATGTAAGCTCAGAATCCCCAAGAACACCTCAATGACCAAGGTAAAAAGATAAGGGAAGATGGGATCCCCCTGACGCAGGCCGCGACCACTCAGGAAAAAGCCGTGTAATTCCCCATTTAGAGAAATAGAATACTATGATGTGCGTACACAAACCATAATAAGCCGAATCAACTGGTCGAGAAACCCAAAAGCACAGAGAACCAGCTCGAGAAAGTCCCAATCCACCATATCATAGGCCTTTTGGAAGTCCACCTTGACTACACACTTAGAGGAATAAGGGTCTAGGTAAAATCTAAAAAGTTCCTGGGCTAGAAGAATGTGGTCCCTGATACGCCGCCCTTTGACGAAAGCATTTTGAGACTGGCTGATAACATCAGGTAGAACTACAGCCACACGGTTAGCTAAAACCTTGGTGATACATTTGTAAATAGTATTGCAGCAGACAATAGGCATATAATCATTGACTAAAGAAGCATTGGGAACTTTAGGCACCAGGACAAGGATGGTGTTATTAAGCTCCCAAAGAAGTCTCCCGAGGTAAGGAAATTTTTAACCGCTTCTAGGACCAATAGCCCTACAATCTCCCAATTATGCTTGAAAAACTCCATCCCAAACCCATCCGGTCCAGGCGCCTTCCCACGATCAAGGGAGAAAAAAGTGTTACGAATCTCAGACTTAGAAACAGGACAAGCAAGTGAACTAACCTACTCCTCACTTAGAGGATGCCATATGACCTCTTGTACATCCAGTAGCGACGGCCTCAAAGGCAAGGTCCTCGGCGCTAGGAGTTCTTGAAAGTGGGAAACAAAGGTGTGCTGCACCACCGCTGGATCCGAGACAAGAATATTGGATGTGTCCATGATAGAAAGAATTATGTTCCTCAGATGTCTCCTATTGACATAGTGGTGGAAGAACTTAGTATTCGGGTCACCCTCTTTGAGCCACTTGATTCTGGACTTCTGTCTAAAGAATGACTTTCTAACTCCGCAAATCTACAAAGTTCCGCTGTTGAGTCTTTCTCCAACTTCGCAAGAGCTTCGCTGGTCGAGTCCTACTGAAGACTAACTTGGGTGAGCCGAAGAGCATTCCTCGCCACAGCTACCTTTTCAGAGATATTAGAGAATGACTCCCTATTGAGCTACTTTAAACGGCCTTTGAGATTTTTTAGCTTGCTCACTAACCTGTACATGAGAAAACCTTCATCGAGACTCTCCCATACTTGAGTAATAATAGCATGGAAGTCTAGGTGCTTTGTCCATAAATTGAAGAACTTAAAAGGTTTCCTCCGATGAACTGGTGCAACACCTTTATTACCATAGGAGTATGGTCAGAAATGCTAGGGGCCAGGAAGGAGGCTTCCGAATAGGAGAATTCTTGGCTCCATTTTGTATTGATAAGCACACAATCTATCTTCCTTAGTTTCCGGCTAGCTCTAGATAAAGTAGACCAGGTAAAGCGAAGGTATGTTGACCTCAGATCTTCCAACTCTATCTGAGAAAGGCACTGATTAAATTCATCAAAGTAAGGAATCCAAGAGTTTGAACTCCCAATCCGATCAGATGGGTCCCTGATGGCATTAAAATTCCCAGCCACCATCCAAGCCGAGTCCCGCAAGATAGAATTCTTCCGAACAAGGTCCGCCCACAAAGGCCGCTTAGCTAGAAAGGTATGCTCTGCATGGACCGCCGAGATACAGCAAACCAGCTCGACAAAATAACCTTAAGACTCCCATGGACCGCCTGAGCATTAAAAGATGACACCTCAAAAATAACTAGGGAAGGGTTCCAACCGACCCAAATCCTACCCCTCGAGGAGAACTCGTAATTGGCCACCCAACACCAACCCGACAAGAGGTTTGCAGAGATAGAACCAAAAAGAGATTCCGGGACTTCAGTCTCCAACAAACCGACAAAACATGGCCCATTAAAAGTAACTAAATTCCTAACTTTTGCCTACCTAATAGGGTTAACTAAACTCTTAATATTCCAAAAACCTATATACATAAATAGTATAGTATAAAAGGACAAAGCCTACCTCCACTTGCTTGATCTCTGCCAACTAGACACCGACCTAGGCTGAACAGTAGGAGGAGGGGCTGGGCGTATCTAAGTCTTTTCCTATCTAGGGTCAAGTTCCTTACAAGTGGAGGTGACCCTAGGAGAGGGAGGGTCCAATAGATCATCATCATTCGAACTACTGACCTGATTAGCAAGCCCATCCGATACTTCATCAGAGGAGGACGGAGCAATAAAGTTCGTGGTAGTCGCCGGTTTGTCCTTAAGAGTGCTAACGGGGATCTCAAGGGAAGCGCAAACCTGCGTCTGCTCCTTCAAGCACCTTTGGTTCCTCTAGGCAAAAGTGGAAGGCTTCCCTAATCCTGAAGAGACGTCCTTCAAATTTAGGGGTTGGTCCGTTTCAAAAGGCGCATCCGGAAGAGAGGATAGCCCCTCCTTGGGTGTGGTGAGGGAATGCTTTTTCTTCCTACCACCAATCTAGTTCCCTTCAAGCCCAAGACCAGCAATGTCGCAGCCGCTTCTGAAACAAGGGTCGAGGGCTAGATAGCAAGAGCAAGGAGTTCAACAATTAAGTCTTGTTGGGCTTCTCCTTCTGGGCCTAAGGGGGCAGGAGGCTAGGCACACTTGTAGCCAAAAGCGCCATAGCTCGGGCACGTAATTGGTCGCCATTTGTACTCAATCTCCACATAACAAGATTTCCCATCGAGGTCTATGTCCATTGAGTTACACTTAGGTTGTGTTGCTGATATCTCCACACAAACTCTTGCAAACGAGATCATTTTCATTTGCTTGGTACAGAGATCAACATACAGTGGTTTGCCCACTGCACTGGCACTGTACTTATCCCCATCACAAACCAAAGCGCAAAGGAGAGATTCTTCAGCCTAATCCAAACAAGGATCGAGAGTGGCTGTCTTTCTTAAGCTCCAGCCTCAATTGCCATTGTTGTAGGACCAAAGGAACTCCAACGACCGGTAGCGGGCCACCATCTAATATCTTCCTACGGAACTCACTATTCGGGATGTGAAAAAAATAGAACCCTTAGTTATCAGCCAAGACTTCAACCAATTTATGCCCCCAGGCATGCTTCAAAGCTGTCTTGGTTAATTTGAATGGGAGTTTCTTCCCAATGTAGTACTCAACTAGGCATTCATGCCATTTAGGGACGGTAGCCTCTAAAATTTCAATAGACAATTTAATAACAGGCTTATCATCAACATAGGTTGGGGGAATAAACAAAAGATCATACCCCTTGGTCGCTGTTTTAGCTATGCTGGCCCACGAATAGACGGGATGGGGATCCTTTCCTTGTAGGGTGTTGGGCTGAGAACGCTTAAGGTGGACCTAGTACGGGAACGACCACAAGAAACATCAGGGCCTTGCGGGGCCTTACGGGACACTCGAGGGCCTCCGCTTGAGGGAGCCTCATCAGCCTGAGGTGCTACCGTAAGTCCAGCAGCAACTAAAGAGGGCTGAGCTTGAGGACCCAAGGAGGGAAGGCCCACCAAAACCATCCACAACAAGTTAGGCCGAGGCCACTTCACCAGTCATCATTGCAGACGAAGAAGCCATGCCAGATGATGAACCTGAGAGGAAACCGAAACCCTAGCACAAACAAAGCATAACTCTAGAAGGAGGGCGAACCAGTCCAATCGGTTCGGTGGGAAAGAAAAGGAGGGGAAGGCAAGCCCAACCTCCAAAACTCAGCTCTAACCGTCAGTCACAGCTTCAGAATCAAGCAAAATCAGTAGCACAGGAATAGTGGCAAAATTGCTAGAAAAGACAGCAAATATGAACAGTATCTACCAACTCTACATGTATTTATATGTGAGGAAAGCAATAAACTCCCTTCTACCATGATAGAACACATCAACCTTAACCTGCTATCAAGAAACTCGATTCTTTTGAAAGAATAGAACTTTCACTACCTCTTAATTTGGATAAAGTATAGACCTTATCATGCACTATCCAGAGATTAGGAAATGAACACCATGTGATGTCCCGTGGCAAAACCAATTTTGATATGTCTACCATCACAATTATATGTACAGTCTCCCAAACATTTCCAATCTCAAAGGCAAAAATAAAATGTGAGATTACACCTTAAAACTAGAAGGAGGTACATGGTTCCTAGCTGAAGACAAGCAATATGTAATGGAATCCCACTCAAGAATGAGTAACAGAAGCTTTAAGAGCAGCTTTCCAGTGAGATATATTTTAAAAGTAAGATCCAACTTCTGGAAAAAATCTGCTTACCATTCTTAGCGATGAGGATTTTTGTTCCCACAATAATCTGACAAGATAGCCCCTAGATCTGAACTCCATCCGAAAAACCCCTTCCACTCATTGTATATGCCCTTCATAATGAAAACAGAAGATCAAGCTTATCAAATGATCATGCAAACCTAAGGTAAACAGGAAAAAATCCATTTTAGAAAAGCCATGATTGACACAAGTAATTATGACATTTTAACGCATGAACTGCAATTTGCTCCATTATGCAGACTTCGCAAACTAGGAGCGACCGCTGGTGTTATCAATTGGAACTCACAATTAGGCACAAGAAGGGTATTGGCACCCGGTGCATGTGAAAGCCCCTCAAATATGAGAGGAGACCTAACAGCAGGGAGACCCCGAATCCTAGACTTCTTTCTCTACTTTCTAAACATTGATCTTCTCCTTGGTCTAAACACTTTCTTCTTGCTTATTCTCCAGGTATGTAGAGACCAAATCAACATTGTGATTGTGTCTTCCCAAACCGGACTTGTATATCATTTTTAAGGCCCAAAAGCACTAGTGCATCCATCTCCAGTGCATTTTAATTTCCCAAACAAGAATATCTTGAGAAGATAAAAGCGGCGCATCTATCCTACTGCAACAAGTTACTCTGTTAAAATTCTTCTTTGATATTTCCTTCCTTCATCAAGACCAAAATTACATTAAGACACAATCTTAAAACTCATCGTATGTACAGAAGAAGAAGGAATTCACGTGCTAAACCAACACTATTAGCCATAAGCTAGAAAACTCTCGACTTTCAAAATGTCAGGTTTACTTCACATCACAAAAGAAGAATAGAAGTAACACAACCATACCAGCAAATGCACTTATACCAGATGATGCAGCCTCCCCACAAATCATGAAATCCTCCTTGTCTTGACATCCACTTATATTGAGACCAACCATTCAAAAAGGAAGTAGTAACGACTATGACATTTCCAAGACTAACTACACAAATTCACAAGGGCTCCTCGACGTGGTATTGAAAGAGAAGACGAAGCATCCATTGACTGAAGTGGGCAATAAAAGACATGACTTGCTTACACTGATGCAAAGCACACGGATAGAATATCTGCTCATGAGACATATATTTACCCCTTGTACACATCTTCATGTTTTAATCCAAAAGAGTGCGTGTACACACACTCATCGTTTGAGTCCTCTGTACGATCACCACCCTATTGTCGCAGTCCTGCGAGACCAACACATTCTGCCTCAAGCTCTTCCACGTCCCTCCTTCGACAGCCGATTTCGCCTCCACGAGGCCACGCACGATCACGAGATCCTTCGTTCCGACCGGCTCGACGAATCGGGCTCCGAATCAAACCGCCTTTGAGGGAGAGCACGGACCGGAGGTGGCAACGCGGACCGAGGGGGCGTCTTGGAGCTTGTGGAGAGTGGAGGAGCTCGAGGTGAACTTGACGATCGTGCGGACAGCGGCGTAAGCAAGGGTCAGGCCGATGATGGCGCCGTCTAGGCGCTCACATGTGAGCTAAGCGCGGTGGCGGCGAGTGTGATCACAGTCGAGGCGGAGGCGCATTGGGGCGGCGGGAGCGGCTCTCGGCGGTGCGGAAAAGACGTTCTGCTACACTAAAAATATCCAACTCTCGACAATGACGGTTCACAGCTGGGAGATTGAAACTGATAATTGGGCTGATGGGCCGATCCTAAGCCTCATGATTAAGTTGGGCCAAGCCCAATTTCGTACAATCGTAGCTTGGTGACCAGCCTTCACTTTAGAAGAGCTGTCACATTCAGGTTGGGTTCTGTTTGGTCAAAGCCGAGGCAAAAAGGCCCTTTTCAAATATCATCAAATTCATTTGTAGTTTTAGGAAATTGATGGAGAGATTCATGGTGAATTTGAAGGCTAATAGGGAAGTATTTAGGGATGCCCTCAGATTGAGGAGGTTCGAAAAAAGATGTATTTGCATGGATTCTTGCAAGAGTAAGCATGAAGTTGGAGAGTTGGAAAGAAAACTTGCTGTCAAAACCAGGGAATGAAATATTGATCAAGTCTGTTGTGCAGGCTATCCCACAATATGCTATGTCCATCTTTAAACTCCCCATCTCAATTTGCAAAGCCATTGAGAAGAAAATAGCAAACTTTTTGGTGGCGGAGTGGAAACAAGGCTGCTGGAATTCATTGGAAAAAATGGGAGCATCTAAAACTCAGAAAGGAAGAAGGTGGGCTCGGATTTAAAGATCTCTTATCCTTCAATAAGGCGATGTTGAGCAAGCAAGCTTGGAGGATATCCCAGCAACCTTCCTCACTCCTAAGTCAACTTCTTAAGGGACTATACTACCCACAAGGTGACTTTTGGAACGCTGGAAAAGGATCTAGACCATCGTGGGGATGGCAAAGCATCGTCGTGGGAAGAGATTTGATAGCTCCTCAAGTGATATGGGCTGTGGGCAACGGACAAACTATATCAATCCGAGGAGATAAATGGTTGAAAAGCGGAATTATTGGAGGGCCAGCATCAAGAAACGAGCCAGAAAAAGTGGCAGCTTTAATACAGCAACGGGATGGGAAATGGGATGTGGAAATACTACGGTCTTTGTTCGATAATAACAGAGTTAAGGAAATCCTAAAAACCCCTATAGGACTACCGTCTACAGCAGACAAGATGGTATGAATGAGCAACAAATCAGGGGATTATTCAGTGAAAAGCGGGTATATCTATTGCAGAAATCAAACAGCCAACCCAACAAACACATCAGCATCCTCCTCTCATCAAACAAAGCTAGATCTCTGGAATCTCAATTGGAAATCAAATTCTCTACCTAGAGTAAAACAATTCATATAGAACGCATGTCAGAATGCTATACCAACTATGGAAAACCTACACAGGAGGAGAATTGTATGCTATACCAACTGTGGAAAACCTACACAGGAGGAGAATTGTACCTAATCCTCTATGCCCAATCTGCAAAAAAGAAGTCGAAACTACTGAACATGCGCTACTGCTCTGCCCCTGGACCATAGAGTTATGGTGAATGAGCCCCCTCCACCTCCAAATTTCCAGAATTGGGTTAATAAGAATAGATGAATGGCTATACTCGATCAGAGAGAATCCAAGTAAAGCTCAAGATTTCAACCCGATTGCTGTCACGACCTCCTTTTTTTCCGTCCGAGGAAAAGAAAGAATGGTTTAGGGGTATTTGCCTAAAGAGGCGGACCAATGGCCCTAAATTAGGCGCGAGCTCTCCCAAGCCCATACCTCGCGCAACATTGGATTTTGAATTTTAGTTCTTAACAATCTATATAATTCTAGGAGTCGCCACTAGCCTATTAGGGTCGGCTAGAAACCAATCAAGACACGGGAGTGTTGTCTCGATTCCTATGCAACCAGAGATTTCTAGGAACGGGGACTTGTTTACACCAATGTTTCTATTAGCGCCCTTGCGGTACCACTAACTTGGAAGGTTGTTTATCTAAATGGCCATACAATCTTGATTACCAATTATAATCTTTATGAAACCACTAAGTGTCCATGCAAATGTTTTTTTTGTCGTTTTTTTTTAATGTCTAGACTAATCCTGACATGATTTAGAAGAGAAATTTACACTCAAATTAATGAAAAGCGACGCGTAATTTAACATCCAAGAAATTGAAATGACTTGAAAATAAACGTAGAAAAGGTAAACCCGATACAAGTCGGGCAAATAATATTACATGGCCTTGTTATCACGCCCCGGGACAGGACCCCCGTGAGCAAAATGAAAAGTTAAATATGCATGAAATTACTCTAGATGCATGAAATCACTCTAATTAATTTTAATCTATGCAAAATAGATTATTTACAAAAATGGTTATAAAATACCAAAAAATCATTAAATTAAGAAAATGACATTTTTAAAATTAGGAAAAATTCTTAGATGTCATTTCTATCATAATTTGATATCATCCATCATTTTTATAATTTTTTGAAATTTTCATATTTTTTTATTTTTTATTTTTTTTATTTAAAATTGATTCGCTAAACCGGTATATGACGATTTGCACTAATATGGGACTGCCCAGTACATGAATATAACAAGAACCAAGCTCAAATCGACCGTTTCAAGATCGAAACTTGGTTTGCGCATTTCGTCGAACACTTGGCGTGCATCAAATCATTCCAAACCAACTTCCTCGGGCTATGTTTGCGGCCTTCAATCTCAACGCATGAACAATCTTATGTGGAACTAAAGTATCAAGATCATATTACCACATGCAGGGAGCAAGATCAGATAGAAATAATAGCTTAAAACACCCAAGAACTAGGTTGAAATCGGTCTCAAATATGCAAGTCTGAACTGATTTTACAAATCTGGGTTTGAACCCAAATCAAACAAACAGGTTGCATGCCCATATTCAAGCCCCATCACTTATCACATGCAAGATCTAAGGGAAACATTACTTAGTCCAAGTGAAAGTAGGTAACATGAGCTTTCAAATATAGCGAGCATCACAGAGGATGACCGAACGAACGCATCAAAACGACCTCTCCAAGGAGCACACATGCAACACTCTTGAGGAGATTTCAAACACTTAGAAAAATTTCAGCCTCAGAAATCAGTTTTCCGGGCTGGTTTTCCTCTTGATTTTCATGATCAAAACATGCTCAAAATCGAAAATAAGTACATCTAGGATACTTACCTTACTTCCTAGTTTCCTTTTCAAGTGGTTCTTGGCCAAGGAAACCGAGAAATTGCCCTCTGGAAGCACGTGGAAGTTGGCTTCTTCAACTGGAAATGAGATCTGCAAAAAAAAAAACTGACAACGAAGGTTTTCGTTGACCTCTAAAATTAGACTTCAAGACGTATTTTGTTGGAAAACTTGACACCACACCAAACTATATGTATTCTAGTTTGGGATAAAAGTCAATATTTTCCTCATTTGTCTTTAAAATTTCTCAAAAACACTGGCTTTCCTCACTCGTGACCAACCAGTCTCGACACTTAGAAAAATTTTCGGACTTTCTTGGCCCGCCAGGAGGGCACTGTTTCGGGGGGCTTTAGGAGACCTTCCCGATCTCCATTTGGGACGTGCGACCTATGGATGGAAAGATCTTTTGAGTGAAGTTTCACTCTCTAGTTGAAGGTTTTGGCTAATTTTGGCCGAAGGGTTGTGAAAATCTCACTTTTATCTCTCAAGGTCGGTCTGGATTTTCTGGGTTTTTGCTTTTCTGGAGTTGCTTCTGAAGGTGTCTTTGGACAACGATTCCGAGCTCTCCTCTCCCCCTCTCGTCTCCTCTCTCTCATCCCTTGAAATAGCTTGTTTCAGTGATCTTATCCCCCGAATAAAGGGATTTTTGGTCAGCCTTTTGTCCACCTACCAGGCCTGTCAACCAGGCTACTCCACCCACTCTCTGACTTAGCCAATTTTTTAAACTTCTGCAGCTGTTGAGTGTGCAGGTTTTGCTGCGATTTTCGGTCTTTGTCGGCGGCTTATCCCTGGAAAATTTTCTTATCCGAAAATACCCAATTTAATACAAATGTGGTCTTTTTGGCTCAATTTAATTGATTCGACTTGGCGCAAATTCAATTTCAACTTAATTGATGACCAAGATGATAATTTAAGGGCTCGGGCACAAATTTTGCAAAATTTGCGAATTGGTCCCTCGACTTTTGGAAATTCAATTTTGGCCCCAACTTGTCATTTGAATTTCAATCTGACCTCCTAGCCTTGGCTAGTCACATTTAGATCGTTGGCCCCAACTTGCTCTTTTTTTTTTTTTTTTTTTTAGAAAAAAAAACATCTTTTATTTAAAATACTATATTAAACACCTAAATAATCTATATGCAGGAATTTGACATGAAATATTTTTGGGCAAAAATTTAGGTGTCAACAATTGCCACGGTTTTGTGGTGCATTTGGAAGGATAGAAACCGATTTGTGTTTGAACATCATCCCCCGTCTCCGTATCAGACCCTGTCCAAAGCCATAGCTCTACATGAGAACTACACGAACTGCAACAGCAAGCCAACAGCAGCAAAAAAGAACAATACCCATAAGCACAGATGGATTCCACCGCCACCAAACATACTGAGCATCAATATAGATGCTTCTTTTGTCGGGGACGGAGTCGACAAATCAGATCTTGAGAGGAGTCATGTGACCGGGTACAAAGCAAGTCGAGCTGTGGTGGAGAACAGAGAAGACATTCGTAGAGATGGAGCAGCCGACACTCCTCCGGAAAGTTACAGAGATAACGAACAGCAAAAAAGCACACCATCTTCGTAGGAATGGTACGCAGAGCCTTCAAATGGAAGATCCGAAAGAAGAGTAGAGCTGGAGAAAACACGAAAAGGGGTCACACAACCTCCCGAGGAAGGATCTGCAGGGACCATGAACAGCCTTGAATTAGAAGCTTACCCGGCGACGATGAAATATTACCATCGGATCGCGATTCGGACAAACGAAACCGAAAGAGTTGGAACGAACCGGCGCTCGGGGTAAACGAGAGCAGCGACCACATACAAGGCGGGGAGGGGAAAGGGCTGCGAACGTAATCTCCGATCAAGCTGTTGAACCGTAGGAGAGAGGCAGCAACGGGCAAAAACCAACTCATCCAAGCCGCGAGGGAGACCCCAGCGGGCGGAGTGCGGGCAGTGATTTCAGCACCTCCTCTGTCGGGCATGAGCGAGAGCTGATGTAGCTAGTATAAGCACCTAGAGGGGGGTGAATAGGTGCAAAAACAATTTCTCGAGATACCACTGTAATACTAAGCAGATAATAGAAAGGAAATACTCTTTTGCTTAACCAAAATGAATTACGATCAAAGTAAAGTAAAGTAAAGAGTAGGGAAGAGAAAATAGAACACAAGGTTTATAGTGGTTCGGCTCATCATAAGCCTACGTCCACTCTTCCGCACGACGATGACCCTATCTACTGGATTCCACTATGAACAAAAAAGATGTTACAGCACAATTCTTCCTTGATTCCACAGTGTGGATGTTTTATCACACTTTCTCAAGGTTTCTCACAAGTATAAACTCTCTTTTGAGTACAAGATTTTCGCTCAAATAAATTGACTAAACAACAGGAAGCTTTAGACTTTGGAATTATTCTATCACGCACACCACGAACAACTTAGAACGTCTTCCTTATATAATCCTTCATGCCATCATACCCGTTGGCACTTACTAAAGGAATTCCTCCAATCTACCCGTTGGACGGAATCAATCAAGAAGATTATTCGAGCTATTAAAGGAACGTGTCGATAGCCCATCAATCATGTTCGCCCATACAATCAGGATCTCGGTTTCCATAAGTAGAACCTTCCACGAATATTTCGCCAATCATCGAATCCTTGATCATCGAATCAATCTCGATCAATTTAAAGGGATTTCGTTATGTCATCTCCAGCCAAGAGATCTTCTCTAGTCGATAAGGTCATATCCTTAATGAAACATCCAGTTCTAGATAACCTTTCTTCAACGGATTAGAGACTGTCAATGAGGATAGACTTTGAGTCTTGAGTCTGGCTGTCCGGAGGTCTTCAGACTTTAAATAGCAGAGTCTGCAAACCTTCAGACTAGACTGATGGAAACGTTTTGTCAGCTTCAAAACACTTCAAGAAGATTTCTCCAACAAGAGTCACCAGATCTGGAGCTGCAGAGACAAACCATACCAGTTCTTCGGGCAAACAGAGGACAGATCAGGTACAGGAGCGCCATCGCCTGCATCTGCCGTGACTCGCGGGGAAGCCTGGTTGATGGATTTTTGAAAACAATTGAAGCCTCTTCAGCAGAACAAGCTGAAGCGAAAGCCCTCATGGAAACCCTAGAATATCTCTCAAGCCGATCGACTGAAGCTATGCAAGTACAATATGACTCCCTGCTGCTCATGCAAGCAGTTCAGCAAAAGACAAAACCAAGTTGGGAAGTGGCAGGGCTGGTGGACCGGATCCGCAAACGAATGGAAAAATTTCCGGGCCTCACTTTGGCCCACTGTAGAAGAGAAGCGAACAAGCCTGTGGACTGGGTTGTAAGAGCCCATCGGAAACAAATCCTCCCCAGAATCGGGTAAAATACCCCGATAGCCTTACTAGATTTACTTACCGCTGATGTTTCTAATGTATTAGCTTCGAACTTATCCAAGTAAATGAAAGTAGATGCAATTCCGACCAAAAAAAAAGAAGGCTAACAAGCTCTAAATGTTAAAAGAAAATGTTAGGAACAGAAAGCAAGAGATGGAGACAACTTAAGAATGCTCCGAGCTTGGGAGATTATTGCAAACTTCTCAATGTATTGATACAAATTGAGCTTTGTTATTGTTAATGATATTATAACAATAAAATGAACAATAACATTACCTATATTGCAACCGTAAATGGAGCAAATCAGAACAAGTGTGTATTACTGGTCGTGGGAATTTATGAATTGTAAGATAATTTCTGCATTTACAAAAATGCAAGAACGTAGATGTAATTTAATAGTGGCGAAACTAATTTTACCAGCACAAGATACAATTATGAACATCCTTTTGCTTTTATGATACAATAAGGTATATTACTTCAACAAGACTACATTAGCGATTTACAAAGAATAAGTATAATTAAGATCATAGAGGATTAGCACTTGCTCAATTTACCAATTACAAGGGAAATTACTACTTTAAAGTTGCATTACCTATCTTAAGAGATGTCACTACTTTGAAGTAAATTATTCCTTCCATAACACAATATAATACTTGGTAATTATATCATAATGCAATAGATTATCCCAAACTATGGCCAATAACAAATACTCGGTAATTAACTTAAAGCTTTGGTAAATTGCTAAATTCCTCATAATTCGATTGCATCGATCGATCGTCTGGAAATCTTTATAGAAAATAGCTACATGCCTTTACACTTCATAAATTAGAAATGTCATTACAAGTAAATATTAAGTAATATTATAGTTTTCTGCAATAAACTGTGATTGGTAGTTCACTTCCTAATTGTTATTAGAAACTTCTCTTTAAAATTTGTAACTCCATAATGATATTAGTAATACCAAGTAATTATCCTATTGCGTAATTTTCCTCAGAAAGTCATAATTTGCAGTTTGTATCTCTAGTAATTATACCTGCAACAATTGTAATTTGCTTGACATTGTTGGGATCTCAATTGCACCTATATTTATTACTTTCCTTTTTTTATGTATGCAATATAGAGCTCGTTTGGTTCGGCTTTTGAGGAATGCATTTGCAAAAATGCAAATACCTTTGGGTGAAATTAGTTTCCCGAAATGCAAATAGCGTTTGGTGAATTATAATTCTAAAGTGTATTGAGAAACAATTTTAGACAAAATATCGTTCGGTAAAATTTGCATTTGTAAATGACTTTTATTAAATTTAAAAAAATAGTTGTATTTTTTTTTTTTTTTTGAAATCTAGCCATCGAACCGCCAGATCTAGCCTCCCGGGTCACGCAACCTCGGGCGACGGCCGCCGGGGTCGCGCGACCTCAAGCGACCATTGCCTGGGGTCGTGCGATTCAGGCAACGGCCGCCTGAGTCACGCGACCCATGTGTCGCCTGAGGTCCAGCGACGGTCGCCAAGGTCAAGCGACCCTCAAGCGACAGTCGCCGATGCTCGCGACCCCTTGGCCGGCGGTGGTCGGCCTCCGATCAGCTTCTCCGTACGGTGGTTTTGGAGAAGATGAACAGTACCGAAATTTACATTCTGAAAATGCAAGTTCCCAAAAGACCTCTAGATTTGCTTTGGACTAAGGGCCCTTAGAGTCCTTTGGAGATGCAATCGCATCTTGTTAAAGTCGCCCAAAAAATCTAACTAAACACGTTTACATTTGGCCAATGCACTTTAAACTCCCAAAGCCCATTTCCAAAGCAAACGGGGCCGTAGCAGCACAATTTTTAGCATTAAATGCCTATCACCTGCTAATTAAACTAATCAGTTAGTAAAGTACTGCATCGGATTTTTTTTTTTTAAATCATAAATTTACCGTTTCAACCTCCAGCGTACCATCTACTTTCCTATCTGACGAGGGGTATATTGGGAACAAGCGGAAAGAGGCTAGTTATCCGTTAGAAATTTAAAAATAAAAAGAAGAAATCCTAACCCAACGTCACATCATCAGCTCTCTTCGTCTTCTCCTTCTGCTTATTTCCCTTTTTTTTGCCCTCTCTCGATCGGAGCAGGCCGATGATCGGCGAATGGACGCCGCAGCGTTGGGGCACTTTGGTCGGGGCTCGGCGAAGGCGATAGGCTGATCACCGGCGTGCGAGGGCTTGTTGGAGTTTGAGGTGGATCGGTAAATTTTCTCTAATTTTTTCGCCTTTTGGCTTGTGTGATTGGGTGCTGATGCCGTCATTAGTGATAAATCCTGTCGTAAGAGCTTAAGAATCATATCCCGACTTCTAAATAGCAGTTTTTCCTTACATCGATTTAGACTGGAATTACTGTTTTTCATATATCTTTTGGAATTTGCCCTTTTGTAACATGAAGGTAACAGTGAAATTACCTCATCAGTCGTACTGTCTGAAGAAGTTTATGCGCAAAGAAGAAATAAGAAATCTTGGGATGAGGGAACAGTAGAGAGATCTTGAGATGGAAAACTTCTTTCTATTCTTTTCTTTTGTTACTTTGAATCACGAGAGTTAGCCTTTTTATATACAATGGCTATCTCCGGAAAGCTTTTTTCTGGTATTGAACAGTTGAAGAAATGATAACTAACTAATCAAGCAAAAACTAACTAACTTCCGTAACCTGAAGTACACCGGACTAGCCGCCGAGACTTGCCAAGACTTGCAAAGCATTATACGAAGTGTTCGAAACAGGTTTTCTTCTCATTCTTCTCAGCAGCATTTATATTCTCTACTTCCTCTTCTTCATATGTTTTCTCTTCGTTGCTCTTGTATATCTTATTTCCCCTATTCTTACTGATATCAGTAATAGCATCAGTAGAGCTTCTATTCTTGCTGTTCTTAACATCCCCCCTCAAATTGGGAATGGGTGAGAAACCAATTCCTAATTTGATTCGTAGCTGATAGTGTGTAATACGAGGGAGAGATTTTGTGAATATATCAACAAGTTGATAGTTACTTGGAACATAATGAAAGTCTATCTCAATGTGTTTGGTGCGAGCATGTAAGACAGGATTGATAGTAAGAGAAATGGCTGATTTATTGTCACAAAAGAGCTGTGTTGGACGAGTCAATGAGCATCCTATATCACGAAGGACAAAGCTGATCCAGGTAAGTTCAGTAGATGCAGATGTAGAAGCAAGAGCACGATACTCAACTTCTGTAGAGGATTGCCTGACTGTGGATTGTTTCTTTGCTACCCAAGATATGAGATTGGAGCCAAGGTATGTACAAAAACCTGTTGTTGATCTTCTTGTTTCAACACATCCTGCCCAGTCTACATCTGAGAACCCATACAAGTGCAGAGAGCTTCGAGAGTGAATGAAGACTCCAAGACTTATAGTGCCTTTGACATATCTCAAAACTCTCTTGAGTTTATGTAAGTCTGCAATAGTGGGTTTCGTATTTTTCGACACGCCTGATTTGTAGCATATGCAATGTCAGGTCTTGTTAAAGTCAGATACTGAAGGCCACCTACTAAGCTTCGATACTCGACAGGATTGGAGAGGGGAGCAAAATCATTTATCAGAATAATTGGTTTTAGTGATATAAGGGTGGTAATTGGTTTGCACTCAAGCATATGAGCTCGAGTAAGAAGATCACTAGCATATTTAGTCTGGCAAAGAAACTAGTGATCAAAAGTATTTTTAACTTCAATGCCAAGAAAGTAATGTAGTGGGCCAAGGTCTTTCATATAGAACTGAAGACTTAGAGAATGGATAAGGTTGGAAAGTAATTGAGAGGAGCTTCCAGTCAGGATAATGTCATCAACATATAGTAGTAGAAGAATGGTGTCTGTATCAATATGATAGATGAATAAGGATGGGTCAGTTGAGCTACAAAAGAACCCATATTCAAGCAGAAAGTTGCTAAACTTGTCAAACCAGGCTTGAGGAGCTTGTCGAAGTCCATAGAGAGACTTTCTTAGGAGAATACATGATGAGGTTTCTTGGGATCTTGAAAACCAAGAGGCTGCTCCATGTAAACTATCTCATTCAATGTACCATGTAAGAATACATTTTTGACATCTAGGTGATGGATTGGCCAATGTTTCATCATGGCTACAAATAGAACCATACGAATTGTAGCATGTTTGATGACTGGACTAAAGGTTTCTGTAAAGTCAATGCCTTCTTCCTGATGAAATCCTTTATCAACCAGTCGAGCCTTAAGTCTATCAAGGCTACCATCAGCTGCAAGCTTTGTTTTAAATACCCACTTACAGCCAATGACATTCATTTGACCAATTCGAGGGATTAATTCCCAAGTTTTTTTTTTTCTGATAAAGTGCATCCATCTCTTCTGTCATTGCTTTATACCAGCCTTTATGTGCTAAGGTTGATTTGATTGTTTTTGATTCAGTAGGTACTTCATATATAGCAAGACATGCATATCGAGGATTGGTCTTGATAATACCAGACTTAGACCTAGTCTACATAGGGTGAGTAGGTAATGTAGCTTGTGAGTTTGTCTGATTATTTGAAGTGTGTTGTTCCATATTTGGTCCATCTGTTGTCCCAGTTATGGGAACAGGTATTTCAACTCATTGTGGACTATTCTGAGTAGTGGTGGACACTTGATCCATAGGAAATTCAGCTGGAGAAACAAACTTGTTCTGTGCATTCAGGTGAGACCATTCCATTTGTTTGCTTAGCTGTGGATTCTTGTTCCCAACCTGTATACTGAGAAGTTGAATGTTTTATGTGATCAGTAGTGGAGGAAGCTAGGAACTGCTCTTCTTCTGTCCACAACTTATACAAGTGTGTGTAGGAAGGATAAACTGTTGCTAATTTCTGAGAGAACGGGAAGAAATTCTCATCAAATACTACATGTCGACTAATGTAGACATGACCAGTAGTAGGGACAAGACATCAATATCCCTTATAGTGATCATTGTATCCTAGAAAGACACAGATTAGTGACCATGGATCAAGCTTGTGCTGTGCATATGGTCGAAGACAAGGATAGCAAGCACAGCCAAAGGTTCTGAGATGGTCATATCTTGGCTTATGCTGATATAATTTGCTGAAGGGAGACTGCATCTGTAATTTTTTAGTAGGAAGAATGTTAACAATGTAGTTGGCTGTTACAAATGCATCTACCCAAAATTTTAATGGAATTTTTGCATGGTATAGCATAGCCAAACCAAGTTCAACTATATGTCGATGTTTCCTTTCAGGTATTCCATTCTGCTCAGGTGTATATGGACAGAGTGTGTGTAGGAAGGATAAACTGTTGCTAATTTATGAGAGAACGGGAAGAAATTCTCATCAAATACTACATGTCGACTAATGTAGACATGACCAGTAGTAGGGACAAGACATCGATATCCCTTATAGTGATCACTGTATCCTAGAAAGACATGGGTTAGTGACCGTGGATCAAGCTTGTGCTGTGCATATGGTCGAAGACAGGGATAGCAAGCACAGCCAAAGGTTCTGAGATGGTCATATCTTGGCTTATGCTGATATAATTTTTGAAGGAGATGCATCCGTAATTTTTGAGTAGGAAGAATGTTAACAATGTAGTTGGCTGTTACAAATGCATCTACCCAAAATTTTAATGGAATTTTTACATGGTATAGCATAGCCAAACCAAGTTCAACTATATGTCTATGTTTCCTTTCATGTATTCCATTCTACTCAAGTGCATATGGACAGGAGATATGCTGTTGAATGCCACAGTTCTGTAAGTGAGTTCTGAATTTTTGGCTAATAAACTCTCCTCCACCATCACACTGGAAAGTCTTGATTTTACAGCTCTGCTGATTTTTTACTAACTTTTGAAACATGAGAAAAATACTATAGAAATCTGACTTCAGCTTTAATGGATATATCCAACTAAACCGAGAGAAATTGTCAACAAAAAAGACATAGTACTTGAAACTCTGAAAAGATTTAACTGGAGAAGGTCCCTAAATATCATAGTGAATTTGTTCTAGAGGTTTTGTAGCTGTAGAATTTGATAATGGAAAAGGTAGAGCAGTACTCTTAGCTATTTGGCAACTTCTACATACAGACTGTGGTTCTTTGTTGTACTGAATCAGATTTTGATTCCTCAAATGCTTCAAGATATTATGATTTGTATGAGCCAGTCGTTGATGCCAGATACTTTCTGCAACAATTCTTTGTCTTTGAGTGAAGTAGACTTCTACAGCATGAGGGTCTACTCTGTACAGCCCTCTAACCTTCCTTCCTAGGCTCATGGTTGTGTTGGTGGTGTTGTCCTTGATATACACACCAGTTTTGTTAAAGATAAAGGAACAGGGGTAATCATCAGTGAACTTTGACACTGATAGAAGATTTTTCTTAATCTCAGGAACAATCAGCACATCATTTAGAGGCAAGGCATCAATTGCAGTATTCCGTATTACATTACCAATGTATTTGACAGGTAAACACAGACCATTGCCTATCATGAATGTATCAGCATTATTATTTTTAGAAAGACTATGAAGTATACTAGCATTAGAGGTAATATGGGTTGTTGCTCCAGTGTCTGGATACCATTCTTGATCATTTGCCTCCTCAATATGTAGTGCTGCTAGTGCTGTTGGTATCTCCTCATCTTGATAGGAGTTATCAAACCGATACCAACAATGTAAGGCATCATGACCAGGCCTCTTATAGATTTGACACTCAAGTCGAGTGCGTTCTACTGCTTTCTCCACCTGCACCTTTTTGTGAAGAGTTGAATTTCATGCAGGAAATGACCTGGTATCAGAATACCTTTGTGCTGATACATTGTATGATCTAAATCCTTGAACAGGACCCAAGCCAGAGGAGGTATTGAGTTGTTTGAACTGTTGATTTTCTTGTTCATAGTTTGAGTTATTATTTCTGTAACTCATGTTTCTTCCAGGATAACCAAAGTTCCTATATTGGGCATTATATGTTCTTCCTCTTCCATAATCTCTTCCTCCACGATTATTTGTTCTTGATCCTCTAAGAATAGTATTATGTTGTATATATTCTCTGTCAGCCTCTTCTTTATGTATAGCTTCAGTTTTCCTCTGGCCATAGTAAGCTAGGTTAGGACTGAACTGATTTAAAGAATAATTCTGTAACCTGGCTTCGAATCTTTCTAAGTGTGAGATTACTTCATCATATTCTAGTTGGGGCTTTAGGCAATAGATTGTAGTTTTAAAACTTTCATACTCAGATCCCAAGCCTTCCAGAACTCCAAATAGTTTTGTGATTTCATCAACTAGTTTTCCTATGGCATTCAATTGATCACATATTAACTTGTACTCCCTGAGGTATGTTGATAATGTTCGTTCACGTTTCTGGCAAGCCTGCAATTTTCCTCTTAACTCGAACTCCTTAGCTATTGACTTTTGTGTAAACCGATTTAGCAGAGTTTGCCAAACTTCATCAGCAGTATTTAAGCCAATTATCAAGCTGAGTATATTTTCTGATACAACACCACTAATCCAAGAAGATACAAGCTGATCTGCTTTTATCCAGTCATTATAATCAGGATTAGGAACCTCAGAAGTTTGACCTCCTTCTTCGACCTGCAATGTCTTTGCAAGTGGTGAAATTTCCCCATTCACAAAACCAAACAAATCTTGGCTCCTTAAGAATCTATAGAATTGAGCTTGCCACAGAAGGAAATTATCCTCAGCTAATTTGATGGTAACAAAATTCGAGATATTAACATGAATAGGAAATGGATATCTCAAACTTCTTGCTGCCATTCTATTCTTCCTAATCTTTGATCAACTCTAGTTGCGAGACACAAATTCTCTTTGGTTTGCGAGACGTTGCTACAAGTATATTGCTGATGAAGATTTAGATGTGGATGAAAAGTACCAACTCATAGATCTTGTTGGAAGATACAGATATCTTCAGAGATCAATGAAGCTTCGAATCTAACTTCGATCTGATGTAGATTTAACTATTTTGTGCAGCATCAAGATGATTTCTTCAGGATGCAGCGGCTTTGATACCATGAAGAAGTTTATGCGCAAAGAAGAAATAGGAAATCTTGGGATGAAGGAACAGTAGAGAGATCTTGAGATGGAAAACTTCTTTCTATTCTTTTCTTTTGTTACTTTGAATCACGAGAGTTAGCCTTTTTATATACAATGGCTATCTCTGGAAACTGTTTTACAGGTATTGAACAGTTGAAGAAATGATAACTAACTAATGAAGCAAAAACTAACTAACTTCCAGTAACGGAAGTACACAGACTAGCCGCTAAGACTTGCCAAGACTTGCAGCATTATACAGAGTGTTCGAAACAGGTTTTCTTCTCATTCTTCTCAGCAGCATTTATATTCTCTACTTCCTCTTCTTCATATGTTTTCTCTTCGTTGCTCTTGTATATCTTACTTCCCCTGTTCTTACTAATATCAATAATAGCATCAGTAGAGCTTCTATTCTTGCTGTTCTTAACACTGTCTAGTGTATTTCAGTTTTGAGGAATTACCTTTTCAATTGATGATTCACTTTTGCTTATCCTTAGATCAATCCTTGTTGTCTTACACCAGAGCTTTCTTTACCACTTTTCTTTTCAAATGCTGCATGTGATTGTCCTTTCTCTGACTTATAAAAGAAATAATTTCCAATGTATCTCTAAATTCGAGTGCTCTGGAATTTTAATGTGTTTCATGTTGGTAGTTTGTTTATAAAACAAATGAAGATGTGCCTTATCCCACATCGAAAAGATGTGAGTGCGTACGTGAACAAGATTTGGCACTAACCGACAATCATTAATTTTATTTATTGAAAATTCGGATTTATTTCTATAAAAATTAACTATAAAGTCTTGTTGAAACAAGTGCGACTAGTCACGAAAAGTTACAACTATTTATTATTTATTATTTATTTAAATTTCAAATTTTTTATGTCTTTTCAACGTAACATTTGAGATGTACTTATTCACGAAAGGTTGGTTTTGTCCTTTTTGCAACCTTTTGAAGAGTCGCCTCTATTCAAAAGACAAAGATAAGTACGTTTATTTTGAGATCAAACTAACTTCTTCTTCCATTTTTTCGTTTTCTTTCGAGAGAAACTACAGCCATTGTTTCTAATTGTTTCCCATAAGAAATCCTGGAGAAATACTAAAATTGCTATCTAGTATTCTTATTTGAGACTTTATTGTATCCTAGAGGAAATTTGCCGGTAATCATTAACAACTTTGTGGAGTAAATAAATCCTTAAAGAAAATAATATCACGCCTCGAAGTCCAACTTGATTACTCTAAAGATCCGACTTCATTGCTCTATCCAATTCGAAACCATATTTTTCCAACAATTTTAAAGATTTATTTCGCAACAATGGAGTTAAGCGGATGAAGTGCACAAAACGAGTTAGAGGTGTTCATATTCAACAAAGCAAGGCTGCATAATAATTCTTTACGTCCTCCACCGGAGCAAGTGGACATCGTCGAAATCACAGAGCCTGCAATGCTGTCTTCCTCGGATGACCACCATCCTCTGGACGATGCTTCTAATCCTACTCCGAAGGCTCTTCCTTCGTATGAGCGGCGATTTAGATATCATTACAATTGTGGGAACACCATATATAGACAAACGCAGGCAAAAAAGAAAAATGAGATCTGTTGGAGGCTCTTGAGGGAGCAGAAGGTGCAAGAAAGGGCGCTGGAGGTCGCGAGAAGCAATTTGGAACGGTACTATAGGGTGTTCGGAGATGGGGGCTGCGTGATGAAATTCGGATTGATTCGTCACTCGACCGAATCCGAGAAATGGCATGCAGTTCGGCCCAATTGCAGGAGGAGCCGAGCATCGAGACGGACAAGCTCAGCTACGAGATCTTCTCGATCCTCGAGACCAACTTCCTCTTCGGCTACGACGACCCCGACCAGAAGAAGACCTTCGTACCCGATGCACCGCCGCAAGAGCCGAAGCCTCGTGAAGATCTCCCCCAGAATCTTCACGAGGTCGGCGCTGCGGTCGCGGACTGGCAAGGAAAAATCTGCGAATCGCCTTTCTCTGGGCGGAGCACGCGAAAGCCATCGTTTTTATATCAAGCGTACGCAGACGCGGAGATGGAAAGATCCGAAGCTCCGATATTTGAACAAGAGGACAAGGATTATGAAGGGCGATGACTATATTGAGTATCTCCTCCTAAACCCCAACCATAGTCTCGAGGATGATCTGTTGCTCCTCGATCCGGAATTCATTGAGAAGTCCAATGACGACACTCCTTGGTCTGACAATGGGATTGAGGACCCAAACTCATTTGATGATCCCGGCGTTTGGCACGTGTTTAATGGACAAACATGGTAAGGGGAACAAAGGGGCCGGTTCATCCCATGCGGGCTCCTCAGGGGTGAGCAATGGCGGCACGGAGCATTGCTTCTATCAAAAACAGGAAATTTGGAACCATTTCGTGCCAAGGCTGCTCGCCAATTGTGCTTAGAGAAATCATTCATTCTTATGGTGCGTTCGATTATTCTTCCAATAGAAAAGAAACTTTGCTTGATGACTATTCTATGTGAGGAGTTCAGGTATGGTCGAATACTGTGGCCAAGTTCTGTGTTTGATCACGCACCGATGGTGTTTGCCATTTGCTAATACTTTTGTCACAATTTTTTTTCTCATTTATCTGAAAGTATATTGACCTGGATTAAGTCATAGTAGTTAATTTTCAAGTCATTTCAATGATCTAATGTATTTTCTGAATCATCGCTTTCTTTGTCATATGTTTTATGCCCCGTGGTTACTGATGGCGGTTGTGGGTGAGATGATGCTGCTGGATCCAAGGCCTAAATGATTATTATTACACGCATCGGCATAGGCCGATGAAGTAGACACAAAAAGAATTGGTCAATGGTGCGTGTCTAGCAAAATTGCCATGTGACGTGTACACTTACCGGGGGAAAGATACTGTCCAGCAGATGGACCGGAGGCACCCTTTGAGTCTTTGGCTTGATTAAGCGAAGGGGACCATTTGAGTCTTTGGCTTGATTAAGCGAAGGGGACGTTGATTCTTTTTGCTCAGATTTCATTGAATCGAGGGAATCTATTTTTGATTTGTTTGGCAAAGCGAGGAGAGAGATGATAACGCCAAATATGGTTCGGACGAACAATGACTAGAGGGTCATTGGGAATACGCTTTGGTAGCTATGGATCTCCAACAACGATAGTCGGCAGATATTTGGCCAATAATGCTCCCCCACATGAAATATCAAGCGAAGTCGGAGCGTCCACTTCATTAAAAAAAAAAAAAAAAAAAACCTTCATACCTAGAAGCTACGGAACACCGTGTTGCCGCACTCCTCGCGGTCGCGGATGAAGGTGTGGATGATCCACGCCGCCACCACGGTGCTGCTGTGGACGTGCGTGGTGCAATTGACGGCCTTGGGAGAGACGTGGGGGCCGAGAGTGTTGCTGGGTTTGCCTTCTTGCCTGTCTCAAGAATTTGCGGTCTTGGACGACAAGGCTTCCGCGATTCCTGTCAGGCTCAAGATGAGAGTGGATCGAGGCTTGACCTTTCAAATGCCACCAATTAGCTGGTCAGATATTTCCTGCACCAGGTTCTTCCATTGATACAGATAAGTATATTTATTTTAAATTCACTAAGAATATGCTGTTTTAGTGTGTTTATACGTTGATAATATGCTTATTTTGGAACTAATATGATTAAAATCATTGAGATTAAGAAGTATCTGACTTTCATTTTCAAAATAAAAGATTTGGATGAAATAGATACTATCTTAAGTATTAAAATTAAAAAAGAAATAGTGGGGGTTATTCTTTGAGCTAAAGTGATTACATAGAGAAAATGTTGTATAGATTTAAACATCTTGTTTTAAAATATAAGTACTCCATTTGATTCTCGGTGGAGAGTTTTTAGTGTGAGTGCTATGGGTCTTTAATGTATGCGATTCATTATACTAGACTGATATTAA
This sequence comes from Eucalyptus decipiens, assembly GCA_014182575.1. Taxonomy (NCBI): domain Eukaryota; kingdom Viridiplantae; phylum Streptophyta; class Magnoliopsida; order Myrtales; family Myrtaceae; genus Eucalyptus; species Eucalyptus decipiens. The sequence continues at coordinate 59,229,321 of CM024614.1, read as the reverse complement.
TTTTTGTATATGCAAGTTGAGTAAATACTAATAATCAAAAATAGAACATGTGAGAGTTATCTTATTGTTCTATAATAATCCGGCTATATTAGAAGGATTCGCCGATGCAACTTGGATTACAAGTGCGGGAGACGAAACTTCTGGATGGATTTTCACATTACGTGAATGTGTTGTTTCTTGGGCGAGCAAGAAACAAATGTGCATAATTCACTCAACTATGAAATTTGAATCATTGCTTAGTAGCAACTGGGAAAGAGGTCGAATGGATTAGGAATTTGTTGTTGGATATCAAATTATGGCATAATCCTATGCCTCCTATTTTAATCCACTGTGATAGTCATGCTACTTTGGCAATAGCCTATAATAGCACCTATAATTGTAAGTCTAGATATATTAATCTAAGACATGAATATGTGAGACAATTGATTAAACACGATACCATAACAATTGTCTACATGAAGCCAAGTAATAATCTTGCCGATCCCTTAACGAATGCTTTACCAAGACACATGGTAATAATGACCTTACAATAAATGGGGCTGAAACCCTTTAATTGAAATCACCAATAATGGTAACCCAACATTTTTCTAAAACATCACTAGTTACAAGGTTTAATGGGTAAGAACAAGTTATTGAATGTGATTGTTTGATACTAACGTAGCCCTCATATAAGAAGTCAGTATCGCCTGTTACATTTTGTAGGTTGAATTGAATTCTTAATGAAGTATAGTACAAACTTGTAATGTGTTGATAGTAACAGAAACACATGATAAATACTTCACCTATATGAGCTTAGAAGTGGTGCCGCTTCTTACGAAAGTTAAAGTTGCTTTCTAGAGAGCTCATGAAACAGGATCAAGCACGAGGCCATAATAGTGTGGAGTAATATAGAACTTCTCGCCGAAACAAAATATAAGTGTATGTGCGGTATATCCAGTTCTATTATATAAAAGTACAAGTTTAAAGCCGAGCTACTTGTCACTTTGATAGAGCTTTGAGATGTTTGCACTAAGTAAAGGTTTAACTTGAAAGATACATTTATATATGTATATTAATCTCACGGAAATTTTAGCTATATATTTCTAACGTTTTATTTTTTGTTCTTGTTTTATAAACAAAAGTAGGGAATTGTTGGTAGTTTGTTTATAAAACAAATGGAAAATCTCAAATAAGGACCCAAAGTGGATTCATTTTCTCAAAAGAGGACCTAGAGTGAAGCCTGTCTCAAATAAGGATCCAAAATGGTCATTTAGTCTCAAAGAAGGACCTCACTCGCCGGCCGGTGAACATATGCATTTCCGATTCATATTCTGGTGACCTGATCATGGGTATTTTGGTCCATTTATTTTTTTAAAAAAATTCGGTTGTCTTTTTTCATTCTTTTTTGGGGGTCAATGGTTACACTGTTCATCATCTTCTTCATCCCCCTTTCGTCTTCTTCTCACAACCATCGAACTTGGGAAGGGCCGGCGAGCGCCGGCCGTTGGTGAGGGCCGGCGAGGGTTGGACACCCATCGCCGGTAGTGGGCAAGGGCTTGCAGGCCGATTCATCTAACCGCGGGCGGAGGCAGGGAAGGTCGCCCCTCGCAAGGATTCTACTATCACCTAGACTATACTAGCTAAGCTCAATCGATATCGTCTCCATCGAGCGTCATCGAGAGGAAGGAATTACAGCTAACATACGCAAAAATTTTGAGTCGTGTTCTGCTTTGGACGTTCTTCTAACATCCCCGGAATTAGGCTAACGAAGGAAAGATGAAATTTTTCGAGAGAAATGTGAGGGCATACAAAAATGAGATTTTAATCAGGAGAGAGAAAACGGACTGAAGATGAGCATGGCGTCGGGGAGGGCGCCAAGCATGGGGAGGAAGAGGCTGATTGCTGCCATTGGACAGACTTGATGGGTGAGCCCTCGCCCAAGGCCGGCGAGGGATGTTCTGTTACAGTACATTGGATGTTATCTTAGTTGCAATATCAGTATCGTACTCATGACAGGATGATTACGAAGACTTGCCCACATTTAAACTAAATGCATGAGTTACTTGATTTTTGGGTTTGAAAGAGATGAGTTGCTGAGAATGGTTCTACCATGCTATGAAAGTTGCTTCATTGCAATAATCACTTATGAAGAATGCAACTTTTTCCCCAACTTTTGGTGATCATGGAATTGTGTAATGTCTTCAGGGTGAGATGGTTGGAATAAATAAAGTTGGACAGTTTTCACATGGTCTGTGGTTAATTTCACAGTAAGGATCCATTATCAATTTCCAAAGGACGAAGGTTGGTGATTAGATTAAGGATCATCTGCACTTCTCACTTTGAGTGGTTAATGTCTAAAGCACATGATAAGTACAAGCCATGTTGCTCTCTATGAGCAGTGTTTTCCAATGGTAGAATTTCAACTTACTGTCTTCAACGCTCTTCTACCAATTTCCAAGACACAGTCATGTCTTTCTTCATAGACCTTTCACATTGGAGTGCCCTTTTAAGGGATATGTGAATTGCATCCATGTGATACATTAGTGGAACTACGAGTTCCTCTGTTTGTTTCTTATATGATGAATTATGCATGCATCCATGCCTTCTTTCTGGCTTTGTTTTAAATAAATCCTCTAGTCAATCCAGTCGATGATAAGCAAGGCTGAACTGGGACATTTATTTGTGTTAAGGAGAAGTTGTTTGAGCCTTTTCACAATGAACGGTTCCTTCTTTTCTCTTTGTAAAAATTAACCTGCTACCTTGCTCTATTGTATGTTATTCTCAAAAGTTAACACTTGTTGCGACAGGTGATTGTCAATTCGGGGAGTTGTCTTCTTTGGGCTATTTAATCTGCCTAGTATTGGAGATGCATTTCCAAAGGAAGCTGTTGCTGCTATAAAGATATCATCATCTAGGATGGCCACGCAATCCGAACGTCTAGGCTATGAATTTGCGAAGTGGTTGGGCATCCAAACTCCTCTGGTTGCTTTGTAGGATAAAACATACTCCCTAGGCAATGATACCATCTCTTCCAATCTAGGTAGCTTTATCTGTTACAACCTTTGTTCTTGCCAGAATTTTAACATGTTGTAGTATTGCAAAAGCCGAGTCATTCATAATTCTAGCCCCGAATGGCTTCAAATAAAGGAAGCTGCAGAGCAAGCAAAAATGACAGCAATTTTAGAGGGAGATGATATTGGTGAAGTGACATGTGCAGAACTCTTGGAAGCTCTTGAGCTCGGTCGATGCCTTCTTCTGATGAGGTGTGCCTTACACTGAATTTGAATCTTTAATCAGGTTCCTCCATGCTGTTCCATGGAATATTCTTTGATTGGCTTTTCTCACAATATTGGATATTTTGGTAGATTGAGTTTCTGTTTTATCATATGAGTCTCAGTTGTTTTGGTTCTTCATTATCTTATCCCACCAGGTTATGGTCTCCATCATACCACAGCAGTTGCACAATGTGCTTCTTTGATCCTTCCATGGCCATAAGAGAGAGCATGAGATAACATGAAATTTCTCCGGAATGCCTCCAACATCAAATCTTTTCCCCTTAAAATGATGTAGATGTTTGTTTTGAACAGTTATGTACATGGTTCTCCGTTAATGGAAAGTTCAGCTCTATTTGAGTCTCGGGAAGCTACAGAAAAGACAGCAGCAACTCTTGGCAGGGTCTTGATGCTGGACATTGTGATCAGAAATGAAGACAGACTTCCTTGTCGTCAGCTATGGCGGCGGGGAAATCCTGCCAATCTTTGCGAGCGCCGGCCGCCACTAAGGCCACACCCTCGCCGGCCCTCACCAGTGGCCGGCCCTCGCCGGCCCTTCTCAAGTTCGATGGTCTTGAGAAGAAGATGAACGGGGGACGAAGAAGATACAAAGTGCAACCATTGACCCAAAATAAAATATATAAAAAAAAAAAAAAAAAAAGACAACCAAATTTTTTTTAAAAGAAATGGACAAAAATACCCCTGGTTAGTTCACCGGAATATGAATTAGAAATGCATATGTTCACCAGCCGGCGAGTGAGGTCCTTCTTTGAGACTAAATGACCACTTTGGGTCCTTATTTGAGACAGACTTCACTCTAGGTCCTCTTTTGAGAAAATGAAAGCACTTTGGGTCCTTATTTGAAATTTTCCCTAAAACAAATGAAGAGATGCATTGTCCCATATCGAAAATATGTGAGTGCGCACGTGGACGAGATTTAGCACTAAGCGATGATCTTTAATTTTATTTATTGAAAATTCGGATTTATTTCTATAAAAATTAACTATAAAGTCTTGTTGAAACAGTGATTGTTCACGAAAAGTTACGGTTATTTATTATTTATTTAAATTTCGAATTTTTTATGTCTTTTCAACGTAACCTTTGATACGTACTTGTTCACAAAAGGTTGGCTTTAGTCTTTTTCCAACCTTTTGAAGAGTTGCCTCTATTCAAAAAACAAAGACTAGTACATTTGTTTTGAGATCAAACTAACTTCTTCTTCCATCTTTTCGTTTTCTTTCAAGAGAAACTACAACCATTGTTTCTAATCGTTTCCCATAAGAGATCCCGGAGAAATACTAGAATTGCTATCTAATGTTCTCATTTGAGACTTTGTTATATCATGGAAGAAATTTGCCAGTGACCATTAGCAACTTTGTGGGGCAAATAAATCCTTAAAAAAAGTTACATCACGCCTCAAAGTCTGATTTGATTACTCTAAAGATCAAACTTCATTATTCTACCCAATTCAAAGCCATATTTTCCCAACATTTCAAATACCATCGTCCATATCATGTAGAGTATCCCACATGTTTCTCAAATCTATTTGTCAATCTCTTATTGAATGGTGACATTTCATAAAATTCCCTCTGTACAAAAGAATTTTCAAACTTTTGTTTTGTCCTTTCTCGGTATCAGCTTCTGTGATTTGTAATTTTGGGTATTTATCCCAAAATTTATTAATTTTGGTAATTAATTAGAAAATATCGGGCGTCAGTTTATAATGCCAAAAATGTGTTTGTGGACTATTGAAATTAGTGGAATTTTAAAATGAGAAAATATTGTATTTTGGCTAAGGCCGACCACACGATTATTTTATTAGGAATGATAAAAGTGGTGAAATTGTCGAATAATTAGGATGGTATAATATATCAGCCTGCGAACTTGATATATTAGCTTAGAGTGAGCAGTATATCGGTATACTATATCAGCTTGCAGACTTGATATGTCAATTTAGAGTGAGCAGTATACCGGTATACTATATCAGTTTACAGGCTTTGATATGTCAGCTTAGCGCGAGCAGTATACCTTAGTAGCTTCTGGTGAGCATTATCAATATACTATATCAACTTGAGGGCTTTGATATGTTAGCTTAGCGCAAGCAGTATACCTTAATAGCTTCTAGTGAGTATTGTCAGTATACTATATAAGCTTGAGGGCCTCAATATATCAGCTTAGCACGAGCAGTATACTTTATCAGTTTAGAACGAGCTATACTATCTATTTTCAGCTTAGGATGAGCAATCTTTGATGTAATCGGATTTTATAGATAGTATGGAATGAGTTGATCGAGAGATGGTCTTAATGGTGTGGAATCGACTGGGTCAATTGATCGATAGCTCAATCCAACTTGATGACTTTATTTGTTGAAGTGATTTGTTGAATATATGAATCGTACTGACTTACAGGAAGAAACTGAGGCAAAAGTAAGTCTTCTATCTCGTGCGTGTTTAGGCAGCCTTTGGGCGTATTTTCTTTCTAGTCGAGACTTAAGGAATGAACTTGCTGAGACATTATCTCACCCCGTCGTGGGCTTAATTTTTTAGGTTCTTAGATGGCAAATCCCCCTAAGCATCATGGTCATCTCATGAGGGTTACCAAGCGGGTTTCTAGTTACCCCAATTCCGGAAGTTTTTGGATCTATGAGCTTGTTGTAACCACTGTCTAGATCAAAGAGGTTCCATATCAGGAGATACCTAATTGATTCAGAGCATGGTTTGGCACACTCCCAATGATGTTAGGCTAGGTCTCCTTAGGACTTTTGATATATCCGTTGTGGTGATTGATGCTACTTTGGACAAGGATCCAACTAACCCTCCTTATGGTGTAGTGGAGAACCCGCCGGCCTGCCCAGCTTCGGTGGACACGGAAGAATCGGCGAACGAGTCGAACTAGCTGGTCATAGGATAGCTTGTTTTGAGAATCGACATTTTTGTAGATCTTGTAAATATCGGCTAGTAATGTATATGAATTAGTCTGATATGTATAAAGGTGTGGTTTGGTTTTCGAAAATTTATGGTCCTGTTTTTCTATCACATCCCGTTGTTGTCTGGGGATTAATTATTCACTTCCGCATGTGCATTAAAAAAAAAATTGAATGGGTCGGCGACGCATCCTGAGACGTCACTATTTAATCGACCACCGATGGATGGGCATGCGCTCAGAGGATCGGGGCGTGACAATAATCGTTTTCTTTTTGAATAATCATAATGGCAGCATTATATATTCCTCTAGCACAAATAGAACAATAAAAGTTAAATGATAAAATCGTTTCCCTTAATCCATGGATATGAATTGAGAAATTTAGTAGGTTTGTAATTGGCACTTTTACTCTCAACAATTTTTTAGGGAGGTGTAGAATTCTTCGAGCTGTAAGACATTACACGCATCTATATTCTTAGCCACGGACAAAACCTAGCTAGCATTTTCTCTCTAATATTCATTAAGCATTTAGTAATCATATTTATTAGCAAAACTCTATTTAATGCATGCATTATAGAATTGATTATATTTCATACTATAAAATGAATAACAATAAATTGATGCAATCAACACAAAATACTTATATGTAATCATATATTGTATATTCTTTATGTCATGAGCTAAATAAAATTTCACAAATGATCATTTGTTTTGTGGCAACATAGACATTTGTGTCACACCACATGACGCAATCACCATAATTCATGCTCAGCCACTCATACATACAAAATCACACCTTTTTTTTTTATTAAAAAAAATATTCAGAGTTTGTATTATTAGTTAACTCAAAAAAATTATGTAAGTAATTATTTGACATATATAAATAATTTGTAATGACCTCTTTATATATCACATAGACAAGAAAGAAAATTCATATATATTGCAAATATTTTTCAAAACATGTGAGGCAGAGACTGCATGTACAAATAACATTTAGTTTGCAAAACTACTGCTGCAAACTGGGAAGAGACTTATAAGAAGGTTCCAATTTTTTAGACGAGCACTTGAAGGGCTTTTTTATTTTTTTTTTTTTTTTTTTTTTTTTTTTTGCAGACAAGTCACAACAAGTATCATTCATTCAATGAATGAGAAACTATCAACCATTGATGGAGTCTCAAATGGTCATGACTTTGATACTCTCAAATGACAAGTAAAAATTACTTTTCGAATTGTAGCCAACTCGTGTGCAAAAATTAACTCTTGCGTGAGATATGTTTTGCCGTGATCGATGGCTATGATTGTGCATGAATCATCACGGGCCATGATCGGTATAAGCATGTCCCTTAATTTGGGGGTGAAAATTTTAAAAAAGCCCAGCTGTTGAGATGTTTATATCTAATAAAGTGAAGTGTCAAATGGTCACAACTTTAATACTCCCAAGTAACAAGTAAAAATTACGCTTTGAATTGCAGCCAAGTCGTGTGCAAAAATTAACTCTTGCATGAGATGTGTTTTGCCATGATCAATGGCTATGATTGTGTGTGATTCATCATGGACCATGATCGGTATAAGCATGTCCCTTAATTTGGGGTGGAAATTTGAGAGAAATCTAGCTGTTAAGACATTTATCTTTAAGTCAATCAATTCGCTACCCACACTGCTACTTTAGTACTCCATAAAATAAAGTAGAGTTCAAATGGTCACAACTTTTATACTCCCAAATGACAAGTAAAAATTGCGCTTCAAATTGCAGTCAAGTCGAGTGCAAAAATTAACTTTTGCATGAGATATGTTTTGCCATAATCAATGGCCATGATTGTGATTCACCATGTGCCACAACCAGTATAAGCATGTCCCTTAATTTGGGTTGGAAATTTGGGAGTAGCCTATCTGTTAGAATGTTTCTCTCTAAGTCAATCGATTCGGTGCCCACATCGCTACTTTCGTACTCTATAAAATAAAGTGGAGTCTCAAATGGTCATGACTTCTATACTCCCAAATGACAAATAAAAATTACACTCCGAATTGCGGCCAAGTTGTGTACAAAAGTTAACTCTTGCATGACATATGTTTTGCCATGATCAATAGCTATTATTGTGCGTGATTCATCATGGGCCATGATCAGTATAAGCATGTCCCTTAATTTGGGGTGGAAATTTGAGAGAAGCCTAGCTGTTGGGACATTTATCTTTAAGTCAATTAGTTTGGTGCCCAAACTACTACTTTAGTACTCCATAAAATAAAGTGGAGTATCAAATGGTTACAACTTTGATACTCCCAAATGACAAGTAAAAATTATGCTTTGAATTGCAGCCAAGTCATGTGCGAAAATTAACTCTCGCATGAGATATGTTTTGCCAATGAATCTCCTAGCTCCATTGACAACAAACAAAAGGAAAAAAAAATTGGTAGAATAAGAGGCAGAGGCAGCAGCATATCCATGTATTGAAAAGTTGTTCCTTTGCTACAGTCTCCAATACCAAGGGAAAATTATCCAAAAAGTCCTAAACCTATTACACTTTCACCAATTCAATTTTAAACCTTTCAATTTTGTTAATTGAGTCTTCAAAACATTTCCATGTTTTGCCAATTGAGTATATCAAAATAATTTTGGCTAGAATTCATTGAAGTGAATGCTAGCTATCCTACGTGACATGACACTACCAACACTAACATGGATAATTTTTAATAATATTTAGATATTCTTTCAAATTATTTATTTACTTATTTATTTCCTTTTTTCTTTTTTCTCTTATAGATGATGCCGGCTATTTTTGGATGCTCTGGCAAACCTCCTAAAAAGTGAATATTTTCAAGATGGTCTAGATTTGTATCTCTATGAAACTAAAATGTAAACACATAGATCCGTATTGATATGTAAGAACTTATAAACAGTCTAGAGAAACGAGTTTGTCCTTTGACCTTTTTTGAGAATGAAACTATAAGGGTCTTCTCACCTTGTGATTTTAAGGCGGCAGTGGATGAGGCAGTTCTACTTCTCCATAAAGATATCTGAAACCAAGGGTTGACAGATCAATGGTCAGCTAACTGTTTTAGGATTTTGCTATTCGATCATGCACATATGGTTATGCTAGATTCAGGAACGTGGACATTTCGTTTCATCTTCAGTAAACATATTTGGCCCAGGTGGTTACCTGAATGTAGGGCTTCTATTCGTCTAGGGAAGTCGATGCAATCAAGACACAGCTTTTGGTTAAAACACTAATGCAGCGCACTGGAAGTGGCAGCATCACAATGAGCAAGTAAGCTAAGAGTGGCTGTAGTGCTAAGATTACGAAATTGGTCGATTTACTCCTCCTTATTATGCAACTCCTCAAGTTTAGAATCTGTTTTGACCAATTTGCGGATATCTTCCCTGTTGTTTTTTCCTCTAATAATTATGGCATTCGTTTATGCAAGTATTTCTTGACCAATGATGCTCGAGATGCATTTCAGGGATGGGATTTCTGGTGAATTATTGTCCTCAAAAGCTGTACCATAAAGAAGGGATAACTAATCAATTTGATTTAGTTCACAATAATACTTTGTGCTGAGAATGAAACAGCACAAAATTATGATAATAAAATGAGTACAAAGATAAACGATCCCATTCTCATCTGATTGTACAGGACAAGGCTTTGCAAGAATCTCTTAACTAAATGTTACATCTGGAAGCCAACTTAAACCGCAACAGACAAGCATGAAATTGGATCATGAGTAGGGAAGGCTATGTTTTGGAGAGTAAACTGATGTGCAAGGTTTAGTACAAACTAAAGAGTTCTACAATATCCATAATCCACGAATTTCTAACAACCGTAAAGTTCAATTCACAGTTTTAATGCAGGGACCTTCAAATATTGATTAAAGAAAGCTCAGAACCATTTACAGACCTTCTGCTTCCTAGATTTATGAATTGTACCTCTCCAAGTGGGTGCTGGCATGAATCCACTTCTGCAGATGAACATCTTGGTAATGAAAGAAAATCACTCTTTGCCGATCATTCTTGTTACTGTCTGCAAATTTCCTTGCATCTACGAAGTATTGCACTGATGGTCCGTTGAATATCAATCCCATCATCATCATAGTCATCTCAATCACTGTGAAACAAACTGACAATTCTGCAGTTCACCTCCAAACTCGAGGGACAGTAGAGGATTCTATCCAGCAGGAGGTCCATGATTTGTTTTTCTGTTTCGCTGCTTGTTTGTAGGGACAAAAGCTTGGTTAGCTCTTTCCGTAGCTTTGTCGGATGAAAATGAGTCTCCAAGAGACATTGGTTTCCCCGGCTTCCCCTGAAATCCGATTTCCCAAAAGTCCCACCTGAAAGTAATCCATGTGGCAGTTAATGAACTCTTCTCAAGGCTCTAGTTTTGTCTGATCTGAACCATTACGGTTTAACAAGATATTAAATTCCGCCAATGCAAGAGATGACATGAAGTTCTTGTATATCTACATCAATGTGATCTACTCACAACCAAACCCATATCCTAGAAGTGAAATTAAGAACAGATTCCTCTGAATTCCTCCAAAATATAAAGTAAGTGGATTGGAAAAGTAGGCACCTTGTATGATGGTACAAAAGCTGTAGGCTCTGAGTAGATTCCTAGTTATTGCAATCAAGATCATGCAGTCAAGAATCATCCATTATGAAGGCATGCCAACGATAGTACTTATGGTGAGAGGTTGCTGAAAACTGCATCAGCTTTGCGAGCATACTCCTCCTATCTCATGTTCAACTTGTTTTGCATCCAGCTTAAGAGCTGCAATCAACCAAAACCAATGGTTAAAGTGAAATGAGCAAATGAGTACTTTTGGTGTATTTGTGTGTGAGAGAAGAGAGTATGAATTCAAAGGAAAATTCAACCAGTGTCTTTACCTTCATCCTGAGTCGGAGATCGTGAGTCTCTGGTATGGAGGTGCTGAAGGCGACTGAGGTGTAGATAAGATTAGTTGACGTGGTTCAAAATGACCGATGCAGGCATTTATTTGGATACAATGAGCTCGTGGAAACCAGCTGAACTTCTTTTCTTGGTGGTTCCGCGCACCCGAACGCGGGACCTCTCTTGAAACTTGACTCTCCCATGAAAACATATTGGAAAAAGTCAATCCAAGGAATGTTACTTGACATATTGGAAAGGAAAATCGCAGGCGTTAGAAACCAAGAAATATCACTTCAAGGATTTTAACCAATGAAGCATATTATAATGAAGCAAGTTATTCCGCACCTCATTAGATTTAAAATTTGAGCGGATGCGGAGTCATCCCATCATGTCCAAGACGATTCAATTGTCTTTCTTTCATTAACATTTACGAATAAGCATGAAAAGCTAAGCTGTTTTTGCAGATCATGCATAGAGATTCAGAACTCCACGTTGGATCGAGACTGCATACAACTTACATGCACATCTTTCAGACGTGTTACTCAGTGAACCATATTCGTGATTTGCATGCTTTCGAAGCCAAAAGATCTTCAGATCTCACGGAGAGAGAACCATCTGCAATTTGCCATAATAGTGCAAACCGCACAAGGCAAGGCTCCCATTTTAGAAACAGATCTATTCAGGCAGAAATCAACACTAAGCAGAACACAATGACCTTGAAGTCCTCATCTTAGAGAAAGAATCATTTCATAACTTCATTGAATTTTGAATCCATATGGTCAGATCTATGTCCTCCTTCTCTCATCCCAGGACCAAACAGATCTTGTTCTGTACATGTATCTATCATATTCATAATTACATAACTATTTAAAAATCACATATGGTTGGCGCAACAGGCTGAGTGTTAGTTTGTCCAACCGACCACAGTACTAGCAGCAGGACCTGTGCTCGACACTGTTGGGCCATGGTTATACATGCGCTGGATTTCTTCCCGGTACTCTGTCAAAGACTTGTCGGGTAGGGCTGGCGTTAGTTCCACTACATCCCCCATCCTCAGTTTGCAGGTTGGATCACCAATGGGCTGGCGGTTCAGCCTTGGCCTCAGTTCTTCCTTCAGAGGGAAACCATATGGCATCCATCTGATGCTTCCTCGCCCTGCTCTTTCTAATAAGTCCATCATTGTAGAATCCGCTTGGTATTCTTGAACAGACATCTGCATTGACCAGATAAAAGCATTCTCAAGAAAGCATACACATCGATCATGGCCTGACTTCAACAAGAAACCAAGCACATGCCCAACTAAAAAAGCATTATAGACTGTTTGCCAGTTAAAGGAAAAAACAGAGCAATCTGAACCAACCTTATCATTTTCAATCACAATAACGAAGATAGGTCCACTCTGGTCATTGTGAGGCTTGTAAGAGTATGGACAATCATCAGAATGACAAGGGAACTTGCATGGAGGCTTGAAGGAGTGGGAATATCCAATAGATGAATGGTCTTTGCTCATTGTCTCACAATGCCAGGTGATGACCCATCGTGCCCATTCGACCATCTGAAGAACAGAGGAAGAGTGTTTGCACTCGCCTTCTTTGTATCTCCAATGTGCTGCAAATCCAAATTCAGCTTGCAGGTGCATTTCTTTTGTCCGAATTTGAACTTCAAGCGGTATCATTCCATCACGCATCACAACTGTGTGGAGAGATTGATACCTGAATGTAGGATCTTGGATAAGAAACATAACGAGCATAAGGATATACAATCTGCATAATTTGTCAAAGACATACCCATTGAACTTTGGATGAGTTATGTAGTCCTTAAACTTTCCAGGTATTTCAGACCATAATTGGTGAACAATTTCTAAAGCTCTGTAACAGTCTTCCTTTTTCTCAACAATCAGTCGCAAGCCATGTACATCATGGATATTATCCATAGTCAGGTTTTTTCTGCACAAGAAAATCTGCATAAGTACCATCACAGCACTTTAAAAAAAATTAGAGAGGCTTAGAATGAGATTATTCATCATTACCAATTCACTACTCCAACTAAAAAACTCTCGTGTACAGAATTGAAAGGATTTGCTCCAGTATTTTGCAACATCTCATATCACAATTATCACGGTTGTTCACACTTATGGCAGCAATATATTTTCAAGTCTCAGTAATCACTTCAGAAGTGCAAGGACATGAAAGAGGTATAGCCAACTTTTAGGTCCATGCTTCTATAAATTTAAATGTGATCAGGATTCGAGATTTAAAGGTATTGGCATTCACAGATTAACATTGAGTAAATGCCAGTGCAAAAAAGCATGCCTACAGACAGGTGTGCCCAAGAGAGAGAGGAGATTACTTCAACATCTTGCAATGAATGCTATACAGACTTTTGTGCCTCCCATAAAGGTCATGATAAGAAATTGACTGGTTCTTAAGAGCTTGCTCAAGCTTTTCTTTGGCAGAAGCAATTATCGTCTCATCATAAGACTCTAAAAGCTGAGAGGACAGTTCCTTGTGTCGGTCAGGGTTGAGATGCTTAAAGCACAGGTTTTCTAGCTCTTCCTTCCAAGTAGATATGCCCAGACGGTTGGTCAAGGGTGCAAATATTTCCAATGTCTCCTTAGCAAATCTCTGTTGCTTGACAAGAGGCAATGCATCCAGTGTCATCATATTATGCAGACGATCTGCTAATTTGATGAGAACAGCCCTTGCATCTGCCATAGCAAGGAACGTGGTATGTAATCGATCGGCCTCAGCAGTCTTGCTTGCTGTATTACTCTCCCGTGCAAGCTTGCTCAATTGACTTAGCTTGGAGACCTACATCGCAGAGTTTATTAAAATATTAGTAAACAATAATATCTTGCTGTAGCATTGGCAGACATGCACAGCATCTGCAAAGAAAGGAGTAGGTACAGATGAGAAGACATGTCGGGTTCATAATACAATCAGGATACACCTCCTTGCCAAAATGCGGTCAATTATGTGGAGATCTATCCACTACCGAAAATCCCAGAAATGAAGGGTTGACACAAAAATAGAGAGTAAACTCTAGTTCTGATTTATCGACATTTTGAGGAAACTGCTCAATTCAAGTTACACTCTGAATATCTTTGACATTATTCAAAAATCATTCACTGATAGATATGATAAAATTGCTTGAAGTTCGTCCCAAATCTGGGCCTGCCTCACGGGTCATGATATCTTTAAGACCAGGACATTGCCGCATTGGTTAGAACAAATCACATTCCATACAGACGATTATTTGTGAATCCAATCATCACAAAAAAATCAACTGGACAAAAAAGAAATTAAAAATGGTATTTTCACAGATCTTACAACATCAGACATAAAGGAGCCCATCCTCAATCGCTTTATGGTGCAAAACTAGGACTCTATATATACTATTGCACAATAACACAGTGAAAAATATCACAGTGCAGCATTCGAAAGACAAATTGAAATGTCTTGGGCTACAGTTACTCTTCAAAAATAAAACAAATCTGGGAAGATTCAGTGCACATATATTCTCTCTTACCCCTTCAACCAGATCAGCAACGCTAGAACCAAAATTCCTAGATATGTCGTCATATGTCATATGGGAATCATCAAGTGTGTCATGCAATAAGCCCGCAGCAACCACCGTAGAATTAGCGCCAATCAGTGCCAATAACACCGCAGTCTCCATGCAGTGCTGCAAATATGGATCACCACTCGCGCGCATCTTCAACATAACCACAGAGAACTCAATAAGAAATAATCAACAATCAATCTCAAACAATTCCAAACTTTTTAGCACTCAGATAACTCAAATTAACAGGATACCTGGCCTCGGTGTGCCTTCTCAGCCTCGTAGAAAGCCTTCACCACGAAATCTTCACCGAAGATCTTGTGCCTCGACTGTGCACTCACCAACAACTCCTTCACATAAGGCTCAGTATCAAGTTCCAATGAATTCTCCTCCAAATTGAATGGCAACTCCTCCACATCAACGGTATCTCTCAACTCAAAAGTATTAGAATCATAGTCCACACAAGAGCCCAATGCATTCCTAACAAAACCATCATACATAACTCTCGACCCACCTCTAACTTCTCGCGGAATCCTTGTGGGAGGACTCTTTATCGACCCATTTCCACACAAGACCGGACCCTGAAGAACCGAAACAGGACTCTGATGATCCCTCTTCAATGAACCCATGAATTTACTCGGAGAATAACGGAAAGAGCCACTAAATTCTCTGAATTCGTCGCTTTTATCGTGCCATAATTGCCCCAATTCTTCTCCTCCACCAGAGAAGCTAGAGCTGGAACCTTGCTTGAGGCAGGGCGATGAGAAGAGACACGAGAGGCCGCCGACAATCTTCTGCGACGGCGACGAAGAACACGAAGGCGCCGCCGACGAAGCGGCCTGCGACGACCTGGAGCTCAATTCGAGATCGCAGGAGACGTGCGCGTTGATCTGGTGCGCGGCGGAGCACACGCCGCTCGGCGGGCTCGCGTACAGAGCGATCGTCGGGCCGGCCATTGCGCTGGCGAGCTCAATTTCAGCTCCCGTAGGGTTTCAGATCAAAATCATCAAACTCCGACGTCGAGCTTCGTATTCTAATCGTTCACTAAAAAAAAAAAAAAAAATTAGAGCTGACCGAGTTCTACCCAGATCAAATCGCACCAAAACGAATCTCAAATTTTCCGTTCCCGGAAAAAAACCCGAGCGATCAGCGCGGCCGGAGTACGCTCCCCTCCCGAGATCGACAGTATTCCTGGAAAAGCTGACGGATTTTCCAGGAAAACCGGCGGTTCCCCGTCCGCGACTGTTATTTTACGAGCGAAATAGGGTCAAGCGTAATGGAGTTTGGATACGAGAGCTTGCACGCAGAGCTTTCCCGAGAAAATGAATCGATGTGGGCAAACTCAAACATGAAGCAGTTCGTATGAACAATTCGGGGCATCACAACGAAAGGACGACCGATCGAGGACGGGAACGGAGGAAAAAACACGACTTTCGATCCCTGAGAGGTGATCCGATCGGACCCGAAATCAATCTGGAAGGAGATTCGGGGGAACCTCGATCTTTTCTGGAGAGAGCGAGGAGGAGAGAGAGATTTTCCTGGCGCTTGATTTTCCTGAGAAAGCTGATGCTCCTCTGTTCTTAAAAAACTGCGCTTTGCGTGCAGTCCCGCATTGGGGGGAAAGGAGAAGGGAGGACTTGAAATTACGCGGTTGCCCTCGCGAGGAGCACGGCAAAATTCTCAGTTGCCTTTGCTTCGTACGAAAGAAACGCATTCTCGGCATTTGGTCCGTTTGCTGTGTACATCTTCTCTCTTTTCTTTTTGGATTTTCCTATTAAAAAAAAAACACATCGATGGATTTATACGATCGCGAATAAATTAGAGAATCGAACCCGTGACTTTCGATCTAATCCAATATCGGACCACTCGATCTATCCTCCAATTGATTTATGTTAGTGTTGTCGTTGTTCCTTTGTTAATTTAATGTTGGTGCTAACTATGAAAAGCCAGATTTGAATAATTGAAAGTTGTTGAATCATTTCTCTTGAAATGACAACACAATCTCATGAATTTAAATATTACAAGTGGTTTTTGTCATCTTTTAGATTTTAAAAAAAAAATTTCAATTTTTTTTTATGAAATCGAAATCTCCAAACATTTTGATTCGGATTAAGATGAGAGCACTACTAATTGAACATTGCGAAAAAGGAGGCATTTCTTGCATAAATTGGATTCCACAATACATTTGAGAGCAAGGACAATGGTAGCCTCCTTATAGTGTATGTGCATATAGTTTCAATGTGCAAAAATATGACTTTCTATAATGATGATCATTGCAATTTTATTGTATCATCACATCTTTTTTCTTTTCTTTTCTTTTTCACTTTAAATGTGCTCATAGTATTTATTTAAAATAAATCATTTGAGATAATCAGAATCAAGTATCGACAAGCCGTTCATATGATGGTGATCATATTGTGATTGTGACTCGTGAGAACTTTTTGTAGGTTTTTAATTTTTTTTTCTTTTTTTTATTGCATTGTTGAGACCAAGCCGGCATTTGAAAGAACGAAACAAGTATCATGAAAAATAATCTTGGATGAAAAGGCTTCTTCCGTTTGACTTTTTCACATGTTGCCTATGTGGGGAGCTAGAAACGGACATTAGGGCAAGACTTTATATGATATATAATTTCATTAAATTATGGAAGGTGATGGCGTAGTTTAATATTTAATATATCCGAGGAATTCTGTGGAGTATTTAATTTGGGGAAGTGGGTATTCCGAAAGGTGGGCTGCACAGACCGTGGCTGCTTAGAGATAACGATGAATATTTGCTAAATTCAAAGTAGGGATTAGATTAGTAGCCCCAAAATATTAATTAATGCGGATCGCAATACTTATCTTCTCCTTTGATTTAATTTTTTTCTTATTTTTAAAGAAATTTTGGGATCTGCTGTTGGAAAGACAGCGACCGACGAACTAAATGGCGTCCACTATTATAATAAGATTAGATGATGATAATGATGTGGTGCTTTACATGGAAAAAGAGATGAGCGTGCCCCCTTAATCATATGATTTTACTTTTTGCTTTAAATAGACAAAATAGTTCGACAATTAATATAAATAAATAAATAGATAGGCCTCAAAAGGCTATTGGGTTATACCTTTTTGATATTTGTTTTTTGTGCGCATTATTATTGCGTTTTTTTAATTCCCTCCCCCGAGAATGGAATCTCTTTCCGGGATGAGGCGAGCAAGAATCCCCCACGTTGATATTTTAAAAAGAATTTCTCGACCTTTCATTTTTCTTTTTCTGTTTAAGAAGAATCCCCGTCTGATTTTCGGGAATTAATTTTGGTAAAGTTGATTTTTGGAATATCGCAGTTCTTTGGAGAAGGGAATGGATAACAAATGGGTGGATTATATATACTTTCCTTTGGCTAAGCACATTAAAATTATAATTCCCGTCTGATTTTCGGGAATTAATTTTCGTAAAGTTGATTTTCAGAATATCACGGTTCTTTAGAGAATGGAATGGACAACAAATGGGTGGATGATATATACTTTCCTTTGGCTAAGCACATTAAAATTATAATCATGCACATTCACCAATTAGTACAGCTCAAAACAAATCAAGAATATTTTCGAAACACGACCGCTTAAAGTTAATACAAATGCATTTTTCTAAATGATTATGTGAATTTATGTGATTTTTCTAATTAAATTCCTTTGACGCAAGATGTGATTAAGTAGAGTCGACATATCCATTGTTGTTGGCAAGAATTTGAAGAGGAATTTTTTTCTTTATTACCGTGGATCATTAGGTAATTAATGGGACTTAAAAATTTTCAAACATAAATACCGCATTCAAAGCTTAAGAAATGAGGCTGCTATTATCGTTGAGTTTTCCAAGGCATAACAACACGTTAGAAATTAAAAGTTCGAGAACTTGACTGGGAAAAAAAAAGTACATGCTCAAAAGGATCAACAGTATCTTTTGCAAATAAGCGTCGTAGATTTTCTGCATTCGTATGAAATCATCTTCACGGAGGTTTGAGCAACACCCGCATTTTCTTGCTTCTATTTTTCTGTTTCCACAACCAAAAAAGAGAAGAAGAAAAAGCTAGGGATTCAATGCAAAATTTGAAACTTATTTGAATCAAATTTCTTATTGTCAAAATTCCAAGGGAGAAAGCAAAAGAAGATATGGATTAATTTTGTTTATACAGTCTATGTGAGATTTTCCAATCAAATATTTCTAGCTGTTGAATTAATAATTAGTCACTCGCTCAAGCATAATTATCTATATCTCAAATTAGATGCGAGATGTGTAAATAAAAAGGGTCATGTTAACCTAAATTTTATTCAAAAGATATATAACGGATAGATGAAAAGAAAGGAAAAAAGGAAAGGAAGTGGGGGGCAAAAATGGAAGAGTGAAATGGAAGGAACGATATCTCTCTATCATTCACAGACAAGAGTCCGACCCAACCCGACCCGACTGAGCCCGACCCACATTGTCGGGAAGAAGGTCTAGAAGGAGTTTGATGATGACGTCTGCATCTTCCGCCCACCCCACTCCTCTCTCGCAATTTTTGGATTTTCTGTTAGATTCAGTTTTTGAATCGGCACGTGGCGAATGACCAGCAGCTTCTGCGGCCATCTGGTCAGCTTCTGCGGCTTACACGTGTTTTGTCCCCGCCCCACAACTGTCGCTTAACTAATGTCCCCTCCCTTCTGTTCGCTTTAGGTCGCTGATTCATTTTCTCTCTCTCTCTCTCTCTCCCCCACAATAAATCGAAGACTGCCTTGATAATTTTCAAGCACGCGGAAAGGAAAAGAAATGAAATTTGGGGCGCTCAGCGTTTTCAAAAGTCAATGTTCTGAAAATTTGCGAAGTTTTACGATGAATATAGCAAGCGCAGAAATTGTCATCACTCGTTTCATTATTTAATCGAGAATTTGATGATGAATATGATAGTTGGAAGAGTAAAAACATGCGTTGACTCTCTACCATTGTCCCTTTCTCTGCATGTATAGTGACATATACCCACCTAAAAGAGTTTAGAAGAGGAAAAAAAAACATGCTTCTTGAAAGTCAATATTGTTGAAAATGAAATACTCGTAAGCACTAAAGGTGTGCAAAAGAATTGGGAATTGCCCGAAACGCCAAGAATCGGACCGGAATCGGCGATTCCCAAGAGAATTGGTCCAATATTCAATTTCAATTTCAAATTGAAATTGTTGGGTAATGTTTTGATTCTCGGTTTTAGGTTTAGAACTGCCCATTCATCCACCCGAATCGAATTGGCAATATATAAATATTTATTTAATTTTTAAGAAAAAATTTCGACAAAAAAATTAAGAGAAATTAAAATTCTAAAATCTCTCATTTGAAACTCAACACCCATTAATTGAGTACTCGTCTTGTCTTACTCTCATCTCGTTTAAGTGGTTTCTTCATCTCTCACTTACAGCCTTAACTCTCAAGCTTAATATTCATCGACTCATTGCATCAAATCTCTACTTTTGATATGAGTCCAATTTTTTTTACTAATTTTGCAATTAAGAATAGAGAAATTCACTTTTTTTTTTTGCTTTACTTTGGCTTATGGGAAAATGTTGCACCCAGTGCGTGAAGTTTGATGGAACCAGTTCCATGGACCCACCCGGGAAGTGGACCGGACCGGTGGTCCGATTTTCAATCCATGAATCAACGGGAGGTTCCAAGTTTCAGTTTTTCAAAACCTGGTCCTTAGTGGATGGTTCTCAATTTTAGGGTGGAAATCACCCACTGACCATTCTCACTCCTAGTAAACACTAAGTTAAGCATTAGCAAGCATTTTTCTTTTGCTTTAATTTTGCGCACAACATATTTGGTTTGCTCTTATACTCGTTGCATCGTATTTTACATAACGATAACACGATGGACATGGGTTGGAACCGATCAATAATAGTTCCCCCGATGTTCCGTGCGAGCCCCACTTGATAATTTGTAAGTTTGAAAGGTCGCGTGAGGCGACGGAATGGATTGCGGAAAGAACGGCCGTGTCGCGCCAGTCAAGCACAGTGGGTGTGCGTTGGCTGGGAGTGCCGACAGGTCTCAATCAGGTTCGGCTTTTGATCAGAGTTGGAGTTGGAATTTGCTCCTCCAAGGATCGGGGACCGACTCTTCTTCCCGGCGCTTCTGCAATTCTTCTTCGTCCCTCTACCAAACAACAAGGAGAGGAGAATTGGACGGTCGATATCGAGTGGCTGACTATTCAGATCGCCCAAAAACTCCACTTTGTGGGCGTGGAAAATTAGAAATTGGCACGGCCGGGTTCAAATGTCAAAGCCGGCCGACCTCGTTCACTTCCCACGATGCTCGGGCCGGGCTACAATTCAACGACGTCCTTGACGAGGCAAAAGCATTGAATTGGTTCATCACATCACTTTTTAAGCAAATTAACTTGAGAAGTCGTCTTAGATTTTTAAAAAAAAAAGGGGCCTAGTTATGCTCTCCAACTGAGGACCATCTGTTCTTATATTAGGAGCATTAGCTAATCCAAGCATTTTCTACTCCTTTAATCTTATTTTAGGATGTGTTTATTTCCCTAAAAATCTCATGATAAAAGATATTTTTACGGGAATCATTTTAAAAAAAAATTGTTAATTCTCATTTGCTTGGTGGTTTAAGAAAAAGGATTTTCTTCTTGTTAGAAGGAGCAATCGTTTTCATCCAGTCTAAGCATGTTGTTTTCGGTCAAGAAGTTATGCCGAGAAAGTTGTTTTCGAAAAGAGCTTTCCTTAAATAAAAAAAAAAAAAAAAAAGGGGGGGGGGGGGGCTTAAGCACAGTAGCTTTGTTAAACTATCAAATCTAAAAGTTTTAATTTAATGAGTGGAGGGAAACCATGTGTATATAAAGAGCATATAAACTTATAGATAAGTGACGGATTTGAGCACCCCTCTCATGGGCAAACCAAATTAGCCATAACATGTGGAATTTGACGACACATCACACATCCAAAATAACCTGAAGGCAGAACTAGGCAGACCAAATTAGCCATAACATGTGGAATTTGACGATTGATGGGCCACACCTCCAAAATAACCTGAAGGTAGAACTTGACATCAATACCATACTAGAATGTTGGGAAAAGTGTCAAAAAAAGTTCTAAATATTTTGCATCTGTATTAATTTAGTTATAAACCTTTATGATGCCAATTTAATCATAAACATTTTGACTTTGTGCCAATTCAATCATAAACCTTTTATTTGTGCTAATTTAGTCCTAAAGTTTTTTATTTAGTGCCAATTTAATCTTAAAACTTTTGATCTAGTGTCAATTCAGTCCTTCCGATCAATTTTGGTTAGATATTACTAATGTAAATGCCGATCGACTAGTGCAGTACGACTAGTGCCGATGTGTGCAACTTTTAATAATATTTTAATATTTTTTCGTTTTCTTTTCTTCTTTTTTTCCCTCCTTCTCCTTCCTCAGTCAATCACCAATTAGTCGACCAACCAAAGATCAAGGTCGACCTCACTAGCCTCTAGCAAGCCTCGCTTGCCACTAGCAAGCCTCAAGCCCTCATCGGTGACCTCATGTTGGGTTGGTGAGGGTTGAGCTTCACCCAAACCCTAGCAAGGCTCAAGCCCTAACCAGAGGCCACGAGGTTGTGCCTACAAGAGCTCGAGCACTCATTAGTGGCTAGGTGAGGCTTGACCTCATTGGATTTGGCGAGGCCGGACCTCGCTCATGGCTAAAAGGTTGGACCCTCGCCAGATCTAGCTAGGGTGAGGCTTACTCGCCCAACTCGAGGCCACCCTCGCGGCTATTGATGAAGGCTAAAAAAGCCTTGCCAGTAGCCAATGAGGTCGGCCTTGACCTCATCGGCCCTCACCTCTGGCTAGAGGAAGTAGGCGAGGGGGAAAAAAAAAAGAAAAGAAAAGAAAAACAAGTAGATAAATAACTTGAAAAATTATTAAAATATTATTAAAAGTTGTCCAAGTTAGCGCCGGCCATACCATGTTAATCTACTAGTATCCATGTCAGTAATATCCGGCCAAAAGTAATCGGAAGAACTAAATTGGCATTAGGTCAAAGGTTTTTAAATTATATTGGTTTCAAGTCAAAACGTTTAGGACTAAATAGGTATCAATAAAATATTTAAAATTGAATTGGCATTGAGTCAAAAGGTTTAGACTAAATTAGCACAAATACAAAATGTTTAGGAATTTTATAACACTTTTCCCTAGAATGTTTATTCCAACCCAACTCCACACTTTTTAAGAACACTCATTTTTAATATCATTATTGCTATTAGTTATTTTATTTAATAGATGTGTCATATTTAAGGGTGTGCAAAATGGATTGTCCGAACTGGGAATCGCTTGAATCGGATCGGATTGGCTTGTTTGGTCTAGCTCCTCGGAGTGTCGATCCGATTCTCGTTCCTAATATCCAGGCAGTCCGATTCCCAATTCCAAAGGAAAACCATACTAGACCAACTAAATATAGTTTTTTTTATTTTTTATTTCTTCAAAAAAAAATTAGTGAAATTAAACTAAATATTATCTCAATCCGGTTCCAAGTAGTAGGAAAACAAGTAATGAGAAAAAAGTAACAGAAAAAAATAAAAATGACCAGTTCCATTGGATTGGACTAGACCGATCCCGATCTTAGAACCAAATCCGATCCCAATTCGATTTTTAGAACCAAACTAGTCTAATCCGAGAAGAAGGAAAGAAATATGAAATATGTGTAATGAGGAAAAATGTTGTATACTTCATTGATTTCTAGATGTGATACAATGATGTATATATTGTACAAAAGAATTGAATAAAAAAGACAATAAATTCTTCTGATCTTTTTAGCCCTAAAATAAACACATCTCCTATCAATTATAATCAATCCAAATCCTCAATCAAATCATATCTTCTTTCAACACTCCCCCTCAAGCTGGTGGCTTGTATATGTCCAAGACGCCTAGCTTGTTTAGAAGATATGTATGCTGTCTTTGACAAAGGGGTTTGGTGAAGATATCTCAGTCATTCAGAAGTCCCGATTCCTCCGGTTTCAATGATCCCTTCTTTGATCTTCTCCCGAGTAAAATGACAATCAACTTCTATATGTTTTGTCCTTTCATGTAGCACAGATTTGCTGCAAGTTTGAGTGCCGAATCATTATCACGGAAAAGCGATGTCGGTCCTCTAACTTGTACTCCAAGATCCGAGTAAGCCTCCATGAAAGCAACGACTCCCCAAATTTGATGCAAAATCCAAGAATAGATCTCCTACTCATGGGACATGTAGCATAGTCCGCATCACAATAGGCTGTCATCTCCATGTTACACCTTTTGGAAAGGAGTATTCCTAATCCTGGACATCTCTTCAGGTATTTCACTACTTTCAGGGCTGCATTCATGTGTGACTGCTTTGGACTGTGCATAAATTGACTGAGAGTCTGTACAGCATAGCAAATGTCTGGTCTAGTCATAGTGAGATAGATAAGCTTCCCAACAAGTCTTTGATAGCTTGTCGGTTCCTTCAATAAAGGATCATCAGAGGAAGATGTCCCAATATCATAATCAATGCTTGTCAACTTGGCATTCTGCTCAACAGAATAATTGCTTGGTTTGCAACCCGATAATCCCGCTTCGATATAATCTCCATCACAAATTTTCGCTGACTAAGGGAAATCCCTAGATCAGAACGAGCTATCTCTATTCCAAGAAAATACTTAGGTGGTCCTAAGTCTTTAATATGAAAAGACGAATGTAGATGGTCTTTAAGCTTCTTCACAGCAGAGTTATCATTTCCCATAATAAGTATGTCGTCAACATAAATCATCAAGTATATGACTCGACGTACCTTTTGCCCAAGTGAACAAAGCGTAATCATGTTTGGACTGTATGAATCCAGCTCCCGTTAGTGCAAAAGAGTAAATTTGGCGTACCACCGCGAGATGCCTGTTTCAAACCGTAAAGAGATTTGCGGAGACGACATACCTTCAACTCCCCCTGTCTCCGTAATCCTTGTGGAAGCTCCATGTAAATCTCCTCTTCTAGATCGCCATGAAGAAAAGCGTTGTGGACATCCATTTGATGTAGAGACCAATTGCGAAAAAGAATCGATAAGAAGGATCTAACCGTGACATCCTTGGCTACCGGAGAAAATGTCTCATGGTAATCAAAACCTTCTCGCCGGGTGAAACCCTTGGCCACTAATCGGGCCTTGTATCTTTCCACAGAGCCATCCGCTCTATATTTGATCTTATAGACCCATTTACATCCAATGGGTTTGCGATCAGCCGGTAATGTCACAACATCCCAAGTGTGGTTATCAATCAGGGCTTTAAGTTCTGCCTCCATTGCCTTTTGCCAACGCTCATCATTTACAGCCTCATTATAACTAGAAGGCTCCCTTTCCTCAGAAACTCGACTAATGCAACATAAATGGTCTGACGACAAGCGGTCGAAAGATACATATGAAGATAAAGGATAACGAGTACCTGATGATAGTGATGAAGAGCAGACATAATCTTTGGTCCAGGCTGGTGGGCGAAGATTTCGGCCAGATCTTCGTGGTGGTTCATCCAGCACCTTTAAAGGTAATTCCTCATCACTTGGAGGTTCTTCGTTAATTATCTCCCGGGATTCCTGCTCCATAATCTGTTGCTCAACAGAATTATCATGAGAAGAATTATCGATTGGTGAAGGCAAGACTGTATGATTGCTTGGAGAAGGAGTAATAAAGTATGATTCTCCAATAGACAGATCTTCTTCCGACAGGAATCGCTGATTATTTCTCGCGTCATCTGTAGGTGTAGAAGTTGCATCCCGGAAAGGAAAAATATGTTCATGAAAAACCACATCCCTGCTGACAAAAAAATCCCCGGTAGACTGATCATAAACTCGATAACCCTTTTTTAAATTAGGGTACCCCATGAAGATGCATTGTCGAGCACGAGGAGACATTTTATCCCGAGGACCTACTGTAGCCACATAACATAAGCAGCCAAAAACTCTGAGATGATTGAGATCCGGTTTTCTTCCATACAGTAATTCAAACGGAGTCTTGCCTTCTAGAATCCGAGATGGCATACGATTTATCAGATATGCCGCAAGTAATCACACAATCTCCCCAAAATTGTTCGGTATAGATGCCTGGAACTTAAGAGCACGTGCCACCTCTAAAAGATGACGATGCTTTCGTTCAACTACCCCATTTCGTTGTGGAGTATAGGTGCAGGTACTTTCATGTAAAATACCATTTGAAGTGAGAAAGGAAGCACAATCACCATTGAAGAATTCCCTACCATTATCAAGTGCGAATGCGACTTAACCGATTTTCCAACCGAGTTTTGGATAAAGAAAAAAGATTTTCAGGTGAGAAAGAACCCGACTTTTTGATTGTATGAGGAAGACCCAAGTGGCACGTGAGGAATCGTCTACGATTGTAAGAAAAAATCTCGAACCATCATGATTTATTGTGTGATATGGCCCCCAGACATCGGCATGGATCAAAGAAAAAATTTCATCTGCTCGAGTCTTACTATTTTGAAAGGGTGAACGAGCTTGTTTTGCCAAAGGGCAAATTGGACATTGAGGAAAAGGGAAATATGCACTGTGACCCAATCTTTGATGATGAATAAAATTTCTTTCATTGGCAACAATGTTACACAATGGATTATTGAATGCAACAGAGGATAATTTAAAATTGCTTGGAAGATCATTCCAAAAATAAAGCCCTTGATAGATTCTACCCAAGCCCATCAGTTTGCCAGTCGAAAGGGCCTGAAATAGACATTTATCAGAGTCAAAAGAGACATGACAGGAATTTTCTTCACAAGCTCGAGAGACTGATATGAGATTAAAGTGAAAAGTGGGGACATAAAGGACATTTTTGAGAGTGATGAGTGAACTGAGATTCACGGTGCCAGTCATTCCAACATATGTGGTATTTCCATTTGGAAGTTGGACTGATATTGGAAATGATAACTTTTTGACACTGGAAAATAATTTCAGATTGCAGACAATGTGATCACTAGCTCCTGTATCTATAATCCATGCATCCTTTGAAATTGAGTTCGTCAGGCAATAAGAAATACCTGTGAAACTGCCTGCCTTGTCAGAATGATCCAATTTTTTAAGAGCTTCCATCAACTCCTGATATTCCCCATGGGTGATTGGCTTGTCTGCTGATTTGCCCATTACCTGAAAGATAGTTGAAAACTTTCCCTTTTCTTTTTCACCTGGCTTACCATGTAATTTCCAACAACTTTCAACTGTGTGATGTGGGCGCTTACAGTATTCACAATACATCTTACCCTTTCCTTTGTTTTTTGCAAATGAGGAAGGCCTGTTAACAGCATGGGCCGTTGTTCCTGCATATGGACCCTCGGATAATGCTCCGAATGACGCCTGTGGGCCTTCGGGCCCAGAAAAAAACACTCCGCGTGGGCCTTCGAATCCAGGAAAAAACGCTGCATGTGGACCGTTGGATCCAGTGGCCGCGCTACTTTGTGAGCCGTCGGATCCAACTGCGCCAAAGATCGATCGTGAGTCGTCCGATCGATCAGAAAGATCCTGGCCATCCATCGTTCGTATATAAGGTCTAGGGTTTTCGTGAAACCCTAAATTAGATCGCCGATTCTCTCTCCCTCCCCGTGGGTCTCAGAGCGGGCGAGAGGAAACCCCGCCGCCGAGCCACCCCGTCGCCTCTTTGCCGAGATCCGCTACTCCGGGCTTTCCTCCCGGATTGTGAGCTGGTAGATACGGCCAAGGCTTGGCATCGGCTCCATGGTTAAGATCTGCGATCTAAACGAAAGGTAAGAGTCGTTCAATATGAGAAGAAATCGAATGGCTTTCTCCCTGTCTCGCATTTTTTTGTACTGCTGCAAAATTTGCTCCGGCCAGTCAAATTTTTCTTCGGCCGCTTCCAATTCATTCCACATATTCGAAAGTTTGTTGAAAACTGCAGCAACAGTCATGTTTCCTTGCTTTAAATCCGAGATCTGTTGCGTCAAGGAAAAGATTTTAACTTGATCCATTTTTCCATACATCTCCTTGATGTTTTCCCACATTTGTTTCGAGTCCTCCGCTGGAGGAAGACCACCGCGACTCAGAGCGATGTGTTTCCGATCCACGTTCGACTAGCCGATTACATTTTTTCCAAAGTCGCGCTAGTCGTTCGTCGGACGGAATCGGAACCGTTCCATCGATAAAACCCTCCTTATCCTTCGTTACTGCAGCGCGCCGAACTCGCGCGACCACCTCGAGTAATTATCGGGTCCATTAGTTAGTTTGGGCAACAAGCTTTAAATCTGGTCCATCGGCATTGGTTGTGAAAAGGGGGTCGCCGGGTTCCGGCCGGTTGCTGGCAGCGTAGATCTGGTATGGGAGAAACCCTGGTGGCGGACTCGGGTAAGGATTTCCCCCAAAACCCGACCCCCCAGGTCCGGTTGAATGACCCGCATTAGAAAAAAACGAACCCGGGTAGGGATTCGGTCCCATACCCGGTTCGGCTGATCCGCCCGTCTGCTGTGAACTGGTGTTTGTGCCTGCCCCATCACTGGCTGGTAGGCCTCCATCAGTCTGTACACCACTTTGAAATCCCGGCAATGATGCATTTGGGCGCGTCCCATAGTACCAAGGATTTGGTACCCATTGGTAAGGTTGGCCCGAATAGGGTTGCCCCAAATTAGCCTGAGCCGGAACAGGTATCCACTGTGCTTGTTGAGTGTGGCTCGAACCCATTCGATGGCTAGCCCTAAAATAAACACATCTCCTATCAATTATAATCAATCCAAATCCTCAATCAAATCATATCTTCTTTCAACAAAACCGAATCGAGTACTGATCATGCCGATCATATTAAGATTTGGATTATTAATCTTGCCGCAAGGGACTATGTTACCGCCCCTGGGCTTGTGCACACCCATGTCGACGTGGGGCAACCATACTTTTAGGTGGGCTCGTGCACACACATGTCACGCCACATGGGGCAACCATACTGCAATAGAAAATATAAGATTCGTACCTAATTTTAGTATGATAATAATATATAAAGATTCATTTGTTTTATAGAAAATAAAAAATTTTAAAAATATTTATAAAAAAATCGTTGTTTATATCGCTCAAAATAATTAATCAATAATAAATTTTTATTATTGACAATAATCTAAATTGTTGTCATAAACGATTTACATCTTTTTCGTTCATTCATTTTTGTAGACGATACGAAGGATCATTTTTAAGAAAATATTTTCCAAATTATGTATTTTTCGAAAAACAAATATAAAAGTAATTCATTTTTTATATTTCCTTTCTTTTTATTACGTAAAACAAAAGAAAAGTTGTACATATGTCCGTGAAAGTTTTGTTTACCTACGGGCATTATTATTCAGGTAAGAATCGTGCATCTACATCGATTATTCTACAATTAGCTTTTGCCAAATTAATTTCGCAGGTCCACGGCATGGGTCCACGCCCCAATCTTTCTTGTTCCTATCCCTATGCAAGGAAAACGACAGATTCCTTTTCTTATGATCATTTGCCTATTTTTATAATTCAGGACACACGAATATGGAGACTTGGCTACCTCACAGGTTCAAGAAGCAATCTACAGGCCCGGTGTATCAGTTCAATTCAGACGTTTTGCCTGTGCAGCTGACTCCCGAATTAAAATACTTTCAATGCGCCAATCCTCGTGTCCTATGATATCTTTGGTATTTCTCTTGTAACTATGTTATATTCAAGTGCTCACGTTCATGGGGGCGTACGCATGTCGAAACTACGACCGTGGCTAACACGTGACATGTGCGTGTGCATGTTGTTTTAAGGACGCATGGGCACGCGCATGCACGTGGTGCGAGACGTCGAGATCGCGTGCGATGCTCGGTAGAGTGTGGCGTAGGGAAAACGTGCGAAGCCGAGCCAGGCCCCAAAACGACATGCTGTTTTCGTTGCTTCTTTGAAAGATGTTGAGGATGAACGGCAGGGCTTGGCTCACACGCCACGACTCACTAATTTTGGACATTCTTCCAAAAGGTCGCCCTCATCCTCCATACTCTCATCTCAAGCAACTCCAGTTGTCGTAACGTATGTCACTGATGTATTTGTATGCGATACGGAAGTTTCTATACATATGATTGCCGGAATTCGTATGTGATTTTCCTTCTTTCACGCTACGAAAGGATATTCACAAATCGTTTATGTATGGTAAACTGATCCAATAACCCCTGTTCCCATAGCAATTCACGCATTGGGTGTGCTGGGGATTTGAAGGAACTGGAAAAGGGTACAGAGTTCGAAAGGGGCTTGGAAGGAATCACACATGCTTGCTGTCATACCTGGTTCTGTAAACATCTCCATGCTAAGTTAGTAGAAAGGTTCTGACCAAAGAAAACACTGTTGTCAGTTGACAAAAGAAGTGAATGCGCAGTGAAAAGAGTAGGAACGCCTCTGTAGTAATCTCACGCATTGAAGAAGAAGAAAGCGTCACAGAATAGAGCCCAGCCTGAAATTTCATGTACTGGGCCGTGAGAGACTAGTCACTATGGGCCATGCACTGAAGGCTACCCAGCAAAATAAAATCAGCATTAGCTTCATGGTCATGGAAGCTTCTCTTTGCTTATGATGATTCAGACCCCAACACTTGATCACTGGGAGGACTCCAAAATCTGGGTCATTCTCAGAAATTCTCAGTTTCCTCCCATTCATAATTTTTTGTGGGCCTTGAGTTGCTTGAGGAGTCAGATGTACTCATAGCAGTTGACTCCTTCAGTAGCATCACCTTGTCACCAATTTCTCTAGAATACAGAATTTCAGAGCCTAAAATGACCACCGTTGCTTATGCAGTCAAGTCCCGTTGCTGACATAATAGAGTGAAATCTTGGTTCTGATCACTTGTCAAAAAATAGAAGAAAAAAGAAATATGGATTCTGACCACATGATCTCGCCAAATTAGGAGACATTCCATTAATCTCTCCAAATGTGAAGGTTTGTTCAAACAGACCGTACTATGTGCACATGCAATCGGCCTTCTAGATGTTGCAACGTATGAGGCGAGAAATTACTATGTTAAATCTACTACGTTGAGCGTGCTCGGTGTAGGACAATAAAAATGAAGTAAAAACTCATTGTGCACCGAGCCAATCGCATTCCGTGGTACAAAAAAGAAGCCCAGAAGCCCAGAACTAGTTTGACTCAGTCTATTATATCGTCAGGCAATTGAATCCGTTATATATTTTTCTCCTGGGAGCATCATTTGCACCCCATTAAGTGTGCAAAGTTGTCTATTCAACCTTGGAGATGAACCAAATCAGAAATGGTAGGCCGAGCGACGGCATTGTAGTTTTTTTCGGTCTGTAATGGCATTGTAGTGGGGGTGGTTAGAGGGCTGACTAATTTTTTAGTGCCAAATGGAACATCACAAGTCTTAAGTTGATGAAATCAGAAACACGATCTTTTCCCAGAGGCTCAAAGTCAAACCATTCTATTTGTTTGACTGGGGCACTATTGACATGATTACAAAGCTGTTTTGACCAGAGAGCAATTCCCAGGGAACTTATGAATGCATAGACGAGTTTTGTGGTATGAGCAATGATCAGATTTATCAACAGCCACCTTCCGAAATCTTCACATGTGGAATGATCATATACTAAATACCAGACCGGTGACTCTTCCATTTTTCAAAGAAAGCTTATGAAGTAATGAAATTCCTCCATTGGGATTAAAGTCATGCGAGGATTCAAAAATCGTTGTGAATGTTTGCTTTGAAATAATCAGTATGAGATTGAAAGTTCAGTATAGTTTCTGAAGAGAGTATACATATGTACAAAGAGCAGATTAAATCCATGAATAAATTGATATGAGATGACTTTAGCAGTTTTGAACATGGTCCGTTTATGTTAATTACAGTAAAGGTCAGTACAGCAGTTAACCCACATATTGGCCCGCACGAACTGGGTTGCTACTTGCGAGAAGAATTTTTCCCAGACGATGGGCAATTTCATTGTCATTTCTTTTCCAAGAGGGCGCTTCAGATAATTTGTAAGCGTGCACCAACAATTTTAGACGTGGTGCCAAGAAAAAAGCTATACTGGTGAGCTTGATTGAAAAACTTCTATCCTTATCAGGTAGCAGAAACTCTATCATTAACCAAGTGTTCTATTCTTCTGTGTTTTCCTTGATCCATTCTTGGATTTTGGATAGTACAAACTTGTCCCAAGAGCAGAATACAAAGCCGTGTCTGAGAAGACGGCACGTGACCTTGAGGCCCTTGTTCGATGCCTGTGCTTATGGGCTCTCTTTTGCCGTCGGTGACCCTTCACATTCTTTATTTCCACCTCCTTCTCTTCGACTCTGTTTTCGTTCCCGGGTTCATTTTGGACTTTCTCAGCAGCATCTTCATAATTGTTTACACGAACATCTTTGCATAGCGCAGGATCAGTGCATAAAAAGGACCTGACTGGGATGTCATCTAAGTCCATAATTGTCTCCAATGTCTTCACCACAGTTTGCATTGTGGGTCGGTACTTGGGGTTTTGACTGAGGCACTTATGAGCCAGCAGGACCGCCTTTTTGGCCCCCTCGGTCGAGTACAGACCTTCGAGTCTTGGGTCTACTATCTTGTCTAATTTGTGGGTGTCTTTCAACATAGGCCTCGCCCAATTCACCAAGTCTTTCTCTCTGGTCGGACGGCTCATGTCGACTGACCGTCGACCTGTTATTATCTCTAACAGTACTACTCCAAAGCTGTACACATCGCTTATTGTCGTCAAATGGCCTGAAAATGTTTATTGAGCAATCTAAGTTTAATGTATCTGCAGCGTTGGATAAATAAAAAATTGGTGTGTGCTTGATGAACTGCCAGAAATGAACAGTTAAGTCATCACCTGTAGAGATGTATTCCGGGGCTGCGTAACCTCGGGTGCCCATGACTCGAGCCGTGACATGTGTATCATCGCCTAGAGGACCATCCACTGCTAGCCCAAAGTCTGAGAGCTTGGCATTGTAATCCTAATTTGAAATTTTCAAATCAATGACACTATCAGGATGCATATCACCAATATTGGATATCAAGTAGTGAAGCATCACACCAATTGGTGAAAAGAAATCAGGAGGAATAGATCATTACAGAGTCCAACAACACGTTTGAAGCCTTGAAGTCACGGTAAATGACCGGTTTCTCTTCTTCGTGGAGGCAAGCCAGGCCTTTGGCAGCTCCAATCGCAATTTTTATTCTGGTTAACCAGGGCAAGGGCAAAGAGTACTCTGCGTTAACCAAGAGCAATAAGAACATGTTCTGTAACCAAACTTTATGTGATTTCAAAGTTATAAACATTCAGTAGCTCACGGTCATCTTTCTGGGATCTCGTTCGTAAAAAGTGAAATTTGTAGTAGTGAAAGATAAGATGGTTACTTTTAAATAGTTGGTCTTCTAAGTTTCCCCGCTCCATGTACTGGTACACCAGAAGCCTATGCTCGTCTTCGCAGCAATATCCGATCAAGTTGACGAGATGGGGATGCCTTAGTTGCCCAAGAAATATAACTTCAGCCTAAGGAAAGTACAAAGAAGAAATCCAGTCCCAATTCATTTAACTTGTGATGCACAACTTAAATGGAGGTATGTCAACTAACGAGACGATATGAGGAAAGTGACTTACCAACCACTCCCTATGACCTTGTGTGCCATCCAAATCCAGCATCTTTACCGCAACTACTTGAGCCTTCATCTCAGGCCTCAGGCCTTCATCTATCATGCCCTTGTACACTATGCCGAATCCACCTTCACCGAGGTAATTGCTCCTCGAGAAATTGTGAGTTACTGTCTTCAGCTCCGCCAGCGTGAAGATATGAAGGTTGGAACCAACCAGTGAACTGGATAGATCATTCAAAGAGATCGACGAACCATGATTGCTAACATCGGAGAGGGACAATCTCCGAAAAGAGTTTTGCTTGGAGATATGGCTTTTGTGCTGAGTGGATGTGGTTTGAGCCTTGAGGCAACCAGGGACAACACAGTCCCAGGAAAGCCTCTTGAGAGCCATAATTTTTCTGAGGAAAGTAAGGCTCAAGTTATGAGGTATTTATACAGAGATTTCACATAGTTAAGAAAAGATGTTGGATACACAATTAGAAAAGTTGAAAAGAATCGTGTGGGGTCTGGATCGATATTGTCTCCGTAATTTGCAGACTAATCAAACGTAGTCCTAGGCGTAATCCTAACCTACCACCTCGGTTTCCTTTCTCAGTAAGGATTCATTTGCTCTTCCGCAGTGAATTGTTTCAAAGTCTACAACAAGGACCTTAAAGAAAAAAGAAAAATTCTAAGCCCTTCTTTTATCGTCAGTTGATGTGTGTGATGACAGAGAGATTGACAGCATGAAATTTCAGAAAGGTCTACAATAATTTCCGTGCAGAGCAACTTGAATTATATTTAACACTGATGTAATTAAAAGTCCGGTCTTTTGTTCTGTCTCTTTCGGCTTAATAGTGCAGTGATGGAGACCCAAGGTTAGGTGGAAGAGTTTTCCTATTGGCGTAGGCATTAAACAAACTCCAAAACACAGAGAAAATCACACGAGATTCATTTTTCTCCTTTAAACTTAAAACTAATTAAATATGATCTCTTTCTTCCTTACATTATTGGCCAAATCTAGTGAAAATAGACTGATCTCACTTTATGAGAATTTTTAATTTTCCTTCCAAGATTGTGTACTTGAACCATTTCATTGCTTCTGAATATAAACGATGCCAATGGCAGCGGAAATCTTGATCTGCCTGATATTCCATGACTTGGAGAGGATGTCCATGGCCTAATCATTTCATAACCACACATTTTCCTTGCAGCCCAATAAAAAGTCTGCAATCTCAACATGGAAATCTCCATCAAAATGTGAACAATAAAAGGTAATATTCATGTGGTTATCATATGATGTTTATCAATTCATGCATGCTCTTCATTTAGCTAGGGGACAATTGCCCCTTGTTGACTTGGAAAAATCAGCAGCAGAAGTCCAGAGACGTGGAATGCACGTACAGATGGGGAATCAAGTTAAGTCCGCCTAATTATCTCCTTGCTTTCCAGAAGCAAAAAGTTAGATTTCTGTTTCCATTATTTTATTCTACTAAATGATGTTTTGGGCCGATACTTCTTGGTAAGTTCACTTGCCGTTCCTTTTCGGTGACTTGGATGAGTCAGTCCGTGCCAATCAACTTTGAAATATGGAGAAGACAGACGTAATCTTGACGTGCCAAAGCTGATTCAGAATATTTGACACTACATGAACAGACTACTAATGTTCTCTTATAGAATGACCATGATCGATCTATATTCATATGCTAATTCAACTTGCTTTTCCTCTAGATTGTGGCGACAAGTTTATAAGGAAGTGTTTTACATAAAGTGGTTATTCTTTTTCACCGTCGATAGGAAGTATCATTTCTCATAAGAACTTTCATATGCTAACCAGAAGTGCATTTAAATACAAGGAATTCGTTCTATGCATAAATGAATCTTCACTGCAACAAATAGGAGTTCTTGTATCATGTAACGGGAAAGAAAGAAAAAACAAAATGGGGGCCTTGGTATCAAATGCTTAAAACTTGACCAAATTGTACTGAATATAAATTGGCGTAGTTCCTGCAGAACACGGCGGAGAAATATATTATTGAGCACGTCCTCTCATAATTACGAGGCGCCAGTCGATATGCAGTTCATGGGCATGAAGACAATCAATCCTTTTCTGATCTTTCATGTATTCTCAGGGTTCTTCGTCGATGAAGTCTACCTTAACAACGTTGGCGCTGCGAAGCTTCTGGGAAAGTGCTGTGGGAAAAGCGAGGGAACATTGACTCGAGTTCAACGGGTGAAGTCTGAACTTGGCTCTAGGTTCTGCAGAAATTAGCCGAGTTACTAAGCACGAGGCGGTCAACCGAAAGGTGTCAATGAACGATGATCGCCCCTCGATTTCCATTTTGTGGATGAACTTTGGGACTTTGCCACTACGCAAATTTGGAGTCAAGTCAAACCCATCTTGCCATCAAAAGATCAACATTTGCTATTGACAGATTATAAGGATAAGACCCAAAATTGGAATGTCTGGCAAAAATTTGGCAAATTTCCTGAAATTTATCATTTCTTCAAATTATTTCAAAGTCTACCGTATATATCCAAACACTAGCATGTGGATTAGCAGTTTCAAATCCCTCGTACGACAAATTATAGGTGCCAGGCGCTTTACGCCATAAAGAGACTTTGGGTCAACTTAATTTTTGAGAAGTTTCCCAGGACAGCACACACAACCTTAAAAGCTACCACGTGACCAGTAGCATAGTACAACATATGAATGGAAAAATTGCACATTCTAGAACTAAACCTTAATGCACGGAATGCAATTGAGTATCAAACCATTAAACCATTTGATTAGTTCCATCAAGTATTATAGAAGATTGCAACTAAATCCTAAAATTTATAGTGAGAAGTGCGACTTTAAAGATGCCACACGATAGAAACCGTTCCGTTGAAATGACTTGATTATGCATTTTGGAAAAAAGGTTTAACACTTATCCAACCAATTGAATGGTTTAGGACTAAAATTGTATCTTGTGCAAAGTTTTAGGAGTTAAAAGTACACTTTTCCACTAATAATTAATCAAATTCATGCGACATAAAACACGGTTCCCATAAACGGTTTGTCAGATCCGCTAATGTTTGTCCGAATAGCGGGTGTATCACACTGTGTTCTGGGAGGAACATAGCTGGCATTTGCCTACACAAAATATCACGCGTTAGGACGCGCTAGGACATAGCAACGGACCAAATTGTTTGCATCAAGCGGCTCCTTCTGAGAGATGCATCGGATGGATTAGTATGGATAGCAACAGTACTTTACCAACCCATCAAATTAATGCACCGCACTTTTCCAACCCATCAAATAAATGCACCGCTCTGTTCAAATAAATAAATAAATAAATGGACCACGTATCATTCGCGTGACAAATCAAGCATCCTTTAGTCCTTCCCATCCACATAATTACCCTCTAATGTTCTAAATATCTACAGCATTATACCTCTGATCATCCTCAAACCGAAGAGAAAATTCTCGCTGAAAACAACAAAGAAAGATTATTTGTTCCTGTAATATTAATGACAAATAAAATCCGATTGCTTCCTGGGCTCACTGGAAGATGAAAATTATATGCCTTATGTATGCAATTACAATGTAAATACATTGTTCTGTAACTGAACTATATTGAGCATATCATAGAGCCATTAGATTATCATGTTAGATATTTAGATTGATTATTTTAGAGACTATCATAGGTGCTAACAAGCGAGTTGCTTAACATGTGTTGAAATATAGGAAAGGTGTGTTCAGCAAATGAAGTAATATAGGTCTATATCATCTCAGCTTTTATGGATGACTTACATAAAAATTCTAGCGTTTTTTCAACCCTAATAAGCAAGGCCGACGGTCCAGCCCAAGCATTATCCATCCTCTGCTCTTTAATGCAATCAGCTTCTCCATCACTCCCCACTCTCAAATGACTAAAAAAAACCAGAATGTTCTTGGATTGCACACCGAAAACTGAAAATCCAATAGAAAGTCCTGATCAAGGAAAGCACTATTTTATCGTCTGCAAGCCCATCTTTTCATCAAATCAAAGTAGATTCACTATGCGTGGCGAATTGCCAAAGATAAGGTGGGGAACAAGGATCGTATCACTGATAGTAGCCTACAATGATTTCGACAAAGAACCAAAAAGATGCTCACTCTCTTTCTTTCTTTCATTAACTGGAATGAATTTGATACAATAAACTTATATTTTGACCTCAAACAGAAAGAATTGCCAAAGAAATTGATCTTTCATCTCACAGCTCAAAAGCTCAACACTGATGAATATACCCTTCAGGTGGTGCTCCCGTATATGTACAAACTGTTCAAAATAGAGTGAAATGACCATATTAGTCTCTCCTCACTCTTCAGTTTACGGGAAACTACCAATTTGAAGCAAACCCTTGAGTGTATACCTCATTGTCATGGACTTGTCACAGCAAAAGCTATATACAAAGAAGAGAAGCCAGATGCACCATCTCCAGCTAGAGAAAACCGGACAAGGTTCATGAAGAGCCACGTTCAGTTCCAACCTCGGGCAAAATTGCATTACCGCATTGAAGGGCAGCGTGTGGAAATAATGATTTGAAGAGCCACCTATATCTCTAGCCATAATTATGCTATCTGAAAACAAGACTTCCATTCTGTTGAAGTCTTAAGTTCTCAATGAGGGAACGGTAGGATGATTTCAAAGACTTTATGTCATCGCCCTGCAGAAAGGGACAAAACAATTGGTGAGCAGAAAGCAGACTCTCAGGAAAATGATTACAATCATTAAGCAGTGGCCTCTACTAAAAGCTATCTATACATGCATATCATCAAGGGAAAACCCAAAACCCTCTTTCTTCACTCATGATGAAGTTAGTGCCATAATAATCAAATTACACATGTGAGGCATCGGATAACAAGTAATATCACCAGGTAGCAAAATACTAGCTTAATCATGACTTGCATGACTGACACAATTAATTGATGCGCCTCTCTTAGGGTTCCCGCATCTGGTATCCCTGGGGAAGAGAATTTAAGTTGGTCCTTGCAAACAGCTTGACGCACCATCTCCCTTCAACCCTTTGAGTGAAATACAGCAGAAGGAAAGAAAATCCATGGACTGACCCAATCCTCCCCACCCCATAGGAACAACAAAATCCGTGGGACCCCACTAGTGAACAGGTCAGATCATTCAATTGTGTCACTACTGAATGATAGCACATGCCCTATTTCCTTAGGTACCACCAGAAAAAGTCAAGCTCTTTCCTCAATGAATTTCATCTAAAACCAGACTCTAACAGTAAACAATGTCCAGTGATAGCTTTGGTTCTTCAAATACGAAAATGTGGCAGAATCATCCTTCCTAACACCGAGCGTGTCCAGAAAAGGCATGACTTAACTAATGGAGTATCAAAAAGGAAATTTCACTACACATCGGCTACCAAGGCTTCCTCAACCAGGGCCAACAATTTATAGTCTCTGTTAAAGAGGGAAATAGCCCAGCTAATTGAGCTTGTCCATTGTGCCTAAGGGATAGCAATTAACGGATCCTCATTGTGCAAGATATGCTTCAATTCAACCTCTCAATAACATAGTCCCAATAACATGGGAAGCCAAATTACCTCCCTCAATGTTCTCTCTTCTTCTTATGCATTACAATTAAAGTAGAGACATCTAATGCATCAAGAATGTTTTTTTAGCAATAGTAAGCACAATAAGTGCTTTTGGTTCTTCCACCACAGTCTGCAATACACCAGCTGTATGTCCCAGAATTTATATTGGAATGCTGATAATTGTGCCTATTTTTTCCAGTTCTCGATGAATGAATACTATTATCATAATGCATAAGTTTTGAGGTGAAGATGAAATGCAACATCGCAACTTTCGGCACAACAAATCTTAGAAGGCCACGAAACAGTCACAAATTTGAAAAAGGAAATAGAACATGGAGGTAATGGAAACAGCTTCACATTTACAAAAAGATACAGACATTAAAGTGGACGAATTTTATGATTTCCAGCAGAATCTGTAACTTATACTGTGTAACATTCCTCACCTGCAACTTTTGACAATACTGTTGCACCAAATGTTGAGGCACCAAATGTTGAGGGCATTCCGTAGTCAGAAAAACTTTTGATAGAAAATTGAGGAAATCATCTCCAAACTTCTCATACATGATTTTCTGAGCCAATACAATTTCTCCAAACAAAATGAGCTGCCAAATAAACAACCTATCAAAAGTTGCCAGTGTAAAAGTAACTAAAAGGGCTTGTCTTAAAAGCTCTATCAAAGATCCCATTTTGAGTGAGCATAAAATTATTAAAGGCAAATATTGACAACAGGTAAGACCTAATATATCCATTTGTAATTCAAACCCTTTATTAAACTATTATTGCTCAGGATAATAAAGAGTAACTCGAGATTTGTATATGAACTCAGTGATTGCCACGGAATTTTTCCCTAAAAAGAAATGGCACAACATCAAAAAGAAACAACAATACATTAGCTTACAGTATTTGCATCTCGGAACTCAAAAGATCTGTCAAGTACGCTGTACAAGCAACAGTGGGCCGTAAAAGCCTCAATCATGAACTTTTGAAAACCAGGTACCTGAAAAAATCAAACATTTTTTAGATGAATTAATTTGAGCACCTCACCAAAGACAATATGACAAGCATAAAACTGGCAGAAAAGGTGCAAGAACCTTTTCCTCATGAGGCCTGCTGCACCAATCTTTGATAAGTCTGATGAAGATCTGCACACATGCCTACAAACAGAAGCAAATTGCACTTGAATTGAGTCATGGCCCCATTTGCCGTGATTCTAATTACTGAACCATAGAGATTGGAATTTCGAAGTTCTATGTCTTCACATTTCTGTGAATACAAGAGCTTAAGTGAGATATAAGATTACATCACATACCTTCCTCACAAGAATGTCTTGATGATTACAAGCTGTGCAGAGTAGCAACTGCATCAGTTGTTCCAAGTAATGGCGACTTTTGGGTGAAATGAAAACTGAAGAGAGATCATGTGTAGCAATATCATAGAGAAAGGTATAAAAAGTCTGCTGAAGCTCTTGAATTTCCCTGATTTCCTGAGAGTGAGAGAGAGACGTTAGTGCACAACAATTTCAACTAATAACCTATCTTTCAAAGGAAATGCCCCTTATGGAACAATTAATTTGTCCCAAAAAAGAAATCCTCTTAATACTTTATTTTTCCTACCTTTTTCCTTTTACCATGGCATTGCACTGAATTTACTTAGGACATTACTCAAGAAAGATGATCATTCCACATTTTAAAGACCTTTCCCTCACCATGCAAAGTGCAGAAGTTTACAAAGGCGATACACTTATGATTGCTGAACTAACTGCATTTGTGGCCCTGTCCCCCAAATAATAGATTCTACCATTGCAAACTTAAGGGGGGCAGAACATGAAGAAATTAATCACTACAGAGGTATACCTGCTAAAACTGTCAATTTTGAAGTCCAAAAAAATTGTATAGCGATTGTGACTGTTCCATGTCACTGAGCATAACATCCATAAAATCTCAGAAGGTGATGCGTCTCCCTACCTCAGTGTTGATGCCAGGGCCTGATTTAATTGCCTCCCTTGAGATGATGCTGAATACCCTCCCAGCAATGGCAGGAAACAACTCCTCAAGTACATTATGTGCCAGTTTGTTGAACTTGCAAATTATTTGATTAAGTAACAAAAGAAAACTAGCCATCTCCTTAGGCTGCAAGATAAATCAGACTAAAATCAATCGTCTGAGTATGACAATGAAATGACTAACGCCCAAACTTTAGTAGATGAACCGTGTTCACTAGGAATGCATGACCATGTGGAAGCTACTTATCATAAGCAGGCTCACTTGACCACAAGGCTGGCCTAATTAAGAACAAAGTCTCTTCTTTGCTTTCAGCTATTTTATATAGGTAGTCCCTCACAAATCGGACATATCTCTAAATCCCTATCCAGTGTTTGGTGAATGCTGGACATACTAAAAGGGTGGATGTAGCCCATATATATGCCTAATAAAATACATAGCCAAGAGTAGAAAATAAGTCGTAATAGGAGAAATTTAGATGGAGACAAAACATTGTGAATATTAACAGTTAATAAAAAGGGTCTACAAACCCATTTGAACAGAAAACTGAGGGAGCTTAACTGTCTTACAGCGACAGTATAATCATGGACATTGTCCAATCAAAATTGCCATATAAACAGCACACTTTATGATGTGAGATCTTCTATTGATGTGTGGGAATATCATATCATATGGATAGATAATCCTCTCTTTCCCTCCACCAGCCTGGAGCTAAAGCTATGCCTCAGGCCAGTCAGTGACTGCACCTATTCTCAAATTGATTATATGCGACCACTAGTCTCTTTTCTTTGACAAAGACTCATCAGGTCGCCAAGCTTGGTGGCAACCCGCCATAAATTCTTCCCTTTCTGACAGCCCACAGATTTCTGTGGAGTACCATCATGAGCCAACCACCAAAAGTAATCAGAACCTTGGTTATGGGCCAATTACATGATCTCCTATAAAAGAAACTATTTATATAGCATAGTACTTTTTCTGCAAAGTTAGTAAGGTTGTCATTTTCAGTGAAAAAAGTAATCAAGCGTACATATGGCATATGCCAATCACCGGATAGAACTGAATATTAATATTTCAATTTTTTTATGCTACTATAGTCGCCCAACTGTACATGAGAAAAACAGTGGATATCTGAATAATTGTTCCAACTTTCAAGAGGCCAAACACAACCCAATGATTACTTGTTACCCAATCCAATTCAGTTTACATAATTTCAGGTTCACCTGAAGAAACAAAGGTAAAACCAGCAATTTTCAACACTTTGCATTGAAAGTGCAGATTTAGGGTTCTTGGGCTCCTTGGTAAGAAAACCATGCAAACCCCATTATAAATATAGCATTACTTTAAGGCAGTCAAATCAATGGATCATGCTTAGATTGCCTCGGGCAGACCTTCAGACTTCAGCAAAGAAGGTTCTTCTGGGAAACAAACAAACCAACAAAACACAAAGCAAACATAATGGAGATGGTTCCAAGCTGATTTCACAAGCCTGTGCCATGTTTGAGGCACTAAGACAGATGAAAGAATAATCCCTATAGACTAGCAAGGACTCTCATATCACACATGAACCCAATCTAATTCAAAGAAATCTCGTGTATGCCAACAATGAAGTAACTCACGTCTCCACAATCTGTCATAGTAAAGCATGACAGATGTTTCCATTTATCCATCAAAAGCTTTAATGAAGCCACTGTAACAGACCCCTTTAAAGAGAACAGCTAATAAAACAGAAAAAAGAAATGTATCCTGAAATTAAAACTTCAAAGAATCCAGCAGGAACTAAACCAGTCTTACAAAGTGTACAACCAGAGTCGGTTCTTTCGTGAATAAATTTTAGTAAAATCTCCCATGACAGCTCAACCTGGGGTAGCTCTTAGTCATTAGGCAAATGTATCCAATCGACTAATTTTTCGAGGAGACCCAACAAATCTTAGCTTACCAATTTGCAGTTAAAATTAAATCACCTAGCTCAATGGCCACCCTATACAAGCTCACTCGAGGTTTTAATTATGAAAAAATTCCACAAACTGCAATTACGTTCTCCATTCAAATAAAAGCAAACAAAAATGACCAGCCCATAGAAAATATTTTGTACCTCAATCTCAGCAAGCAACTGTTCCAATGCCTTCGGAAGATAAGGGAAAACTGATGCTCCAAGCGTATCTACCATGCGGTGAATGAATGACATAACCTGAGTAAGAATGAACAATTGCATCACATTTATTTCACCTGATGAATGAAGCCTTTTCACCTCTACTTTTCAATCTTACCTTAGACCGCAAAGGCTCTATCTTTGGATATACAACAAGAATTTGGAGGAGAACATCCAATGTCTGGATTGACATACAGCAAAACAAGTCATATTGTTAATATCAAATATACATGACCCTGTCTGTGCTAATGCATTTCAAGTGAAATAAGTATATGATAGTCAAAAGAAAAGGACACGTAAATGTCTGCATCCAGCAAGTCATCAATATGTGAGTTTCCAGCCAAAGAAAGGCCATCAATAAATGGGTTGGGATGCAACCTAAAGTACATCGCACTCAGTGACTATCATCTTCAGCCATGTTGAGGTCTTTTATCAAACCATAATCTTCTATAAGAAGGTACAGAAAAATTTAGGAGCAAATAAAGCCCACTGCAAAAAAAGATTAGGCAGTACAACATTCAGCCTCGGTTCCCTCAAAGGATATACATATAAAATCAAGAAATGGGACCTATCCTAAAATCCTGATACACCTCTAACCATTAACATCAGAATATTTCCACATCATGCATGGAATACAGCAATGGAAACACAATGCAAAAGAGAAGATAAACAATACAACCTACCCTTTTGAACATAAGACCGATTCCAGGGCGACTAGCAGTCACAAGGCGCTCGCTAAAACCCTGAAATTGACCACTCCAAATTAAGGAAAATCCCAACATCACGGAAGAGAGAAGCTATAGAGCTTAAATGTTTGCTCAAATTCACTGAAAATAAGCTCAGCATATAGGAGAGAAGTTGAAATGGTGTAAGAATATTGACGTTTACAAATCAGGCTGTCCAAAAAAACCAGCAGATTTTTTAAATCAAGATGAGAATATCAAAAATACCCTGAGGTTTTGCAAAGAGAGAATTGATTCGATAGTTGAAATCAAGAGGTCGAAAAAGAAATAAAGACCTTACTAAGGGCATTAATAGCCATTATAACTTGCTGAATAGTGGCAATTTTCCCAGGTGCCTCTTCTATAATCACTGTTTTGGAATTTGACAGCAAACCCTCAACCTGGTATCATCACATAACAAGTTCAAAGGCCAACTACGAACTAATAAATAAGGAGAACTTCAGCTGGAGAACAATGGGAGAGAGCTCCTTGATAGAGCCTATGAAAATAACCTGATGACAAAGAGGAGTCAGCAGTGAAGAGAGATAACCAGATTGTCTTTCCACAGGCACATCTTCCATCCCGATCAATATACCAATTGCCTGTGAAATTTCTCGTCGAAATAAGAATATGAAAAATCAGCTTGGTGGGTATATTTCCCCAAAGTCAAGCACATTCAAAGAGCATCTGCGCATGTCTTCACATAATAATAAAAAATGTCGAGGCAGAATAACTACCTCAAATATATGACTGCCATCTTCAGAACCAGAAAGTGCTTTTGAGGAATCAACATTTGTAAATTTAGCTACTGTATCTTGCAAGCTCTGTCAACAAATAGAAACCTCAAATAAAGAACAGATAAAGGGGAATTGCCAATCTATGTGTGGCAATAATAAATGAGAATAATTCCAA
Organism: Eucalyptus decipiens; assembly: GCA_014182575.1. NCBI lineage: Eukaryota > Viridiplantae > Streptophyta > Magnoliopsida > Myrtales > Myrtaceae > Eucalyptus > Eucalyptus decipiens. The sequence continues at coordinate 59,184,770 of CM024614.1, read as the reverse complement.
AGGAGAAAAGGAGGTTAGTGCCACTACCTGCAGTATAGTCTCTATGAAGGGCACAAGATTCGATTTCAACGACTTCACAACTCTCATAAAGAGGTAACTCGCCCTTCTACTCACATTGACGTTTGGGTGATGTATACCTCTTTCATCAAGAAAAGCAGCCAGTAACATGGGTATGTACTGGGTATTTTCCTGGACAAACTTTGCATATCTCGTAATACTATCCAAATAAACAAGTGCAACTACCCTATTCGAATGGCATGCGAATCTACTTGCCAAAAGCATAGGCACCATGTCCCTCAAAAGTCCTCTCCCACTTCTAATCGTTTCTTCACTTAATGACTCTCCAAGAGCATAGAGAAGAGAAAGAGCAGCTTCCACCTGTTCAATATTCCCACCGGTAGAGGTGACAGCGGCATCCAATGAGTTTCTAATAAATGCCTGGGTAATATCAGGTGCTACTCTTCCAATGCTTCGAAGTAGTACAAAGAAGTCTTTCCTGTATTCCATCATCCTATCTTCTTCCTCTCTCCCAATCTTGTCCAGTGTGTCAAGATTATCCCGGTACATAGGATCATAACAGATCTGAGAACGGATCACTTCCAAAATTTGACTCAAATGATAAAGTCGTTTTTCCGTTGATGGGGAAAGGCTCTTCATAGCAGAAACATAACCCGAAAAGAATTGCACAATGCTGAATGCCGTATCAACCTCACAATTTTGCATTATGTAAAAAACAGAGGGCAATACCTCATCCAAAAGCTCGAATGAAGTTCCTTTTGTTTCCTCAGTCAACCTTTTAGAGCACTCCAGAACTTCCACAGCATATCCCGTGAGCAGGGAAGCAACTCTGATGCCAACTCAGAGTCGCTATCATCAGACACCAAACCAAAAACACGACTTATCTGAACATTCTTCAACAGAGACAATTTTGATTGTGCATCCATCCTTTTAGAAACAACAGCCAATACACATCCGGCCGCAGCCCCACGGAGTTGCTCCGATAACCCATCAAACAACATCAACTCGAACAAAAAGGGAAGGAAAACATCATTAGCAATCAACCCGATATCAATCCAGGAAATGTACCTTCTCAGAGTATCCAAAATTGCAGCACATATCTCACTATCAGAATTTCTATACATGGATAGAATGTCGTAACACGCTCTGACAATCTGAGGCACACACTGCAGCCTCATTGCATCCTTAACCAGAGCAGCAACAGCCACTTCTGCATTACTCCGTGGGTAATCCAGACTAATCAACTCGTCGTCCAGAGCATTCAAAACACGACAGAACATGTCGATCACGGCTCCACCTTTGCTGAGGTGTGGCAAAAAGTCGACAAACACGGACGGCCAAATTAAAGGGTACTCGAAGTAAATCAGAGTGACAATCACTTGGGCCAGCTTATTCTTAATAAATGCAGGGCCCGCCAGAATGCCACGGCTCTCCTCATCATAACAACAAGCGATGGAAAACACCGACTTTCTAATGAATTCCTTCTCCTCGGAGCTCATCGAAGCGTACTTAACGCGTATGGCTTCCTGCAAAGTCTGGAGACACCAGAACTGGACTTGCATAATCGGGCAAAACCGCAACTTCTCCACACAGACCCTGCAAATGGTCGGCGCGTCCTTGATTTGTTGGCAGTAACCGATGGCCCGCAATTTCAGCGCCGAATCGACGCCGCCCGACTCATCGAAACTAAGGATGATTGCCCTCTCGACATCGTCCATTTTCCCCCCAAGAAAAACCAAACCCTCACAACTTCACAATCATTTGATGTCCTCTTTTACTTCAGCTAACCTAGAAATCTCAGCGAAAAATTTCAACTTTCGGGGTTCAAATGCGCGACAAGACGAAGTAGCTGCGGAAGACGGATCGAGCGGCTTTACCGAATCGGGAATTCGGATCGATCGGGGGACGTTTCCCAATTCGCGCGGGTGTCGGGAATTAGGGTTTATGGCGAATCGCGCGCTGGAGAGAGAGAGAGAGAGAAAGAGAGTAGGGTTTGTGCTGGGAGGAGGAGGGCTTAGGATTTTGGGGGTATTTATAGTTTTAGTTTCCCAGAGGAAAAAAAATTGTGAACAAAATAGTAATTCGAGGAGCCCGAAAGGAAAAGACGGGACTAGCCCTGGCGGTCGGAGGAATCTCGCGCTTTCGTGGATTTTGTCAATTTTTGGGAAATCGGTGATTGGACGGGCTTTCTTTTTATTACAGATTCATGGGAAAGACAGCATTTGATGGTCTGTGCGGTGGTGATAACGACAGGGATTCATAATAATGCCTGAATGGGGAGGGCTTTGATTATTTACTGAATCCCACTAATATTTGACAGGATTCCGCATAGAAAAGGCAAAAGCACGAAAAGATGAGATACGAGAAGGCATCTTGTTTCGAAAAAATGTAATTAAGTTTCAAGATCTTCAAATTAATTTCAATCGAATTAGTGCAATTAGGGGAAATTGAAAGAAGGTGCTCCTGGCCGTGGTTAAAAAGAGTTGCACATTAATTTGAGTGTTGTCGGCTACTTGAGCTTGGTGAGCTTGGCCATGGGCTCTCAAAGCTTCACTGAGCTCCCAATCCTAGCTATGGCCACTCAAGCTTCGTTGATTATTCACTTTTGTTCAAATAACCAATCATCAAAGAAGTCCAATGAGATGAAATTAGGCATAATACCCTAAAATACTGCTAACTTTAGCTTTAGTCCCAATTGTAACCTAAACAATTTTTTGTCTAATAAAAAACCTCAGATTTTAACTCTAGTCCCAATTCTACCTTTAACTTTTTTTTGTCTCATAAAAAGCCATATAATTTAGATCCAATCCCAATTTTACAATGTTGACCAAGGCTCACCTTTGCCAAGGGCTAATAGGGGCAAGCTTCATCAAAGGCCAATGAGGCAAGGTCGACCTCATCTCAACCCTTGCCTCTAGCAAGTGGCCAAGGCCAAGTGACCAACTAGAAGAGGAAGAAGGGAAAAGAAAGAAAGAGAAATAAATTTAAAATTTTGAAAAAAATATTGACCAACTAGAGGAGGAAGAAGTGATTTTTAATTAAAAGAAAGAAAAAGATGACTCAATTTTCACAATAGAATAAGTATATTAAAAGTTTTAAAAAGATAAAAGTAAAATTAAAACTTTGAAAATGTGCAATTCTTAAAAAAAAATATAAAATCTAAAATTTTAAAAGTTCAAAAAAGTCCCAAAACTTGTTAAATTGATCAAACCAAGTCCTTCTATCGATTGTACTTTCTAAAATATTTAGAATTCAACTGCACTTTGTGATAAGTTTTATGACTTAATTGTAATTTAAATCTATTATTCTTTCAATACAAATTGTAGAAGTTGGGTGTATTTTTTGAAAATTCTTAAATTCTATTACACTTTTGTGACAATTTTAAAAGTTGATTGTATTTTTTGAAAATTTTAGAATTCAATTACACTTTTATCACAAGTTTCAATACATTTATCTCTCGGCACATTCGAAAAATTTATGAATGAATTGATTAAATGCAATAAATATATGACTTTTGGATAATTTTTCCGAAAATTTGTAACCAACTTCGAATTTGATGTATCAACGTCAACTCAAACTGATTCCATCCGTTGATGATCCAAGTCCTTTGGTGGAAAAGCCTTGATCGAATCATGGGCGGCTTAAGCAAGAGAGGGACGGTCGAAGCCTCGAAGGGAGGCTAGCGATGGCTACAGGCCGACCAACCGCGAGTTGCTCGGCAAAGTTTTTGAATTTTTTTTTTTTAAAATCTTTTAAATTTCACATAAAATATGTAAATCTCTCTTCCTTCTCACTAAGTTTACATCGTGTCTGAATTTTTTAATTCATTTACTTCTAGTTAATATCTGTGCACGCTGTTGTATGCGACGACCACCGCGCTGGATTGCTTGGGACCTAATTCGATGCACCGGGAGCCTGGTGTGGACCTCCGTTAGCATGCTGATGATGTCATGGAAAAGTAACATGGGCCAGTCGGATCTAGACTTGAATTGCTCTAGACAAGAGATGAGCTTGCTCATGCCTCTATTGTTTCATTCCACGGGCAAACCATTCATATTATTGAGAACATGGAAATCTTTATAACAATACATTATTTTTTTCAGCAACATATAAGATTTAGAAGGAGCACGAAAGTGTTTAAAACAGTTTTTTGATTTGATGCCCACCATAACACTAGACACAAAAGGCAAAAAGAAAAAAAGGCCATAAAAGATGAAAGGGATAAAGTGCATTTGAAGTACTAAAAATTGTTATAAAAGTGCAGTTGAGTCCTAAAATTTTCAAAAAGTATAATTAAAAAGTGCAATCGAGTTCTAAAACTTTCAAAAAGTATAATCAAGTCCTAAAAATTATTACAAAAGTGCAATCAAGTCTTAATTTTTTTCAAAAAAATGCTATTAACAAAATGATTTTATTTGATCAATTTGATAAGTTGTAGGATTTAATTGCACTTTCGTGATAAGTTTTAGAACTTAATTACACTTTTAAATTATATTTTGTTGACAAGTTTTATGACTTCACTTATTCCTAGACGAAACTAAAGATGTTACACATATTCAATAAAGATGAAGTGGCAACCTTGGCTCAGCAACAGCGACCAGTGGGATCTTCCTTGGAGCGGATAGCCCAGCAACCTCTTCCATGTTCAGGTCCTCCCTCGTCAGATCCCCAGGCAGTCTCCATGTGAACCCATGTATGAGATTGGCAAGACTTGTAGGAATCACTTTGAGCCCGAAATTATAACCAGGACACATTCTCCTACCGGACCCAAATGGCAGGAGCTCGAAGTCTTGTCCCTTCACATCGATCGCCTTCCCAACGAACCTCTCGGGCCTGAACTTTTCGGGTTCGTCCCAGTATTTGGGATCTCTCATAATACTCCATGCACTTACTATGACTCTTGTGCCCCTAGGTACGTCGTACCCGGCAACCCTGCAATCTTGGCTCGCATAGCGAGGAGTGAGAAATGCTCCCGGCGGGTGCAATCTCATTGTTTCTTTGACAATGGCATTTATATAAGGTAGGTTTGAGAGGTCCGCTTCTTGGACCCATCTCTCCCTTCCGATTATGCTGTCGAGCTCTCGTGTTGCCTTGTCATATACCCCAGGGTTTTTTAGGAGCTCGGAGATTGCCCACTCCACGGACATTGCCGAGGTCCCCGTTCCACCGACTATCAAGTCCTACATGATGCACAAAGGTATGGTCACTATTATAAAAGCATTTGGGAATGTTGAATTGTAGTAACTTGTGTTTTCTCACGTGACGGAACTTAATTAGTTCTTTTGGACTAGTCTTGAACCAATGAGGACAGGAGTTGTTTGATAGACAATCGTACTTTATTTTGTGAATAAGTTGTGGGAAATTTCACTAGTATAACTTTTCTCATATCATCCAAATTTTTCCATAAGATATATACATAAACAGAGAAGTTGGGAAAACAACGTAAACATAAACTGACAAAATAGTCGAGGGAAGGAACACATTGAGCCGGCTATCTATGTGCATGATCATGATGATTCCTTTCTTGAAATAATGTTTAGGATTAAGGGAAAGTAAAATGGTTTTACTTCTCGTCAAAATTGAAAATATTATTGAAGTTTCAATGAGTTATAAAAGAGAAATTATATATGAATTTGAGTGTCGATATTTATATACTGTGAAAATTTCGGATATTTCAAACTAAAAAAATATTCAAAGTGCATATGTTGTAACTAAATGAAATGTTAAAAATAAAATCTATCCAAATGTGGGAGCGATTTCATCATTTATTTAGGCAAGACGAAATAAAAACTCGAGTAGGAGTTTAGTGATAACAACTTAATTAAATTGTACCTGGATCAAGGCCTTGACCCCATGTCTCTCAATCTTCACCTCAGCATTAGGATCGTCCACATGTTGCAATAGTACATCCACCATGTCCTTGGCCTCATGACCCTTGGGTCCGACTCTCCTTGCCTCATGTTCATCCGCCACATGCTCCAAGAACCTATCAAACTTTTTGCTCAGGGCCTTCATTCTCTTGATATAACCCTATAACCAATGAGAGAGAAGAATTAATGTTAATAATAAATAAAAAAACTTATTCATTAACTGTTAGGTGAATGATATGTGCGTTTATTTTAATTTTTGCACATTTCAATAATTCACTTGTTAAATAAATTATGCGAAACTTTAAAATTTCATTTCACGGAATCAATCAAATCACATCGCGCCATCTAATTTAAGACCTGCAAGTCGAGAAAATTCAGCCAAGGTGCAAAATCGCCTATATTTATGACCCCATTGAGCATGAACCACTCGGCGATCATCTTCTTGAACTCCTCAGGCAACACAATATCGGAGCTCTCCAACTTGTCTGTGTACTTCTTCCCCAAGACAATGCGACTGATCACATTGAGAGTAAGATCTGAAAGATGGTCTTTCAAATTTACCGGTTGGCCCTTCCCCTCGAACATATTTCTCGTGAGGACCCTCGTCTCCTCCACTCTTATATACTCAAATGATTGAAGCCTTGCAGCACTAAACAGATGTGTGAGGAAGATTTTACGGGCTTGTCGAAGATAGGGACCGTAGGGCGACCACAACACGTCGGAGTAATTGTAGGCCGTGTACTTGCCTGCAGCAAGGTTGGGGCGATAGGCGAAAACGGTGTCGTGGGTCTGGAGAAGGGCTTTGGCCATGTCTGCGGAGCAACCCACAACCACATCGTAGTACCCAAACTGGAGCTTCATGAGGGGCCCGTATGTTCGAGAGAGATCGTGGATCGAGCGGTGAGGGAGTGGGCCAATGAGATTGAGGTTTCCGATGATTGGCCAAGGTTTTGGGCCAGGCGGTAGCTTAAGTTGGCGGCGGCGGACGTGACCGGAGAGGAGGAGGAGGAGGAAGGCGGCAGCAAGGCAAGCAACGCCGTATGCCGCCCAAGAAGGAGCATCCATGGGGTGTTATGCAGGGGTTGAGTCGTTGAGCTTTGAGGGAAGGTTAGTTCTGCAATAGGAGTGATAGGCTTCCATCTCGTCCATCAGCAATATAAATGCAAGCAAATTAGGGTGAATCTGATTAAAATAATAGCCACGTGGTTCAAACCGGCTGTCTTCATACATTAGAAAATGTTGATAGACTTTTCAAGACTGGAATGGGAACTGGAACTTTATATTTTATTGAAAGCGTGATGCATACCTCGTATTTGATTTTATTCATGTAAGCAATATGAAATTAGGTTTAAATAGGATGATTACTTGCAAACTGTCTCCTTCGGACATGGCCAACTAACAGTCGTCAAAAGAAAGTCCAAAAAGAAGAAAAAAAACATGGCAAGTGAACAAATTACGACAAATTTAAATTATAGTATTGCGAATCTGTCACCTAATCTTGTCAATTCCACACACTTAAAATAAGTCGCTCATGGTTAGCCTTCTAAATTGGCTTTTTTTCTAGAAAATAGTTAAAACTCCTTGAACAAGTGCAACCATTCGTTAGAACTGAACTTTTGTGGATCATAGCCCTCTGTCTCTCTCTATTTCTCTCATTCATTTTGTCGGCCGAGGAACATATGATTGAGGGATGACTTGTTGTCAATGGGAAGAGTTCAATTTTTAACCCATCGCGCTTTTCACAATTTTACCTTGAACTGCAAGACGGTAGCTCCGTAGCCTTTCTAGATTTGGGTCGCATTTACTCGGATTTCTTTTAACATACAAAAGCTTTACAATTTATTTTTTTGTCTTCACCAGGAAGTAAGATTGCAGAAACAACAACAACAGCCACGTGAAAAGACTTGGGAGAAGCGTCAGGATAATTAAAGAAAGTCCCTTGATTCGATACCCAAAATAAAATACATGACATCGAACACAAAAAGAAAGACTGTAGTAGACAAAACCTGCCGTTTTACAGAGAGTTCGATAAACGTGAAAAGGCATCTTGGTTTAGCGAGAGCAACCAGTGTGATTTTCCGATGGCAAGCCCATAAATCTCTTCCGTCTTCAAATCCACCCTCTCTGTGTCCTCAGGCAATTTCCATGTCAACCCATGCAAGAGATTAGCCAAACTAGACGGAATCACTCTCGCCCTTTGCTCTCAGAAATCGGTTTTAGAGAAATGAAAGGGAAAAAGTCCAGAAGACCGGCACATTCTTCTACCAGACCCAAACTGCAAAATCTCAAAACCTTATCCAATCACATCGAATGCCCCTCATCAAACATCTCGGACCTAAACTCAGTTGGGTCGTTACAAACAATTCGGAATTTCCTCCTACGGCCCATGTGCTCACGAGGCCTCCCTTGTGTACCGTAACCCACTGATCTCAGAGTCTTCATTTTGCCAAGCGAAGCGCTGGCGATGGTGCTACTGGGTGCAACCTCATCGTCTGTTTGACAACGGCACATATGTAAGGCATGCTCGCAATATCCTCTTCTTAAACCCGTGTCTCTTTTCCGATCACATTGTCTAGCTGTCGTGTTGCCTGGTCGAATACTCAAGCTCTTTTTAGGCGCTCAGTGAGTGCCCCAAGCAATGAGTGTGAATAACTACGTTGTTCAGGATGTTGCATTTGGAAGTAGACTTTTATATGGGAATAAAAAGCAAGCTCCTAGTGACATGCTTTGGAGAAGAAGAAGAAGAAGAAGACCGAATCATCAGATTATATGATACTAAATAGATAATCAGTTCTTATTGACAAGACTACTTCTGCACTTTCAAATATAAAACCACTTGGGCATGTGGCCTAGTGGTGGGGAGGCTGGAATTGGGACGTCCAAGTTCATGGATCAATCCCTGACAAAAGGGCGAAAAACCGATATAAAAAAATACAGGGTATCTTTTTCAGAGAAAAACTCTCAGACCAGATTTCCTTCTCTAATTAATGGTGCTGAATCTGATGGCTTTATTTCCTGAAAAAAAAAATCTCTAATTTTATGTTCAATCTCAATTCTATTTTGAATTTTTTTTATCTAAAAAGAAATCACAAACTTTCACTCTAGTTTCAAATATGTCCTGCATCCACAAATCGCTGTTGATTTATTCAAAATGATCAACATTGGGGAATTGGGTCAGTGTTTTCGTATATCTAACCTACATCGATGAAACCTTATAAAGTACTGCTGTTTTTGTTTTTAATAATGGAAATCACATCAAGTGTTTTGTGCTTTTGATATTTGGAGCCCTCATTATATATTTCTATAATTTGATTTTGTGACGGAAATGAAAAAGAAAAACAAAAGTGTATGCTTCATGTAATCTCATTCAGTCGGAAAACATTTTCTGGGGAGAGAGTGCTATTAAAAGATGAGGTCTCTCAGGAAAATGCTGTTATCCTCCACGTGGCGGCGCGTGCATGATTTACAAATTAACCCTCCAAATTTTGTATTTTTAAATATTTTAAATAAATTTAGTTTTAAATTTAATTTAATTATTTTTTATATTATTTTTTACCACATCAGTAACAAAACGACGTCATTTTGCATTTGTCTAGCCACGTTAGTATGCAAAACGACGTCATTTTACACTTACTTCGCTAGAAAATCGTCACGTCAATATTTTGACCGAATTTTCTTGCCGTTGGCACTTAAGTATCACTTTCCTAACTTTTGACACTTAAGGTAGTGCATGGTAACTATATTTGTTTTCCCTGGAACAAAAAAAGAACATAAATCCGTTTAATAACGCTAAGTTGTTTTTCTATTCTCCGGAATAGAAAATTAGCACGGGAATAGATTTGGAGTAGAAACAAGAAACAAAAAAAGTTACTTCTTGTTCCTAAAAATAATTTATAGAAATAAGCCAATTTTCTTTTTTATTTTTCTTTTATTCCTCTCTCTTGCCACAGCCACCTCCAATCGCCCGTCGTCGGCCACCCGCCACCGTTGGTCACTCGCCGCTACACGACCGTTGGCCTCCAACCGTCACTGTCGACCACCATTGCACAGCCCATCGCCGGCCCGAAGGCGAACGGGCGGCCGCGGTAGGTGGAGACCAATGGGCTGTGCGGCAGCAGTCGGCGATGACGATTGGCGGCCGGCGGTTGTGCAGCAGCGGTAGCGGGCGACCATTGGCAGTCGGCAATCCGTGAATAAGAATAAAAAACGAATAAATACAAAAAAGAAACTGCTGTGTTACCAAACGCATTTTTATTATTTTTCTATTTTAAGAGTAGAAATTTTGTGTAGTTATTAAACGAGTTCTTTTACTCAGAAATTGTTCTCTGAAATATAAATAAAAAAGAACTATTTCTAAAAAAAAATTCTTCCCCAGCCAAGAAGCGTTGTCATGCGTAGCCTAAGTTTCTCTCCGTGCCAAGTTTTGACACTCCAAGTATTCGGCACTCCAAAATGAGCCAATAATTTGTACTGTTTGTTTATACACAAAAGCGAATAGTGTCTTGGAAGTGTTGAATTTTAACTCATGTACAAGATAACTTCTCAACAAATGATTCAATCATTTGTAGTATTTGTTTCTGGAAAAAAGGAAATAAATATGCGTCCTGTATCGCACAATCCAAAGCTAATTTGATAGTACATCTATAGGAGATCAAGATTCATCAAGTGTGCCCGAGCTGAGCCTGCTCTTTTACTTCTTCCAACGATACATCTCAACATTGATATGACATAAATTTGTATTATGTCGACTTTTTCCGTTCATTTAATTAAAGGTAAAATACTATGTTTGCCATTGCAAGTGACATAAATTTGTATTATGTCCGATAGTGTCGCACTCATTTTCACGCGTTAGAGGCCGAGTTTCGACCTCCATTTGCACGGCCATGAAAATCATGGAAAAGGTAACACGACCCACTCGAATCGAGACTGTGAAATAAATTTTCATGTACAAGCTCATGAAACTCGACAAAATTTATTACTTCAAACAAAGAGAGTTTGCTCTTGCTTCTCTTGCTTCTATTATTTCATACCACGTGCAACACATTCATATGATTTAGCATATGAAGTCTATATAACAATACATTAACATTTCAGCCACATATAAGACTTAGATGAAGCATGAAAGAACCACAGACGGGTTTTTGATTTGATACCCACAATAACATTAAATCCAAATTGCAATAAAGAAAGAACATAGCAGATGAAACGTGCGCTGTCACACAGATTCAGTAAAGATGAAGTGGCAGCCTTGGCTCTGCAACAGCGACCAATGGGATCTTCTTGGGCGTGGATAACCCAGGAACCTCTTCCATGTTCAGCTCCTCCCTTGTCATGTTCTTAGGCAATTTCCATGAAAACCCATGAATAAGATTGGCCAGACTTGTCTGAATCATTCTCAGACCAAGGTTATAACCCGGGCACATTCTCCGGCCCGACCCGAACGGCAAGAGCTCGAAGTCTTGTCCCTTTACGTCGATTGCCTTTCCAATGAACCTCTCAGGCCTAAAATTTTCAGGGTCGTCCCACAACTCGGGGTCTCTCCCAATGCTCCATTTACTCACCAGGACTCTCGTGCCCTTGGGTATGTCGTAGCCAGCGACCTTGCAATCCTGGCTTGCAAAGCGATGCGCGAGAAATGCCCCCACCGGATGCAATCTCATCATTTCTTTAATAACAGCATTTAAATAAGGCAGGTTCGTAACATCCGCTTCTTGGACCCATCTCTCCCTTCCGATTATGTTGTCGAGCTCTTGCGTTGCCTTGTTAAATGTATGAGGGTTCTTTAGGAGTTCGCACATTGCCCACTCCACCGACGCAGCCGAGCCCTCTGTTCCACCAGCTATCAACTCCTACATGATGAGTGAAAGCACAATCATGCTATTAGGAGTGTATGGGGATGTTGAATCACACCATATTTTGTTTATTCACATGATGAAACGTGATCGATAATTTTGCGCAAGTCTAGAAGCAACTTGACACATATTGTTTGATGAACAGAAAAGGATTTGGTCATACTTTATTTTATGAATAAATGATAAGAACTTCCACCATATAACTTTCCTTGCATCATCAACATTTTTCCCAGGGGTGTATACATGTACATAAAAATTGGAAAATCAACGTAAACATACAGGACAATACTGAAAAAAATAAATAAATAATAATAATAATAATAATAATAATAATAATAATAAAAAATAATAATAATAATAACTGAGGGAAGGAATATGTCTAAGCATCTCTCTATGTGCATTATCATTATGATTCTTTTCTTTAAATCAATTTAGTATTAAGGCTCTATTGGTTTCGCGAAAAATGTGACACTTCTTAAAAAATATGAAAAATCATTTTCTAAGAAAATGATAATATTTTTATATTTGGCCTAGACTTAAAAGTGAATTGGAAAATATTTTCCATTTTTTATAAGGAAAATAGACATACTATTTGGGCACTAGTGCCTTGCGCATGGGTAGCCAAGGTACCTAGCATGAGCAACAAATCTCAATTCGGAGATCCTCGACTTCCGAGCACGAGAACTTGATGCCCGTGCCCCAGTCACTAGTGCCTTGGCCTATAGAGATCGGGTCCAAGTTCCCAATGCCTAGGCCTCGATAGAACCCAGGTTTGGGACTTTGGTACAAGGGCCCACACTAAGGTTGATCAAGACCAAGCCCCAAACTCGATGCCCAAGACCCAGTCCCTTACACTCAAATTTGGTCCATTAAGGTTAGGCCCAAGACCTTGGTGCCCATGCCCAAGTCCATTGAGGCTAGGCCTTGGCATGCAAGCTCGAGCCTTGCATCAATGGACTAGGGCGTGAGCGCAAGGATCCAAGCAAGGGCACGGGAATCCCGGCTCAACCTCAAAGACTCGTGCTCGAAAGTTGGGGACCAGAGTATGGGCATTGGAATCTATAGACCCTAGACTCAATGGACCAAGGCGTGGCCTAGATGGACTCGGGCCAAGGCATGAGGATCCTAGGCTAGGCCTCAATAGATCCGGGCCCGGGCATCATGGACATGCCTCGTTGCCAAGGGCCAAGGAACAAGCGTTGGATTTCTTGCACTCAAGTGCAAAGTCTCTAGCTCAAATTTCGATACCTAATCATATTTAGGAAAATGATTTCTGATTTTCTAAAGATAAAATTATTTATTTGAATTTAAGTTTTGGTAGGAAACTATTTTCTATTGACACATAAATTTTTTTCCATTAACTCATTTTGCTAAGCTGATCCAAAAGTCAAAGAATAAGGAAAATATCTTTTCGGAAAATGTTTCTCGTGAAATGAACCAATTTTAAAAGACATTCAAAATTTTACCTGGGTCAAGGCCTTGACCCGTGTCTTTCAATCTTCACCCCAAGATTAGGATCTTCCACATGCTGCAATAAAACATCCACCATATCCTTGGCCTCATAACCCTCGACTCTCCTAGCCTCATGTTCACCCAAAACATGCTCCAAGAACCTATCAAACTTTTTGTTCACGGCCTTCATCCTCTTTATGTAACCCTGAAAGAGACGAATAAGAGAGAAGGATTGTTATTAGTAATGAAGAGCTTACATTATCAATGTTCAACTTAATTGTGTAACTAAATTCTTGTGCATGTCAATAATCCGGTGGTGAGTGCATATGTTAATTGTTACACCAATAATAAACCTAAAAAATCAAAGAGACAAATCATATCAATTAATTTTGCATGCTAAATTGCACGAACTAGAAATTTCATTTCATGCATCAATTAAATCACGTCGCGGTATCTTAATTACGACCTGCAAGTCGAGAAAATCCAACAAAGGTAGGAAATCGCCCAAATTCAGAACCCCGGTGAGCAAGAACAACTCATCCACCATCTTCCTGAACTCCTCAGCCGACACAATATTGGAGTTCTCAGACTTGTCTGTGTACTTCTTCCCTAAGACCATGCGACAGACCACGTTGAGATTAAGATCCGAAAGATGGTCTTTCAAATTGATCGACTGGCCCTTCGCCTCAAACAAATTTCGCGTAAGCACCCTCATCTCCTCCACTCTTATGTACTCAGACGATTGAAGCTTTGCAGCACTAAATAGTTGTGCTAGGAAGATTTTACGGATCTGTTGAAAATAGGGCCCATAGGGCGACCACGTCATGCCGGAGTAATTATAAGCCGTATACTTGCCCGCGGCGTTTCTGGGCCGGTAGGCAAAAACGGCGTCGTGAGTCTTGAGAATGGCTTTGGCCATGTCGGCAGAAGAGCACACAACCACATTGCAGGAGCCGAGCTGGAGCTTCATGATGGGCCCATATATGCGAGAGAGCTCGTGGAGCGAGCGGTGCAGGAGTGGGCTAATGAGATTGAGGTTTCCGATGATGGGCCAAGGTTTTGGGCCGGGCGGTAGCTTAAGTTTGCGGCGGCGGAGGTGACCGGAGAGGAGGAGGAAGGAGGCAACGGCAAGGCAAGCAATGCCGCATGCTGCCCAAGAAGGAGCGTCCATGGGGCGTTATGCAGGGGTTGAGTTGTTAAGCTCCCAGGGAATGATGGTTTTGCGATGGGAATGAGAGGCTTCTATCTGTCCATGGCTATTTATAAGCAAGCAATGAGGGTGACGATAATTAATATAACTAGCCACGTTTTTCCAGATGCGGTAGCGTGGGGCCGCCAGGTAATCATACTTAGTGACAAGACTCCTACTTTATCCAGTCGTACTATCAACATTAAAACCGCACGAAAAGTTTATTACACCAAATGGTACATGAGCCAACGTTAATCATACCGTAGCCTTTTACAATGCTGCCTCTTTTTATTTTTAGCATATTGAAAATCTTAAAATTTATTACGAAACTACAATTAAATTATAAAACTTACAAAAATGTAATTAAATCCTAAAATTTATTAAATCGATGCTATCGAGTGTTTCCATTAACTCCTTCTGTTTAGATTAATAGAATATTTTTTTTTAATGTTTTCTCTCTTCTAGGTGACAATGACATGGTTAAACACGAAATACAAGGCTAAAACGACATTTTGGATTAAATTCTAATTTTTTAACCAAAGTCTTAGTGAAATAAAATAAAATAAAACAAAACTTTAAAAAAAAAAAAAAAAGACAGGCTATGGGCAAGGGAAGCAAGCCCTTACCATTGTCACCCTCATCGTTAGAAATGACCAACAAGGGCTTTGCGATGGCTGACGAGGACATTGAGGCATTGGCAAAGACTACCTACCCTCCCTGACTATAAGCGAGGGCTCAGCGCCCTTCCCCCAAAGCGACACTCGCCCAAATCTAGGCAAGAGTCGTAAGCTGCCTCCTAAATCTAGGTGAGGATTGCCCGCTCTAGCACAGTTTGGCCGAGGACCACCACGACTAGGTGAGGGTTGGTGACCCTCATCCAAATCTAGTTGGAGGTTCGCCGAGTCCTCACCTATCGTTTGCAAGGGCTATCAGCCCTTATTGAGCCTCCACCAAGCCCTTTTCAATGATGGGGGCAACAATGGCTAGGGCCTACCACCCTTGCCTTTGGCCTCTTTTATTTCCCCCTTTTTATTTTTTTATATATTTAATTAAAATTTTGGTTAAAAAATTAGAATTTAATCAAAATTATCACTACATTAGGAGAGAAAATATTTTAAAAGAGTCACTTAATCATTTTCCTTTAGTCTAAATTGATAGAATTAATAGAAGAACTCGATTGTACTAATTTGATAAGTTTTAGAACTTGATTGCAATTTTTCGTAAGTTATAGAATTCAATTGCATTTTTTTTAGAAGTCTTAGAATTTCTAATACACATATCTCTTATTAGATAGGGGTTTGCACTTTTCATTGTTTGAGCTCTTATTTCATTTCTCTTTAAATTGTTTGAACTCTTATTTCATTTCTCTTTAATTTAATTTCATTGTAGCAATTTTAGTAACAAAGAATGTCCATGTGTTGTAGTTGATAATTTGGTTGATGGAAACCTATTTAAGGTATTGGAATAGCGGAAATTGGCCAAATGTTGAGAATAATTAGTTGATATAATGCAACTAGTCGGCAAGAAGACTCAATTTAGTCGAGAGAGGTTTCAATGAGAAATAATCAATGTAGTGAAGCCAATGTAATTGAGTCAATGTAACTATCAAAGTAGTGGAATTAGGTAATTGTCAAGGTAGTATAATCGATGTAACCATCTAGTATTGAAGTCGACAATTTCAAAGGTAACTGTTTGTAGGTAAGTATTTTCGAATTGTCAATGTAAATACCCACATTAAAGAAACTGACTTAATTTTTTTTTTTTACAAATTTATCTTTATATTTATTCTCCTACAATTTACATTGTTAGCAATGATTGTTCCTAATATTTGTACCTTTAAAGTCCTTGTCATTTACTTTCTTATCCAAAATTACGAAGGTCCCTACACACCTAATATCAATTTGCATCGAATGATCCATTACACACAAAAGGTATTTTGTCAACTTTACAATGAATGGATTGGTATCAATTATGTTCGCTTCCGTGTCTTGTTCGCTTTCAAGACTTTCCAACCAAATGAGTCAATAATTTGTACAATACAGATGAGTGTCCTGTGAATGTTAAGATTTTAACTCATTTTAGAATCCAACCGTCCATCTATTTGTACGATTTGTTCACGCAAGAGGAAGAAAACCAATGAGTGTAGAATGTTTGCATTTTTAGGGGGGAGGTCTGCCGAGAAAACGCTAGAAGTCAGTGGTAGCAATCGTTGGATGTGAGAGCTGGAAAGTGATCCACTCTCCCTCTGCCACTTCCTCCACCATTTGCGCCGGCAAATGCACTGTTTGACATATTAATCTCTCAATGTTTGCTTGCTTTTTTTTTTTTATCTTCTTCAAATCTTGTTGCAAGGCTTGTCACGGAAATTAAAAGAGAGACTATACCCGCAATTTCCTCCCTTAATAGACTGGGATGGAGATTAAAAGAAATCTTAATCCACCTCTCAAAGGTTTTAACCACAATTATCTTACAAAAATAGTCATAAACTTATTATAATTATGTTAATCTAGTTCTAAATTTTTTTTGCCAACTAAATTATAAATATTTTTTAATATTTATGCTAAGACATTCCATCTCGATCAATTTTAACTGAAAATCACTATTGTAGCATGATTGTCACTAATATAGACATTTTTATTAATAATTTAATATTTTTTGAATGTTTTTATCTATTTTTATTTTTTTAATTTTTCTTCTTCTTTTCCTTCTTCCTCCAACTGGTCTCTAAACCTCGGCAACTAGCTAGAGGTCACCATGGCTGGGCAAGTACTCACCAGATTCGATGAGGCCGACCTCCCCATTGTTGGGCGAGCCATGCCTCGCTGGTCCTCACATCAAGTCGATCGTTGAGGTCCGACGACTAGCCGGAGGAAGAAGGAAAAAGAAAAAGAAAGAGAAAAAAATAATTTAAAAAAACTCTAAAAAATACTAAGTATTATTAAAAGTGTCAACATCAATATTAATTATGCCACGTAGGATCGTTGATATATATATGTCAGCATCAACTCGCCAAATCTAGCCGAATGGATTGAAGTAGTACAAATATAAAAGATTTAAGACAACGATCTTGGAACTTTTGTAGTAGTTCTCCCAACGTCATCGTATGTGAGGCAGCCCGAGTCGTCTAATTGCCCGGGACTTGTAGTCGACTTTCTTTTTTTTTGGTAAATGTAGTCAACTTTTTTTTTATTGAAAAGAAAAAAAAAAAACATAGATCAATCCAAATGATTGAGGGGTAACATTATTTGAGAGAGCTGAGTTCGATTTTTCACCCAGTACGCTTTTCACGATCTTAAACTCATGAAAAATAAATAATTTAAAGAATATCTTTCTAAAATAATAATTTATATCGTTGAAAATAATTAGTGAATTAAATATATTTCTTATTATTACTTTAATAAGTGATATAAACGATTGATTTTATAGAAAAAAATTTCAAATCGTTGATTTTTTTGCGAAATAAATACAATTTCAATTGGAACGTATATGCAGGCCGAATCGGATAGCTCTGAATTCTTTCTGGATTTAGGTCGCGTTTGAGATAATTCGAGACAGTCTCTTTGACTTGATGCCCACAATAAGATGAAAATAGTACACAAGAAGAACGTCCATAATATTTTTAAAAAAAAATATGTGGTACAAGAAATATCTTATTGGTCAGATTGTGTATTAGGTGGACAACGATGTTGATAGGTGTCAATTCATAGGTTAGATTCAAAGTGGGTTTGACTTATTAATTCTGATTAGGTAATCAATACTTATCAACCGACGACTTTAACTAGTGGTATTTACGTAATTTAATCTAGGCTGGCGGTTAACCTTGTAAACTGTGTCGCTTTCAATTTCTTATGATTAATATCCGTAACCCATGCGGTTCGTGCCTTCAATTTATTAAGCTGCCATCTCATATTTCTTTAATTTAATTTCGTTATAGAAAATTTAAAAAAATATTGGACATACTAATATAATTATGCACAGCACCGTTTCTGGTTTAGTTTCAAGATTTTTCAAACAACTGAGTCCATCATTTATGATCTTTCCTTATAAAATAACAAGAGAGTGTCTAGTATTAATGCATTTAAAGGACACAAATTAACGAAATGTCTACTCCATGATTTTCATGTAGTTGGCATAATGGGGGTGAGTACTAGTCCAGTTCCAATCTGGAAACCATCCCAATTAAAAAATTTAGAACTGTTGATAATTAGTCCAACTCTAGTTCCAAGTGCGGTCTTTCATAAATTTCTCCCTGTCAGAAAAAGAGGATGAAGATGACGAAGGCTAAGAAAGAGCGAAGAAGCAAGATTGTTTTCTTCTTCATTCGATATGTAATGTTGTACATCTTTTGTGTATTTAATTACAAGGAAGAATATAATAAAGGAAAAGGAAAATTTGCCTATCATTTTCTATCCTAAAATACATTTATATTCCTAATACAAATTACAGAATCATATCTTCCAACACTCCCCCTCAAGCTGGTGGTCTGTATATGTCCAGGACCCCTAGCTTGTTTAGAAGATATGTATGCTGTCTCTGACAAAGAGGTTTAGTAAATATATCAGCGGGCTGTTCCGAAGTCCTGATTCCTCTTGTCTCAACAATACCTTCTTGAATCTTCTCTCGAGTAAAGTGACAATCGACTTCTATATGCTTTGTCCTCTCATGTAGCACTGGATTTGCTGCAAGCTTGAGTGCTGAATCATTGTCACAGAAGAGTAAAGTTGGTCCTTTAACCGGAGCTCCGAGATCCAGAAGTAAGCCCCTCAACCAGACTATTTCACAAACAGTCTTAGCCATAGATCGATATTCAGCTTCAGCCGATGATAAAGATACGGTAGACTGTTTCTTTGTCTTCCATGAAAGAAGTGATTCCCCAAATTTGATGCAGAAACCAGTAATAGACCTCCTACTCATAGGGCATGTGGCATAATCTGCATCGCAATACGCCGTCATCTCCATGTTACATTTTCGAGAAAGGAGTATTCCCAAACCTGGACAAGTCTTTAAGTATCTCACAATCTTCAAGGCTGCATTCATGTGAGACTGCTTTGGACTATGCATAAACTGACTAAGAGTCTGAACAGCATAGCAAATATCTGGCCTAGTCATGGTGAGATATATCAGTTTACCCACGAGTCTCTGGTATCCTGAGGGATCTTGCAACAACGGATCATCCGAAGAGGAGGATATAGCAGTGTCGTAGCCAACAGAAGTCAATTTAGCATTTTGCTCAATAGGGATGACTGACGGTCTACAACCTGATAAACCTGCTTCTGATATTATTTCCATCACAAATTTCCGTTGGCTCAACGATATCCCCTTATCTGAACGAGCTATTTCAATTCCAAGAAAATACTTAGGTGACCCTAAGTCTTTGATATGAAAAGTCAAATGCAGATGCTCTTTAAGTTTCTTTACAGCAGAATCATCATTTCCCATGATGAGGATGTCATCAACATAGATCATCAAGCAAATAAATGACATACCTTTTGTCCAAGTGAATAAGGCATAGTCATACTTGGATTGATTGAATCCAGCAGCCAAGAGTGCGCTGGTGAACTTAGCATACCATTGTCTGGAGGCTTGTTTCAATCCATAAAGAGATTTGCGGAGACGACATACCTTCGACTCCCCCTGTCTCCGTAATCCGGGTGGAAGCTCCATATATATTTCTTCATCCGATCGCCATGCAAGAAGGCATTATGGACATCCATTTGATGTAATGGCCAGTCACGAAAAGCAGCAATAGACAGAAAAGTACGAACTGTGACATCTTTTGCTACAGGAGAAAAAGTTTCATGATAGTCGAAACCTTCTCGTTGGGTGAAGCCTTTTGCCACCAACCGAGCTTTGTATCTTTCCACAGAACCATCTGCCCTATATTTTATCTTATATACCCACTTACATCCAATGGGTTTGCGATGATCAGGCATTGAAACAACATCCCAGGTATGATTGTCTATCAATGCATGTAATTCTGATTCCATGGCCTTTCGCCAACGAGGATCATCTTTGGCTTCATTATAACTAGCAGGTTCTTCATCTTCAGAAATACGACTTATGCAACATAGATGTTCTGGTGTCAATCTATCAAAGGACACATAAGAGGAGATAGGGTAACGAGTACCGATGATCTTGAAGAGCCACATATATAATCTTTCGTCCAAGTTGGTGGTCGAGAGATTCGATGAGAACGCCGCTGTGGCACTTGTGGTGTGGTGGATAATTCCTCAGTAGTAGTGTCTTCTGAAGTATCCGCCAACTGTGCTGGCTCATCATGCAACAATCGATCTTCATGAGGATGCGCAATAGAATCTTCAGCCGTATTCATGAGAGGTGTTGGAGGTAAGATATCAATTGTTTGTGGAAGAGTAGGAATAATGAGTGCTTCTCCACATGATGAATCTTCTTCCAACAAGAATTGCTGATTTGTCTTTCCTTCTTCAGATAAAGTTGTTAAGGAAAAAGGAAAAACATCTTCATGAAACACAACATCCCTACTGATAAAGAAATTCCCTGTAGACGGTGCATAAAGCCGATATCCTTTTTGCAAAGTTGGATACCCCATAAAAATGCATTGAGAAGCTCGTGGCGCCATCTTATCTCTATAGCCCACTGTAGTGACATAGCACAGACATCCAAAGACTCTGAGATGGCTCAGATTTGGTTTTTTTCCATACAATAACTCAAAAGGCGCCTTTCCCTTTAAAATGCGTGATGGCATGCGGTTGATCAAATATGCTGCAGTAATCACACAATCTCCCCAAAATTTTTCAGGGACAGAAGCTTGGAATTTAAGCGCACGAGCCACTTCTAGAAGATGGCGATGTTTTCTCTCAACGATGCCATTTTGCTGAGGTGTATAGGTACAAGAACTCTCATGCAATATCCCATTTACAGTGAATAAGGAAGCACATTCAGCATTAAAAAATTCTTTTCCATTATCAGTACGTATCCTACGAATGGATTTCTGAAATTGGGTTTTAGACAAGGAAATGAATGTCTTTAAATGAGAAAAGACTTGACTTTTGGATTGCAGCAGAAAAATCCATGTGGCACGAGAGTAGTCATCCACAATTGTAAGAAAGAACCTAGACCCATCATGATTTAAAGTATGATAGGGCCCCCAGACATCAGCATGAATAAGAGAAAAGATATCATCTGCTCGAGAAGTGCTATTCTGGAAAGGGGCACGAGTTTGTTTAGCCATAGGACAAATAGGACATTTAGGGCAAGGGAAAGTTGCACTGTGGCCCAATCGTTTATGATTAAGAAAATTGCTGTCATTGACAGTAGCATTACAAAGAGACTTATTGAATGCAACAGGAGATAATTTAGATAAATGCGGAGAATCCAGCCAAAAATATAGACCCTGGTTGACTCTACCCAAGCCCATCAGTTTCCCAGTCGAAAGGGCCTGAAAGAAACATTTATCAGAATGGAAAAGGATGTGACATGAATTTTCTTCACAGACTCGAGCAACTGATATTAAATTGAAATGGAAGTTGGGTACGTAGAGTACGTCTTTAAGAGTAACAAGAGAACTAAGCTTCACAGTCCCAGTCATTATAACTTTGGTGTTATTTCCATTTGGAAGTTGTACGATATAGGAAAAGATAATTTTGTAATGTCTGAAAGTAAATTCCTATCACAGACTATGTGATCACTTGCACCAGAATCAATAATCCATGCATCTTTGGAAATTGAGTTCATCAAACAATAGGATGTACCTGTGAAGCTGCCTCCTTTATCAGAAGGGTCCAATTTCTTTAAAGTGTCCATCAGCTCGTGATATTGTTCATGGGTAATTGATTTTCCCATTTCTTGACCCGAGACCTGAAAAGCGAGGAAAATTTCCCTTTTCTTTTTCTCCTGGCTTTCCATGCAGCTTCCAGCAATTCTCAATAGTATGATGTGGGCGCTTACAATAATCACAGTATAATTTACCTTTTCCCCGTGGCCCATTAATTTTTGTATTTGAATTGGGCCTGAAAGCCTGTGCCAAAATCGGCCCATATGAGCCGTCGGACCCTCCTGGAAATGGGCCTCGCGAGCCTTCCAGCCCACTCGCGTTGATTGATCGTGGCCCGTCCGATCCGATCAAGTAGCTTCCTCGTGAGCCGTCGGATGGATTGGAGAGGACGCCGCGCGAGCCGTCCGATCCCATCGCTCCCTGGAGTGGCCGCGAACCGTCCGATTGGGGGTGAGAGTAATCTCCACCGTCCATGCTTCTCTTTATAAGGGACTTAGGGTTTTCATTTTCAAAGAACAACCCTAGATCCGCCTCTCTCCTCCCCGAGCTTCTCTGTGATGAGCGAAAATGGGTCTTGGCTGCGAGAGCGATGCCGTCTCCTCCCTTGCCGTGGTCCGCCGATCTTTGTTGGCTCTCCTCCTGGACGGCGAGTTGATAGATGCGGCCGAGACTCGGCAAGGGCTCCATGGTGAGTATGTGAGATCGGAACGACAGGTATGCCTCGTTGAGAATGAGGAGGAATCGTGTCGCCTTTTCCCTTTCTCGCATTTGCTTGTATTGCTGTTGGATGTTATCAGGCCAGTCAAATTTTTCTTCGGCTGCCTCCAACTCATTCCATAGACCGGAAAGCTTGTTGTATGTTGTCGCGATGCTCATGTTCCCCTGTTTCAGATCGGAAATTTGTTGTGTGAGATAAAAAATTCTAACTTGGTCGAGTTTTCCGTACATCTCTCTTATATTTTCCCACATCTTCTTCGGATCCTCCGTCGGGGGAAGTCCGACCGCGACCTCGGGCGCGATGCAGTTTCCAATCCAGGTTCTCACCAATTGGCTGCATCTCCTCCAGAGCCGTGCCCTTCTTTCGTCGGATGGAATCGGGAAAGATCCGTCGATGAAAACCTCTTTATCTTTCGTTATAAGGGCCCTCCGGAATTCGCGTGACCAGCTTGAATAATTGTCTGCACCTATCAATTGCTGACTTATGATTTTCAATTCTGGTCCGTCGCTGTTTGTTGTATACAACGGGTCCCCGGGTTCCGGCCGCCCACTGTTAGCGAGAATCTGATATGGGAAGAAGCCTGGTGCAGGAGTCGGGTAAGGATTCGTTCCCTGAGTCGAACTGCCAAAGCCGAATCCGTAATCCGCATTCTGAAACCCTGAATGGGAATTGGTTCTCTGACCCTATATATTTGATCCGCCCGTCTGCTCCGAGTCGATGCTAGGGTTTGCCCCATCACTGGTTGGTGGACCCTCTTCGACCCGCGCGCTGCTGTGGTAGCCAGGCGATGATGAGTTGGGGATAGGTCCAGGATACCATGGATACTGCATCCATTGGTAGGGGTGGCCTGTGAATGGTTGCCCTGCAATTCCCTGAGTCTGATGTTGCCACTGCACGTGCGGATGTTGGCCCTGGATTTGCTGTGCTGGTGCAGGGACTACGACGGACGAATCTTGATCTCCCAAGGCTTGTGTCGAAGCTTCTGTCAGGGATTGATCAACAGGAGGAGTGGTAAGATCTTGTGGTGTTGACATTGTAAATAAGAAGATGATTCCTCTGTTAACCCTTTTTGCAGATAGGGTTCCTTCAGGCAATCAAAAAATTTGATTCCTTTGGCAACACTCTTTTGGGATTTCAAAGAAGGTTTATGAGGCAATCGAAGCGGAAGCAAAAAATCAGAACCGGAATGGCTCTGATACCATGTCAGAAAAAGAGGATGAAGATGACGAAGGCTAAGAAAGAGCGAAGAAGCAAGATTGTTTTCTTCTTCATTCGATATGTAATGTTGTACATCTTTTGTGTATTTAATTACAAGGAAGAATATAATAAAGGAAAAGGAAAATTTGCCTATCATTTTCTATCCTAAAATACATTTATATTCCTAATACAAATTACAGAATCATATCTTCCAACACTCCCCATTTTTCTTGGACTATGACTATAGGTAGCCAACCCTTCTTATTGGCGAAAGATTTTCATTTTTGACAGAAAGGACGATGGGAGTTCTTTTGGCTTTAAGTCCAAATAATATTCATTAGCTGTTCAAATCGATTTGTTCAAGCATTCAACAAAAAAGGGATTCAAATTTGATCAATTCAACTGAGGTATCTAGGAGATGTCCATCTATCAACTCAGGTGACATGATGTTGGCGCTCTTGAACTTGTCCGTGTATGATGTATTTCTTCCCCAAAATCATGCAACCAATCACACTATGAGTAACATCTGAAAACCTAATAAAACATATGGCTCTTCAGCTCAAACAATTTTCTCACTAGCTCTGAGCTATGCTCTGGGGTTGAAAACTTAATAAAATGCTATCGCTTATTGTTTTTAACATGGAAATGATAACATGAGTTTTTGCTTTTAATTCTCTACCTCTCACTTCATATTTCTTCAATTGGATTACGTTACAAAAATTCAAAAACTGAATATACTAATATTGATTATGCCCAATTCCCTTTTTTGGTCCGGTTTCAAGAACGTTCATGCAAATGAGTAAATCATCTATGCATTTGAAATAACAAAAAAAAAAAAAAAAACAAGAGTGTCTTCTAAATTTTGGAATCATAAAGCTCATTCTCTAACAAATCAAACGTGTTGTAGAAACCACCGAAAAGGGAAAAATAAAATAAGAGGAATTATTGAGGAAGAGAGGGAAATAAAAAATAAGCAAAAAGACGTGACTGGCCCTAACGGTCGGAGGACTCTCGTACTTTTGTAGATTTTGTCGATTTTTGGGAAATTGGTGATTGGACGAGCTATCTTTTAAGGAAAAATCTCAAATTATGATCCAAAGTGAACCTATTTTCTTAAATAAGGACCCAAAGTGAGCCTATTTTTTCAAATTAGGACCTGGAGTGGCTATTGTCATAAATAAGGACCTGAAGTGGCTAACAAGTCTCAAATAAGGACCTAAACTTGCCGGCCGATCAAAATGTTTACTAGCCGTCGAGAGTGTGACATTTATGGTGGCTTGTTAACAAACCCTAAAAATCACCCCCCAAACTCTTCCCGTTCTTTTGACCTAAAAAGAAAAACTCTTCATATTCTCACATTTTTCTTCTTCTACTCTTCATCTTCTCCATTCTTTGTCTTCTCTCGCTTGGAGCACAAAAACTTTTTGTTAATAGAACATGAATTGAAACATTGCAAGAAACCCTTACATTCGTTTCTTCACATCTTCTTCTTTTGTTTTCTATCTTTGTTTCTTTCCAACGAAAAAGACAAATCTTGAGTAAAGCCTCCTTTTCGTTATTGAGACACTCATGCGTAACACGAGGGTCTTGATTCTTCATTATCTTTTCCTAGGTTTGTCATACACTTTGATTCACACTCCCATTCAACCGAGGTTAATTTCATTCAAATTAAGGGGGAGAGAGAGAGAGAGAAGGAGGGAGGGAGGGCACGTACCTTTGGAACTCAGGAAGACAGGGATCTTGCTCCATCAATAGAGAATTTGGGTTCTCCAAATTAGAGGGGACAACGAATGTAAAAGATGAAGAGCGGAAGAAGAAGAACGTGGAGAGTTTTGGGGTTTTGTTTTTAGGGTTTGTTAATTTCTATCTATAATTTTTTGGGACAAAATTGCCCATATTTCAGCCATCGGAAATGTCACACGCTTGTTAGCCGATGAACATTTTGGCCAGCTGGCGGATTCAGGTTCTTATTTGAGACTTGTTAGCCACTTAGGGTCCTTATTTGGAACAACGGTCACTTCAGGTCCTTATTTGAGAAAGTAAGCCCGCTTTGAGTCCTTATTTGATATTTCCCCCTCTTTTTATAATAGATTCATGGGAAAGACGCAGCCTTTGATGGTCCATGCGGTGGTGATAACTAATGACGACGGGGATTCGTAATAATGCCCGAATGTGGAGGGCTTTGATTATTTACCGATTCCACTAATATTGACGGGATTCCATGTAAAATAGGCAAAAGCACAACAAGATGAGATACGGGGAGGCATCTTGTTTCGATGTCATTAGAAAACATAATTGTCAAAAAAAGAAATGCAACATGTGTATTAGAATTCCTAGAAATATCGAGAAAGTGAATTAAGTTCTAAAATCTTCAAATGAATTTCAATCGAATTGGTGCAATTAGGGAAAATTGAAAGAAGGTACTCCCGGCCATGGCTAAAAAGAGGTGCACATTAAATTGAGGTGTTGTCAGCCACGGCTACTTGAGCTTAGGGAGTTTGGCCATGGGCTCTTGAGCTTCATCGAGCTCTCCATCCTAGCCATGGTCACTCAAGCTTTGTTGATTGTTCACTTTTGTTCATATAACCAATCATCAAAGAAGTCCAATGAGACAAAATTGAGCATAATTCCCTAAAATGCTGCTAACTTTAGCTTCAGTCCCAATTGTAACCTAAACATTTTGTTTTGTCCGATAAAAAACCTCCAATATTAACTTTGGTCCCAAATTCTACCTTAAACTTCTTTTGGTCTCATAAAGCCATATAATTTAGATCCAATCCCAATTTACTAGAGTCGAGCAAAGCTCACCCTTGCCAAGGTCAAAGGCCGATGAGGGAAGGTCGACCTCGTCACCCCTCCCCTCTAGCCAGTGGCCAAGGCCAAGCGACCAACTAGAGGAGAAAGAACGGGGAAAAAAAGAGAGAAAATGAAAATTCAAAAAAAAAAAAATTCAAAATTATAAAAATATATATTAAAATATTATTAAAAATTGACAATGTTAGCATCAACCACGCCTCGTAGATCAGTTGATGCCTTTGTCAGTGATTTTTTTATTAAAATTCATTAGATAAACTCAATTAGCAAGACGTGAAAAGGTTTACGACTCAATTTTCACAATAAAATAAGTACATTAAACTGGGTCACAAAAAAAAAAAAAAAAAAAAAAAAAAAAATAAGTACATTAAAAGTTCTAAAACTTGTCATAAAAGTGCGATTGAGTTTTAAAACTTTGAAAAAGTGTAATTAAGTCCTAAAAATTATCATGAAAGTGTAATTAAGTTATAATTTTTTTCAAAAAGTACAAACAAGTCCAAAAACTTGTTAACTTGGTCCAATTAAGTCTTTCTAATGATTGTATTTTTAAAATATTTAGAACTTAATTGCATTTTCATGACAAGTTTTATAACTTGATTGTATTTTTTTAATGTTTTAGAAGATATTGCTCTTTCAAGACAAGTTTTAGGAGTTGGGGTGTATTTTTTAAAAAGTTATTGAACTCTATTACACTTTCGAGACAATTTTAGAAGTTGACTGTATTTTTGAAAATTTTAGAACTTAATTACACTTTTATCACAAGTTTTATGATTTCCAACATACTTATCTCTTGGCACATTCAAAAAATTTATGACTGAATTGGTTAAATACAATATATTTATGACTTTTGGACAATTTTCCAGAAAATTTGTAACAAAATTCGAATTCAGTGTATCAAAGTCAACTCAAACCGAGTCCACCCATTCATGGGCAGCTTAAGCAAGAGAGGGACGGTCAAAAGGAGGCTAGCAATGGCTACAGGGCGACCAACTGTTAAGATGGCTTAGCGATGGCAAGACGTTAGCTATCAAGATGTTGAAAAAGAAAATAGAGAGGCAAGAAAAAGAAAGAAGAAAAAAGTGAGTTTTTTTTTTTTTTCTTTATGAGGGTTCTCGATCTCTTTATACTCTGATCTTGAGATAAGATCATCGTTGTATTCCAACTTTTTTTGAAGTCTAGTGATTTGCAAATTACCTCTACGCGAAGATGTAGCCTAGGTTTGGGTAAAATTCGTTAACAAATTTTTTGGTGTGTTCTTCTGATTCTGTTAATTTATTATTATATTTTGCTTGGGTAAATTGTTTGCGAGTGCGATTTCATAACAATTGGTATCAAAGCCTTGGTTGGCTAATCGAGAACATCGAGGGTTTTTCGATAACGTTTGATTAAAAGCAAACAGTATGGTAGAAGATAAAATCAAAATCGATAAGTTCGATGGACATAATTTTGGATGGTGGAAATTACAAATCGAGGATTATCTTTTCAAAAAGATCTCTATAAATCACTTGAGGGTTGAAAACCCGAGATGTCGGAAGTAGATCTGACAGCAGAAGCCAAATGAAAAATTCTTGATCGAAAGGCATTAGGTGTAATTCATCTAAGGTTGACGAAAAAGACAGGATATCACATCATGAAAGCAAAAACTGCAAAAGAAGCTATGGATATTCTAATGAATATTTATGAGAAGCTGTCCATATCAAATTAGGTATTTTTGCTGAAGAAACTGATTAATATGAAGTTATCTACTAGGTTGCACTGACACGTGACACGGACACGCGACACAACACGTCGACATGTTATTTCTCAAAAATAGAAAATTCCGAAACGCTGGGACACGTTGTATATTAAATGAATATTTTTATTTTTAATTAATTTGATTCAAATTTATAAATAAATAATTAATTAAAAAAGAACCTACAATGAATTTACACTAATCATTCAACATACAATACTTTTATTTTTTCGAAATTACTTTTTAATTTCATTTAATAATTTTTTCGATTATATAAAAAGTCCCCTTGGGGGACCACCCGCCCCCAAAACTCCATTTTTTCCCTCGTCTCTTTCCCATCTCCAATTTTTTTTCACTTTTTTTCCCTCCCCCACCACTTGACAAGTAATCTGCCCGTCACTTCCCCCTCCCTCTTGTCACTTTCCCCTCCCTCCAACACGCCAAGTCCCTTTTTCATTTTTTTATTTTCCTTCTCAAAACCCTAGTAGCGCCTTCTTCTCCTCCTCCTCACCACACGACGCCTATCTCCAAGAGCATCGGAGACTCAATCAAGAAAAGCACCAGCATTTGCCGAAGGAGAGGAAAAAGGAGTAACCTAGAAAATTTTTTAGTGAAAAGGGATCGGAAAAGAAGGCGGCTCACATTGAATACGGTGAAAGTGACTTCCCAGGGATGGAATGCACGGTTCCTATGCACCAAGAGGATGCACACTACCGCAAACTCCTTCTCCTCCTCCCTTCTCCCCCTACCACCGCCGCTGCCGTCCCACTCGACGACGCCACCCTCCCCCACGCACGCTTTCCTCGTGAAGTTCCTCCTCACAGCCCTCACCTCAGTCTTTGCTCTTTCTCTGGCTGTCTCTCGCCATCATAGGCTCGCCTTCACTCGCAGCCTCGTCTTTGCTCCCTCACCCTCACCTCCACCCTCCATTGTCTTTTGGACATGCGTGTCAAAACGTGTCGACAAATCCAACACACGGTCAATGTGTGTCCGAGCGTGTCCAAGTGTGTCAACGTGTTCGACACGTATCGAACACGACATGGAAGCATGTGTAACATGTCCGTGCAACATAGGTTGTCTAATAGAGGTTCTATGGCAGGGCATATTAATAGTTTCACTCAGGTGGTCAATTGGAATCGCGGGCATAAATTTAGATATGAAGCTTCAAGCCTTATTATTTTATGTTCTCTTCTAGAAAGCTACACTACCATAGTGTAGGGAATTTCAAGCACTATGAAGGATGATTTAACTCTTGATGATGCTGTGAGTAATATCGTGGATGAAGAGATGCGAAGGAAAGTCTCGGGTGGAGATAATTTTTCGGCATCTACATCTTTAACAGCACTCGCATTGGAGAATCATAGAAGAAGTAAAAGTAGAGGAAAATTCAACGAGCGTGGCAGATCACAATCAAGAGATAAGAGGCATGTTGCAAAAGATGAGTGTAGGTTTTGTCACTAAACTAGACACCGGAGGTTTCAGTGTGAAGTCTACAAAAAGAAGCAGCAAGATGAGAATTAATGAGCTAATGTGATTAGCAATGAATCTTTGCTAGATAACTTGTATTTGTCTGCAGGATTTGACTTAATGATAGATAAATGGTTTATTGATTCCAATGCTTCTTTTCATTGCACCTTGCAAATAGACATATTTGATGATTATGCTAGTGGAGATTTCAGACAAGTGGTTGTGAGAAATGGCCACATGCGTTCCATTGTTGGAAAATGAACTGTAACTGTGAACATCTCAGGTGGAGGACATCTAGTTTTGCGTGAAACGAGTAAACTTAACTAAAAAGGTTTGGTAACAACCTTTGGATGTGGAGAGTGGAAAATAACTTCAATGGCAAAAATAGTAGCAAAGGGAAAGCGTGCGGGTACACTTTACCTTCTCCAATGAGACAATATCAATGATATAGTTATAATTATAATGGCTACACATAACTTGTCTACTCTTTGGCATTATTGTTTATGACATCTTGGTGAAAAATATATAAAGCAGTTATACTCGAAGAAATTATTTCCGAGTTTAAAAGTTGAGTTAAATTTTTGTGAGAGTTGCATTTATAAAAAGTAGAAAGTTGTTAGTTTTCAATTGAATGGGTGACAAAATAAAGGCCAGAAGTTATAGTTGGTTCATACTAATGTATGGGGACCTACTCGGGAACTCTCTTATGGTGGTAAAAGATATTTTGTCACATTCATTAATGCTGTGACAAGGAAAACTTGGGTCTATGCTCTAAGAGAAAACTCAGAAGTATTCAAGATGTTCAAAATGTGGAAGACTATGGTAGAAAAAGAGACAGGTTATCAAATTAAAGCTATGAAGTCCGATAATGGTAGTGAATACACAAGTAAGGAATTTGCATAATATTTGAGTCGAGAAGGCATACATTGGTTGAAGATTGTTTCTAAAACTCCTCAAGAGAACGGTGTAGCTAAAAGAATGAACATGATTATTCTAGAACGTGCGAGATGCATGAGGCTACACACATGTCTCTCGCTACACTTATGGGTTGCCACAATTGATGTAACTGTTTATCTTATCAACAGAAGTCCATCTAGTGCGTTTGATGGAGAAAATATCATAAGAACGGTGGTCAGGTAAAAAAATTAATTATTCAAATCTAGAGGGGTTTAGTTGTATTGCATATACTTTGATTGACAAAGAGGATAGGAAAAAGCTTGATGCTAAGTCCTAGAAGTGCGTCTTTATTAGATATGGTGGCGACGAGTATGGCTATAGGCTTTGGGATTATGAGAATAACAAAGTTATCAGTAATCGAAATGTGGTATTCCATAAAATAAAATAAAATAAGATGTACAAGGATTGTCAAACAAAGCACGAGAATGTAGTAGAACCATAACATGTTGATTATACACAATACCCATGAAAATGTTTTCAATAGATCAAAATGTAGTTGAAAGAGAGGTTCAAGATGAGCTTATTATTAGTGAGGAGGTAGTTCAAGAGGAACACAGTGATTCGGAGCAAACTAACGACTCTGAAATACCTACATTGAGGAAGTCTACATGTGTGAGAAAGCCAAAGGTAATTTTTTTATTCATCAGCTAATACCGTTTTGAGCCATGTCTTATATACAGATTTAAGGGAATAGAGACTTACGATGAGGCAAAGATAGACACATTTCACTTGTAGTGAAAGTGTGCTATGAAAGACGAAATGAGATCGTTACTTAAGAACAAAACTTGAGAGTTAACCAAGTTGCCCAAAGGTATAAAAGCTCTGTTAAACAGATGAGTGTACATGATTAAGAATGAAGCAGATAGTAGTATTAGATACAAGGCAAGACTTGTAGTCAAGAGCTTTTCTAAAAAAGAATGGATCGACTACTTCGAGATATTTTCACCCGTAGTGAAAATGACATCAATTAGAGTTCTATTGAGTATAGTTACAGTGGAGAATCTTCATCTTGAACATTTAGACATAAAAACAACGTTTTTACACGGTAACTTAGATGAATAACTATACATGGTACAACCTAAGGGTTTTGAAGTAAAGAGCACATGGTATGTCGCTTGAAGAAAAGCTTGTATGGCTTGAAACAAGCTCCGCAACAATAGTACCTAAAATTTGAAAGAAAAAAGATTCGCACACTGTAAGTCTAATCATTGTGTTTATTTTCGCAAGTATAATGATGGTGACATTATGTATCTCTCTTTATATGTGGATGACATGCTGGTGACTAGTTCCAATATGAAGAGAATCGTAAAAGTGAAGAAGATGTTATCATCACAGTTTGTTATGAAAGACTAAGGAAAGGCCACAAATATTTTGGGCATGAAAATCATTAGGGACGTGAAAAACAAGAAATTATGGTTGTCGCAAGAAGATTATGTGAATAAGGTATTAAAGAGATTTAACATGGATAAAGCAAAACCGATTGCAACTCCTTTAGCGAGTCATTTCAAACTTTTCAAAGGTATGTGTCCAAGTACTTAGGCTTTGAAAGATGAGATGGCGGTAGTTCCATATGCATTAGTAGTGGGGAGTTTGATGTATGCCATGGTGAGCACAAGACCAGACATTGCACGGGCAGTGGAAGTTGTGAGTCGATATATGCAAAACCTAAGTAGAGAGTATTGGAATGCAGTGAAATGAATATTGAGATATCTAGTAGGTACTTCCAATTACTCACTTTGTTATGGCGGTACATCTCTAAAGTTGCAGGGTTATGTAAATGCAGATCATTCGGGTGATCGAGATAATGGTAAAAGTACCACTAGATATGTCTTTACAGTTGTAGGTACATCAGTGAGTTGGATATCTCAACTACAAAAAGTAGTGGCTTTATCGATGATAGAGACAGAATACGTAGCGATCATAGAAGCCTCCAAGGAAATCATATGGTACAAGATTACATGGAGGAGCTACATCGAAAATAGCTAGTCAATATATTGTGGAGTGATAGTCAAAATGCAGTGCACTTAGCAAAGAATGCAGCTTATCACTCAAGAACTATACATATCAAGAAGTATTATCACTTTATTAGATCGGCATTGAAAGATAATGAGTTAAAGTTACAGAAGTTTGATAACTCGAAGAATCCAGCTAACATGTTGACCAAGGTAGTAGATAGAGAAGTACTACTACCATTGGTATTACTCCATGTTGATTGATGATGAGTATCGTAGAAGCACGAGTTTTTCAAGTACTAGTTTTTGAAAAGATGGATGCAAAGTTGCTTAGTGCTCGGGTATACTCGTCTTCAAGTGTGAGATTGTTATAGATGAAGCCAAATATTTTTAGGGGCATTTTTCTCTTTTCTATTAGATTTGCTTTTAGGTTAAAAATTATACATTTATATTAGTGATGTCAAGACGCTAGCCGTCAAGACGCTAAAAATGAAAATAAAGAGATAAGAAAAAGAGAAAAGAAAAAAGTGAGTTTTTTTTTTTATAAGGGTTCTCAATCTCTTTGTACCTTGATCTTAAGAAAAGATCATTGTTGTATTCCAACTTTTTTTAAAGTCTAGTAGATTTGCATAATGCCTTTGCGTGGAGACGTAACCCAAGTTCGGGTAAACTTCGTTAACAAAATTTCTAACGTGTTCTTCTGATTCTGTTCATTTATTATTGTATTATGCTTGGTGAATTGTTTGCAAACGTTATTTTTCTGGAATCGATGTGCGATTTCGTAATAGCGGACAACCTAGCAACCTCTTCCATGTTCAGGTCCTCTCTCATCATATCCCTAGGCAATTTCCATGTGAACCCATGTATGAGAATGGCTAGACTTGTAGAAGTCACTTTGAGCCCGAAATTATAACCCAGACACATTCTCCTATCGGACCCAAATGGGAAGAGCTCAAAGTCTAGTCCCTTCACATCGATCGCCTTTCCAATGAACTTCTCCTAGCTTGAACTTTTTGGGTTCATCCCAGTATTCAAATCTCTCATAATACTCCATGCACTTACTATGACTCTTGTACCCTTGGGTACGTCGTACTCGGCAACCCTATTGTCTTGGCTTACATAGCAAGGAGCGAGAAATGCTCCCAGCGGGTGCAATCTCATTGTTTCTTTAACAATGGCATTTATATAAGGTAGGTTTGTGAGGTCTGCTTCTTGGACCCATCTCTCCCTTCCAATTTTGCTGTCGAGCTATCATGTTGCCTTGTCATATACCCAAGGGTTTTTTAGGAGCTCAAAGATTGCCAACTCCACGGACATTGCCGAGGTCCTCATGCCACCGACTATCAAGTCCTACATGATGCAAAAACATATGGTCACTATTATAAAAGCAATCACAAATGTTGAATTGTAGTAACTTTTGTTTTCTCACATGACGGAACCAAATTAGTTCTTTTGGACTAGTCCTGAACCAATGAGGACAAGAGTTGTTTGATAGACAATCATACTTTATTTTGTGAATAAACCGTAGGAAATTTCACTGGTATAACTTTTCTCACATCATCCAAATTTTCCATAACATATATACATAAACAGGGAAATTGGGAAAACAACATAAACATAAACTAAAAAAATAGTTGAGGGAAGGAACATATGGAGGCAGCTATATATGTGCATGATCGTGATGATTCTTTTCTTGAAATTTGTTTAGGATTAAGGGAAAGTACAAATGGTTTTACTTCTCGTCAAAAGTGAAAATATTATTGAAGTTTCAATGAGTTATAAAAAATAAATTATATATGAATTTGAGTGTCGATATTTATCTATTTTGAAAATTTCAAATGTTTCAAACTAGAAAAATATTCAAAGTGCATATGTCATAATAAAATGAAATGTTAAAAATAAAGTCTATCCAAACGTGGGAGCGATTCCATCATTTATTTAGGAAAGACGATATAACGACTTGATTAGGAGTATAGCGATAACAACTTAATTAAATCGTACCTAATCAAAGCCTTGACCCCATGTCTCTCAATCTTCACCTCAACATTAGGATCGTCCACATGTTGCAATAGTACATCTGATGATGTCAGTAAAAACATTTAGAAAGGGGGTGAATAGGCATTTAAAAGAAATGTTGATGAATAAACGCGAAAATAAATAAAGTATAATAAACGAGTCACTAAACTTCAAGTAAATGTTCAAAATCAGTTAAGCGATGAAACAGATTTTTGAAATAACCTATAAGAGTGCAACAGATTTAAATAAAGAAAATTAAGGGAAGAGAAGATTGCACACACAATTTATAGTAATTTGGTTTTAGTTTAAGCCTACGTCAACTCTCTCACGTTAACAACCTTCTGGCTGAAATTTATTATAGTATCAACAGAGAAATAGAACTTATGGAAAATCCCTTCTAACTCACTAAGTCACATTTTTTGTGATTGTCTCTCTTAAATACAATTTATAGGACCACCAAAGAAGAACAAGTAGTCGGAAAGCCTACAAACTTTGGAATTCTAGTTTTCACGTCATTTTCTTCAAATAAACTGAATGATTTCCTTAAATACTCTTCTACGCCATACTAGCCGTTGACATTTTTAGGAGAAATTTCTTTCAATCAACCCATTGGAAAGAATTGATTAAAAAGATCTTGCAACCGTTTGAAAATTGAGATGGAAAATCTACTAATTCCGATCAGCCATACAATCAAAATCTAGGTTTTTATAAGTAAATACTTCCCAAAAAGGAACTTATCTTCAAGATTGATTTCATCAATCTGTGATTGATTCCATTAATGTATTTTTTTTTTTAAAGTAAAATCCTTCACTAGAAAACTAGATGTTGTAGAATAAATTCCTAATGAGTCTATTCTGAATCCTTATCGCAAGATCAATAAGTTTAAATCTGATTTCATCCTCATTCTGGATACAGTTTCAATCTAAATTTTGTTAGAGAGGGAAATACCTTTGGAAAGAATAGACTTAGGCAAAAGTCTTCGATATAACTTCAGAAACATTATGTTCCTTAAAATAAGAGTAAGAACAAAAAAGTTTTATCAAATTCAAAACTTGATAGGAGTTTTCTCAACAACATCCACCATATCCTTTGCCTCTGGGCCTTGTGTCCAACTCTCCTTGCCTCATGTTTATCCACCACATGCTCCAAGAACCTATCAAACTTTTTGCTCAAGGCCTTCATTCTCTTGATATAACCCTATAAGAGACCAATAAGTGAGAAGGACTATTGTTAGTAACAAATAAAAAAACTCATACATTAACCGTTAGGTGAATGATATGTGCATTTATTTTAATTTTTGCACATGTTAATAATTTAAATATAAGCATAGTAGTTACTTGTTACACTAACAATTGACTTAAAAAAATCTTAAAGAGAAACTATATCGATTGATTCCACATGTTAAATTAATTATCCAAAACTTTAAAAATTCATTTCATTGAATCAAATCACATTGCACCATCTAAACTAAGACTTGCAAGTCAAGAAAATCCAACCAACATTCGAAATCACCTATATTAGTGACCCCATTGAGCACAAACCACTTAGCGATCATGTTCTTGAACTCTTCAGGCGACACAATATCGGAGCTCTCGAACTTGTTTGTGTATTGCTTTCCCAAGACTAGGGGTGAGCATCGATCTAGGGTCAATCCTAGACCAACCCTGAATCGGCCCAACCCTGCCGGTCCTAGATCCGGTTCCCAAGGAAACTAGGTTGGTCATTGGTCCTAGAATTCCTAAACCAGCACTGTGTGGGTCGATCCTCGGTCCTAAGAGTTTCGAGTCAGTTCAATCCAAACCAATCATGAATATATATCTATCTATATATCATTTATAATTTGTTTATATAGAGAAAACCTTAAAATAAAAGGCATCAACAACATTAAATAGCTCTTTAATGAGGAGTTCAAGTAATTCTACATTGTTCTTTAATAACTTAGATTTTTAATGTCTTTTACGGCGTCAATAGTCATAATTTACAAAAGAGGAAAATGTTTTGTGAGGAGTTCTCACGGCATCCAAAAATGTATAAATAACTCCTTATGACATCCTCCTCTAATATTCGTTCTCTTATGTCTTATTTGTTCTCTTAGTATTTAATTTACCAAAATCGAAAGAAACAACTTCTCCGCTTGCCATTCGACACTCGCCTCACTCGCTTTGGGTCACTCGTACCGCTCACCACTCGATACTCACTTGGCTTGTTGCTTCCCGTTAGACATTCGATGCTCATTATATTTGACACTCACCCCACTTTGACCCTCACCGCTTACTTTTCTTAACTGACCTCGCTCATCATTGAACCCATTGGGTCGGTACGGTCCTCAATTGCCATTTCAAGTAGTACAAAAAATGAAATAAAAATTATTGGTTAGTCATGAGTTGACCTTGAAACCGGACCAAACCCATTAGGTTAGTCTGGTCTTCAATCGTTTTTTTAAGGAAAAAAATGAAATAAAAATTACCGGTTGGTCTCGGGTTGACTTTGGAACCGGACCAAAGCCATTGGGTTGGTACTGTCCTCGGTCCGGTTCTCGGTCCCAAACTCAATAGGGTCGGTCCTTGGTCCCAAAAATTAAGAATCAGCACTGTGCGGGTTGATTCTAGAGTTTAGGGGGTGAACCGGCCCAATCTGGACCATGCTCACCCCGATCAGGTTGAGAGTAAGATCCGAAAGATATTCAAATCCAGGGGTTGGCCCTTACCCTCAAACAAATTTCTTGTGAGGATCCTTGTCTTCTCCACTCTTATATACTCAAATGATTGAAGCCTTGCAGCACTAAACAAATATGTTAGGAAGATTTTACAGGCTTGTCGAAGATGGGAGCCGTAGGGCAACCACAGCATGTCGGAGTAATTGTAGGCCGTGGACTTGCCTGCAGCAAGTTTGGGCCAGGCGGTAGCTTAAGTTGGCGGCGGCGGAGGTGACCAGAGAGGAGGATGAGAAAGGCGGCAGCATGGCAAGCAACGCCGAAGAAGGAGCATCCATGGGGTGTTATGCAGGGGTTCAGTCGTTGAGCTTTGAGGGAAGGTTAGTTTTGCAATAGGAGCGATAGGCTTCTATCTCGTCCATGGCAATATAAAAGCAAGCAATGAGGGTGAATGTGATTAAAAGTAATAGCCACGTGGTTCAAGCCGGCTGTCTTCATACATTAGAAAATGTCGATAGACGTTTCAACACTGGAATGGGAACTAAAAATTCATATTTTATCGAAAGCGTGATGCATACCTCATATCTGATTTTATTCATGTAAGTACTATGAAATTAGGTTTAAATAAGATAATTACTCGCGAGTTGTCTATTTTGGACATGGCCAACTAACAGTCGTCAAAAGAAAGTCCAAAATGAAAGAACAAATATGGCAAGTCAAAAATTAAATTACAATATTGCGAATCTGTCACCTAATCTTGTCTATTTCCTCACGCTTAAAATAGGTCGCTCATGGTTAGTCTCCTAAGTCGGCCTTTTTTTTATAGTCTCTCGAGAACCGACAAAATAGTTAAAACTCCTTGATTATTTTTTAACAAGTGCAACCATTCGTTAGAACTGAACTTTTGTGGATCATAGCCCTCTATTGTTCCCTCCCTCTCTCTCATTCATTTTGTTGGGCGAGCACATATGATTGAGGGATGACTTGTTGTCAATGAGAAGAGTTCAATTTTTAACCCATTATGCTTTTCACAATTTTACTTTGAACCGCAAGATGATAGCTTCGTAGCCTTTTTGGGGTCGCATTTACTCGGATTTCTTTTAGCATACAAAAGCTCTACAATTTCTTGTCTTTACCATCATACCTGGCGTAGATTGACAAAAACAACGACAGCCACGCGAAAAGACTTGGGAGAAGCATCAATATAATTTAAGGAAGTCCCTTGATTTGATGCCCAAAATAAAATACATGACGTCGAACACAAAAAGAAAGACTGTAGTAGACAAAACCTGCCGTTTTTCACAGAGTTCGATAAGCGTGAAGTGGCAATCTTGGTTCAGCGAGAGCAACCAGTGTGATTTTCCGATGGCAAGCCCATAAATCTCTTCCGTCTTCAAATCCACCCTCTTTGTGTCCTCAGGCAATTTCCATGTCAACCCATGCAAGAGATTAGCCAAACTAGACGGAATCACTCTCACCCATTGCTCTCAGAAATCGGTTTAGAGAAATGAAAGGGAAAAGTCCAGAAGACGGGCACATTCTTCTAGCAGACCCAAACTGCAAAAGCTCAAAATCTTATCCAATCACATCGAATGCCCCTCATCAAACATCTCGGACCTAAACTCAGCTGGGTCGTTACAACAATTCGGAATCTCCTCCAATGGCCCATGTGCTCACGAGGCCTCCCTTGGATACCGTAACCCACTGATCTCACAGTCTTCATTTTGCTAAGCGAAGCGCTGGCGATGGTGCTACTGGGTGCAACCTCATCGTCTCTTTGACAATGGCATATGTATAAGGCATGCTCGCAATATCCCCTTCTTAAACCCATGTCTCTTTTCTGATCGCATTGTCTAGTTGTCGTGTTGCCTGGTCGAATACTCAAGCGCTTTTTAGGCGCTTAGTGAGTGCCCCAAGCAATGAGTGTGACTAGCTACGTTGTTCAGGATGTTACCATTGGAACTAGACTTTTATATGGGAATAAAAAGCAAGCTACTAGTGACATGCTTTGGATAATAATAAAAAAGAAGAAGAAGAAAATTGATTCATCATATTATATGATATTAAATAGATAATCAGTTCTTATTGACAAGACTACTTCTGCACTTTACAATATAAAACCACTTGGGCTGTATACTTGCCTGCAGCGTTTTTGGGCTGATAGGCGAAACGGCATCATGGATCTTGGGAAAGACTTTGGGCATGTCAGTGGACGAGCACACAACCACGTCGTGGGACTCGACTCGGAGCTTGATGATGGGCCCGTTATGCGAGAGAGATCATGGAGCGAGCGGTGTAGGAGTGGGCCAATGAGATTGAGGTTTCCGATGATGGGCCAAGGTTTTAGGCCAGGTGGTAGCTTAAGTTTGCCGAGGTGGAGGTGACTAGGAGTGTGCAAAATACCCAGGAACCGCCCGGACCACCTGGAACCGGACCGGAACCGCCCGGAACCGGCGGTTCTTGAGAGAACCGGTCCGGTTCCCGGTTCCATGGGCGGATCCGCCAGCCCGCTCAGGATGAATACAAAGCTGAATATTGGGGAATTCTTATACTTTTTGGTTGTTTAGTTTATTTATTAATATAATGATGAAGGTGATATATTCAATAAAGTCTTGTTTAGTTGCACTTCCTTTGTGTGTCTGTGTTTGGATGGTGCCTCATTTCACCTCCTTTGATTTGTCTATGCGACTTGTGATATTTTGCCGAACCTGATGAGGGATATGTCCAGTTCATAGCTTTAAGAGACACCCATTTTTCTTGAACACTTACTACTCTCTCCGTCTCTATATCAACTTACGTACATCCATTCCTTCATTGGTTGCATTTATAGTTGCAACAAATGAATTTTTGTTCCACATACTTAAATTTGGTTTTTCTTTTTTTGGCTTGCTTTGATGTCACGTAGTCGTTCTATATTGAAAATTAAAACTGTTTCGCATCAAGATCGGTTCCATGGATCCACCTAGGAACTAGACCGGACAGGCGGTCCAGTTCCCGAGTGGATCCATGCAACAAACGGGTGGATCCCGATTCCAATTTTTCGAAACCGGTTCTCAGCGGGCGGTTCCCGGTTCTAGGTCGAGAACCACCTACCCGGACCATGCACACCCTTAGAGGTGACCAAAGAGGAGGAGGGGGAGGAGGAGGGAGGCAGCAGGAAGGCAAGCAATGCTGCATGCCGCCCAAGAAGGATCATCCATGGAAAGTTATACAGAGTTGTTAAGCTTTCGGGGAGGCATAGTTTTGCAATAGAAGTGAGAGGTTGCTATATGTTCATAGGCAATATATAAGCAAGCAATGAGGGTAAATATGATTAAAACCAATAGCCACGTTTTCCTAGATGCAATAGCATGTCTGGTCGCCCGGTAATCATACTTATTGACGAGACTCCTGATTCATCCGGACCAAATATCAACATTAAAACCACATGAAAAGTTTATTACACGAAAAGGTACTAGCCAATGTTAAAGCGACAAAATCTTTCTCTATCTAATTGTGTTTATGTAGCCTTAATTTAACTTCGCTCCAGCAAATTAGAAATTGAATATTCTAGTGTTGGTATTGTAATCGACAGTTTGATCCCCAGAAACCTATTTGAGGTACAGGAGTCGGAAAATGGCCAAGTGTTGAGAACAATTAGTCAATATGATGCAATTGGTCAACAAGAAGATTTAGTGTAGTCGGTAGAGGTTTCAACTAGAAATAATCAATGTAGTGGAGTCAATTTAATGGAGTCAACATAACCATCAAAGTAGTGGGATCGAGGTAAACCCTCGAGGTAGTTTGGTCAATGTAAGTGGGTTTGACGATCTCAATTGTAACCATTTAGAGACGAGTTTTGCTGAATTGTAACTGTCAATTTTTGGTTATAAATACCCACATTGCACTATTTATAAAGGAACTTCCTCAATTACAGAATTCAACCTTTTTTTACAAATTTATTTTTATCTTTATTCTTTGCTATTTACATCGTTATCAATGTTTGTTCCTAGTACTTGTACCTTGAAAAAGTTGAGGTCTAATTCATACTCCCCATTAACAAGAAGATGTGGAATCCCACTTGTATTATTTCTGTTTTTTTGTGATTGTGCGTCAAATCCTAATATAAAGTCCTTGTCATTTATTTTCTTATTAAAAGTTAACAAAGGCCCATGCACATCCTTAGTTAGTTCCTATCACACGATCCATCATGCTCCAATGGTATTTCATTGACTTTTCGGTGAAACAACTAGTATCGACTACATGAGTTCCATGTTTGGTTTGATTTCAAGACTTTTAAACCAAATGAGCTAATAATTTGTACGATTTGTTTCTACACAAAAGCAAATAGTGTCTTAGTAAAGTGTTGAATTTTAACTCATTTAAAAGATAACTTCTCAACAAATGATTCAATCATTTGTACTATTTGTTTCTGAAAAAAAAAAGAAACAAACGTGTCCTATATCGCATGATTGAAAGCTAATTTGTTAGTACATCTATAGGTGATCAAGATTCATCATGTTTACCCGAGCTGAGCCTGCTCTCTTACTTCTTTCAACGATACATCTCAACATTGATATGACATAAATTTGTATTATGTCGATTTTTTCAGTTCATTTAATTGAAGGTAAAATACTATGTTTGCCATTGCAAGTGAGAACCACCGTGTCCGATTGCGTCACACTCATTTTCATGCGTTAAAGGCGGAGTCTTGACCTCCATTTACACGGCCATGAAAATCATGGAAAAGGTAACACAATCCACTCGAATCTAGACTGTGAAATAAATTTTCATATACAAGCTCATGAAACTCGACAAAATTTATTACTTCAAACAAGGAGAGTTTGCTCTTGCTTCTCTTGCTTCTATTATTTCATACCACGTGCAACACATTCATATGATTTAGCATATGAAGTCTATTTAACAATAAATTAACATTTCAGCCACATATAAGACTTAGATGAAGCATGATAGAACCACAGACAGGTTTTTGATTTGATACCCACAATGACATTAAATCCAAATTGCAATAAAGAAAGAACATAGTAGATGAAACGTGCGCCGTCACACAGATTCAGTAAAGATGAAGTGGCAGCCTTGGCTTAGCAACAGCGACCAATGGGATCTTCTTAGGCGTGGTTAGCCCAGGAAGCTCTTCCATGCTCAGCTCCTCCCTTGTCATGTTGTCAGGCAAATTCCATGAAAACCCATGAATAAGATTGGCCAGACTTGTCAGAGTCATTCTTAGACCAAGGTTATAACCCGGGCACATTCTCCGGCCCGACCCGAACGGCAAGAGCTCGAAGTCTTGTCCCTTTACGTCGATCGCTTTTCCAATGAACCTTTCAGGCCTAAAATTTTCAGGGTCGTCCCACAGCTCGGGGTCTCTCCCAATGCTCCATTTACTCACCAGGACTCTCGTGCCCTTGGGTATGTCGTAGCCAGCGACCTCGCAATCCTGGCTTGCAAAGTGATGCGCAATCAATGCCCCCACCGGATGCAATCTCATAGTCTCTTTAATAACAGTATTTAAATAAGGCAGGTTCATGACATCCGCTTCTTGGACCCATCTCTCCCTTCCGATTATGTTGTCGAGCTCTTGTGTTGCCTTGTTAAATATATGAGGGTTCTTTAGGAGTTCGCACATTGCCCACTCCACAGACGCAGTCGAGCTCTCTGTTCCGCCGGCTATCAAC
Source organism: Eucalyptus decipiens (assembly GCA_014182575.1). Lineage (NCBI taxonomy): Eukaryota > Viridiplantae > Streptophyta > Magnoliopsida > Myrtales > Myrtaceae > Eucalyptus > Eucalyptus decipiens. The sequence goes on along the minus strand of CM024614.1, from coordinate 59,141,455 downwards.
TCCTACATGATAAGTGAAAGCACGATCATGCTATTAGGAGTGTGTGGGGATGTTGAATCACACCAAATTTTGTTTTTTCACATGATGAAACTTTTCATCGACAATTTTGCACAAGTCTTGAAGCAACTTGTCACATATTGTTTGATGAACAAAAAAGGATTTGGTCATACTTTATTTTATGAATAAATGATAAGAACTTCCACCATACTCGGGGTATACACATATACATAAATATTGGAAAATCAACATAAACATATAGGACAATACTAAAAAAAATAACTGAAGGAAGGAATATGTGTAGCACCTCTCTATGTGCATTGTCATTATGATTCTTTTCTTCAAATCTATTTAGTATTAAGGCTCCATTGGTTTCATGAAAAATATGACATTTCTGAAAAAAATCTTTTTGAAAAATCATTTCCCAAAAAATGATAATATTTTTCGATATTTGACCTAGACTTGAAAATGAATTGGAAAATATTTTCCATTTATTTTATAAGGAAAATAGACATTCTATTTTAGACGCCAGTGCCTTGCGCATGGATAGCTAAGGTATCTGGCACGAGCATTGAATCTCAAGCTAGGATCCTTGACTTTCGAGCATGAGAACTCGATGCTTGTGCCTTGCTCACTAGTGCCTTGGCCTTGATCTGTAGAGATAGGGTCCTAGGACTAGATAGGACCTAGGCCTAGGACTTTAGTACAAGGGCATGCACCAAGGTCAATCAAGGTCGAGCTCCAAACTCGATGCCCGAGACCCGGTCCATTATGCTCAGATCCGATCTATAGGGGTCAAGTCCAAGACCTTGGTGCCCAAGCCCAAGTCCATTGAGGCCAGGCCTTGTCGTGCGAGCCCAAGCCTTGCATCAATGGACTAGGGCATGAGTGTAGGGATCCAAGCAAAGGCACGGGAGTCCCAACTCAACCTCGAGGACTCACGCTCGGAAGTTCGGGACCAAAGCATGGGCATTGGGGTCTTAGGACCCCTAACTCAATGAACCTAGGAGTGGCTTAATGGTCCTAGGCCAAGGCATCAAGATCTTGGGACCGGCCTCAATAGACCCGGGCCCGAGCATCAAGGGACATGCCTGCTGCCAAGGCTAAGGAACAAGCGTTAGACTTCTTACACTCAAGTGCAAAGTCTCTGGTTTATGTTTTGATACAATTGTTGGAAAATTATTTCTAATTTTTTAAAGAGAAAATTATTTATTTAAATTTGAGAGGAAATCATTTTTTATGGATGTGGAAAAAATTTTCCGTTGACTTATTTTGCTAAGCTGATCCAAAAGTCAAAGAATAAGGAAAATATTTTTTAAAAAAAATTTCGTGAAATGAATAAAGTTGAAAGGAAAGTCAAAAACTTTTACCTGGGTGAAGGCCTTGACCATGTGTCTTTCAATCTTCACCCCAAGATTAGGATCGTCCACATGCTGCAATAAGACATCCACCATATCCTTGGCCTCATAACCCTCGACTCTCCTAGCCTCATGTTCACCCAAAACATGCTCCAAGAATCTATCAAACTTTTTGTTCACGGCCTTCATCCTCTTTATGTAACCCTGAAAGAGACGAATAAGAGAGAAGGATTGTTATTAGTAATGAAGACCTCACATGTTCAATGTTAAACTTAATTGTGTAACTAAATTCTTGTGCATGTCAATAATTTGATGGTCACTGCATATGTTTTTTCCTTTCTTTTTTTTTTTTTTTTTTGGTAAAGGTAATAATATAAAGAGGAAATGTCAAAAGTCAAAAAAATATGGCACCAAAAACTTACACTCAAGATAAATAAACATAATGAGTGAAAGTATACCATGATGTAAAACACAATGCAACGCCTAAAAGAAGGCAAACAACAAACTAGAAAGGCACAGCATGAACAACCGGCAAAGAAACAAACATCTCAGCGAAGGAGAAGAGACGTTGGCTCCAGAGCACTAGTGCACTAGAGCACTAGCATTTCCTTGAAGCGTCAATTAAAATCAGGGTTGATTATGGGTCTTTCGAGAAAATAATGGTCAATGCATATGTTAATTATTACATCAATAATAAACTTAAAAAATTCACGAGACAAATCATATCAAGTAATTTGGCATGCTAAATTAATTGCTCAAAACCGGAAATTTCATTTTGTGCATCAATCAAATCATGTCGCAGTATCTTAAATACGACCTGCAAGTCGATAAAATCCAACAAAGGTAGGAAATCGCCCAAATTCAAAACCCCAATGAGGAAGAACAACTCATCAATCATCTTCCTGAACTCCTCAGCCGACACAATATTGGAGTTCTCAGACTTGTCTGTGTACTTCTTCCCTAAGACCATGCGACAGATCATGTTGAGATTAAGATCGGAAAGATGGTCTTTCAAATTTATTGACTGGCCCTTCGCGTCAAACAAATTTCTCGTGAGCACCCTCATCTCCTCCACTCTTATGTACTCAGACGATTGAAGCCTTGCGGCACTAAATAGTTGTGCTTGGAAGATTTTACGGATCTCTTGAAAATAGGGGCCATAGGGCGACCACGTCATGCCGGAGTCATTATAAGCCGTATACTTGCCCGCGGCGCTTTTGGGCCGGTTGGCGAAAACGGCGTCGTGAGTCTTGAGAATGGCTTTGGCCATGTCGGCAGAAGAGCACACAACCACATTGCAGGAACCGAGCTGGAGCTTCATGATGGGCCCGTATGTGCGAGAGAGCTCGTGGAGCGAGCGGTGCAGGAGTGGGCTAATCAGATTGAGGTTTCCGATGAGGGGCCAAGGTTTTGGGCCAGGCGGTAGCTTAAGTTTGCGGCGGTGGAGGAGACCGGAGAGGAGGAGGAAGGAGGCAACGGCAAGGCAAGCAATGCCGCATGCTGCCCAAGAAGGAGCGTCCATGGGGCCGACGAGGGAGCAAAGACGAGCTGCGAGCGACGGCAAGCCCGCGACGGCAAGAGACGGCGAGCCCGCGACGGCGAGAGAAGAGGAAGGCGGTCGTGCGGCGAGGAGGAGAAGGAGAAGGATTGAGAGGAAGAGGAGAGGGGAGGGGGCGGGGTCGTGCGGGCGTGCGGCGGGCGGCGAGGAGGAGAAGGAAAAGGTGGGCTGTGTAGAGTTTTAGATAAAGAAACTCGGAAAAAAAAAAAAAAAAAAAAAAGGCGTGTGGGGAGGGGAAGTGACAGCTTATCTGTCACTGTCGGGGAGGGAAATTAAGTGTAATAAATTTTTTTATCAGATGTCTCCGAAGAGACAAGTGTAATAAATTTGGGCGGTGGGAGGGCGGGGCCGGGGCCGGGGCGTTGGGGCCGGGGGGGGTGGGTGTGTGGGGGCGAGGGAAAGTAGGGAGTGGGGCGTGGAGACTTTTTTAAACGTCAAACTAAATAAATGATATTAAAAAATAATTATGAAAAATAAAAGCATTAATTTTTTAATAATAATAAATTTTAGTACATGAATTTATTTAAATAAATTAATTTTAATTTTTTATTAATCATTAGTTTCATCAATAATTTTTGTTAAAGTTAAAAATACGCTTTCAAACATAATACACATTAACTATAAAATATGTTTTTCAAATTATCAATGAATTGATTTATTAATATTATTAGTGTAAATTCATTATAAATTTTTTAATTAATTAATTATTTATGAATTTGATTCAAATTAATTAAAAATAAAATATTCATTTAATATACAACATGTCAAAATTCTCTATTTTTTAGAAATTACGTGTCGACATGTCGTATCGTGTTGTGTTGCGTGTCCGTGTTACTTAGGGAGTGTGAGGCTTCCAACCGTCCATGGCTATTTATAAGCAAGCAATAAGGGTGAAAATAATTGATATAACTGTTCGTGGCTATTTTTTTTATTTATTTTTGGTTTGAAGTGATTCGTCTTATTTATATTATAAAGTCAAAACAGCAAACTCAACAGTTGGGGCATCGTTACATAAAAGGGCCCAAAGGCCTGGAAAAGGAAGAGGATATGGAGACATCTTCAACTTGGAAAGCTCCGGCAGCAGGATCTTTGAAGCTTAATGTCAATGGGTCGATCTACGAGGGGTCTTCGGAAGGAGCTGTCGCCTGCATCGCCCGGGACTCCTCCAGCAGCCTTGTGGACGGATTCACCAAGCTAGTTCGGACGGAATCGGCTCTGCAGCTGAAAACCCTAGCGGTTCTCGAAGCTCCCAAGTACTTGAAACAGAAGCAGATGGGAAAGTCTTGTGAAGTCCCTCACGCTCACGGACGAGTTCAGCTGGGATACACGTGCGTCTTGGATGGAATGCAAGCATCTTCTTCAGCAAATGCCGCAAGTAGGCCTGACTTCTTGTCCACGATCTGCCAACGCTGTGGCAGACAACAAAGGAAAAAAAAATACTTCCGTCCACGGCTTTTTTATAAGCCACGTTTTTCCAGATGCAATAGCGTGTGTGGATGCCAGGTGATCGTACTTATCGACTTGACTCCTAATTCATCCATTACTAAATATCAACATTAAAACCACGTGAAAAGTTTATTACAAAAAAAGGTACTTGAGCCAACCTTAACCATTCCGTAGCCAGTGCTGTCTCTTTTTATTTTAAACATATTAAAAATCTTAAAATTTATCATAAAATTATAATTAAGTTATAAAACTTACCAAAAATACAATTAAGTATTTCCATTAACTCCGTCTATTTAGATTAATAGATGCTAACATATGCACCTAATATCGATTTGTATTGAACAATCCATTACACATTAAAGGTATTCCGTCAATTTTACAATGAAACGGTTGGCATCGATTATGCTCGGTTCCATGTCTTGTTTGATTTCAAGACTTACCAACCAAATGAGCCAATAATTTGTATGATGCAGATGAGTGTCCTGTGAATGTTAAGATTTTAACTCATTTTAGAATCCAACCGTCCAACTATTTGTACGATTTGTTCATGCAAGAGGAAGAAAACCAATGAGTGTTGAACGTTTGCATTTTTAGGGGGGAGGTCTGCCGAGAAAACGCTAAAAGTCAGTGGTGGCAATCGTTGGATGTGAGAGCTGGAAACTGATCCACTCTCCCTCTGCCATTTCCTCCACCATTTGTACCGGCAAATGCATTGTTTGACATATTAATCTCTCGATGTTTGAGTGTTTTTTTTTTTTCTTTTTTAATTTTTTTTGGGACCGGAGGAACCACCTCACAGCGAGCACTTGGCTTAAACCCCCAGGGAGCACTGGCGTGGGGACCCACCTCCCACGGTGCTCCGCTTAAGTGGCGCTTAATGCGCACGCAGTAATTCGAACCTCCCCCCTTCCACAATTAGAGGGGGCAAAGGCCCAAACCAACATGCCCACAGCGGGATGGGTTTTGCGTGCTTTTTTTTTATTTCTTCAAATCTTGTTGCAAGGCTTGTTATGGAAATTAAAAGAGAGACTATACCCACTATGTCCTCCCTTAATAGACTAGGATGGAGATAAAAAGAAATCTTAATCCACCTCTCAAAGGGATTAACCACAATCATCTTACAAAAATAGTCCTAAACTTATTAAAATTATGCCAATCTAATTCTAAACATTTTTTTGCCAATTGAAGTATAAACATTTTTTAATATGTATGCTAAATCATTTTATCCAACCAATTTTAGTTGAAAATCACTCATGTACCGTGACCATCACTGACATGGACATTTTTATTAATAATTTAATATATTTTTCGAATGTTTTATCTATTATTATTATTGTTATTATTATTATTCTCTTCTTCTTCTTTTCCTTCTTCCTCCAATTGGTCTTCGAACCTCGGCAACCAACTAGAGGTCGCCATGGCTGGGCAAGTCCTCACTAGATTCGGTGAGGCCGACGTCACCATTGCTAGGGCAGACCATGCCTCGCTAGCCCTCACTTCTAGTCAATTGCCGGAGGTCCGACGACTAGTCGGAGAAAGAAAGGGAAAAAAAAGAAAGAGAAAAAACTTTGAAAAATATTAAAATATTATTTAAAATATCCACATCAATATTAATTACACCATGTAGGATCGTCGACATTTATGTCAGCATTAGCTGGCCAAATCTAATCGAATGAATTGAATTAGTACAAATGTAAAAGGTTTTAAGACTGAATCAGCATAATAATAATAAGTTTGAGAGTCATCATATGTGAGGTAGCCTTGGTGGTCAAACCACTTGGGACTTGTAGCCAACTTTTTTTTATCAAAAAAAAAAAAAAAACCTAGATCAATCCAAATGATTGAGGGGTAACATGTTCTGAGAGAGCCAAGTTCGATTTTTCACCCAATATGATTTTCACGATCTTAAACTCATGAAAAATAAATAATTTAAAGAATATTTTTCTAAAAATAATAATTTGTATCATTGAAAATAATTAGTGAATGAAAAATATTTTTATTATTATTTTTATGAGTGATATAAATGATTGATATTTTTGAAAAAAAAATCGAATCGTTTATTTGTTTGCGAAATAAATACAATTTAAATTGGAATGTAAAGGCAGGTCGAATCGGATAGCTCTGATTTCTTTCTGATAACCAATCCTGGAGCAGATTTAGGTCGGGGTGGCGTTTTGGATTTTCCGTTTCCTCTGATTCCTTTCAACAAACAAAAGCGTCGAGATAATTCGAGAGAGTCTCTTTGATTTGATATCCACAGCAAGATGAAAATAGTACACGGGAAGAACGCCCATAATATTTGAAAAAAAAGTCGTATAAGAAATATCTTATTGGACAGATCGCATATTAGGTGGACAACGATATTGATAGGTGTCAATTCATAGGTTAGATTACAAAGTGGGTTTGACTTATTAATTGTAATTACGTAATCAATACTTATCAACCGACAACTTTGACTAGTGGAATTTACGTAAATTTAATCTAGGCCGACGGTTAACCTTATAAACTGTGCCGCTGTCAATTTCTTATGATTAATATCCGTAACCCATGCGGTTCGTGCCTTTAATTTATTAAGCTCTCATCTCATATTTCTTTAATTTAATTTCGTTACAGAAAATTTTAAAAAATATTGGACATACTAATATAATTATGCACAGCTCCGTTTCTGGTTTAGTTTCAAGATTTTTCAAACAATTGAGTCCATCATTTATAATTTTTCCTTATAAAATAACATGAGAGTGTCTAGTATTAACACATTTAAAAGGCATAAATTAACAAAACTTCTACTTCATGATTTCATGTACTTGGCATATTAGGGATGAACGCTGGTCCAGTTCCAACACGGAAACCATCTCGATTTCTGGTATCCAAAATCTAGAACAGTTGATAATCAATCCAACTCTAGTTCCAAGTGTGGTGTTTCATAAATTTCTCCCCATTTTTCTTGGACTATGATTATAGGTAGCTGACCCTTTTTTTTTGCAAAGATTTTCTTTTTTGACAAAAAGGACAAAGCAATTTCTATTTGACTTTAAGTCCAAACAATATTCATTAGTTATTCGAATTGATTCTTTCAAGTATTCATCGGAAAAAAGGATTCAAATTTGATCAATTCAATTGAGGTATCTGAAGATGTTCATCTATCAATTCAGGTGACTTGATGTTGGCGCTCTCCAACTTCTCCGTGTATTTCTTCTCCAAAATCATGCAACCAATCACACTATGAGTAACATCCGAAAACCTAACAAAACAAATGGCCGTTCGGCTCAAACAACTTTCTCATTAGCTCTGGGCCGTGCTCCCAGGCCGAAAACCTAATAAAAATGTTGTCGCTTATTGTTTTTAACATAAAAAAACATAACACGAGCTTTTTGCTTTTAATTCTTTACCTCTCACTTCATATTTCTTCAATTGAATTACGTTACAGAAAAAAAAAATACTGAATATAGTAATATTGATTATGCCCAGTTCCCTTTTTTGGTCCGGTTTCAAGAATGTTCACACAAATGAGTAAATCATCTATGCGTTTGAAATAAAATTTAAAAAACAAGAGAGTGTCTTCTAAATTTCGAATTGTAGAGCTCATCCTCTAACAAATCAAACATGTCGCAGAAACCACCCTAAAGGAAAAATAAGATAAGAGGAATTATTGAGGAAGAGAGGGAAAAAATAAAGCAAAAATGGGAAGAAAGAGAGACGTCGCCTGAGAGATTCGAACTCTCGCGGGGAAACCCCATGTACTTAGCAGGCACACGCCTTAACCACTCGGCCAAAGCGACGCTCGATGTCCTTTGTGTACGTAAAAAGGTTATTTGTTGCTATTCTTATAAAGATTATGAAGTCACGGGCCTGCCCAGATTGGGCTTAAACGGGCCCGATGAATGTGGTGTAGCCCATCGGCGGTTTCTAAGTTTGAAGGCTCAAATGGCCCAAGCGTCTCTCTTGAACAATTCTGAACCGGGTGTTTGAAATGTGAAAAACAGAGAATTTTGGAAGACCATGATATTTTCTTTTCCATAATCCAAGGTCGGGACAAGTAATCAGCAGGCTGCCTGGAGGGGATACTAACACGGCGACCGACCGTCAGCTCTCCTCTGATCGCATATGAGGACGAGCGATGGCAGCATGTCGCACCGCCGTTGACCGCTGTCTGATGGTCGGCCTCAGTCGGTGGCCTCCCGGTCATCTCGATCTCGATGAATGTCCCCAATCTCTTGGTGATGGCGAATTGCCCTCAACTCTACGTAACTAAGGGTCTCCGTTTGTCATAGCTGCTCGTTCTTTCGCAATAAATTTGCGCATGGAAGTAAAGTCGAGCTATGAAATGGTCTTTCTGGAAAGTTTTCTACGGTACAAAAGTCATGGTACTCTCAATTTCAAGTTTGCCACATCCATGTTATCGATATATGTGCGTTGCTATGTTTTTGCTAGTCAATTACCCGAATTAGAATGAATGTGAAATAAAAGGTCTTTCATCTAGTGGCGCTTACAAGAATCGGAAAGGAAATGGACTATAAAATATGGGCTTTAAAAAAGTAAAAAGGGGAAAAGAAAAAATATATAAATAAAGAAAGAAAAAAGAGAGGCTGGGGTCCAAGTTGAACCGGTCCAATATATAACCCACCCACACAATATTGATCTCCAAATTTTGGGATCGAGGATCAACCATGTTGAACTTGGGATCGAGGTCCGAACCGATCCTATAAGTTCAGTTCAATTCCAATGTCAACTTAGGACCAATCAATTATTTTTTTTATTTCATTTTTGTATTCTTTAAAAGGATAAACATACTATTTCAAATTACATATCCATCAAAATGCGACATTGAGTAACCAAACTATGAACACCAATATATATCAAACACAAATATAAGATAAGGTTACAATAGGAATTTACACTTACTAAAAGTAATAAACAATAAAAATAAACACATAAGGAGAAGTAGGGGCAAGGGGTGAGGCAAGCAAGGCCGAGGAGAGAGAAGAGGGTTTCCTTTTTTTTTGGGTCAAATTAGGACTGGGTTTCTTTCTATTTTATAATTTACAAGACAAACTAAACTATGAAGAGAATAGATAAGGAAGAGATAAAATTTAGAATAAAAAAGCATATAATATATGTAACATATATTATGTGAAGGGTTAGGTCCAAGATCAACCTTAAACTCTTAGGATCGATGACCAATCCGCATAGTACAAAGTCAAGGGGTCTTATGACTAAGGAGTCTCCTTGGGAATAGGACCAGGACCAACCACGTTAGGCCGGTCCAGGGTTCACTTTGAGGTGATGCTCACCCCTACTCAATTCCAAATGTTCACCACCCCATCTTTCTTCACTTTAGTATAACCATATACATATATTGAACTAAATAAAGCATTTTTGTTACATGAAATAGGATTGAGCCTTTACTGGCTTCTAATACAGTTGTTGCGGTGAGGGATGGTAGTTATGGTTATTTGACTTGATGTATTGCATGGCGTGGAAGATGACAAAAGGATAGTCATGTCATGTCCTTGTTCTTGTGGAGTTGGGGCGTGACGTTTGTTGGTATCAAAGTTTATGTTGTGATCTTTTGGGTGTAGATGTTTGGGATGTTGTAAGGTTCCATGTTGGTTTATAACACGTTAATCTTTTGTTAGATATTATGATGTGTGTCTCATTCTGGGTCCAAGCGGTCATTGATTTCAATTCGGACAGGAATTTGAGAGAAAACTTATAGTGGATCAATAAGAAGAAATAGTATCACTTACTGAGCCGTGATAATTCACTCATTTCATCTACTTACTTTTATAGGTTCTTTAGCGAGATGCAAGTGGGATGTGAATGTTGCACTATTAGGTAGGGCTTTTTGATAATGGATATTTTCTTGGTATGAATTGTATATGGTTGGATAGATTGTGAGTTAGTTTTTGTTGGAGGTGTATATACTTTTTTTGTGGATTATAGAAAAGCTCTAATATTGTAATCAAATGCCTTTTTTTGTCAAATATATATGTGGATGTATATATGTTGATATTAGACTGAATTTTGGTTATATTGAGGCTGCATCTTTTGATAAAAGGACGGTCATGTTATACCCTTGTTCTTGTTGAGTTGAGGTATGATAGACTCATAATCTAAACTCAATATATTCTAAAAACATACCCAACCTCAAAAATTTAAAAGACAAGTGACTGCGAATTGTTTTTTCCATTGAAAATATATCAAACTTCAAATGTTACATTTGGTTGTCTAAATTTCTAATTATGATAGAATTAGATATGATGAAATATGAAATTTAAGGTTTTGTTATATTCTATTAGAGGTGTTAAATGGGTGGGTCGTGTTAGGTTTGGGTCGGGTCATTAATGGTCTGACCCAAATTGACTCATTAACCGATTTATGCCTTATGTAAATTTTCCAACCCATACCCAACCCATACCTGATCCATTTAATTAAACTTAAAAAAGCGTATTTTATATATATATATGTGTGTGTGTGTTTAAAAAATTGATATTACTAAAATAGTTTTATACAACACAAATTTAATGGACAATTTTTATAAATTTAAAATAATTATTTTTAAAAATCGAATTTTAATTATTTTTTATTTTTTAAAATTTATTTTAATTATTTTTAAAATATAATTTTTCTTTTTCTTTTTCTTTTTGTTGTTCTTCTTCTTTGATCGGCCGCCGCCATAGGCAAGCCTTGAGCTTGCCTGATGCCAGTGAGCTCGAGTCTCGCCAGATCAGGCGAGGCTCGAGCCTTGTTGGACATCGACGAGGCCTCCGCATCGCCCAATAAGCGATGAGCTCACCCTCGCTAGATCCGGCGAGCTCGAGGCTCACTTGGCCGGAAGCCATCGCCATGCCGGCGCCGAAGGAAGAAAAAGAAAAATAAAGAAAAATAAAAATAATTATAATTATAATTTCAGTTTTTATAAAAAAAATATTTTTTGTAAAGTTAAATAGAGAAGAAAGAGTATCTATAAATGGGTTCATTTTTAATGAGTTAATAAATGGGCCTTTAAATGGGTATGCCAAACCCATTTAAGACCCATATATTTCGGCCTCTTTATTTTCAAAACCTATTATAGGTGTTTTGGGAAATAAGGCTTGACCCATTAACGACCCATTTAACTAGAAATGGGTCAATAAATAGGTCATTAACCCATTTAACACCTCTATATTCTATCCATTGTTTATTGAATCGTAATAATAAATTAGGATATTTTCATATCATATTCATTATTTGGTAAACTACATATCAATGTAAAAGAAACCCAAGAGTGGATGGATAAGAATCGTGATTCATTACTAAAGAAATCACAAATGTACAAATAGAGACAACTTCCAATGATTAATCCGTGATTATTGTACAATTTAGCAAAGGAGCTTATTGCAACATTTTAGAGTCGTGAGTTTGACCTTGGCAAGAACTGCAAATGGGCTACAACGACATCGACGTGAGAAATCAATTAGCGAATGCTAAATCTAATAAGAGAGAGATAGTGCAATCATTCATCTTTGTGTTTTCAAAAGGTATAGCGTCTCTCGCTACTTTCGTGAAACTTCAATGTGAATCAAAGAGTTATGAACTCTCTTGTTGTTTACGTGGAGTTCTAATGTGAACCAAAGAATTATGAAAGAGTTACCAAACTTTATACGAACCAGACTTACGGAGGATAAGGAGAAGGAAAGGATACGTATTTAAAGATATCTTCTCGTCCCCATTCTTCGACGTCAGAAAAAGTCTTTTCAAGTTTGAATTCGCGTGTTCTTCTACTTCATTATTATATACTTATTTTTTTTAATTATTTTCCCTCTCTTATTTATATTTTTTAAATTCCGCCCCACTTAACGAGTAGATGAATACTTTGCGGGACCTAAACAACAAACTTTCGACGCACAGTCCTCTTGTTTATTAGCGTAATAAAATAAAATAATACTGAATTTGCGCATTGATTAGAGGAGGGGGAAAAAAATATTAGTTTCCTTATCCCCAAAACGGGCCCACAAAAATGTCATCATCAGGTATTTTAACTTTATCGAGCGTACTTATCATGCATGCACTAAGCCGGGCCCACACCCACCCCCTACACTAAGCTCAATTATATGAGGGTAGGCCGGGCCCGTCCACGTCACCACGGGTCCGCCCATTAGGCGGGCGACACGTGGAGAACGACTACCAAAGTGATGACGACTCAGCAGCAGCTCCTCAACTCAATCCAGTCCTGGGAAACCTTTGCGGGTTCCCCACACGTGTCTCCCTCTTCTCTATAAAAAGATTCCACATCTCAACGTCGCCAAAATCGCTCACGACTCTCTCCCCCTCCCTCTACCTCTTTCCGTCGATTTCGCCGCAGCTAACGATCGAATAGCCGGCGACGTGTTCCGGCCGGGGGCGATCAAGCGGGCGCGCGCGCGTTTCGCGGTGTTGAAATAGCCGGCTGGTTGGCTGGCCGGCGGCGGCGGTGGCAGGGATGAGCTTCGCGAAGAAAGGATACGAGTTCCTGAGGGAGATCGGCATCGGCCCTCGCAACTTGGGATGCTACGTCAATGGCGTCTGGAAGGGGCGCGGCCCCGTAGTCGGCACTAACAATCCTGCCAGCAATCAGGTGCGGCCCCGCCTCTCCCCTCCCTGCTCTTTCCGTACGGCCCCGCGCGCCAGCTCGTCGCTTCGGCCGTGATATCGTGGCGATGGCGATGGCGATGGAGCTGGAGCTGGTGCTTGGAGCAATGGCGTTTGAATGTTTCGATCCTCTTCTCGTGGATTGCGCTGGCACCCGTCCCTTTCCTTTCCTTTATCTTTTTTTTTCTCCTTTGGAAATTCGAGTGGATCGCGCGCGATCTTTCGCTTTCTCGTGCTTGTGAAATTTTCAGAAATGGATGCGAGCGTGTTATTGTGCGTTGAATTTGAGTCGTGGAAACTATATTCGAGTTGATGGCGCTGCTACATATGTTCTGTGAGGCCAAAATTGGACCTTGGCATGCTTTTACATCTTGCGACAGTCTAACTTTCACTACATAACTACTGTGAGTGGTCATCCTTTTAACATGAAAGGGTGATGACGATTTAATTTGGGGAGTGGGTGTCGACTTTTAAACTTATAAGGAGGCAGTGCAAAAGTTTTAGAGTGTGAATTAGAGTAAGAATAGAATAGGATTGACAAAAAAAAAAAACTTGCACTATATTGTCCCGAGTGATTAGAATTCATCCGGTGTTGCTGTAGCTTTTGGTGGCCTGACTTCGATGCTTTGCTATGCTATCATTGCGATGTAGCTTTCGCTGCAGTATTCATTCAGTAATCGATAAGGCGATGTGCTGTAATGATTTATGTTGCATATGTTTAGGAGTAAGCATTTTGTCTAAAGTGAGAGCAAGGTCCTTTTTTCTTTAATTCTTTTATGTCGAATAATTTTTTTTTTTAAATGTTAGAAGCATGGCCACAATTTGGTCCAGATAGAGTGACTTCAGACTGCCATTGTCATTTTTTTCTTCTTTGGGAGTTAGAACTTGTGATTTTTGATAAGTTAGCTCCACAGTTTAGAATAGTTCAACATCTCCTCCATGTGATTTGTAAAATCAATGGGCATTTTATCTGATGGTTTTGTACTTAGGACCTCTTGCATAGATAGATGCCAAAGAAGCTCAGGGTTGTAGAAGAAACCATTGGAAGTTGTGAACTGTTTCCGGAGGAAGTGGATTGCATAATTCATTTTGATTAAATTGTTGCACTTTGAGCCTATGGTTGCATTTTGGCTGCATGTGTTTATTTCTTCCCCGTATTATACAACATAGCATCATTGAGGGTTATAGAAGCAATTGAACTGAATTTGGTCTTTGCTTAAAGTGCTCATGTCTGTTAAGTAATTTCTTATTATTCTAAAATTTTAGATCATTGTTTTAACATGGGATCTACTGTCTGTAACACGTGAATTTAATATAGGTGATTGCTGAAGTTGTTGAAGGATCCCTTGAAGATTATGAGGAAGGCGTGCAAGCTTGCTTTGATGCAGCAAAGATATGGATGCAAGTAAAATCACCATCTCTGTCTCTCTTTTATCTAAAGATATGTCTAATTTTTTTTAGATATGTGTGACTGCCACTTGGCATGACATACTTGCATCTTTAGTTTTTTTCCCTGAGATATCTGCATAGTAAATGCTTACCAGGAAGAAAATGCCATTTTTTTAACAACCAATTGGGCACTTCATTTCAGGTACCGGCCCCGAAGAGAGGTGAAATCGTTAGACAAATAGGTGATGCATTGAGAGGCAAACTACAGCAACTCGGTCGCCTTGTCTCACTTGAGATGGGAAAGATACTTCCTGAAGGAATAGGGGAAGTTCAAGTGCGTAATATATTAACAAATCAAATTCTCTTTTGTGTGTTGAAAAGAAAAAGTCTCTTCATTAGCTCTATGTCTGGCTTTTCATATTTTTACTTTTCATCCATTTATTTGTCAGTGTATAGTCTCTCGTTAGCCACTTCGGGAGCAATTGGTGGAGTATCAGATAGCATGAGAGGATAAACGCGAGAACTAATGTTTAGTTCTTTTGGCAGATAACATCAACTGTATTAGAGGTCATGATTTCTTAGTGTTATGGTTCCATCATATACGATAGGTTTTTTTATTACCCAGGTATATATAAGACGCAAATGGATGTGTTGCCCCCTAAAGTTAGTGGCTCATAATCTATGAAATTACCAGGGTTGACATCTTCGTTTCAGTTTCAATGCTATTCCTCTTGCCTCGCTATCTGTCTCTTGATTTCCAGGGCATATCTAACATTCTGTGGACCCCCACAGAATTTAGCTAAATGGCTCTACATATGACATGTTTTGACTATCCGATGCCATGTGGACTAATTTATATTGAGTTACTTGGATCTACATTTTTTGGTTTCTCATCCCCTAAGCATCATACTTTCTACAGGAAGTTATCGATATGTGCGATTTTGCTGTGGGGTTAAGTCGGCAACTGAATGGATCAGTCGTACCCTCAGAACGTGAGCTCAAAGTTTAATATCGCTATCTGCAAACTGATGCTAGTTATGATCTTAGTTAATGAAGTCCAGGAAACCATCATTCATTTCTTTCCTTTGTAAATTGAACTCGATTATTTTTTTCTTCAACAGCTTAGAAGAGCTTCTCTAGGTTACGATAACATTGTACTGCAAAATAACTCTGAGCGCATTATTTGCAGGTCCTAATCACATGATGTTGGAGGTAAGCTTTGTGATCTTACCTTGGAAGTTGGTGTAGTGCTTCAGGATGCTTCAGTAATAACTTTGCCATATGTGAAATATTTGGACAGATGTGGAATCCTCTTGGGGTTGTGGGAGTAATTACAGCTTTCAACTTCCCATGTGCAGTGCTTGGTGAGCAGTGTGTCTGGTTTTCTAAATTGGTGTTCGTATTCTGCATGCTTCCAAATTTTAATAGACGGAAATTGGAAAAAGAGTACAACCAGGATCCATCCTGCAATTTCAGCCTTAAAATTTTTTGTATTCTATTTAGTTGGGTTTGTCCTGGACATAGTTCTTGGCGAAGCGTTTGATACTGCTGAGGTTAGATCATTTAGGCATAATGTCAGCGGTCAACTGGTGCACTAAAGAGAAAAATAAGGTTTTTTAAAGTCAGCCTTAATGTACTTGATGTTGAAATGTGGAAGTTTTATGGTTATAACTACTAAATTCTTCAATAATTTTCGCAGGCATAGTCTCATATCTATTAGGTGCACCATCTAAAGTATTTAGGCTGACTTTTGGTGATGGGTTGGATTAATGGTTAACTAACCCCCGAAGAACTAAAACTGAAATATACCTTGCTCGGACAATGCCAACATTCTGGATTGTTGCATGGCTGATCATTTTGTGGCTATAGGAAAGGTGGACCTGTGGAAGGTATATATACTTTGTTATTGCTATCAAAGACTAAGCTTGGGATGTATCAAATTCCACTGATTTCATTCCATACATACCTTAAGACTTATTTTGCTGTTGTGATCCAGGCATTTGCTTTTAACTAACTTCTATGCAGCTCTTGCTTTTATAATATTTCTTTTATAGAATTTGTGCTGAACATTTCCAATTTCTCCTTTTTCATCCATTTTTCCTTTTTATGTTTTCTGTAGGATGGAATGCTTGCATTGCACTTGTCTGTGGCAATTGTGTTGTTTGGTAAGAGCTCCAATTTCTTTTATCTTTTACTTTTTATCAGTTCCAGAACTGGGGCTTCAATTTCTACTGCTACTCCATGGGTATTCTAGACTGCAAGTGTGGACTTTAGGATGTGTACTTGAACTGAAGTTGCCATGTGATTCGCTTGGAATTATCAGTTATTGCTGTTATTGACTCATTGCGTGGATACTCTGCCCAATTTCTGCTCCTTGGTGCACATGTTCTTCAACAGCCAGATATTCTCAATAGTTTCCTCTTGTTCAGATTTTTTACAATATCCAGCCTGATCTTTTCTCTGCCCCCTGGTATTTGCCAATTAACTGTGCCCATAGTTTATCTTGGTTAAATATATAGATTTTGGATAACTGGACGTTTCCAAGGAGGAACTGCAGTTTGTGACAAATCTGGGGCTTCAAGACATGAATTTGACATGAATTATAGGGAAGCAACAGCAGCCATTGTTCTCTCCTACTTTTTGGACAACAATCACCATCTTCATGTGTCCTTATCTTTATATATCTTCAATGAAATGTTGCTTTGATGATCCCTCAAAAAACCCAAGGGTGAAAAAAAAGAAAGAAAAGAAAACCTACAGAAAGAAAAGCACTAATTCTACTATTGGCTTTATTTGTTGAACATCTCCCAAGTTGGATAATTTTTTTTTTTTTTTGCTGGTCACCAGTTTATGAAAATTGCCTATTCAATGTCATTATAGGAAAGGTGCACCAACGACTCCTTTAGTGACTATTGCAATGACGAAGCTAGTTTCTGGTGTTTTGGAGAAGAACAACTTACCTGGTTCTATTTTTACCTCACTTTGTGGAGGGGCTGAAATTGGTCAAGCAATAGCTAAGGATAAACGAATCCCTCTGGTTTCCTTCACTGGAAGTTCCAAGGTACCACTGTATTCTTACTGTATTATTTGCAAGGTACCTGTCTCTTTAGTTCCCTATCAGAACCTGGGTCCACTAGCATATTTGAATCATTATTTTTTGTTCTCTTCTAGTAGAGGTGCAACGTTAAACAAAACAATTCATCCCTTTCTCTAGGTTACTGTGCGGGTTGATATTCTCAGCTCCTAACATGATATGATCACATTTATTCTGCTTATTTTTCTTGGGTGATACCTGAGATCGTTCTTTAGAAATTTGTAACTGGTTTTTTCATGCTCATCCACAGGTTGGTTTGATGGTTCAGCAGACAGTGAATGCAAGATATGGTAAATGTTTGCTAGAATTAAGTGGAAACAATGCTATAATTGTTATGGATGACGCAGACATCCAGTTAGCTATTCGCTCTGTTGTTTTCGCTGCTGTTGGCACAGCTGGTCAGCGCTGCACAACATGCCGTAGACTGGTATTTGAGAGACTTTTTATTCTTGCGAATATTTTGCTGTAGACACCCTCGAATAAATTTAAGACTAATACTATGTATTTTTGCTTGCATTGAAGCTCCTCCATGAGAGCATATACAAGAAAGTACTAGATCAACTTGTTGACGTATATAAGCAAGTTAAAATAGGGGATCCTTTAGAGAAAGGTATCTTGCTTGGACCGTTACACACTGCTGCCTCAAGGGAGAATTTTGAGAAGGGAATAGAGATCATTAAGTCTCAGGTACATATTATCTTTTGACCCCCTTACCCACTTTCAGCAACTATCTCAATATCTGCATGGATATCTTCCTCTACAACTATTTTCACAACAGCTGCAGTTTAAACCTTTGTCCAATTGCTACTTAGAAGCAATGGCGTAGCTCTTTATTTGCTGCCTGATGCTGAAGCTCTATGCGGTTGGCTATTTGCAGGGAGGGAAGATCCTTACAGGTGGCTCAGTTATAGAGTCGGAAGGCAACTTTGTGCAGCCCACAATAGTCGAAATTTCCCCAAATGCTGCTGTTGTTAAAGAAGAGTTGTTTGCTCCTGTCTTATATGCCATGAAATTTCAGGTATCTCTTTCAGGACAGAAAATAATTTTATGTTGAATTATCTAGACATTGTCCATTTGCAATCTGGCTGTGATTAAACTCAAGCACATGTCTCTGTCATGCAGACTTTGAAGGAAGCAATCGAGATAAACAACTCTGTACCCCAAGGATTAAGCAGTTCCATTTTTTCCCGCAGACCTGATGTCATCTTCAAATGGATTGGGTATGTATTTGAACCCCACAGATGTTAATTTTGAAGAGATGCCTTTGTTCTATTTCTTGCAGTTTCCTTTTGAAGATATTGATTATAAAAGAAAAATCTACAGAGCACCTACTAGTATTTGTGAAGACATCTAGGTTCCTTGTTCCGTCTAACATTCCTGTCAAAGATTTTGGCATCATTCTTCACCTATCCTTCAGTTTTTTATCCGTCCGTTATGTACATTGCAGACCCCAAGGAAGTGACTGTGGCATTGTAAATGTCAATATCCCAACAAATGGAGCTGAGATTGGTGGCGCTTTTGGTGGCGAGAAGGCAACAGGTGGCGGT
The DNA here is from genome assembly GCA_014182575.1 of Eucalyptus decipiens. Classification (NCBI taxonomy): domain Eukaryota; kingdom Viridiplantae; phylum Streptophyta; class Magnoliopsida; order Myrtales; family Myrtaceae; genus Eucalyptus; species Eucalyptus decipiens. The sequence goes on along the minus strand of CM024614.1, from coordinate 59,122,456 downwards.
CGTGAAGCTGGGAGTGACTCATGGAAGCAATACATGCGACGATCAACTTGGTAACTTCTGATTCTCCATATGACACAATGTTTGTCAGCTTCTTTTTTATCAATCCTAAGAAGTGCCCATACTTCGCGATTCAGTCTGACCTATGTTAATTTTCTGTACAGCACTATCAACTATGGGAGTGAATTGCCGTTGGCACAGGGATTAATTTTGGTTAAGTCGATTCACCCAACTGGTAAGCACGTGAGGTTTATGCACCTCTTTCACTGTAGTGGACTCCTATTTGATTTTATCGACCTATTCACTGCTGTGCTACTTTTAACATGCAGGATGGGCCTCTCCCGAGCTGCAGAACCAATCACTTGATTTGGTGGTTTGGGCTGTCGCCAAGATCACTCCTGCGAATGGGTTTTTGCAGTTACAGCGAGCTGTTTGCCTAACTGGAAGAAGACAATAACCCTTGTCGAAACAAATAAATGGTTTATACCAGTATCCATTCAATAAAGAAATCCTCCGTTTGAGTCCTCATTGGTTTGGTGTCCTACGAGAGGGCTCGCTCTCACTCCCCTCTTGAGACTAACAAACTCGAAACTCTATGCTTGGAGTGCAATGTGCAAACTTATTTCATTTTCCATTGTTCGTGATGACTGAATTAGTCATCTTAAAAATAGTCCATCTGAAAATCTCAAACATCTTAGTCATAACTAATTCGAAAGGAAAAAGAAGAGTTAATGTCCACGTGAGGATAGCTCAAATTTACGCTTGCGAGAGTTCGCATCTACCCTATAATTGTCTAAGTTCCAACCCTAGACATTAAAAACAGAAAGAAGTTGTTCTAGTGGCTTCCGATCAGAAACGACAGAAAAAAAAATTTGAATATTGCATGGTTCAGACTCAGCACTTTGTTTTTCCACATGAATTGTCACTTCGAAAAGTCATTCTTAGCACGTGAGAGGAGTCCTTTTGGCTCCTTCGGGGGAGACTTCCAATTGTAGAATTCCCCCACCAAAAGGGTATGGACAAACGACGAGTGAAAGGTTCAATTAGGCAACTCGATCCGTATAAAACTCGTGTTCCGGTAGCCAACAGCTACGTGGCTACTATTCAATAAGAAAAAAATTATACGTACTTGATTAGCTAGTGACATCATTCAGTCCGGATAAGCCAAATTGACCTCGCAGGCAAGGAAAGTGGCAAAGAAAAGCAATTTGTCATGACAAGATAGGCATATTCGTATAACTCGCAGAAGCTTCCTCCAATAATTGCTCCACCAACTTGGCCTTAATCATGACAATTTTTTCCAGCATTTCCTATCGAAATGCTCGGATCACAGGAAGATTACAATCCGAAAGACGACAACAGCAAGTGATCCTGTGGTCAAAAGCCCCCGCATATTAAAAAGGGTTTTGTTGGCGAGAAGCGTTAATGACGTGTACTAAGAAATTATTGGATTAGGTGAGAGCTGCTTCTCTTAGGAAGAGTGTAGATGCATCATGCACGTTGGGGTTGGTTCATATTATTAGATGCACTCTTTCTGAGGCAACCGATCACCAATTTCAAAGACGCAATCTTCGATGATTTTTCACAAACAAGTCCATCAAAATTATCAGCATAAACGATGGAAAAAAACCAAAGGGAGAAAAGGTCATTGTTAGAACAGATTCGAAAATCCTCCATTAAATAGAAAAATTGTTGGCGGTTTTCGCCATTTTCGGATCTTCCTTTTTTCAAAATCATTTCGATTTAATGTTGCTCCGGTTTATCATGCAAATGTGTGCGCCTTTCTATATTAGCAATGAGAAAATCTCAGCCGGGTTTTAACTCAACGTAGATGACCATAGATATCTTGAGAGCTGAGACAATTCTTTTTGACCTCCAACACGACTCGGTGACGTGGATGCATCATGCATATCTCCATCCCCTTCTGAACACCACTAATACAGACACTTCACAGACAACTGGCTTCAAACTGAGTCTGTAGTCTCAGTTGCTGACGACAAAATGGAGGAGCACTTGGCACCTCCCATCTCAAGGAGGGGGAGAAAGACAAGGCACGTGCATTTATGTACATGAATCCGTTTGTAGGTGCTGAGGGAGATGGAGTGTTCCTGATCAAGCAAAAGAAATGGGCCACATGCTGTCCCCTGCCAAATTCATGCGCAGGAAGCTCATGCTAGACACACATCTGGCACTGCAAGAGAAGCCACACAACAGATGAATTTTGTGTCTGCTACTACCTCCAACTCAGTCTTATCTTGCCATCCACTTTCTTGCCATCTCTGCTCTCCGCAGTCCATCCTGAACTCAGACCAGTGATCAGATTTGTCCAAATTCTCATGCTGCCGCTTCCGCTGCTCACCACACCCACATTATTGCTCACCGCCTCACATCACAGCTTCAATGAATCCATCGGAGGAAAAAGAGAAAAACTCAAAACATTTTCCATTTTTCGGTTACTGGAAGATATCCGCGACCGTAATTTTCCCAACATTTGTAGTAATTCTTGAGTATTCGCTAGTAAAAGTAATGAGAAACGCTGTGGCTTTAAGGATTCGTCACGCCTAAAAGTATCCATTGATTGAACCCGCATAAAGTGTCGATGACGTCATGGTTCTCAGCCAATCACATGCACCGCCATTTCTTAAGGCCAGGGTCATCATCCTCTACCTAGATTCTCCAATTGCTGATTGACTTAAACAAAGCAACCGAAAGCCTACTGACGAATCAATAAATCGCGCTAAACAATGACTCTAAACGATGACTCACGAGGCATTGCACTGTTTTGTTTTGTCTCAGTATGATGTATTATGCACACACAATCCTTTTTTTTGCTTCTTTCCAATCATTAACTAGAAAAGTGGCTCAACCAGAGCATCTCACCCGCAGCCTGAAGAGTCGGTACACAACTGGACAACCAAAGTAGGTCTTTCTCCTATGCATTATTTGACAAGAAAAAAATTCTCCTGGCCTTTCGAGACCCGTGATATTCTCTAGCCAGACTTGGAGAATCTCCATTTTATATTGTCCTCCAGTGAAACTTCAGCGACGGTGCATGAAGAATAGTACTCCCTATCAGAACCAAAAGTAGGCTTCTCCTTTCCATCACTCAAAAATCAATGCCCGTAAAGCCATCTTCGAAACTCAAATTCAAGATGGAATCAAAAAGGCATGTTAGGTTGATCAATCAGTCAAAGAGCAGGCATCCGCTACCAAATTCTGGCAGGGGATACAGCGTTCCATTTTCAGGTTCTGGGAGATTTTGCAGTGTTCAGTATTCGAGCTTTTGCTTTTTCCTTTATTAAGCTCTTGATATATTCCAATATTCTGGACTAGATTTCGGTTGTGACTTCAGGACTGGGGAACTTCACATAGAAAATTAGAAAAAGTTTTCCCGATGACAAAGAATTTTGTTAAAGATGTCCCCGTGTGGCTACTTGCAAAAAGATTCTCCCAAAAAGTAAAGCAACGATAAGTCCTTTCCTTGAAATCACAGTATCAAGCACCTTATCATTCCAATTTCCTAATATTTCATTTAATCTGACCTAATAAGCATAAGAGGGATCCGATATAAAGTTATCTTAAAAAAAAATCAAGTGAGACGATTAATGAAACCGAGAGATGCCTAAATCTTTTACAGAGAGATTAGATATCCATTGACAGAGAACTTGTGTATTTCATGATAGCAACGTTTGTAACAAGAGTCTATCCTCGATTCCTTTCTTTTTTCCATTATTTTGTACTAGATGTGTGACCCTTAATGCACCACTTCCACCCCTGTTCCATTTCCATTCTGCATGTCCCAATCAGCCAGTTAGAGTCGAAAGCAGCTTTCCGAGCGAGTCAATGCAGAACCAGGCAATCGCGTCTCCTTTCTCATCGGGCTGCTTGGGGTGGATCTCGATTCCAAACTCCGCCGCAGAAGTTGTCTCATGGCGGAGATCAAGTGAACTGTAGGATCTGGAGGCGGCTCTGGGGACTTGAACTTCTTGCAGAAGTTCATATGCTTGGTCATGGCCTCTTCAGTGCTCACGAGCCTCTCGGTTCTTACAATCTCATCCTTTATGGCTTCCGCGCATAGCCCGCATATCCATTTACCGTGATACCGTTCTCTAACGCGTTCGATATACGCGGGCGTGCATTCTTCCGTCAACCCGCAGCACTCGCATATCACGAATTCCACCTCAATTTGAGCCGTGCCAACGAGTATGGGCAGGTGGTTGAGTCTCCGGGTTCGAGATCACCAAAGGGTCACTGATCACGGTTGCAGACATGGTTGACAACCCTGCAATCAAAGTAAAAATCAGTTAAGAAACACAACACGAGGAAATCGAATCAATATTAGTGACTTCTGTTAATTCTGAGCCTATTCTTCAGCTGCATCAAAGATGGAGCCTCAGGACAGGTGATTGGTCCCATTTAAGTACCCAAAATGTTTTCTTTTCATGTCCAAATTGATCACATCTGTAGCTTAAACTGCAAGCAGCAATGGAAACCGAATCACACCGCAGTTTTTGAAAGCAGAACACGGAATGGATTCTAACATATCCGAAATCAATCTCAAAGATTTGGCCAGTAGCTAACACGGGGAAGAAAAAGACCAAACTTTTCACTGAGATTAGCAGAAGAAACCAAAAAAACTGAAAATTAGAAACTTCACGAAGAAGTTCAGAAACGTCTTTACGCAAAAGAAACCACCTACTCCGCGGTTCCATGTTCATGATCGAAGTGAAAGAAGAAAAAAAAAGAACTCGAATCTCCAATTCTTCCAACTACCCTCAACCCAAAATGAGCAAAACCTACTAGAATCGGACCCAAATCGAGCTCGCGATCGGGAATTACCAGCGCAAGCTAAATTCGCAAGAGAGGCGTCCGCTTCCTCCTACTTTGCTCAATTTCCCAACTGGTCCGCCGCTGCGGCGAACCGAGACTCCCCTCTCACCCCGCGTCACCTCTCCTTCTCCCACTCGCCTTCTTCGATAGTCTCTTCTTCGGCGACGAAAGCCTCGCGGCACATCACAACCATCTCAAAAAAGAAAGAAGAGAGAAAAAAGAAAAACCAAAAAACCAAAAAAAAAGAAACCGGAAGCTTCCCAGAATCCCTGATCGAAGGAGCAGTCGGCGAGAGAGAGAGAGAGAGAGAGAGAGAGAGAAAGGAGAGAACTTTCGGATGCTCAGTCCACGCAATTCCCTCAAAACGCAGCGAGCAAAGATGAAGAATTTTATGAACAGGAAGTGCAGAAGAGAAGAGAAGAGAAGAGTAGAGGGAGTAGAGGGAGGCTCAACTCAAAGATTAGAGCATTTCTTAAAGAGGAGGGAGGGCGGGCGAAGGAAAGAAGGAGGGAGTAGTCTCCAGGAATACTAGTGTGAATCCACGTACGCGGGGGGCGTTTCGCTGTCAGCGCGGATCCTGGCCGTCCGATCGATCGGCTGCCGGCTAAGCAGCACAGCAAGGCAAGCACCCCTTTTTTTAATCAAAAGTCGTTGCGGCAACGGACGCTTTTTCTAGCGAGTTACTAGTGGGAATTCCCTCCCTTCGGCGGTTGGCCAATGGGCGGGCCCCACGTGTACGCGTCGGGGGTTCGGTACTTTTTGTTATTCTGTTTTTTTTTTGGTTATACTGTGTGTGAAGCGAGTATTTCTAATGAATTAATTCAAGAATCCTTCCGACCAAAAAAAAGAAAAAGCAGTTCTAGAATCACTTATGACAAAAAGAAGAAGAAGAAGAAGAAGAAAATCGGTTCTAGAATTCCTAATTATATGGGGAAAACTGAAAATCAGTAGCTGAACAGAAGAGTAGTGTCCCCAAACGAAAAAAACAACAAAAATTAGCCAAAAAAGAGAGAGCATGATTTAATTCATTGTATGATGCGAAAGACAAACGTAAATTTAGAATCTATAGCATGACAATATTTTATGAAGGTTTTGAATTGCCGTTTGTATATATTATTTGTTAAAAAATCACTAAAATTAGTCATGTTATGGTAGACATCGACTTTCACAACAGAATTTGGGTGCAAATTTATTTAATGAGGTAAAGATTTTTCATCCGCCTTCTCAAATTTATTATTGTTTGTTGAAATATGAAGAGTGTGTGAGCACAAATCCATATAAATAATAATTTGATGATGTATATATTTTTATGAAAATAACTCGTTGTTTGAGATTGAATTTGTTAACTGATCACCTTACTCACATGAGTATTTTTTTCTTTTTGTTTTTTTGCATGAAATCCCTTTGCAAGCTAGACACAACCGGAATGATCTTCTCAAGAAGAGCACATCGCCACAAGATCATTAAAAAAATGAAAATATCTTACTTTTTTTCTTGTCCAAATGCATAAAAAGGAGTTAATTAAGCTGAATGATTGAACTATGGTCTTGCTAAAAATTCTAAAATAAAAGGGGACCCCATGATGGTGGCGGTGATGAGGGCAAGGTGTAGTGGCTAGTGGTGGGGTTATCAATTTGGGGGTCACAATACTCAGCAAGCCATATGTGCATCCCACGCAAGCCAAAATTCCATCGCCACACTCTCAAGAAATCACACAACCACACCCATCATTTTTTTGCCCCTTTCGTAACATCGGCATGCTCGTCGAAAATCTTCGATCGGACGATCTTGTAGAGGCACAAATCACCTGACGATGTGTCGGCATCACGTGTCGAACAAATGAGCATTTTCTATAATTGTAAACCAACAACCGAAATAACTCGATCAATGTAATGATATCAGAACAAACATAACATTATAGCTACGCAGGAGAAGCCCCCCTGGAGTGATGGAGATTCCTCAACGATCCGAATGGTGGAGAGAGAGAAGTGAAGCCTCGACCAGTGGCAATCAAATAATTTGGTTTAATTAATGTGAATGGACCAAACGCTGCTCGAGTCTCATGAAAAGAAAAGCAAAGTTGTGGAACATTATTGCGAAAGGGACTTGCACAATGCCATACGCCAGCGGCCACTCCACCAATCAAATCCCAACCCCACCCTTAAATTCACTCATTTCTCGTTCATTTCATTCTAATTTACCTTATTTTATTCTCGATTAAGCCCATCAAAATATCATACATCAATTTACGATGAAATTTATATGCTCTTTATAAACATATCATCTCACTCCACCTATTAACTTTCTTGCATGATATCAGAATCAGGATCTGTCCCTTTTGCGTGTCTGTACATCTCGTTAATTAAATTTTCACGTGTCACTAGTAATCTAAAAGTTGGTTTCCTCCTCTCCAAAGGGGGTAGATATTTCGGTGTGAAGACATCCGCCAGTTTCACATGGTGGGGAACTCCCGGTGCACGTGAAACATGCAGAGTCCGAAAGTTCGAGCACATTTTGGCGTGTTCTTCTTGGATTTATTAACATTAAAAGGCGGATCCATGTACGGGTGATAATCAGTGCTGCAAATGAGAAAACTGCCTTCTCAGGTGGCTTTGAGCTCTGTACGCTGCACACATTGAAAGCCCGCTGCATGCCTGATTCGGTCGAGCTTTCCCACATGCCATCTTATCCGACTGTTCGATCGCCTTAAATTATATTTGGAACGTCATGAAACGAGAAAGCCCGGAATCGACAGAGACGAAAGAGAATCCGCATCACAGATGTCTCGGAGCTTAGCCCTGATCTGGATGCTGCAATTCAGCCCGTAGCACATGGAAGAATCGCCATAATGGTTGAGGCACACACTTGTTTTCACATGGTCAATGTGAGATTATGCGACACCACTGCGAATTGTTTTAAAAATTTAAAGTGTTAGATAAAAATATAATTTATTATTTTAAATATTCAAACACTAGTTTGGTCTTCTTCTTTTTTTCCCCAACACTAAACATGGACATACTTTATTGAGAAGGCAAATAATGGTCTGGAAAGATTTGAACTCAAGATCTTTTACTTTGATACTATGTGAAATTTTATGAAATTTTAGTTTAAGTCATTAGATAAAGATATGGTTTAATATATAATTATTCCAAACAATCAATCTACACCAAAACAATGTTTGCCCCCACACAAATCAATTACACAATGCAAAAGCGAGTCAAACCCACATTTTAATAGTTAGCGTTCATGCTTTTGCAAAGATTTTATCTTCTTTTTGTTGGTGGAAATGAATATGTCATTTTTGTCCCCATTTGCTTGCGAAATTAGAAGTGCTACAGCTTGCGAGTCACGCAATCTCTCTTTTGTTTAAATTAATCATTGGAGGTCAACCAAGTAATTCCTTCGTGGGGGGTCAGAAATTGTCGAAGGTTGCTTGCCATAACAACCAAGCTAATCAAAAGAGAATGTGCACCACATGTTGAATCGTTGCCAACGGGGATATCACCTTCGGGACCTGACGTGGGAATTGGAAGGTGACTCCAAATTACGTGTTAGTCACCATTTTATGCTTTATCCTAGCAAGAGGGAGCGATAAACATGAGGCCGAGGCCAATCAAATGATTATTCGAGCGGTGCGCGCTCGCTTTATGTTCCCTTTCCCTGGCTAAGAGCCTGCCAGATGTTAATAAAAATTGTTTTGGGCTGACAAGGAAAGGAAAGGGGAAGGGAGAAATGGCGTGTAGCGAGAGTGGATTGACAGATCAGAATGACACTTGGCAATCGGTGTTTCTTTTTTAGTGTGATCGTGAAGCCTCTTTTCGCGGGGATTTGGTTACAGCCACAACCCACAAAGGGACATGGCAATCCTTTCTTCAAAATAATATGTGGATGTGGTGAGAGATCTTTTTTCCTCGAAAGCAATTCGAGTTTTGAGAACTCTTTCGAATTAGTAAGCATCACATCGGAGTCGCCGAATTTCATGACCTGTCGAAAACAAAACTTTGTTGGTTGGCTTTAGGTATGCCTGGAACATTGCCAGACGATTTGGTTCTCTTTAACCAGTACGTTACTAATGGGATTCTACCTAAAATAAGAAAGGAAGGAAGGAAGGATGGAAAAGTCAACTTATAACAGGAGACTAGGATACACAGGCAAAACACATCCCTTCTTGGCTGCCATACCAGGATTTTCTTATAGGATCGGGACCGTCGGATTCCACTAAAAATGATAAAACTCTTATCATCACTCCCCATCGAGACCATGGCTTAGATTAATTTAAAGAAATGGATCTCCCTAGTCAATAATCTATTTTCCACATGATTGACATGATCTTTATCGCCCTGATTTGATATTGAGAGGATCCGAATCTACTCATTGAAGATGAGCCTCGAGCATTCATGTGATGTGACTTTATCACCATGTTATATTCATCTCTATAAAAACAAACGCTTAGGGAAGCAAAATATGCACAAGATTATTCATGGTTAGTTCAATCAAAAGAGATTATTCGTACGGTTAGTTCAATCAATCAAAAAAAAAAAAAAAAAGGTTCTTGCACCTGGCCCATGCAATCCTCTCTATGTATTTAGAACACGCACATACAGGGTTGTCTGCCTCTATCCGATAGCAGGTCAATTAAGTAAAACCATCCACATTCATCAGGCATCATCCCCGTCTATCATTAAAACCATACATACAAGAAAAAGAATGAAATAATATTATAATATAAAGCCAACTTCCCAAGATTGAAGTCCTTCCACGGAAACATAATATCTTGCTTTCTCATTTCAATTATCAGTTTCCTCTCACATTCAGCCTTTGAAGTCAAATCAAACCCCCCAAACAACTCATTAAATTCAGTTTGGAAATTCGTGTTTTGAGTTGGTACCGTCTCCTCTCTCTCGTGTCGTGACTTCGAGCCCCCAACACCTCATTAAATTCAGTTTGGAAATTCGTGTTTTGAGTCGATACATCTCCTCTCTCTTGTATCGTGTCGTGTCATAATCGAAAAGAATAGAGCTCGTGGGAAAACTGTGCATCTTAATGTTACTCTTATCATTATGCCCTAGCCAGCTAAGTTAGCCACAACGTCAATCAAACACCATTTCCACATTCATACGTGCATCCCTCTCTTCCCCTGTTTCTAGTTCTTTTCCAACAAAGCTATTTCCTTCATACGGAGATTTCGTGCAACCTGTACATACTCCCAGAAATCATGTTTCGGCGTTTTCATCAATGGCATTGACTCCAACAATTTACCGCAGAGTAACACATTATAATCCAGATTAAAATAGATAGAAAGGGCCGCAAGGATTATTTTACATACTTTGAAATTTATCAGCGTTCATAAAAAATAGCTTCCCTCAACATTTGTTCAGTTTGGCTTAGGTTAGTTACTGCGCGCCTCAGAGATGCATCATGTGAACTGGTCGTAATCCCCAAGGAGTGTCTACCTAATCAAGAAGTATGAACACACAACGATTTGGTCAATGGAGTAGCCGCATGTATTTATGTCTTGAAAAGTTCCAAGAACGATCCAGCATCCAAATAGAGATATTTAGTCGACACAAGTTGCAAACTTCATTCATATTGAAATGCAACAGACCAAGTCGAGGTCCGAGTGCGACGCTACCCCAACACAATAAATGCTAGGTCCTACTTTAATGGTCTTGCCCAAGTTGTATAGTTATGATATGCGTCTAGATATGCTTCTACGATACCTGCACATTGATCAGGTAGGTGACCATCCATTCATTAAAATTATCATATACCCATCAAGACCACGACAAATCACTTCCCTTCAAATAGGGTTGAATTATGGAATTCTTCACAGTAATTACCATCCATTTCTGGCGATCGCGAGTGACGTGGCACACTTACAAGCCTAAGAGGAGATTGTGTGAGTCAATGTACGCTGAACCTCCGTACAATTCTAGGGATTGAAATGCTAAAGACTCCCGACAAATCAACCAGTAACCAATTGGACTTCAAAAACAAATTTAAATTACATCTCTCGATTTCTGCAAAAAGGGATGGTACAAACGAAAACCAGTATAATCGCATTTCGGGGATGTTATTTAAGTGACCAAGCAGACCGAGAAGAAAACGAAAAACAAAGAGATCTAATTTAAATCCAAAAACTTTACAATGGGTTAGCGTAAACTGTACTGAGGTCATACCTGTTGAACCTTCCGGCACCTTTGTTGCCGAGAAGAGCTAAAGCACATCTACTAAAAACACTGTCAGTAGCCTACAGCTACTTTTCCCTCCATGTAGAAAGTAAGGGTGAAACTTGCAAAAACCTCGAGGTTGTGGCGTAAGGGTCATCTGAAGTAATGGATACTTTTTCATTCCCTATAATACAACCTCTCTTGTGTTCTCAGTGAAGCTATAATCACCTTTATCACCTACTCCTTCCTTCTCAAGTTCTTCTATGATCTTTTCAATCTGTCTTCTGTACACCGGCATGAAGTGGTCAGCAATCATAGTTTGAGACAACCTGATTTTACTGTATAATGAACGCGGAGTAAGGAAAATCCCGACTTCGCTTTCCAAACTAGTGTCTGATTCACTCGTGTTAGGGGAATCGCTTACAGCTTCATCAGAGTGAAGGGTTATTAGATGCATGATCTTCCCTGGAGGGAAAAACCTGTGTGCTTCCTTCATTTCAGTGGCAGAGCTCTCTGGCTGTGCTTCACCCTACCTCAGCCATTGCAGCTGCTTCTTCTTCTCTAATTTCCTTCTCCACATCCGTCTCCACGCCATCCCTCCTACTGTATAGATCATGCTCTAGTTGCTGCCACAACTCAACTTCAGTCAAATGGTCCTCATGCCTATTGTCACTGTTGAGGTCCTCGCCACCATCCCCATCAGCATCACCATCGGCAAGTCCACTAACTTCTTCAGAACACGAACATTCAATTTCGGATGTCCATTCAGCCCCTTCAGCAGAAGATACAGGAAATTCAACAGTTCCCATCCTCGTGGCTTTGCGCTGGTAAGAAAGAAGAGCCTCGCCATTTGCTGTCTCAGAGCTTGAACATTCTAGGTTACTTTCCTCCTTGAAACTTGAACGGGAGGCAGTGACTCGATGACGGGGACCCATGCATGACCATGACGATAAACGAAGGCTAGGACGTGTCCATGCAGCCTGGGCCATGCTCTGTGCTCGCTTCATAACCACCTTTGACATGGAAAACCACAGCAGAAATCACTTGATGCACATTGCAGAACATGCAAACAAAACACTCATGTTTTCACCCATCAACAGATCCATATTGAAACAAACAAATTGATACCAAGAGAGTATTACCTGAGTGCCACTTGAAACTGGACGCAAAATAGCTCCAGCTCCAGCAACTTTTGCTTTTGCACTGGCCATTGATGGAAGACGGGATCCCAGAGCTGATGCAGATCGATAAACAGTGCTAAGAATGCGAGTGCGCTCGATTTGATTCCTCAGATCATTCAGCCAAGCAGATGCAGTAACCTTAAAGAGATCAAAGTGGACTTTGAAATATTAGAAATCAGATTTTGGTCCAAGATGATGAGAGAGTATCAAACATAAGGTCCTTATTGTGCAAATATTATAAACTGGATTTTGGTTCAAGACAATGAGAAAGAATCAAACAGAAGGTCCTCCAGTGTTTGGCAGGCATTAATCACACCAGGAATATACTGGATTAATCACACCAAGAATATAACCTGATCAAGCACGATACCACAGATAAAAAGCTCATACGATACAACTAACACAGGGAGAATGAACTTAATCATACGGGTCTAGCAGAAATATAAAAACTTTACAACTTCCTCATTCCTAGATATTCTTAGACTAATTACTCTTAACTATTGTTCCAATAAAAATGAGTTTCATGTAGGAGACACCATAATAAAAGGGTAAGCTTAAAATGTGTTCCCCTGTTCTGCCTGTTTATCTCTAGGGTCACATGGATCAAGCTAAATACTCATGTAGAGTAGAGACCTAAAACCTAGCTTTCAATCAAAGTGAATCGACAACTCATCAAAGATACTCACAACTATAGTTTGCATGGGGGATTAGTCAATAACTTCCTCAAACCAACAATGCTGAAGTTTATTCAACCATTAGCAGATCACCAAATGCATGAGAATACAGTCTTGATTTTCACTGTTCCCATCTATTGTGAAATAATGCCTTCTTAACTTTCTTCAGTCAATTGTTAAGATAAGCATTAACAATTGAAATATGAAGGACAAATCAACTCCTTTCTAGCTTTTTTTTTTTTAATCTTTTTGGTCTGTAAGTCCTTTCTAGCTTTGCATGCCAAAAATCATTATAACCACTGGCATAGAACAGCAAATTGGAAATAGCACCAAACAAGTCGATCAAGGGCAACAAAGATGAGAAGAAATATTATTCCCACAAACTGCATGTTACATAAAACACTACCTCTGCTCGCAAGTCATCCACTGAAGCTGCTGAAAATGTAGGCACTAAGTCTGCTCCATTTATTATAGAGGTGATAAAGTCATTGCCAGATTCTGCCAATTCCCACGTCATGCATGCAGCTGCCAATATTATATTCAGTTAATCCAGTGGACAAAAATAATTTATTGAAGAACAAGAATATCCCAAAACAAGTTGTTTCATCAAAATTTAGTACCAAGTAGAATAGAAAAAAATGTAAGGCTTCCACATCAGAAGAACCAACCTGGAGCAAATGTATAGCACGTAGCAGTTGATAATTCCTTTTGCTCACGCAAAACATAAGTTAAAATTGCCGCTGTGCCTCCACCCAAAGAATGCCCAATGATCTACCAATTCACAAAAGGAGTTACTACAATCTTTTTTCTTTAGAATTACTGCAATTAATTCGACCGTCACCATAATCACAACAAGAACATATATTACAAAGTTATGGGATAAACAATGAGAAGAGCTGCTTCTAAATTCTGAACACTCATTTTCCCCTACAGACCTTGCATTTGATTCTATGAGGAAAGGAATGATCAATACAAGCAGACACTTACCTTGAGCTTATAATCAGGGTACTCCCCAAGTGCTTTGAGGAGACAAGGAGTTGCAAGCTTGGCAATCCACCTAGCAGCTGCAACCATTCCACAATGTGCATATCCCAGAACTAAGTTACTAACTCCCCCCTCATGTACAACACTGTGATGAAATGGTACCACAGCTCCAGTAACAGCGGTCAGAGTATCTTTAATGCTATGCGTTCCACGAATCACTAAAAGAAAACATCTTGTTTTGTGATCAACCAAAATGGTAAAAGCTGGCTTCAAAATCTGCAAAATGAATATGGACAAATCATAACCACAGAACATATACCTTACAGTTTTCACTAATAGGCCAAGCTATGCTAAAGTTATTCAAGTTGCAAAGTAGCTTACTCCTGCTTTTGGTTCCTGAAGAAGTACTTGCTCTTCAGAGTACCCAGTCTCCTTTAGAAACACGGGAAAAGTCTTTTTGGAAAAATGCCAACAGAGAGTCAACAAATTCAGGAGATATCTAAGCTCAACAACAATTTCACGGCCTTTTAGCTGTAAGCTATCTTTACCACCAAATACGGTGCTAACTGGTAAGTTTCCCTGCAAAACGTGGTTGTACGATTAGAAGCATGAAAGTAAGGAAATATAGTTTTTCATGCCTCGCTCAAATCATGCCTAAATTTTAAAAAACTCAACAGGAAGAACTATGCTAATACAAAGTCTTCAATCGCAACAAGCACCCAAAGGGCTCGAGGATATTTAGTGTATGAACAAACATGAAACTCTATGAGTTTTCCATTAATTTCTGTTTCGAAGCATCTTTATAAATGTCTTCCTGGCTGGCCTTCTGTCAAAATCACATTTCCCTCAACCTTATCCTCCATTGGAACAGCAATTTGCATGAACATTCAGCAACAGAAGACTGTCAAGGCTATGCACATGATTCATGTTTGCTAACATCTAGCTACCCCATATCTATTGAGCTTAACAACCCATTCTCAGTCATGAGATAGCATTCTATCCAGAAAAACTTCAGAAGTATTGTGTGAATCAATCGTACCTCCAGAATCCTATACGCTCCTCATCCACAAAAATCTAAATATGTCTACCAAATTGGCCCAGAAGACAAAATATTAAGCAATGTCAGTCCATGATTTTACACCTCGCCGCATGCTTATTCTTACCCATTCCTCTATTGATCAAAGTCAATAAGCTCAATCACTCGGTTTTTGGCTTCTTCATATCTAACATCGTTCCATAGTCACATATGTAAACATGTACGAAACACTTCATTTCACCTTAAAATAAAGATGCATATTCTACTGGCCAGCACACCATAATGAAGTCTTCCATGTAAATAACAGAAAAGAAAGAAGCGACAAAGATCAAATGAAGCCGAACACCGATTCGAAAACAAGCAAAGGAAATAATATTATTACCTGCCTCTTGAGAAGGAAGCTGATCCCGAATGCCAAATCCCCGATAGGCCACTTGCCGAGAGTCTCCGAGTAAGTGAACCTCAGAGTCTCCGACAAGGTGGCGATGGTCTCCAGCCAAGTGCCCGGCGCCTGGACGAGCCGGTGCGAAACCCGATCAATGCCCAGAGGAGGATGATCGGACCCGACATGACCGCCGTCGTCGTCGTCGTCCCCCGACGACGCCTCCGTCAGTATCTTGCGATTCAAAGTGTAGTACAACAGAGCAGCGGCGCCGGCCGCGGTAGCCATGGTGGCCGTCGCCATGAGCCTGCAAATCACTCTCCCGAAATCAATCGCGCGTAACGGAAGAAGATCTCGATCACGCAAAGCGAACGAACCGCTCAAATTCCAAAACCGAAGAAAAAAAAAAAAGAGAAGAAAACGCTCGATTCCGAAAACGGCAACGGCCGCCGACTCAAGCGACGACGATCGACGAAACGGAGGAAGGAGGGAAGGGGAAGCGGGGGGGAGAGGGATTGAAGACCTGAACATGATGATGATGAAGATGATGATGATGATGATGGCGTAAAACCCTAATCATCCAAAAACCAACAGAGGAAGAAAAAGGAAAGAATGGAAGAGGAGGAAGAAGAAGAAGAAGGACAATCGTGTGGGGGAACCTGAATGACTTGGTCTGAACTCCAACCAGCAAAATCCCCAACCGGAAAAAGGCTTTGTCTTTCTCACTCCGAAGGTATCCCACGAGAGATATGCTAATTTGCTCCCGGCATCTTCCTCCCTCCTCCCTCCCTCCTCCTTCTCCCTCTCTCTGTTTTGCGCGTTTTCGCGTCCCTCTCTTCTTCTTTTTTCCCCGAGAAATTGAAGCAAATAAGTTGATGAACTTTTTGATTCAACTTGTAATTTAATCACTATATTTTAATTTATTTAATATAATTCTTAAAAATTTAAATTATTTAATATAATTCTTGCATTTTCAATATATATTCTATGCAGCCTTTAAAGTATATAAAAACGTTCAATATAATTCCTATCTTCCAATAATATTAAAAGTTTAAATATTATATTAAATAATTATAAATTCAAAAATTACATCATACATTAAATTAAAATTTATAAATTATTAAATAAATTAAAATTTTAGAAATTAAATTAAATATTGAAAAAAAGGTTTAGAATTATTTACGTCATTATCTCTTTTTTATTTTACCATTTTTGTTTCTTTGCTTATTGCAGGATTTTATCTCGATGGGGACGGGGATGGGATCCGTCACTTGATGGTGCGGGGAAACGCGGCGTGAAGCAATCTGCCGGCCCTGCCGGCCACGTGGCTCCAGGAGAACTAAAGATATCAAAACGTGGGGGGTTGGGGGGAATGCGAAAGATCGGATGTGATGGGTTGAGTCGGCGGCGTGATGCGAAAAGTCGCAACCGACTTTCGACTTTGCGCACCAGATTTAGAATAAGTCTTGACGCCACGCCATTTTTCAGGAATTCGTTCTTCTCCTCCTCTTTTTTTCTCATTACCTGGAGAGCAGAAGATTGCAATGTCCCGCGTTAAAAGAACAGAATTCTGACATCTCGCGACCTCCTAAAAATGAAGTCTCATCCGACGATGGTCCAATTCGTTCGTTGGTGCCTCGATACGCAATTTTTTGTTTTTGATTTGGCACCTAAGATGTTTGCACTTTTGCTAGACATCATAACTGCAATTGAACCTGCAGTCGAACCTAATGCAGAGACTTTTGGATCACACCTCTTTCGGAACCTCATATACATGGGATTCACGGAGACATTATCAACAATTTTTAGACCAAGTAGCCCAATGCGTCACTCTTTACGGGATAACATATTTTGACCTAACAGGAGAACGATGTATGCAAGAACATATTCCCCACTTGTTTTTTTTTTCTTTTTAATCTGCGTAACGTAACAAATTACCACTTGTTCATGTTCTCTACATGATAAGGTCTATTTGAAAAAAACCTGACTAATGCTAAGTCAAAGAACCAAATTACATTTTACATGAATAGGATGTCTAGGAAATGAAACTCAAAGCACCTTATGACCCCACTGATGAACCGACCAACGCTCGTCTATCTATGCAGATCTTCGGTATGAATGACGTTTTGTGTTCTACAAAGTTAAATTGTCTACCGTTTATGTTTAGGTGTACCCAGCTAAAAACTATCACGTAACGTAAGGTAAATGATCTGAAAACCAATCACCTCTACAGCTTGGCCATTTAGAGATAAAATGGAAACCGAGTAGATCGAAGAATTCTTACTCCTGCTTCCTTACCATCCACCACGCTTTAGAATTGTCAACTGAAACTAGAATTTCATGAACAAATGTTACAAACTTTGCGATAACAGAGATGGGAAGCTAACAAAGGGCATCCCCTGGATAATTGCAGATAGATTCCGTAAGATCTTTGGAAACATGAAATACTCAGGCATGTATTTCTCAAACAGGTTCATCCCACGCTTAGTCACGCTCGCTAATTGCAGTCAAGTGCTCATCGATTTCCTCAGTGGACAAAACCCTGAAGACTGGATTATCACTCCTCACCACTCCAACCTACAAATAAACATTAAAGGACTTATCATCCCATAATAAAAGAGCTGCATCATAATTGTCATTTCCAATGGAATAACATGTTCCACAAACACAATATGAGGACTCATCTTGCAAACTGGATGTCTCATGTCATCACAGGAAAAGCATGCATTTCAACAGCTTTTGTTAAAAAAATTCTCGACAAAGCTCTTCCACATCAAACCAGCCTAGGTGTCAGTCCCGTGTTACTAGCATGTCTTATACTCATAATGTCAACTTGACAGTGTGTTCTCATTGCCATTTTCATGCCTGCCTTTACAAGAAGATTACCTTTATTATGTATTTTATACAAAGGGCATGTAACTGCCACTGTGAAATGCAGGTCTAAGAGGAAGACTAGGAAGTGATTTTTGCCCTATTTTCCATGTCTAGCAGCTGCTTGCCACTAACCCATGTACCATTGGAGCAGAAGTGGACTATACTGATCCAAAGTATGCAAACGTTGAAAATTTGAGAATGACTACGATCTGTTGCCAACCATCCATCAAGCAAAAGATGTTCAAGCAACAGCAGGGAAACAACCCTATCTACCAACACACATAACAAACAGAGATGTACCTCAATCTCATTCGCCTTAAAATCCTCTTGTAGAACAGATTGCAAGGCTGAAATTGCAGTCTACAAAGAAAAGGTACAACTAACATCAGACCTCAATTATAGAAATGAGCAAACTATGAGATAGATGGAATGATAATTTCAATGTATGACTCTCCCAACAAGAACATTTATAAGACACATACATTTGAATAAGCTTAACAATGAATCATCCATCTGCTATATTCACAAAGAATTTTATGACTGGGAAAGGGAAAAGTCACTCTCCTATTCTTAAAAAATTGTAAGATGGAGAAAGAAAACCAAAATCGGCACAAAAAGCACCTAATGCATCCTCCAATTGAATCTTACAAATTTTGAGAAAAACATCTACCTGCACAGTCTCATCGTATGAAAATGCAGGATCATTCTTCATTTTCTTTTCCAAGAAA
This sequence comes from Eucalyptus decipiens, assembly GCA_014182575.1. NCBI lineage: Eukaryota > Viridiplantae > Streptophyta > Magnoliopsida > Myrtales > Myrtaceae > Eucalyptus > Eucalyptus decipiens. The sequence goes on along the minus strand of CM024614.1, from coordinate 59,103,600 downwards.
TTAATTGCCTCTTGCTCTTTTGATCCAGCACTCGTAGCCTGAAACACATTACAATAAACAATCTGATATATCATTTGGTTCAGAGACATTATAATAAGAACTAATCATCTGTGCTCACATGTGGCATCATTATGGGCAATGACATAACAATGGTCAATAAAAATTTATAATTCAAATTGTTGTTTAATTCTGCCATTGACAGCAGACATACGACTATTCTCTTTGTCATCAGGAAACATGCAACATCCACTGATAGCTATGCAGTAAACCAACCAGATAAGAAGAATACATGCAGTCGACAAGCCCTAAATAAAAAGAAGAGCTATTATCTCCTCCACTTGGTCAAATTAAGAGAGAACCGAGCAGCAGTGATTTACACTGAATAACATATCAAAGAAGGGCTACATTTACTGGGCAGTTCACTTCACTGCACCACAAGTCAGAGACATGGAATAGAGAATAAAATTAAGGGGGTGTACATGCACAAAAAAGGTTCTCCAGTATAAGCATCAAGGCACATGGATGATATGGATCAACACATATTGTCTATTTGGAAGAATTTTAAGACAATCTCATGGAAATGAGCTACATTCCAAGAGATGGGTGGAAAAGAGATTGACACTGAAAACCAGACAACTGAGATGGTGATGCATATTCTGGGATGGCAGACCATAAAGTGCCCATATTACATAAAACCACATCAATATACATCTGTTGAACTTCCTGTAGTGCATGATGCGAGGCTATGAGACGAAATAGTGATGGACAAATGCAGCAAAAACATAATATACCTTATGTCCAAAGAAGTGGCCAGCAGGGTCACATTTGTATAGTCTCGGTCCAAACTCTTCATCAATGCCCAAAACCATTGCAACTTCCAGCAACAACAACAGAAAATCACAACAGAAGAGTAGCATCAGTACACATAAAAATAAATTATCACACGGGATACAATAAAATGATCATTGGAAACGAAAAACAAAGGGGGCGTTTTGAAGCACGTGAAGAGCGCCATCTGCCAGAATCAGTCAGCGGAGGAATATAAATAACTGGGTGAATGAGTAGAGACCAACCTACTCCCAGTGGTCTCATATAAGCATGCTGAGTATAAATCTGGGACTTGTCTGCTATCCTGATAATCAAAAGAACACAAAGTAAGCCATATGGGAGAACACAGAGCTTGCATGTCTTAATATATAACCCTTCTCTTTTGTTTGACCATATCCATAGTCTACCAATGGGAAGAAGCAAACACTCAATGCCAGTATCTTGCAGGATCAGACAGACTATATAATACCAGTTTCTCATTTTATTTAAACATGTGACTAACCATTTTGCCAATACATCCACAGGCATCTCATATCCATTTCTGAAGCGGAACTCAGCTGCCTCATTTCGTGCTTGCTGAACTAAGGTCCTAGCATCAGCTGTAAAACAACGTTGCCAACGTTATAGAGGCTACAAAGCAAATTTCAGAAGACGAAAATGCAATTGATCCCATGCCAATAGTGTGATTAACATGCAAGACACCAGTAGCCCATCAACATTGTAGAGTATATGTTATCGATGATAAAGCAAAAAATTGATTTATTGTCTGCATTCAGTTAAATGTGTCTTCATCTCTAAGTAGCTCTAACCTTTTCTATCTTAGCACTGGTAGTCATACAACTAACTACACAATTTCTTCTACACAATGGACTTCTTGTCTGTCTTGAGAAGAATGCAACTTTGCCATACAATCGAAACTAATTGCAAAAGCATCTTTGTCAACACGAACTAATGTACATGTCTTAGCTCCAGATGCCACACACTACACAGCTCGATTGCCAGAGTACCAAAACCCAGAAAGCCATTAATTAAGCTTGTACAACCTCTCAGGCAGGCAAATTTTCACCATATAGGAAATCAAGTGAAAAAAACGAGGGCAACAAACCTGTCATTCCAGTAGCTAGCAAGCCGAGGAACTTCGTGATGGGAAAAAGGTGCGTCACGCTTGTCTGATCCAGAAGCTTGTCCTGTAAAAGAAGAACTCCACGTCAGAGAAAAACCCAACAACTCAAGCTTCAAGACCAGCCGGGGACCAAAAAAAAAAAAAATCCTAAACACGACACTCACCGGGACCTTCTTCTGAGTGACCACACAAACCGAGTCCTTCCCTCGGACACCGATCGAGGTGATTCCAGCAGCCTTAACCGCCTTGAAAGCATACTCTGCACGACATCCGACCAGAAAACACTCAATCCAGCCGATTCGAATCAAAAAAACCAACGACCGAAATTTGCAGATCTTATTCTAATTCGGCCAGCGGCCCAGGCGGCGATGGCTAGGAATCGCGAAGGCAGTCATCTGCGAAGCCCCCGAGGGAGGAGCGCCTCGAATTCGATTCGGTTCGGTTCAATCTACTGGCTAGGGCGAGAGTGCGAGTGCGGCGAGAGTGGAACGGACCTACTTGGAAGAGACGGCCCTCGGGGGAGAAGATCGTGATGTGGCGATCGTATCCTCCTCCGCTGCCGCGACTCATCTTCGCTGCTGTTGCTGCTGTTGCTGGCGATTCGACGTCTTCCTGCTCGAGGGTTCTTCTTCTTTGTTCCTCGAGGGATGCTGCTGGAGTGTGCAGAAAGAAAACCTTCAGGCCCCGGCTGGCTTCGAAATGAAAGCGAAAAAGGTCAAGAGGCTCGAAGCGACTCGTCGCTTCGGGGCGTGTTTTTTGATTTGCGCTTTGGCTTGGAGAGGAGGTGGAGTGGGCGACAAGCCAACCGGCCCAATTGCCCAACCGACCGGACCGGATTAACTGACGGACGTGGAAATAGCTTCTGACGAAATCTGGGCTTGGGCTTGATCTGGGCTGACGATTTGGACCAGATCAGTCGGCGGGCTCGAAAGTCTTAGTCCAAACCCTATCATTATAATAAGAAGAGATTATTTGTTCGTGGAATGATCAGGCCGAGTGCCCTATATTCCATGATTTTGTGCATGTGTAACTAATTATAAGCATACAGGTATAATGCTTGATATCATTAGGAAAAAGATTAAAGAGTGCATAAAGAGTAGTACAATGCTCAATGAGTCAATGTTTCACATTATTCCAATGTTTAAATATAAGTTATTGTTAGTGAACCATAACAGTAAGTGATACCATTAAAAGTGATGATTTACTACAATCGTTCAATTAGTAATGCGGGTGGAACCTAAGTAGAACTTGGAATCGACTTTACAACCTATGATAAGGTAGGTTTCTGATTATAGGATATGTATAGTAGGCACAAGATTCCATAATATAAAAAACCTATTTTAGCAGGTAGATTCCAAGAGAAATCTATATGAAATCTGGAACTGTTCACCCCTTACTTAGCATAACCTGGCCTAACCCACTCATTGAGCATTGTACTACTCTTTATGCACTCTTTAATCTTTTTCCTAATGATATCAAGCATTATACCTGTATGCTTATAATTAATTACACATGCACAAAATCATGGAATATAGGGCATAGGAATTGCACGATCTCAGGCCCACTCGGCCTGATCATTCCACGAACAAGTAATCTCTTCTTATTATAATGATAGGGTTAGGACCTGAGCAGGTCCTTAAACTGCTCAAGGAGGAAACAGATGGGAAAACCATCCTGGGGTGGGAGTCCCATGCTGTCCTCCGTATTCCCTCTCTGTTAGGAAGATAAATATAGACAGGGAATTTGGGGGCCTCACGGTGGGGAAGGTAGACCCCACATCAGAGCGCAAGCTCTGGCTACCGCCGGGTAGGCAGGTATAGTAGCCTCCTGCGCCTAGGATGAGTGAGGGGAGGTGAAATTCCTCCTGCTGCTGCAGCATGCCTAACGGCAACAGTAATCAACCACCTGCATTACTAATTAAACGATTGCAGTAAACTATCACTTTTAATGGTATCACTTACTGTTATGGTTCACTAACAATAACTTATATTTAAACATTGGGATAATGTGAAACATTGACAGAGTAAAATCTTTGTTACAAAATAAAAACTCAAATTAGTAGTTCCAGACTATAAACTCATCATTGAACGCTATGAAAAATGCTGTAGGGATAATGCATAAACATATATATATATATATATATATATATATATATATATATATATATATATATATATATATATATATATATATATATATAAACATAAAAACGTAAAAACTTACTATAGATCCCACCTACCTATAATCTGGAATATTTCCATCCAAATAAGTTTCTCGATTTTTTGAACCTAAAATATAGAATTTACCCCGCATATCTTGAAACCTAACATCAAACAGGTTCTTACCAATCATATTCTTTAGTTCCAAGTTCTATTGTAAGATCATGTTCACCCCTAACATTGGGGTAACATAAGTATCATCTCATGAAGCTTATTTTTTTGAATGGGCCACTTTTGGCTTTTTCTCGATGATTTATTTTGTGAAAATTTAATGTTATGTAGAATTATTAGTCAATATTGGCGCATGTTGGTCGATTTAGGTATTTCGCATGACTTGACTAGTAGAGCCGCAAGATCTAAAAGAGCCAAAAAATTAAAATCAATAGTCACTTCAAACACGCCCTCAAGCTTCCAGTGTCCCTTGGATTTGGAGGTGATTTTTTTTTTTCCCTTTTGCTTTTTCTTGGACATGAAATGGCATGCTTGATTTGGTCTAAATTTAAGGCGATGGCCCATAACTATTATTTTTTATTTGTATCATTTTACTCCTATTATAACATTCACTTTCAAATTTTTATTTTGCCTTTTTATAAGGTGTAGGAGTCGAAACTCACAATTAAAGTTATATCGTTCCCATCCCAATTCAATTTGCCTCAAACCTTTCATCTTCTCATTTCCACGCGAGAAAAGTAGTCATTGGGGGCAAATTTCATTAGTTACATTGACCCATAACTTATTTTCTCTTGTTTTGTTCTTTTTCCTAATTCATGAAAGTTACAGCTGTTCCCAATTTCCCACGGAGGGGCTATACATGAACGAAGGTAGTTGGCCTTTCCCATCACCCGATGCCGGATGGTCATTTTCTCTGTCGAATGAAATGAATAGGTCTTTAACCAAACGAGTGGCATGCATTATCAATGTACTCTCCCACTTAGTAGTGATTTCATATCAAAACGATCACCTTACCTTTGTTTTATCGCTGTCTCTCCGTCCTAATCACCCTTTTAAAAATTTCTTTAATCTCTCCTTCTTCTTTTTTTATGTATTTCAGCCATGGGTGACTCGTCTTCGCTGCTGCTGCTGCTGCTGGCTTCTGGCGATTCGACATCTTCCTGCTCGAGGGTTCCTCCCCTTCTTCTTCTTTCTTCCTCGAGGGATGCTGGAGCGCAAAACAAACGGAGCAACATAAGTATTATCTCATGAAGCTTATTTTTTGAAATTTAGAACTTACCATGCATACTTTGGAACTTGAAGCAGGATAGGTTCTTACCGGTTCTATTCTCCAATTCTGTAGGTTCTCATGCTCACCCTTAACATCGGAGCAATATAAGTATTATCTCATGAAGCTTATTTTTTCGATTGGGTAAATTATTCCGTGAAAATTTAACAACGGTAATGTGAAATTATGAGTCAATATTGGCACATTTTGGTAAATCGCATGACTTAGAGTAAAACTAACAGAGCCGCAAGATCTGAAAGAGCAAAAGAATTAAAATGAACAGTCACTTCAAACACGCCCTTAAGCTTCTAGCGTCTCTTGAACTCGGAGGTGATTTTTGTTTTATTTTCTTTTGCTTTATCTTGGACATAAAATGGCATGCCCGATTTGCCCTAAATTTAAGGTATCGACCCTCAACTTATTCTCTCTCAATTTGTTCTTCTTCTTGATTTATGGAAGTCACAGTTGTTCCCAATTTCCCACCATGTGACTATACATGAACGAAGGTCGTTGGCCTTTCCCATCGCCCGATGCCCGATGGTCATTTTTCTCGGTCGAATGAAATGAATGTCTTTAACCAAGTGGGCGGCTTGCATTATCAGGACGCTTTCCCACTTTAGTAGTGATCTAATATCAAAACGATCGCTTTACCTTTGTCTTATCGCTCTCTCTCCATCCTAATCGCCCTTTTGACATTTCTTTAATTTCTCATTCTTCTTCTTTTTATTTATGTATTTAAAGCATGCGCACTGTCATGGCGCTTTCCTCGCGGGACCAACGAACGTTTTTCACGTCGAATACGCCTATGAGCCTCCATTTATGTGGCGGTGCAAACATGATCATGTCTGCTCCGCGTGCACACCTAATCTAGATTTATGATTATTTGTCTGACTTTGTTGGATTTAATAAGGTCCATAGAGCCTTCATTTATGTCACTCTTAAGTACGTAACCACTGTGCTCCACATATATATGTTATCGAGATATGTCTTAAATTATCTTTTTTTTTTATGTTTGGTGGATTTATTAAGGTCCATAAGACGTCAACAAAAGACCCAATGACATCTGACGAGACAGAATCCTGGTGATATGTTTGACAGCCCATATTGAGTAAGGAAAATTCAAAGTGGATTTGCAGCATAAGTCGATAGGATCAAAGAATATCACGTGATAGATCGGATAAATTTGGATTGGGTTACTCGGACTTATGAAAAAGTCAAAAAGGGATTAGGCTTATATCTAGACATTGATGATATAACAACCACTTGGCCATGATTAACTATCCGGGATTTGATTACAATCCCCATAAACAAAAGGCCATTAAAGAGACAAAATCATTTGTCCACAGGCAGATAAAATAATCGTGGTATTTACCTATCCTTAATTGTATTTGAAGTCAAATTTGCGGCAGATCTTGTATCTGCCTATAATTCTACTGTTTAAGGCATATCAATTGAAACCATTAGGGGTTCGCCCCAGTAACCACCCTTCCAACTTGAAATTGGGAGGTTGGGGGTTCAAATTCCCATTTTTTCAGAGGGAATTGTGGTATGGACGATTTCATTTTTAGGAGTGGGTTTTGACTCCCACGCCTTACAATGAGGCAATGGTAAAAGTCTGAGAGTGAGTGTTAGAATATGATTAAAGTAGGACCGAAAAAAAAAAAAAAAGGCATATCAATTGCCTCCAATAACAATTTAAACATGTGGATGGCACAAATAATTGTAGATCATAGGGATCACAAAACATTTTATTCATCCGCTAACATTATTTATTAAGACAGTCTCCCTCGATATCGATCACAATTCAACTTTGCATATGAATATAGAATTAATTATCTATAACTAGCTTATTTTTTTCCGATGTATATCAACCATGTGACATATAATTTGCAAGATACTAGGGGCAATCAATTTTAGGGTGAATCGATTCTTATCTTGTAACCTAGAATCGAATTGGGTAGAATTGGTTTCCAATTTGTGGAACCAAGAATCAGCCCACCTAGTCTAGTTTGGTCCTAGAGTTAGTTCTTGATAGGGTGATTCTTTTCCTTCTTCTTATTTTCTTTCTATTTCCCACAAGTGGAAGTTTCCCAACACGAAAGGAAAAAAACAATTTACTACTTAATTTGCTTTGAAATAAAAAATAAAGAAATCTTGACCGATTCAGTCTAGGTGATCTGATTTCTTCCGTGACACCAAAATTTTGAAACATATAACTATATGACATATTTATTCTTCGTCGAAGTTTATTAATGAGAACTGTTAAAAATCCGTCTACATGTAACGGTGTTGACATAATGCCTATATAAATATCTAATGAAACCTAAAAGTTTAAGATAAATATGTAATAACGGATATGATTCGGAGATTTCAAGTTTAGAGTAAATATGTCCTAGTAAGTGTGGTACGGGATTTTAATTTTATGACTTTTCCATTTTGTCTAATGAAATGATATCACGTCATTGAGGACGGTAGTATCATATCCAAAAAAGAAAAAAAAGTGGACGGTGGCATCGTCCACATACTTTTTGACCAAGGGACCCGGACCGGTGAATACGAAGCTTTCACCAGGACAGAAACAAAAAGAAGGGGGCGATCTCACATCAACGGACCCATCCCCAGCAACATCCGTAGAAAACCGGGGCCGTCGATCCTGCGGCGGGCGTTTCCCGAATCGACACGTCCCCCAGCATCCGACGGTGGACGAGAGAGACAGAGAAAACTTGGTACCGAGTCGCGTCGTATTCGTTGTCCGAGCGGAGGGGGACCACCTCGGATTCCGTCCGATGAGGGACCACAGCGTGGTCCGCGATCCACCGGATCGCCTGCTGTCACGTTTTAAATTTGACTAATTGCTTTGCCTATTATGACGACACAAAAGCAGGGGCCCCACTTGACAGCGACGTTTGTTGGCTCGACTTCCTTTCCGTTCCCGTCCCTTCGCTTCTGAATCTTTGCCTGGACACGGGTCCACGGACCCAAACGCACCGTGACCGTCGATGATATGAAATTCTCGTCTACGGACCCGATACGCACGATTTGGGTGGGCCCGGATTTGTCCTTCCTTTGCGCGGCCACCTAATTCCACCCCAAATTGCGGGCTTATTATGCATAATTACCCACTCTCTTTAGTCAACATATTCTCTCTGACCCGGGATTAATATGATTATCGTGTATTTCATTACCCAAATTTATTTAACCATTCTCGTGTGAGTGAAGCATAGTTGTACAGAATTACTAAAGTCCATTACAAAAACGATTCCTAAATTTTGTTTCAATACATAATATGATCCCTTAATCGTAACTTAATATGTAATGTCGTTATTGAATTTTTTTGATTTTTTTTTGGACTCTCGCTACACGTTAAACTTAGTATCTCGATCGTATAAAATATTTGATGACAAAATTTCATGAATCACATTGCAAATTATGTCAAAATTCATGGATTAATTATGTCATTATTCCTAATATTAATGCTCAAAGAGAGTGGCTCAATCAGAAGTCAAACTCAAAGCCATGGCAGCTCCACAACCGACCAGTTGCCCTCATCTCCTCGCATGATCCTGTCTTTGTTAGTTGTGGAATCGATACATTGCTAATTGGTGCTTAGGGACCTTTCCTAATGGGCCCATTTAGACACTAATGGGGAGGGGTTATACCTGATTTAGGCAACAAGTAACGGCTTATCCTAAGAAAAGAATGTTGTTAAACATAACTTAATCATGTGCCTAACTTGTCCGCTTAATCATGATGTGCGTGGAGGATAAAGCGCCGGTCCAGATGCCAACCCCTCACCAAACACAATCCCCGCTAGAATCCATTCATAGCCCCATGCACTTGCATTATTATTATTATTATTATTATTATTATTATTATTATTATTATTATTATCTAAGGAAATGACATCTTAGACCATGAGAAAAAGTTTTGGAAATTGATTGCTTTACTAGTATTTCGCTTGAATGAAAAACATCATTCTCTTATTTGTGTGATCATAAATCATTATATTTACAGATAAATGTTTCCTCATCAATTTTTTTTTTTTTATATAAACCTGTGCATCAAAATTAAAAAAGAATGATAAAAAGCAAACACAGTTAAAGAAAAGCTAAAAAGAAAATTGGCATAATCGTTTAACATAAAATACAAGAGATTGGGTTTGACAACTTTGGAGGAGAAAGTCTACTGCCCAGTCCCGAAGAAACCTTAGTAATTGTAGTTGTAATTTAAACGTGATATTTTATTTTCTCTTAGAATTTTTAGGGGCTCAAAACTATCGTTTTAATTTACCTATAATCGATAATGTGACTAAAAAGGCCCTTCAATCCTTTGTTAAGTTTTGAATATCAAAGCTGTATGCTTATTTCAACAGAATTACTTTTGGAAATGGGCTGGAAATATTTAAAATAGATTTTTTTAGTTGATTTGACGACAATTCGCGCATACTTTCAAGATTATCAAAATTACACAATTATATTATCATAAAAACAATAACAGAGGTCATATCAATATTTTATTATCAAATATCATTGAGGTACTATTATTATTCATTCTAAAGTATATTTTACTTTTTCACAACATGAATTACATATAATTGAGGAAAAATGTGGACCATCGCTCCTTTAATCACCAAATTAGCTAGTCCGAAATAATCGTTATTGGTCTTTTTCCGAATTATCAGTTGGGGTCCACGTGTAATATTCTTACACGCCAGACCGCCATTAATAACGTAGTCCCGAGCTCTCAAACCTGAACCTGTCGCCTTCATCACTCTTCCAACCGCATTTCCGAAGCCCAAAAGCCAAAGCCTCGCCATCACTTTCTCTCTCTTTCTCTCTCTATCTCTGTCTCACCGGACCACGACTATAAAGCAGTCGTCTTTTCATCTGTGCATAAGATAACAAAACCAGTGCAGGCTTCCCAATCATCTCCCCTCGCCGGCTCTCCGCCTCTTCCCTTCCCGTCGCCGGAACGTCCCTCGCCGGGAGCGGCCCCCTTCCTCCGGCCGGCCGGCGACATGGCCAGAAAGTTCGCGGGCTCCGTCGACTACGGCCTCGCGCTCTCCAAGCGGATTTACTACGGCAAGGGCGCCGCCACGGCCCCGGACCCGCCGGCCATGTCGAGGTCCCCCGACGACTACCTCCCGACGGCGCCGATGGTCTACGCCGTGGTGCCCGACCCGACGGCGGTGGACAACCCCGACGTGCCGAGCTACCAGCCGTACGTCCACGGCCGGTGCGATCCGCCGGCGCTGGTGCCGCTTCAGATGCACGAGGTCGCGATGGAGGTGGATTGCTACCTGGACACGGCGTTCGTGAGCATGACCGGGCGGTGGCGCGTGCACTGCATCATGACCAGCAGGAGGTGCGATTGTCAAGTCGCGATACCGATGGGAGAGCAGGTAATGATAGCTCGGATCGATTTTGCTAAAAGAAATATTATCTCATTTCTGAAATTGTAAAGAGCTCGTTATGCAAAAAGTTTCATGCCTCCTCCAACTCTTTTTTTTCCTCCTTGTGAATTTGTCGGTCAGCTTTAGAACAATGTTCTCGTCGTTTCTTCACTGAGATATTTTTCCATATTAAGTTGACTTTATTTCAACTGTTCAAACATGTTCACATATCAGTGACCTGTCACTTCGTCACGATCGAGTTTAGTAAGTTCACCTACATTTTTTTTAATGGGTTTTTTTTTGGAAGCTTGCATTTGTTCTGGTCGTTTTTTTTTTTTTTTTATGCTTGCTTGTGCAATTTGGTTTTGGAGCCATGCGGAGACATATTCATTCGAGGTTTTCTTTTTTTTGGTAAAATCGAGGTTTTCATGCTCTGTTGCCGCTAATAATGGAAAGATTACGACAGATGGAAATTGGGAATAAACTGGGAATTTCTGGACAAGGGAACGCAGAAGTTAGATTTGGACGGAGAAAAAATAAGAATTTCTTTTTAGACGAAAATTTCGTAGACTAGAAAATAAGAGTAATCATAGTTGCACCGACAATCTGGGCAGCAAGGGCGCGCATAACTTCAAGTGAAAATGATAAGTTTCTTTTTTTTCTTAATGAATTTGGTAGGATTCCAGTGGCCGGGATGGTTGGCAGTGATTTAGAAAAATAATATATGGGATGGTCGAGTTCATACAGAATGTCTGTTATATCACGTAAGTTAATTAGCATCCGAGAGCACGTCCATGTGCATGCAGCTCAGTGCTTTCTATTAATATGTGTTGGGAGTCAAAGCTGTCTTGGTTCTTGGAACCGTTGACTAGACAAGCAGTCAGAAGATTAAGGCAAGTTGTTGTTAGAAATTTGATGAACAGATTAGAGAAGAAAACAGAGAAAGGAACTTGGCTATCAGGACGTGGTAAATACAAATCTGTTTTCCCAGTTTAGAAGATAATTTACTGTCAAGCAAGCTTCGATAGGGATTAGGCAAAATCAGTAAGCATGAGCTGCCTGATCACTTCTTCACATCCATGCGGAGAAATGGTCCTAGAAGATCAGTGTTTACCTATTCCAGAGTATTGTTTGTATAAATTGGTTCCATTGCAGCTTACCATATATGCATTACTAAAAACAGGAAAATTACTTTTCTACAATATCATTAGCAAAGTACATTAGATTCAGATGCAAGGATGCTCAATGATCCTTCTTCTATTCCAAGGGCCATCTAGAGTAGCCTAAACGAGTGCCGATCATCTGTTAACATTGCAATTACATTGGAAATTAAAGGAACAAAGACAGAACCTCTTTGACTACTGCCGAGACACCTTCTTCTTGGATCGTGACCGTCCTCGTGATAGGAGAGGTTATCCCTCCTTTTACAATTTCTTTGTGGTGAAATTATCATAATCTTACTTCAAATGTTTTCTGTTGTCTATCACCAATTTCACTTCTTGAATTTTTTTGCTGACAATTTCTTGGCGACCATTTGGAACTGCTAATAGAAGTTTCAACCTTGATACCTATTATACCTAGCTAGCAAATAAAAATTTTGTAAGCTCTAATGTTCTATTTTTGTGGCATCATATAAGCACATTGAATAACAGAACTAAATTTACCACTTCTACATTCTATGGCGCTGATGGTATCTTCCAATTATGTAATTGTGCTAAACTTGTAAATGTCTAAAGTTTCTTTTACCCCTTCTTCTCTTAATTATGTTCTCAAAAGAAGCATGATTTGGCTAACAGGGTTTGCTTCTAGGTATTGAGGTAGATGTTGCTGGAAGATCATATAACAGTCAACTGATCATTGTGGAAGATATAGAAGATATGAGTCCTGAAGTGGCAAAAGCTAAAGATGGGAACTTTTTGAATTCCCAGACTTTCATGTTTAAAGTTCCACAGGTAGTCTCTTGTATCTTTCTCCACCATCCCACTCAAGATATTGATTTCTAGCATCAGGTTCTTCTTCTACTCTAAACCATGGAGAAACTAATATATATTCCAACCATCTTAACTTTGTAGGTTTATGGAGGGTCAACCATATCAGTGAAGGCAAATTGGTCTCAGAAGTTAACATATCAAGGATACCAGTTTTGCTTACGCATACCTTTTACCTTTCCTTCGTATGTCAATCCCGTCGCTAGGAAGATGCCGAAGAAAGAAAAGGTGCTGTTGAATGTGAACTCTGGTACTGTCATAGAACTGCTACATAATCATATCAGCCACCCGCTGAAGGTGAGTCCAATAAATTCTCTCATGCTCTAAGATTTCAAGCAAAAGCCGGAATAAGGATATTACTGTGTTTTTATAGGACTTGCGGCGCGAGGCTGGTAAATTAAGTTGCTTGTATGAAGCAGAAGCTCCAACATGGTCGAGTCAGGACTTCAAATTTTCTTATTCCGTATGACTCTTTATCTTCTCTCTCTTGACTACTACTATATAGCACCTCAAAATAACAAGGCTTCTGGGAATTATATTACCAAGTCTGATGTAAAGATGTCTGGGCCATACTTTACCATGATTAGCTATTTTGATATGCAAGTGTTCTCATCTCTCATTATCTTCCCCATGCCTAAAGGTTTCAACGGCAAACATATCAGGGGGTGTGCTCTTGCAATCTCCATCTCTTCATGATACTGACCAACGAGACATCTTCTGCTTCTATTTTTACCCTGGAAAAAACCAGAGTGGCAAGGTTGGTTAGGTTTTTTCTATTGACTTGTATTTAATGTACCTATGCTTGGATATTTGTTTTAGGAATATTACTTTCATTCCTAATCTAGTTGGTGTTCAATGTCATAATGAATAAACTTCCTGTCAGTCTCCTCTACTGGTTGTAATAGCAAAAGCTATGAGTTGCCTTTTCACTCTTTTAGAAACATAATGAAAATGCCGAGTTGAAAAAATTAATAAGAAATTTTGGAAAAACCTAATATTAATTAAAAACGTATTTGAAAGGATAAAATGAAAGGTGACCAGTAACTCATTCTTGAACTTACTGTGAATATTAAGAATTTAAAGTTTCATCGGCATGAACTAGTGGTTCCTTTTTTTGATTCTATGCAAGCTGGGGCATGCTATGTAAAGAACCTGCAGTATTCTGACCTCTTTGTAAACAGATGCATTAGTATTGTTGGTTTACTAAGTCCTATGTAGTCATTTGACAGGTCTATTCAAAAGAAGTTGTGTACGTCATTGATATAAGTGCGAGCATGGAAAACCTTCTGATGAATGTAAAGAATGCAATATTGGAATCGCTTTCAAGGCTCACTCAGCAGGATTCTTTCAACATAATAGCTTTCAACAATGAAGTTCACTCATTCTCCTCGTTGATGGAGCCAGCAACACCAGAGGCGATATCAAATGCGACCCAATGGATTAGTGCCAACTTTGCAGCTAATGGTGGCACAGACATCTTGATTCCTCTAGAACAGGTTTGAACATGAACATCCATTGCCACCGGAAGCTGCTTGAATGCTAAATTCATGAAGAACTTTGATGCCGTTCTTTTTTTTCAGTTGCCTTCTCACTTTAACATACTAGTTTAGAATACTTCCCTACCATACTGACTTATCTACTCAACTGCAGGCAATGAAGTTGTTGGCGGAAACCACTGGTTCAATACCATTCATTTTCCTAGTCACAGATGGGGCTGTTGAAAATGAGCGAGAGATCTGCAATAAAGTGAAGGATCATTGCTCAAGTGGACTACCAATTTGTCCTCGCATATGCACCTTTGGAATAGGTAAGAGATCTTTAAAAAAGTACATAAGAGTATCGAAGTAGATCACTTTTGCATTGGGTGACATATAAAGCATTCGTTGCAAACTCTCAAGTTTCTAGATTAGAGTTGTGTGAAGCACTGCAACAAAAGGAATATAAGTGTTTATGCAATTATACAAGCAAGAAACCTGATGAATGTAGGGTTTGAAGTGCATTCATATGTGGAAACATTGCAAACCTACCACTACTGTTTACCTTTCCAATGACAATCCATTCATCACTTGGCAGTCAAACTATATAATCATAAGAGCAACTTATAATGATAACTGTCATTAAGACAATCAATTTATACTTACCCATAAAACAATAACTTCAGGCAGTCATTAAGTCAGACATTTGTGAAATTGAAAATAGTCAATTTTGAGCTATATCATAATACTTTAAATAATCTAACCTGATGAATGTTGGGTTTGGAGTGCATTCATTTGTGGAAGCCTATCACTACTTTTTACCTTTCATCGCTTGGCAGTCAAACTATGTAATCAGAAGAGTAACATATAATGATAACTGTCATTAAGACGATCAGTTAATACTTACCCATAAAGGACAATAACTTCAGTATGATTCCTGGTATGAGTGCAGTCATTAGGTCAGATAAACACGAAATTGAAAAATAGTCAATTTTGAGCTATATCATATTACCTTACATCAAGAGAAGAGTTTTTATATGCATTGACTTTATCACAATTTGTCTGCCACAAAATTTTTGATAAAGCTATTTCTATGTTATATATCTACAGCTTGAATTTGGATCTATAATATGAACCTAGAAAATCATTATGAATGTGAGGTTAGGCTTTGTGTTAAGTTGCAATTTTTTGTCAAAGGCATACTGCGGTGGAACCATATAAGGGGGGCTTACCAATTTATGTTAATTACTGCGAACTAATTTTCTTTTCAGGTGCATACTGCAACAATTACTTTCTCCAGATGCTTTCTCAAATTGGAAGGGGTTATCATGATGCTGCCTATGATGCAGGTGACTAATTTTTTTTTTTTTTTGGTTTCAAAGTGAATGAAGTTTCTTATGGGTTAATATACCTCTGAAACAATTCAGTTGTATCAGCTAATGTTAGTGGGGTTGGGAACTTTCTAATGTGGAAAAGGCATTCATATCTGAAAATGGAGAAACTGAGACAGTCCGGCTCTAGAACAATATACTTTAATGGACTTTTGCCTACAAGATCTCTGACATGAGGTTGTTTTAATCCAGAAGGGCAATAATGGAGCTTGTCTAAATGATCTCCAATCTCTCCTTAGTCCAAATAAAGATCTGTGGGTTTTAAAATTGTCAAGTTCTTTAAAGGCAAAAAAATCTAATGTTGTCTTTGTTTGTTCTGTTCCTTTTCGCATAAGCAGAGTTAGTTGAACTTAGAATGCAAAGGTGGCTTGCCAATGCATTGTCAATCATGATGGCTGATATCACAGTGGACGCTCTGGAAAATCTTGATTCACTTGAGGTAATTATTTCCTCTCCAAGCAACAATTCATTTCCGAATTCCAATCACCAACAGATATCAAAGCTTTTGAGGAGTGATAATCTTGGAAATTGCAATTTTCTGTCTTCATAGAATCACAAGTTACTCATTTGAGTGGAGATGCATCCCTGACAGAGTGGTCATATGGTGCTTTCTATTCGATTGGCAGATATATCCCTCTCAAATTCCAGACCTTTCATCGGGAAGTCCATTAATTGTATCAGGCAGATATTCTGGGAAATTTCCAGAGCTTGCAAGAGTTAGTGGTGTTTTGGCGGATAGGAGCGTCTGCACGATAGATCTGAAAGTGCAACATGTGAAGGATGTCCCTATTGACAGAGTAATATTTGATCTTGAAATGAAGCTCTTACAAATTCTCAACTTTGCTATGGATTTTCTAGAGGATACTGTCAGCCCCACTTACACTTCAAATTGAAAGTCTAACGTCTTGATTAATGAGTAGTGACCTTTGATGCAAAGCTCACCACGATGCCTTTCTTTCTCTTACAATCCATATTTTATCAGAATGCTTTTTTCTAATGAAATTGCGGCAGAAATTTTGTTGATAATGCCTCAAATAGGGACTTGTATAATATTTATGTTGGTCCTCTTATGCCTCCATGCTCTACCTGAAATCGATCTAGTTTAGTGAATGTATATAAATGGAGATCTCAGAACGACATTCACTTTTTTGATCTTTGTTGAATATCCTGTCAGGTACTTGCAAAGAGACAAATTGATGACCTCACAGCACAGGCTTGGTTTCAAAAAAATACACAGCTTGCGGAGAAGGTTTGTTTCTTACCTCATTGGACTACATTAAATTTGTTATAGCATCGAAGGATTTAATCTAGATGTTATAGTAGCATCACTCATGTAAGTTTCCCAAGGGAAGTTTTGACTGGATGACACTTTGCAGGAAGGGGACATTTTTTGAAAAAAGGTGCCTTAGACAAATTGACCCTTGGATCTTAAGATGCATGAAATCATTCTAACCGGAAAAATCATTTGTTATTTATTAACACTTGTTATAACCAGAATTCTTGCTAAGACAATTTAGTTAATAACATCTGGCCATACAGAAGTTTTCTGACTTGGCCTCGCGTTTGTTAATTCATAATATAAGTGCATGGAATGTTGCAGTGGGGCGGCAAATCTGGATTGGCATCATGGCCATTTTCATGCTGCTGTTACTTTCAGCTTACTTACACTTTCATGTGCTGTCTAATTATAGGTTGCAAGAATGAGCATACAATCACGGGTTCCATCGGAGTATACATGCATGATCTTACTCGAAACTGTCCGTGAGAAAATATCATCTGATGTTACACTAGAGGTATGATCAATCACTATTTGACCTAGTAGTTTCTACTGTTGACCTATAGGCTTATACAAATCCCGCAGGCCAAAAAAAATAAATATGTTTTTGCTATAGCTTATTTAAATAAGTATTACTCCTGCAGAACTCGTAAGTTTTAACATTTGTTTCTATACTCTGTCGTGTATCCTTTTACCTCTGTACTTTCTTTTATATAGTTACGGAGTGGTTTTTGGTATCATCTCGAAAACTTAAAACTGTGTCTAGTTTTGCAGTTTTCATTTCCAATGACAACAGAAAGTGGTCAATATGAATCCAGCTTCTCCTGCTTTTGAATTAAGGCAACACAATGTCGTTTTCATTGGTTTGCAAGTGGAAGAGGAAGGAAATTGAAATTTCTGGAAAGACTCAAATGTTAAAACCTAAATAGGACAAGAAACAGACAAGATTTTCTGTTAATAGTACCAGACATGTTCCAATAGTGGAAATTAAATAGAAGAAAATCCTTTATATATATATAAACATTAATGGTGAAACTAAGAATTGAAAACTATCATAACTAAATGCACCTTGAGATGCTTCAATCCCATCCATATATATATATGTAGCAAACTTTGGAATTTATTAGAAGTGATGAAGCTGATTTCAAATCTCTGCTTCTCTTCATCAACATAAGGTCATTATCTTCACTTTAAAACAGGTGCCTGAAAAAGTGAATTTCAAGAAGATGCTGGACTTGAAGGGCCAGAGGGTAATTTTGCTGGGAAGTTTGGGTAAAGGCTTCGGTAACTTGACTGCAACAGTGAAGAATATTCCACCAGGAGTCGAAGAGAAGACGTCGGATGCTGCTAATGTCTTGGTCAAGGCAGCTTCGAATTGTTGCGGCAAGCTGATGGATCGCATCTGTTGCATGTGCTTCATCCAAACTTGCTCCTATGTGAATGACCGGTGTGCAGTCGCTCTTACGCAACTCTGCACCGGCCTCGCTTGTTTTGGGTGCATCGATTGTTGTTTCGATCTCTGTGAATGTTGTTCATGTCTCTAGTGATGTTGACCAGTATGTATAGAGATCTGTGTTATGTCATATTGGCGAGTGTTACTCGTCTCTTCCTTGTGTGTATCATAGTCAATAATCATGTATAGTTTCTCAGAGAATACATGGAACCTGAGACGGGCTAATGTTGATGCTTCTATTTTCAAGAATGATAGATCTTAATGACTAATGCAAGTGAAGGTGGAGTGAATACATATTCGAAGCGGAAATATGGCCCTCGCAGTGGTAATAAACAAAATTTCACCTCGTCCCTCACGAAATTGTCACAATTGTCTGTTGAGCCACCCATCACTCAGTAGTCAACTAAGCCTGAGCCTTCCTATTGAGCATTTTTTCCCACCCTCCGTGGCCATGCCTATGTTTCCAACCACTTGAGATGCATGTGTCTTACTTCAGGGAATTGGTGTGGGATGGAGCCATTAGTATATTTTAATTAGTCTATAATTCATTGGCTTAAGTTTTTGAGTGAATGTGGGGTTAATGGGCTCAAATTTAGTTTTCCTCTTGGCCATCTCTCCAAGTGAAGGTGTCGAGGTTGATTGGTAGTTAGTCCCGATGTTTAGGAATTAAGAGTGATTGGCGGCCACTCCAAATGTGTATCGGTGTTTGGTGAATATCTCATGGAAAGAAATATATTATTATTTGAGCTTCCTCTTAGTGATCTCTCAGGTGAAGGTATTGAGCCATTGGTGCGTGCTCCCAACATTCTCAACTATGGTGTCGATGAGGGCCGCAACGCTCTCGCCTCGCCGGCCTAGGGCTATAAAATAAAAGGGGTAATATCCTGAAAAACCCCAAACTAGTACACCTGTGATCAATTTACCCAAAACTATTTTTTTGACCATAAAAAACCCAAAACTGGTATACATTTGACAAATTTACCCCAAACTGGTACACTTGTGACAAATTCACAATATATTAGTTTTTGTTAAATTTTAATGTCAAGTTATTAAGTTAAATGACATGTGACAGTTGATTGGTATATCAATTTGAGATTTTACATTCCTTTTGTCACAGTTTACAATTTTTGTGATTTTTTTGTGGTATTAATCCAATTTAGCAGAGGTTATATTTGTCACAAATTTACTAATTTTGGGTTTTTTACGGTCAAATAAATTAGTTTTGGGTAAATTTGTCATAAATGTCTTAGTTTATGGTTTTTTATGGTCGGTTTGGGGTAAATTTGTCACACTTGTACTAGTTTGGGATTTTTTATGGTCAAAAAAATAGTTTGGGGTAAATTTGTCACAAATGTCCCAGGTTTGGGATTTTTTAGGGTACTAACCCAAAATAAAAATAAAAGAATAAAGGAAATAATATTATTAAAAATTATCAAAGTTAGCGCCGATCGTACGGTCGGTGTCTACGTTAACGATTTTCAGCTAAAATTAGCTAGATGGACTTAGTTGGCAAAAGTAAAAATATTTAGGACTTAATTGACAAAATTGACAGGTTTAAAATTGAATTGCCAACAGTGCAAAGAGTTTAAGACTTCTTGGACAAATTTTTCCTTTCCTAGCCACAACTTTAATCAGGAAAGTGTATCATGTATATTTTAAGACAATCTTGCATCCGATGAAAATTCAAGTAGGATTTCCATTCTTGATCTTGATTCCAACACGGAGACAATCTTTATTCTTGATCATGACTTTGACATGGATACAATTTCCGTATTTTTTTCACATACTTTATTTGGGTTGGATTTTATTCATAAACTCAAACTCGAGAGATATTTTAATAATTTATTTGTTCTTCCTTTATCTCGTTTCTTACTCCAAGTCGATGATACACCAATTTCATCTATATCTTCCCTAACTGCTGCCCAATATGATTATCTTTTGATGATCCGCACACCTAATGTCATTTGCACTATGATCTAAATGTTTGCCAGAATATGCAATTAGGTGAGAGGTCCCAACAGAAGGCAATGTATAATAGCTACGGCAATGCAATTGGCTCTTCAAAAGTCACGGCAAGGCCCGTGATGCACAGGTCTTGAGTATTGCTATGATGTTTCCGAGTCAATCTTAGCCATAAATTTCTTTTGTTGGCGTTTATACCGATTTAGAAGAATAAGATAAATCAACCGTGGTCCTTGGGAAATCTTAAATTAAGATCCATGACAAAGCTTCTTCGAAAGTCAATAGAAGGCAATGTCTAATAGCTACGGCAATGCAATTGGCTCTCCGAAAGTCACGGCAAGGCCCGTGATGCATGGGTCTTGAGTATTACTATGATGTTTCCAAGTCAATCTTAGTCATAAATTTCTTTTGTTGGTGTTTATACCGATTTAGAAGAATAAGATAAATCAACCGTGGTCCTTGGGAAATCTTAAAGTAAGATCCACGACAAAGCTTCTTCGAAAGTCAACATAAGGCAATGTCTAATAGCTACGGCAATGCAATTGGCTCTCCGAAAGTCACGGCAAGGCCCGTGATGCACGGGTCTTGAGTATTGCTATGGTGTTTCTGAGTCAATCTTAGTCATAAATTTCTTTTGTTGGTGTTTATACCGATTTAGAAGAATAAGATAAATCAACCGTGGTCCTTGGGAAATCTTAAAGTAAGATCCACGACGTTGAAAGTCAACAGAAGGCAGTGTATAATAGCTATGGCAATGCAATTGGCTCTCCGAAAGTCACGGCAAGGCCTGTGAAGCACGGGTCTTGAGTATTGCTATGATGTTTCCGAGTCAATCTTTGTCATAAATTTCTTTTGTTGGTGTTTATACCGACTTAGAAGAATAAGATAAATCAATCTTGGTCCTTGGGAAATCTTAAAGTAAGATCCATGACACAGCTTCTTCGAAAGTCAACATAAGGCAATGTATAATAGCTATGGCAATGCAATTGGCTCTCCGAAAGTCACGGCAAGGCCTGTGATGGACGGGTCTTGAGTATTGCTATGATGTTTCCGAGTCAATCTTTGTCATAAGTTTCTTTTGTTGGTGTTTATACCGATTTAGAAGAATAAGATAAATCAACCGTGGTCCTTGGGAAATCTTAAAGTAAGATCCACGACACAGCTTCTTCACTTTATGAAAATTTGTTCAGATTTTCCACGATAAAGCTTCTTCACTTTATAGAAAGTTCTTAGCTTCTTCAATATATAGAAAGTTTTTCTCAGATTTTCCACTATTGTGTGAATATTTAACAAAAAGAAAAGAAGTGACATTGTGTGGGGTTTCCCTCTTGTTAAATCCTAACTAGTCTCCTTTTTTTTTTTAATGTGGAAATTTATATTTCAGGCTTTTTTCCTGATTCAGAGGAGAGTTTGGTTTCTGCATCTTGACTACGAATCGCTCTCCACTGTCCATCCCCAAGTTGATGCACGAAATAATTGGACACTGGTAATGTTGCGGTAAAGCAAATTTAAGTCAGTTACAAGCTTCCTAAATGAGCAATGTTCCTCTGATTTTAGGATGAAGACATGATAGTCTGGAATAAGAAGTTACTATTTTTGGATTCAGCTTTCTTGCGTAGAATCTTTCGAATGTTAATTTCCGTGCCAGCGGTGGTCCAACAATGGTTTAGTAGAATTAGTCTTGCACAATTCTGGTGATGTAATCGGGTGTGTTTGATTTCACAATTAAGGATTGTTCCGATACTTGAAAACATTTCGCATTCTTTACTTCCACGCTGCCAAGGATGAAAGATCACTTGTCTAATAATGGAGACCCTAACTCCAAGCAACTGTCGATGGTCCAAAAGAAAATACTTGTAATCATGTTTATCTTGTACAGTTTCATCCTCATTTGCATTTAAAAGTCGTTCAATGAAGTCATATTATTCACGAGAAAATCTGCCCGCAAAATGCATCTCGAGCATTGTTGATCAATAAATACTTGGAGGATACTAGCGAGCCAAAATCAGTAGCGGCAGAAAAGAACGGGGAAGGAATTAGAGATGGAAGCAAATGGGTCTAGTTGCATTACAAGAAGAAGCGATTTGACCTACTTTGGAATCTTGGTATCACAGCCACTCCTAACTTTACTTGTTCCTTGAGGTGCTGCCGCTTCCAACACGCTGCATGCATGCTTTAATCAAAAGCCGTCTTGATCGGCAGAGACTTTCTTTGATAATTCAGGGGAGAATTGTCCAAAAAGTCCTAAACCTATTGCAATTTTGCCAATTTAGTCCTAAACCTTTCAATCTTGCCGATTGAGTCCTAAACCTTTTGTTAGTTTGCCAATTGAGTCCATCCGGCCAATTTTGGCCGGAAAATGCTGACGTGGACGCCGGCGGTGCCACGTAGGACTGTCGGCCGACATGGACAATTTTTAATAATATTTTAAATTTTTTAATTTTTTTAATTTTTTTAATATTTTATGTTTTTTCCCTCTTTTTTTTTTTTTTTTTTTGGCTTTCCCTTGCCCTTTTCCGGTGGTCGGCCACGGTCGGCCCATCGGCCTCGCCCGCCACGGGCGAGGCCCGGCCCGGGCGAGCCCTCGCTCGGGCGAGCGTCGGCCTCGCCGGGGCCAAGGCGGCCTCACTTGGCGTTGCCGTCGCCCGGCCGGGCCTCGCGGATCCGGCGAAGGGAGCCCTCGCCGGGGCTCACCCTCGCCCGGGAGCGTCGGCCCTGCCCCCTGGCCGGCCGGGCGTCGGCTTTGTGGCGTGGCCAGCCGTCGCCCTGCCCGGCCGGGCGAGGGCTCCCTCGCCAAATCCGGCAAGGCCGGCCCTCCTTGGGGGGCCTCGCCGTCGCCCCGCCGAGCCTCGCCCTGTGGCGGGCGAGGCCGGGCCGACCTGTGGCCGGTGGCCAGCTGTCGCTTGAGGCCGGTGGCCGGCCACCGGAAAAGGACAAGGGAAAAAAAAAAAGTGAGGGAAAAAACAGAAAATATTAAAAAATAAAAAAAATTTAAAAATTTAAAAATTATTAAAATTGTCCACGTTAGCACTGGCAGTCCTACGTGGCACCGCTGGCGTCCACGTAAGCATTTTCCGGCCAAAATTGGTCGGATGTACTCAATTGGCAAACTGACAAAAGGTTTAGGACTCAATCAGCAAGATTAAAAGGTTTATGACTAAATTGACAAAACTGCAATAGGTTTAGGACTTTTGGACAATTCTCCCGATAATTCAGGGACCACTTGGGTCAGATATGTTTTTTGGAAAATCAAAGGGCATGTCCACATTGCTTAATTAACTGTGCAAATGCTTTTCAGACTAGACATCTTAAAGGATTTCAGGCGAAACACATGTAAATCAACAGCATGAGCCCAGTGCAAGTCTTTCGGAATCTATTTCTTTAGCTTAAGGAAGAACAAATCAGCGCCTACCTTGAAATTAGGGGTCTTAACATATAATTATTATAATCACACGCTCAAAAAAGTCTTGCGTAAATAATGTGTGTGATTCCCTATAGACGTTGATCGATAATCACGTCTGAAAAAGTTATGGTAGGATACATGAATAAATCACATCATGGAAACTTTTATTTTCCATCTTTTTGACCGTTGCTAGTGGCCTATTTTCCTGGTGAAACTTTAACGTTTGGTCCTTATCTTGTTTCTTTTTAATTTTATATGGATAGGTTTGAGTAAATTTCGACAACTTTTTCGGTTGTGATTCTACCAAAAAAAAAGAAAGATAGTGAAGTCCTAATTTTTTTCCTATTTTTTAATATATATTTGGTTTGTGGAAAAAAAATGAGAATGGAGATATTGAAAATCATTTTTTTTTTCATTTTAGGGTAAGAAAGAATGAAAATGAAAAACATTAACATTATGCGAGATTTAATGAAAACTCACCTTTCTTATTTTCATTCACATATTTTTTCCTATTATCTACTTTCCCATCAATGTTTTCTTTTTCTTACATAGCAATGAAGGCAAAAATTTTCATAGACCTCACGGACTAAATATATCTATACTTGATGTTGGTTTCTATTTACAGATTTTCGTTAGGATGAACATTTATTAGCCATAGAAAAATAGATCTACATCTAAATGTCTCGTGCAAGTAATATTTATGGGCATTTTTGCCGTGTTGAGGGCTAATTCATAATAAAAATTGTTGGGTTCAATCAAATGCGACTATTGATCCAATAATAATGTTTGTCAATCAACGTCTAATCACCGTTAATCATTCAACCTCTTTTATGATTATGCCATGGTTTTTTCCCACGGCCTTGTAGAAAGGCTCGAGGGTCTACTATGGCCGATTTTCCCGAGGAACTTGGGATGCAAATTTCACAATATATGAACAAAATAATCTATGATGATGCATAACTATCATATCTCTCCTTGTATATTAAGAATAATATTTTATCTGGTTTGAGAGAAATAGAGAAATTATACCTCATAAACTAATGTCAATTCCCCAAGGAAAATAAATTATCCAGACCTCATGCGCTGTTACTCCTCATAAAGTTACATGACACGCAAATCCTTAGTTAATCCTGCATCCACATGACTGCATTTTCTGACCGAAAAAAAAAGAAGACTCCATTCTGACTAGTGACTATCACGCCAAAAACTAAAAGTCTCTTCCGTTTGTATTCGAAGTCCAACTTTCCTGTAAATTCTCCGGTTCACATTTGACTTTGAAGACTTAGAAAGTAGACCTTGGCGTGTGGCACATTATCTTTTTTTTCCTTTTATAATTGTATCCGTCTCAAAGTAGCCCACAAGCTACTAAATTCTTAATTTAATATTTAATGATTATCTCATTACAAGGAAAAAAAAAACGACCACAATAAGTGACTAGTATCGCTGTGCCAAACGTATATAGGAAATGCTAGACTTCCAGTAATTGGGTGTTTAACAAGTATCTTGTTAATTAAATGCTTATAAAAATAGGTACACAGTGTGCGATAAACACCTTCCTAATTAGGACTAATCGGTTCGCAGTCTGGTCCCGTTCCGAAGTGAAATTGGAGGACCAGTTCCCAAATTTCAAGACCGGGAACCGGACCGACCAGTCCTGAAATCGGGAATCGGACCGATCGACTAGTCCGGTCTAGTGGAATCAATAATTTTTTGTTTAGGGACAACAATAAATTACAAAAACCCTTACCAAAAAAAAAAAAAAAATTACAAAAAGGAATCTTTTCACGGACCGGAACGCTCTCTCTGGTAATTGCCCAGAATTGGTTGGTCTAGTCTAATCCGGTCCAAGCGGTTCCCTTTGCACACCCCTATTCCTAATGGCATGTAATGTAACTTTATTATTTTTTTTTTTATTTTCTTCTTGAAGGTTTCATAATGGTAAGATAATACTTTCTGGTCAATTTTATCAATTGCAGTGGCTGTACATTTGCTTTGACAACACATTGTTAAGTCTCTCTCTCTCTCTGACTATGATTGCAAATTGCAATTACTTGTTCTGATTATACAGATTGACACTCAAATACAGGAACGTCGCGGAGCCATTTGAAGAAACCATTGTAATCTTTTCTCTACCTTTTTTATGATTCTTCTTACTAAATAAATTATAGAGAGTTTGTCCATTTATGTTCTGACCTTATAACAAGTTTTACTCTTTTCCATATCGAATGCAAAAAGGAGGCTTGCGATGACAACGGTTGCAATGAAATTACATAAATCAATTTCTTGAAATTCTATTTGACAGTATTCAACTGCTGATAATAAGGTTCTTATAAAGTTCTGAGTTGCTAAGCTGTTTAAAAGGATGATATTTTTATTAAAAAAAAAAAAACAAATACTCCATTTTGACTAGAGACGACCACGCCAAAAACTAAAAGCCTCTTCCTTTTGTATATAGAGTCCAACTTTATAATAATTTCTCCGGTTCATATTTAGCTTTAAAGACTTAAGAAAGTAGACCTTGGCGTGTGGCCCCCTATCTTTTTTTCTTTTGTAATAGTATCCGTCTCAAAGTAGCCCACAAGCTATTTAAGTTGTAATTTAAGATTTAATGATTATTTCATAACAAGAAAAAAAAAAACCTGACCAAAACAGGTGACAAGTATCGCTGTACTTTTCCAAGCTTATATAGGAAATGCTGGAATTCCGGTAATCGGGTGTTTAATAAGTATCTAGTTAATTAAATTCTTATCAAAATAGGTATACGGTGTGCGATAAACATCTTCCTAATGGCATGTATTTATAACTTTATTATTTTTTATTTTCTTTTTGATGGTTTCATAATAGTAAGATAATACTTTCTGATCAATTTTATCAACAGCGGCTCTACATTTGCTCTAACAACCGCATTGTTAGTGTCTCTCTCTTTCTGACTATGATTGCAAATTGCAATGGCCCGTGCAGATTATACAACCTGACACTTAAATACAGGAACGTCACGGAGCCATTTGAAGAAACCATTGTAATCTTTTCTCTGCCTTTTAATGATTCTTCTTACTAAATAACTTATAGAGAAGTTTGTCCATTTATGTTCTGACATTACAAGATTTTACTCTTTTCCATATCAAATGCAGGAAGCAGGCTTGCGATGACAACTGTTGCAATGAAATTACATAAATCAATTTCTTGATTCCAGATTTCGCTTAATCTCACTATAGTAATTATGTAAATATCTAACAAAAATAAAAGAAGCTGAAGTTCAAAAGTCATTTTATCATTGATAATAATTGTTGGATGCCTCCTGCTGTGTACTCTGTTCATTTTAATGAAGTGACAGAGTTTGGAATTGCATTCTTGTAAAATCCTAATTAGTGTCCTCTTTTATTGGATATTTATATTTCACGCATTCTTGTTCAGAGGATTCCTAACTCACAGGAGAGTTCGTGGCTTCTGTAGCTTGACTAGGAATGGCTCTCCAATGCCCATTCCCAATCTGTTGTGCGAAATAACTGGAGATCGGTAATGTTGCAGTAAGGCAAAGTTAAGTCAGTTACAAGCTTCCTAAATGAGCAATGTTCCTCTAATTTCGGGACAAAGACATGGTACTCTGGAATCAGAAACTCCTGCTATGGATTCTCGCGTAGAATACTTCACAGGTCAATTTTCGTGCCCGCTGCAGTCCAACAATTGTTTAGTAGAATTAGTCTTTACTCAATTCTGGTAATTTAATTGTGTGCCCGATTCCACAATTAAGGACTGTTCTGATACTTGTAAACATTTCGCCTTTTTTATTCCATTCTCCTAAGGATGATAGGCCACCTTTCCAACTGATGGAGAACCGTAACTCCGAGCAACTGTCAACGGTCCACAAGAAAATACTTTCAATCATGTTTAACTTGTGTGGTTTTGTTCTCATCTGCATCTAAGTGTCTGAAACGAAGTCAAGTTATTCATGAGGAGCATTTTGGACCGGCAAAATGCATCTCGAGCATCCTTGATAGATAAACATTGGTGGACAAACCCAAGCCAAAATCAGTAGAGGAAGAAAAGAATAGGGAAGAAATTGGACATGGAAGCAAATGGGTCAAGACCGATTCCAAGCGTGAGTGGTTGCATCATAAGGAAGTGTAATTTGACGAACTTTGTAATCTTGGTGTTACAGCAACTCCTAGCTCACTTGTTCATTGTGGTGCTGCCACTTACAGTGCGCTGCATGAATGTTTTAATCAAAAGCCGTGTCTTGATCGGCAGCGACTTTCCTAGGCGAACATAAGCCCAAACTATGTTACGTTCAATTACTACTTGGGTTAAATATGTTTGCTGAAAATGAGAGGACATGTCAACGTTCCTGAATCAAACATAGCCATATATATGCATGGCAATAGCAGAATCCTAAAAAATTGATCAGTCGATCCTTGATTTCAGTTATCATTTTGGAGATGTAGAACTGCCTTCATCCGCTGCCTCATTACAATCTCAAGCTGAGAGGACGCCTTATGGTTTCATACTAAAATTGTCAAAAGACAAACTCGGCTTTATAGACTTCTTAAAGGTTTTCACATATCCATATGCATTGTGTATGCAAATTTCAGTTCCTTGGAGATATAAGTCGATATCATCCTGAAAAATTCACTTATTCATATGTTTGTCGGAGCATCCACGAACAGCCAGGAACATCAATGAGGGCTGATCTACTCCAACAATTGAAAGCATCAACAATTCATCAACGGTGTATAAATAAATAACAAGAAAGTTGGGTAGAATGGAGTCTTGTGGTTGAGCCACATTATCAAAGCTGCACTCCCTTCCACTTCTCTACATTGATTAGATAAAAAAAAAAAAATCTTAATTACTTATTTAGTATTGATGTTCCTAATAAAAAATTTTAAAATTGGTTCATGTAATATGTAAAGAGGTCATTTCTCACGAGCTAAATATGTTGAACAATTAAAATGTGAAATCTTTGAATATCAAAGATAAAGCAGCATGCATTCCTATTTATTGTGTATTAGCTAGAAAAGTTTGCAATATAAAGAGGTCATCATTAATTATATATGTTGAGTAATAAGAGGTTACTCAGTTAATTATGTTTAATAATAAAATAATAATAATTGTTGAATTTTTTAATTAAAAATGTGTAATTTCTTATGTATCGGTGGTTGCGGCATGTGGTGAAACTTCATGTTTGTGATGTGGCGTTGTAGGCCAGATTATCATTGGTGAAACTTTAGTGGCTCATCAAATATTATATAACACAACATTTTATGATATGTTATAATCTATAGTTACATATAAGTAAGAGTTTTGCATTAATTGTGTCAAAATATGAAAAACAGTCAATTCTATGGTACGTGCATAAAATGGAGTTTTGTCAACATATATGATTATTACATGTGTAGTGAATATTAGACGAAAAATGCTGGCGAGGTTTTGATGCTTCTGGTATGTCTGGGGCTAAGAAGAATTCTGCACCTCTTGGAAATTGTTGGGAGTAAAAGTTCCAATCACAAACCTATTAAATTTCTCGTTTCTTTTTTGGGGAAGAAGGGTAACGATTTTAGCATTTAACTTCTTTGCTCTTTCTATACTAGATAAATATATGACGCCACTTTGATGGAAATCAACCAGTACGATGACTCAAAAACAAAAAGAATAAGAAGAAATAACCAACCGAAATAGGCTGCAAGTATCACCGGTAAATATTACAAGGTCCTAGGCTGGCAATATGTTCTTCATTGGACTTCCACACAGCATATTAATCACTAGTAAATATAACTACTGAACGATTCTTTACATTCTTTACATACATACATATATATGTATATATATATAATTAACTCATCAATGGGTAAAGTATTTTAAAAGCAGCTAAATTATGCTAGAGGACTAGGAAACGACGGGTTTTGGAAGTGGACAGCTTAATATGATGTATTCCTGTAGTTAATAGATAAGGTCAATGGAGACTAGCGATTAATATTCTAGTGGAAAATCGAAATATTATCATAATCATAATCCAGTGCATAATTCTATTAACGTGGACGTGAAGGGGAAGCTGATGATCCTTTGGGTACTCTTTCTATGTACCTTTAATTAGTTAATGCGCAAATGCTTTTCTGATTAGACATCTTAAAGGACTTCTGAGTGAAGTACATGGATATCAACAGCGCGAGGCTAGTGGTCTTCCTTTAGCTTTGTAAATTGCGCGCCTCTTGGAATCTCTTTCTTTAGCTTTTTCTTGGATTGGTCAAAGGAGGAGCAACTCAGCAACCACGTTGAAATTAATGGTCTTCCCATATAATTATTATAATCATACACTCGAAAATGTCTTGCTTAAATGATGTGTGTGAAACTTATATTATCACGTCTAAAAATGTTATGGTAGGAAACCTACACAAATTATATTATGAAAATTTTCATTTTCCATCTTATTGACTGCCATTAATTTGCTATTTTCTCGTAGAAAGTTAACATTTAGTCCCGATTTTCTTTCTTTTTAATTTGACGTGGACATAGGTTTGAGTTAATTTGAAAACTTTTTCAGTTGTGATTCCACCAAGAAAAACGTGAAGATCCATTTTTTTTTCCATTTTTCTAATATATATTTGGTTTGTGGAAAAAAATTGAACCAGAATTGAGATATTGGAAATCATATTTATATTTTAGGCTAAGAAAGAATGACAACAAAAAATATTTACATTATGAGAGATTCAACGAAAGCTCGCTTTTCTTATTTTCATTCAAATATTGTTTCCAATCATCTACTTTTCCCGTTGTTGTTTTCTTTTTCTTACACGGCAATGAAAGCAAAATTTTTACAAACTTTAAGAACTAAAAATATTTATACTTGCTGTTGGTTTCTATACATAGATTTTCATTAGGATGAACATTTATTAAAACTATAGAACAATAGGTCTACATCTCATTGTCTTGTGCAAGTAGCATTTATGGGCATTTTTCCCATGCCGTCGGCTAATTCACAAAAAAGTTATCGAGCTCAATCAAACGAGACCGTTGATCTAGTAATAATGATTATCGATAAATGTGTAACAATCATTTTCAGTCGTTCAACCTCTCGTAATGAGCTCAGTAATTTTGCGGTGGTTTTTGCCCATAGCATTGTAGAAAAGCCTGAGGGGCTACAGGGGGCTACAGGGGCTGATTTTTTTTCGATGCAATTTCGACATACTTAAAATCATTCATCTATTGTGATGAGTATCTTTCATCTCTCTCCTTGTATATTAAGTACAATATTTTATCTGGTTCAAGTGAGAGATAGAGTAATAATACCTCATAAACTAATGTCAATTCCCCAAGGAAAATAAATTATCCGGACCACATACACTGTTGCTCCTCATAAGTTAATTGACATGCGAATCATTCGTGAAGCCTACGTCCAAATGTTTCCAGTCCATGCTGACAAGTTATATCCATCCCGAAAACTAGAAGTCTCTTTCGTTTGAATTTAGAATCCAACTTTTCTAATTTCTCCTTTTTCACATTAACTTTAAAGACTCGGAAAGTTAGAAAGGAGACCTTGGTGCGTGCCACACTTTCGTTTTTTCTTTTAAAGTAGTATACGTCCCAAAGTAGCCTACAAGCTATTAAATTCATAATTTAAAATTAAATGGTTATTTTGTATCAAGAAAAAACCAAAATAGATGACAAGTATCGCCATACTTTTCCAAACTTATATTGGAAGTGACAGACTTTTTATGATTGGCTGTTTAACAAGAATACTGTTAACAAGATAATTATTTTAAAAAAATCATGAATTTATTGTACATATATCATTTCAATCCTCAATATTTCAATTTTGTCAATTGAGTTCTAAACATTTTTCATGATTTGTCAATGTTTGGTTTCTACAACTTAACTAGGAATTGCTCTCCAATGTAAATTTGATGTATGAAATAATTAGATATGGGTAAGAAAGCAAAGTTAAGTCAGTTACGAGCTTCCTATATGAGCAATGTTCCACTATTTAGGGACACGGATATGGTAAATCTGGAATAAGAAGCTACTGTTTTTGTATTCAGCTTTCTCATGTAGAATCATGGAAGGTTAATTTCCACGCCAGGAGTGGTCCAACAACGGTTTAGTAGAATTAGCCTTACTCAATTCTGGTGATGTAATCGTGTGTGACTAATTTCACAATTAAGAATTGTCCCAATACTTGTAAACATTCGCATTCTTTACTTCCACACCGCCAAGGATGAAAACCACTTTTCTACTGATGGAGAGTAGTAACTCCAAGCAATTGTCGATAGTCCACAAGAAAGATACTTGTAATCATGTTTATCTTGTACAGTTTCATTCTCATTTGCATTTAAAAGTCGTTCAATGAAGTCAAATTATTCACAAGAAAATCTGCCCGCAAAATGCATCTCGAGCATTGTTGATCAATAAATACTTGGAGGATAATAGCAAGCCAAAAACAGTAGTGGCAGAAAAGAACGGGGAAGGAATTAGAGATGGAAGCAAATGGGTCCTAGTTGCATTACAAGAAGAAGCGATTTGACCTACTTTGTAATCTTGGTATTACAGCCACTCCTAGCTTTACTTGTCCATTGGGGTGCTGTCGCTTTCAGCACGCTGCATGCATGCTTTAATCCAAAGCCGTCTTGATCGGCAGAGACTTTCCTTAATTAACTGTGGAAATGCTTTTCAGACTAGACATCTTAAAGGATTTCAGGTGATGTATATTAGCTACGGCAATGCAATTGGCTCTCCGAAAGTCACGGCAAGGCCCGTGATGCATGGGTCTTGAGTATTGCTATGATGTTTCCGAGTCAATCTTAGTCATAAATTTCTTTTGTTGGTGTTTATACCAATTTAGAAGAATAAGATAAATCAACCGTGGTCCTTGGGAAATCTTAAAGTAAGATCCACGACACAACTTCTTCACTTTATGAAAATTTGTTCTCGGATTTTCCACAATAAAGCTTCTTCACTTTATAGAAAGTTCTTAGCTTCTTCACTATATAGAAATTTTTTCTCAGATTTTCCATGATTGTGTGAATATTTAACAAAAAGAAAAGAAGTGATTGTGTGGGGTTTCCTTCTTGTTAAATCCTAACTAGTCTCCTTTTTTTTTTTTAAATTATATGTGGAAATTTATAAATCAGGCTTTTTTCCTGATTCAGAGGAGAGTTTGGTTTCTGCACCTTGACTAGGAATCACTCTCCAATGTCCATCCCCAAGTTGATGCACGAAATAATTGGATACTAGTAATGTTGCGGTAAAGCAAATTTAAGTCAGTTACAAGCTTCCTAAATGAGCAACATTCCTCTGATTTCAGGATGAAGACATGATAGTCTGGAATAAGAAGTTACTATTTTTGGATTCAGCTTTCTCGCGTAGAATCTTTCGAAGGTTAATTTCCACGCCAGGGGTGGTCCAACAATGGTTTAGTAGAATTAGTCTTGCACAATTCTGGTGATGTAATCGGGTGTGTTTGATTTCACAATTAAGGATTCTTCCGATGCTTGAAAACATTTTGCATTCTTTACTTCCACGCTGCCAAGGATGAAAGACCACTTGTCTAATAATGGAGTTTAAAAAAAGAAAATTTTAAAATTTTAATTTTAAAAATTTAAAATTTTTTAAAAATAAGAAAATTTTAACAATTTTAATTTTAAAAAATTTTTAAAATTTTTTAAAAATAAGAAATTTTAAATATTTTAATTTTAAAAATTCAAAAAAATAAGAAAATTTTAAAAATTTTAATTTTAAAAAAATTAAAAAAAAAAAGGGGTGGGGAGGTCGAACGGGCGCCGAGGGCCGAGCCCTCGCCACCGCCGCCTCCCGCCGTCGCCGGGAAGGGCCGGCGACGGAGGGGGAGGGTCGGCGGGGTCGCGGCCCCCGGCCGACCGACGGCAAGGGCTGCGACCCTCGCCCCAGATCGGGGCGAGGGCTTGCGGGCCCTCGCCGCCGGTCGGCCGGGCCTCGCGGCCCCTAATCCGGGAGGGCTCGCGGGCCCTCGCCGCCTCCCCCGCCGCCGGGAAGGGCCGGCGACGGAGTGGGAGGGTCGGCCGGGTCGCGGGCTCGGCGGGGGCCGGTGAGGCCGGCCGACGGGCGACGAGGGCCCGCAAACCCGCCTGGGATCTGGGCGAGGGTCGCGGCCCTCGCCGTGATCCGGCGAGGGCTCGCAGCCCTCGCCGTCGGCCGGCCGGGGCCGGCGACCCCGGCCGACCCCCCCCCTCCGTCGCCGGCCCTTCCCGCGACGGCGGGAGGCGGCGGCGGGAGGCGGCGGCGGCGAGGGCTCGCCCTCGCCCGCCCGTTCGACCTCCCCCTTTTTTTTATTTTATTTTATTTTATTTTATTATTTAATTTTCTTAATTTTTTATAACTGTTAAATTTTTCTTAATTTTTAAATTTTTCTTAATTTTTAAAATTTTTTAAAATTTTCTTTTTTTTTAATTTTTGAATATTTTATAATTTAATTAATTTTTATATTATTATTTACACGTAGACACGAAACGGCGTCGTTTTGCGTTTCTCCGCCACGTCGGCCGTGCAAAACGACGCCGTTTTGGACTAAACTCGCCGGAAAATTGCCACGTCAGCCATTTGGCCGGATTTTTTGGGAGTGGCACTTAAGTGTCCCATTTTGCTCCGATGATGGCACTTAAGTGTACCATTTTAAAGTTATGGCACTTAAATGTCCCGGCGTGCCAAGTTATGACACTCCAGGTGTCCCAACCTCCTAATAATGGACACCCTAACTCCAAGCAACTGTCGATGGTCCACAAGAAAATACTTGTAATCATGTTTATCTTGTACAGTTTCATTCTCATTTGCATTTAAAAGTCGTTCAATGAAGTCAGATTATTCACGAGAAAATCTGCCCGCAAAATGCATCTCGAGCATTGTTGATCAACAAGTTCTTGGAGGATAATAGCAAGCCAAAATCAGTAGCAGCAGAAAAGAACGGGGAAGGAATTAGAGATGGAAGCAAATGGGTCTAGTTGCATTACAAGAAGAAGCGATTTGACCTACTTTGTAATCTTGGTATCACAGCCACTCCTAACTTTACTTGTTCCTTGAGGTGCTGCCGCTTACAACACGCTGCATGCATGCTTTAACCAAAAGCCGTCTTGATCGGCAGAGACTTTCTTTGAAAATTCAGGGACCGCTTGGGTCAGATATGTTTTTTTGAAAATCAAATGGCATGTCCATATTGCTTAATTAACTGTGCAAATGCTTTTTAGATTAGAATCTTAGGCTACGTTTGGTCGTTCGGATTTTTAATCAGGATAGGACGAAATAGGATATGATATGAAATCCTGAGATTTTTTTTATATTATGTCCATTGTTTGGTGAATCACAGTATTAAAGTCGGATATATTCACATCATATCATGTACATTTTTTTTTTATATATATAAACGACATATCATTGTAAATGAACCTAAATGTTCATAAATGGAGATGGTGAAAATATCTGATAACATTATTCCTTAATTTATTTTTATTTTATTTTTCCTTTGTTTTATATCATTTTCTTTATTATTTCTTTTTTTCCCCTTTCATCATTCTTTAATAAAATTTTATCAAATAGTAAACTGTACTAACATACATAAAATACAAAAATACCTAAAATATATAATAAATATAAATGTTTAATTTATAGATTGAATGTTTATTATAAGATATAATTAAAGTTGAATATATAAATTAAAATAAGATTAATTAAAAATAATTTTTATTTTTTATTTCTAATTTCTTAAATTAGAATTCAAATATTATTTATTTTGAAATATAATTTTAATTTTGTTAATTTAATAAGTTTGTTATTCGAGAAAAATAACTTTCCTATTATGGACATTATAAATCCTATCCACTTTTATCCCACCTTCCCCATGAGATAATTTTATCTTGTCTATATCTCTCTTATATCCGACTTTATCCTGTCTTGAGCGAGCATCAAACGTAGGATAGGATAAATCATATCTTATCCTGAATTTTATCCCGATTGCTAGTTAACATTTAGTCCTGATTTTCTTTATTTTTAATTTGACGTGGACATAGGTTTGAGTTAATTTGAAAACATTTTCAGTTGTGATTCCACCAAGAAAAACGTGAAGATCCATTTTTTTTTCCCATTTTTCTAATATATATTTGGTTTGTGGAAAAAAATTGAACCAGAATTGAGATATTGGAAATCATATTTATATTTTAGGCTAAGAAAGAATGACAACAAAAAATATTTACGTTATGAGAGATTCAACGAAAGCTCGCTTTTCTTATTTTCATTCAAATATTGTTTCCAATCATCTACTTTTCCCGTTGTTGTTCTCTTTTTCTTACACGGCAATGAAAGCAAAAATTTTCACAAACTTTAAGAACTAAAAACATTTATACTTGCTGTTGGTTTCTATACAAAGATTTTCATTAGGATGAACATTTATTAAAACTATAGAACGATAGGTCTGCATCTCATTGTCTTGTGCAAGTACCATTTATGGGCATTTTTCCCATGCCGTCGGCTAATTCACAAAAAAGTTATCGAGCTCAATCAAACGAGACCATTGATCTAGTAATAGTGATTATCGATAAATGTGTAACAATCATTTTCAGCCGTTCAACCTCTCGTAATGAGCTCAGTAATTTTGCGGTGGTTTTTGCCCATAGCATTGTAGAAAAGCCTGAGGGGCTACAGGGGCTGATTTTTTTTTTTTTGATGCAATTTCAACATACTTAAAATCATTGATCTATTATGATGAGTATCTTTCATCTCTCTCCTTGTATATTAAGTACAATATTTTATCTGGTTCAAGTGAGAGATAGAGTAATAATAATACCTCATAAACTAATGTCAATTCCCCAAGGAAAATAAATTATCCGGACCACATACATTGTTGCTCCTCATAAGTTAATTGACATGCGAATCATTCGTGAAGCCTACGTCCAAATGTTTCCAGTCCATGCTGACAAGTTATATCCATCCCGAAAACTAGAAGTCTCTTTCGTTTGAATTTAGAATCCAACTTTTCTAATTTCTCCTTTTTCACATTAACTTTAAAGACTCGGAAAGTTAGAAAGGAGACCTTGGTGCGTGCCACACTTTCGTTTTTTCTTTTTAAATAGTATACGTCCCAAAGTAGCCTACTATTATATTCATAATTTAAAATTAAATGGATATTTTCTATCAAGAAAAAACCAAAATAGATGACAAGTGTTGCCATACTTTTCCAAACTTATATTGGAAATGACAGACTTTTTGTAATTGGGTGTTTAACAAGAATATTGTTAACTAGACAATTATAAAAAAAAAAGTCATAAATTTATTGTATATGTATCATTTCAATCCTCAACCTTTCAATTTTGTCAATTGAATTCTAAACATTTTTCATGATTTGTCAATGTTTGGTTTTTACAACTTAACTAGGAATTGCTCTCCAATGTAAATTTGATGTATGAAATAATTAGATATGGGTAAGAAAGCAAAGTTAAATCAGTTACGAGCTTCCTATACGAGCAATGCTCCACTATTTAGGGACACAGATATGCTAAATCTGGAATAAGAAGCTACTGTTTTTGTATTCAGCTTTCTCGTGTAGAATCTATGGAAGATTAATTTCCACGCCAGGGGTGATCCAACAACGGTTTAGTAGAATTAGCCTTACTCAATTCTGGTGATGTAATCGTGTGTGAGTAATTTCACAATTAAGAATTGTCACAATACTTGTAAACATTCACATTCTTTACTTCCACACCGCCAAGGATGAAAACCACTTTTCTACTGATGGAGAGTAGTAACTCCAAGCAATTGTCGATAGTCCACAAGAAAGATACTTGTAATCATGTTTATCTTGTACAGTTTCATTCTCATTTGCATTTAAAAGTTGTTCAATGAAGTCAAATTATTCACAAGAAGATCTGCCCGCAAAATGCATCTCGAGCATTGTTGATCAATAAATGCTTGGAGGATAATAGCAAGCCAAAACCAGTAGTGGCAGAAAAGAACGGGGAAGGAATTAGAGATGGAAGCAAATGGGTCCTAGTTGCATTACAAGAAAAAGCGATTTGACCTACTTTGTAATCTTGGTATTACAGCCACTTTTAGCTTTACTTGTTCATTAGGGTGCTGCCGCTTTCAACACGCTGTATGTACGCTTTGATCCAAAGCCGTCTTGATCGGCGGAGACTTTCCTTAATTAACTGTGAAAATGCTTTTCAGACTAGACATATCAAAGGATTTCAGGTGAAACACATGTAAATCAACAGCACGAGCCCAGTATGTGTCTTTTGGAATCTCTTTCTTTAGCCTTTTCTTTGATTGGTCAAAGGAAGAGCAAATCAGCACCTACCTTGAAATTAGGGGTCTTCCCATATAATTATTATGATCACATACTCGAAAAAGTCTTGTATGAATAATGTGTGTTATTCCATTAGTTGATAATCACATCTTAAAAAGTTATGATAAGACACATGTATAAATTATATTATGGAAAATTTTATTTTCCGTCTTTTTAACTGCCGCTAATGGGCTGTTTTCCTGGTGAAAATTTTAACGTTTAGTCCTTATCTTTTTTCTTTTTAATTTTACATGGATAGGTTTGAGTAAATTTTAAAAACTTTTTCAGTTGTGATTCTTAAAAAAAGGAAAAAAAAAAAGATAGTGAAGACCTAATTTTTTTTTTTCCATTTTTAAATATATATTTGGCTTGTGGAAAAAAAAATGAGAATGGAGATATTGAAAATAATTTTTTCATTTTAGGCTAAGAAAGAATGAAGATGAGAACTTTACCAAAAAAGAAAAAAAAAAAGAATGAAGATGAGAATATCGTTTCCAATTATCTATTTTCCCATCAATGTTTTCTTTTTCTTACAAGGCAATGAAGGCGAAAATTTTTAAGACCTCATGGACTAAATATATCTATGCTTGATGTTGGTTTCTATTTACAGATTTTCGTTAGGATGAACATTTATTAGTTATAAAACAATAGATCTACATCTAAATGTCCTGTACAAGTAATTTTTATGGGCATTTTTGCCATGTCAAGGGCTAATTCATAATAAAATTATCGGGTTCAATCAAGCACGACTGTTGATCCAATAGCTGATAATGTTTGTCGATCAATGTCTTACAATAACCGCTAGTTGTTCAACCTCTTTTAATGAGTTTAATATTTTTGCCGTGGTTTTTTCCCACGGCATTGTAGAAAGGCCTGAGGGTCTACTGTGGCCGATTTTCCCAAGGAACTTGTGATGCAAATTTCGCAATATATGAACAATATAATTTATGATGACGCATAACTATCATATCTCTCCTTGTATATTAAGAATAACATTTTATCTGGTTCGAGAGAAATAGAGAAATTATACTTCATAAACTAATGTCAACTCCCCAAGGAAATAAATTTATCCGGACCTCATACACGTTTACTCCTCATAAAGTTAAATGTCACGCAAATCCTTTGTGAATCCTGCATCAAAACGACTCCATTCCCTGACCCAAAAAAAAAAAAAAAAAAAAAAAAAAAACAAATACTCCATTTTGACTAGTGACGACCACGCCAAAAACTAAAAGTCTCTTCCGTTTGTATTTAGAGTCCAAGTTTGTTATAATTTCTCCGGTTCATATTTAGCTTTAAAGACTTAAGAAAGTAGACCTTGGCGTGTGGCGCGCTATCTTTTTTCTTTTGTAATAGTATCCGTCTCAAAGTAGCCCACAAGCTATTAAAGTTGTAATTTAAGATTTAATGATTATTTCATAACAAGGAAA
Organism: Eucalyptus decipiens; assembly: GCA_014182575.1. Taxonomy (NCBI): domain Eukaryota; kingdom Viridiplantae; phylum Streptophyta; class Magnoliopsida; order Myrtales; family Myrtaceae; genus Eucalyptus; species Eucalyptus decipiens. Next base: position 59,064,145 of record CM024614.1, on the reverse strand, counting down.
AAAAAAAAAAACCCGACCAAAACAGGTGACAAGTGTCGCTGTACTTTTCCAAACTTATATAGGAAATGCTGGAATTCCGGTAATCAGGTGTTTAATAAGTATCTAGTTAATTAAATTCTTATCAAAATTGGTATACGGTGTGCGATAAACATCTTCCTAATGGCATGTATGTATAACTTTATTATTTATTATTTAGTAAGATAATACTTTCCGATCAATTTTATCAACAGCGGCTCTACATTTGCTTTAACAACGCATTGTTAGTGTCTCTCTCTTTCTGACTTTGATTGCAAATTGCAATTGCCCGTGCAGATTATACAACCTGACACTTAAATACAGGAACGTCACTGAGCCATTTGAAGAAACCATTGTAATCTTTTCTCTGCCTTTTAATGATTCTTCTTACTAAATAACTTATAGAGAAGTTTGTCCATTTATGTTCTGACATTACAAGATTTTACTCTTTTCCATATCAAATGCAGGAAGCAGGCTTGCGATGACAACTGTTGCAATGAAATTACATAAATCAATTTCTTGAAATTCTATTTGACAGTATTCAACTGCTGATAATAAGGTTCTTACAAAGTTCTAAGTTGCTAAGCTGTTTAAAAGGATGACATTTTCATTAAAAAATTTCCTTTGCAAGGTCCTAAGGTAGAATAAGAGTATAATAAACATTTTTGATATATTATCTACATATTTGTATTTTGTAAAGAACTGAATTTTTACTGCTTACTTGTCCATGGATTATGATGAAAGTGAAGATTAAGGAAGAAGTATGTATTTCCTGTTCATAAATTCCTTTTTTTTCTGAATGTAATGGGGATTTGTTCGTTTCAACAAGTAAAAAACGAAAATGACAATTTTTTTTTTGGTCGGAAAAGTAGATACTTTCATTCATATATTCGAGGAATACAAGAAGACGACAAGTAAAATTCCGAGCACAAAATTTCCGAAAGAGCTGGAGGAGGATTAGCCATCCGTTTTGAGGGAGTGATTTTGTTCGTTACCCTTCGCTAACCAATCGGCCGCGGAATTGGCTTCACGAGGGCAATACACCACCCGCATCACACTTGATTGGGCTAGGATTTTGTTGCATTGGCGAGGATGGTCTGCACATTCCGGGGTGCTCGGCCCACCCATAAGACTTTGTACTGCTGTCAAACAGTCAGACTCGCATAGCACTTTCTCTACTTCAACTAGTTCAGTTCCATCTTCTTCCACGTGCGAGGGCTTTCTCTGTTGCAGAAACTCCAGTCCCTTCAAAATAGCTAGGGTTTCGATCTGCACTGCTGAAGAGACTCGGGTATCGCTGACGAAGCCATCCACCACCTATCCGGCGTGATTCCTGAGTATTCCGGCGACTGATCCAACCGGTTCGCCTGGTATCCACGAGCCATCGACGTTTAGTTTCAGAGTTCCTCTGTCCGGTGGTCTCCATCTTCTCGGTAGGTGTGAGTCTGTGGGGTTCTTAGCTTCGCTTGTGTTGTGCCATCTTCTGAAATTTTGGAGATTTGCTTGTGCGAGGTCTACGATTGTGTTCGGATCTGGCTGTTTTGCTGTGAAGATGGTACCGTTGCGGGCTTTCCATATAAACCAGAGGATCATCGCCACTAGTTCCTTCTCGGATGAGTGGTATTTGCCTTCGAAGCTTTCCTTCAACCATTTATCAAACCTGGATATGTGCGTGGGTTTACACTCGAGATTAATCCGTGGGTCTGTCCAAATTTTCTTTGTCCATTTGCGAGGAGGAACGGGTGCTCGGTGGTTTCGGGTGTGCGTTGCAGAGCGAGCATATTGGGTCAGGTACCACCTGTCTTTTGTAGAGGTTTTCTCTAGTTGGTATTGCATTTTGACATATGCTCCATGCAAATATGCGCATCTTCGGGGGGATGGATAACTTCCATAGCTGTGTCCATAGTGTTCGAGGGGGCCGGAATGAAGTTGATGCTCTGTTTTGTTCTGTTTTTGACGTTTGCGCACACACCTTGTTGTATCCACTCTTTCATCGTGTACACCTGCACTTCCCTTTCCATACTAACTTGTCTTCGTGATGATTTGGGTTTAGAGGGATGGATAGGATTTCATTTGCCACTCGGTCTTCAAACAAGTTTTGAACTTCTGTTTCTTTCCATGCTCCGCTTTCTTCGCTGATAAGTTCTGCCACCATTTTAGGGTCGATTGTGTTTGCCGGCCCTCCTATAACTCCATATGGTAGCCATTTATCCTCTCGAATTCTGATTTGCTTGCCGTTTCCTACCCTCCATTCCACCTCTTTTTCAATCACTTCCCTCCCCATGAGAATGCTTCGCCAACCCCATGAGGGGCGCTGCCCTCTCCCTGCGTTCCATATATCTCCGTTAGGGAAGTAGACTCCTTTTAACACTCGCTCCATAAGGCCGAGGGTGATTGAGATAGCCTCCGGGCTTGTTTGCAAAGATTGCCTTGTTAAAAATTGTCAAATCTCGAACCCGAGCCCTCCTTCATCTTTCCTCGTTTCAAGACTTCCCACTTCTTCCAATGCAAACCATTTCTTTTGTCGTTTTGTTTCCACCGTAAAAGATGCAATTCTTCGTTCGATTGCTTTGCATATTGAGATGGGTATTTTAAAGATCGACATTGCGTATTGAGGCAGGGCTTGCACCACACTTTTAATCAGCGTTTCTTTTCTTGCTTTGGACAGAACTTTCTCTTTCCAGCCTTCCAACTTCATGTTTACCCGAGCTAGGATCCAAGCAAACATTTCTTTTTTTGATTTTCCCCAGTCCGTCGGGACTCCGAGATACTTTCCTGTTTTGTCGATGATCGGCACTCGAAGTTCTTGCGCCAGGTTTCTTTTTAGAGTTGGAGGACAGCCCCTGCTAAAGCAAACCCCTGATTTGTTGAGGTTGATCGCTTGACCCGTGGCGAAACAATACTGGTTTAGGACAGCAGCTAAATTTTGGCATTCTGTGATAGTCCCATTAAGAAAGAAGATAGCGTCATCGGCAAATAGTAGGTGTGATAGGGTAGGGCAGTGTCTATTTAGGGTTATTCCTGTGAGGCTTCCGTCTTCCATAGCCTTATGCATTAACCACGATAAGACATTCGATACCAGGATAAAAAGATAAGGTGAGAGAGGGTCGCCTTGCCTTAGTCCCCTTGATGGTCTGAAAAATTGCATTAGCTCCCCGTTAACCTTCACACTGAGAGTGGTTGTTGTGACGCATTGCATGATCAGCCCAACCCATCTTGTATTAAAGCCCATTTTCAGCAAGCATGCCTCCAAAAAATCCCACTCTACCCTATCGTATGCTTTTTGCATATCAAGTTTCAGAATGGCTTGGAACTTCTTTTTTCTCTTCTTGATCTGGAGTTGGTGTATAACTTCCTGCACTATTAATATATTGTCTTGGATTTGCCTACCTTGCACAAATGCACTCTACTCGGATGTGATAATTTCTGGGAGCCATCTCTTTAATCTGTTTGCCATCACTTTTGCAATAATTTTGTAGCTGAAATTGCATAGGCTTATAGGTCTGAATTGGGATATGCTTTCTGGATTTTTGACCTTCGGTATTAGTGAGATATGTGTTTTATTGAGGGTGGGATCGATGATACCTATCTCAAAGAAGGTTTGCACTAGCTGGATAGCTTCATGCTTTACTTCCTCCCAAAAGTGCTGATAAAATTGCCCGTTTAGACCATCGGACCCGTGAGCTTTAGTTGATCCTAATTGGAAAACAGCTTCTTCGACTTCTTCTATGCTCACGTTTTCCGGGAGATGAGCATTAATTGTCTCATTTTCGGGTGGGGCACCGATTTAGGACTCGGCTGGATATTCCTCGGACCCACGGATTCATATAGTGTTTGATAAAAGCCCTGAATATGTTGCTTGAGTACGCTCGGCTCCCTGCACCAAGTTTCTTCATTTATTTTCAGCATTACAATTCTGTTTCGCTGCCTTCTTTGTACCGTTGTGGCGTGGAAGTACTTTGAATTTTGATCTCCCCACTTGAGCCAATTTATGCGCGCCTTAGCCCCAGTATTTTTCTTCCCGTCTCCATAGCTTTTCTAGTTGGCCCTTCACTTCCCGATATTCCTCCTTGCTGCATCTTTCGGAGGTCTCGTTTGTTAACTCTGTTAAAGTCTGCTTTAGTTCCCTTATCCGTCGGGCAGCATTAGGAAACTTGTCTCGGCTCCATATAGCAAGTTCCTTTGTCACTTCTTGAACTCTGTTTGAAAAACTGTTTTCTGTTGAGGAGTTTTCAGTCCATGTTCGTTTGATTATCTCCCTGCAATCTGTTTCTTCCAGCCAAAAAGCTTCAAATCTGAATTGTTTTTTCCTTTTCTTGCTTGCAGGGTGGAGCGCAAGAAGAAGAGGGCTATGGTCTGAACCAACAGCTGGTAAAGCTTGTACTTAAGCGTTTGGGAAGGTCACCCGCCATTCCATGGTACATATTACTCGATCTAATCTTTTTTTTACCAATTCTGCTCCTGCCCTGTTGTTTGCCCAAGTGTAGGCACACCCTTTACTATCAACATCCATTAGGGAGCAATCGTTCAAAACCTCACGAAAAGCTGTTATTCTATAGTTGTCAGCCTCCTTCTTTCCCACCTTCTCCCAAGCGTATAATATTTCATTAAAATCCCCCATACATATCCATGGAAGTAGGTTCTGTGACCGTATCTCTCTTAATTTCTGCCATAAAAGTAGTTTCTCCCTATAGTTGTTTGGTGCATAAATGAAGGTGATTCGCATGTGGCTACCGCATATCGGATCCCGGCATTCCACATCGATGAAGGCCTTTATGCTGTTAATTACTCTTACGTCCACCTCTGCACTCCACATAAGTGCTAGTCCTCCTGCAATTCCTTCCGGGTTCTCTATGAATTTATTTGGGAATTTTAGACGTTTGATAACGCCCTCAACCTTCAACTCCTTGTTCTTGGTCTCCATTAAGAAGACTATGGTAGGCCTTTCGAGAGCAACTAAAGCTCTCAGCTCTTGGAACGTCAGGGGGTTGCCTAGCCCCTGACAGTTCCAGCTGATAATTTTCATGACGTCTTCGGTGGCTTATTAGGGCTAGCCACCTAAGCCCAATCGTTACCCTCCTTGACTATCTGAACAGGGGTATCCAGAAGCTCTGTTTCATCCACAAGCAGGATGGTGTTCTCTGTTTCTTTTTTATGTTTTTTTGCTTTCTGAGTCTTCAAGCCTTTCCTACTATTTCTAACCTCCCCTTGAAAGTTCTCTTTAGGGAGATCAATGCACATAATCTGCTTCCCTTGGTTTTTCTTGCGAGATCCGTTGCCAAGCCTTCGTTGTTGTTGTTTTCCGGATAACAATCTGCCCTTTTCTTTCCCCGTGCTATAGAAGCTCGCTTCTCCTCTTCTTTTCTAACCTCTTCTCCCATATCATTTTCTGCTACAGGCGTTTCAGGAATTATCTCTTCCGGGTCTGAATTTGTTTCAAGCTGGCCATAAAAAGCTTTCCAATGGGGGCTGTGATCACGCACTTCCGCCTTTAACCAAGGTCCGTACTTCCCTATCTTGTTTTCTGCCCATTTGGTCTGCTCATAGGGAATCTCCTCACAATCAGTGGCGTAGTGCCCAATTCTCCCGCAAGTATAACAGTAATGCGGTAGTCGTTCGTACTTAAACTCCACCCATAGCTTCTTCTTCCCTATATCCAATATTGCTCCCGATTTCAGAGGTGAATTCAGATCTATTTCTACTCTCGCCTTTCCTGCCTTTTGTGGGCCACTTCCACTGGTCTCCGTCTTTATCTCGACAACTCGACCCACTCTTCCAGCCAATCCAGCCACCACGTCCTCTCTAAACCATCCTGGTGGGATCCCTCCCATTTGAATCCAGAAGGCACAACGAGTATAGTCGTAACAGTGTTCTGGTACCTCTGGATTACACATTTTACAATGCCATAATTATATAGTTTTCTAACGACTCATATTGACTTTTTCACACGCTACCTGTCTGTGTGGACCAAATTAATGATGAATGACGTCCAATGAGGAGCAATGTGGAAAGAACAAGTCGATGTTGAGGGTGCTTCAGGGTGGCTCCTGGTCGTCTCGTGGTTCTTTGGAATATGAGTGGCTCTGTTTGCTTTGTGCGAAGTATTTTAGGTAGGTAGTGGAGATCATAGCATAAATTAACCACGAGGAACCACTTTTAAAGGGCGGATTTTGCCTCTGCTTTGTCCATGGAGCACGGAGATTCATCGGCATAACACTATCTCATCACGCAAGGTCATTTATTCGGTAATATCTTTGGGATGTGTCGAAGCGGTGATCTTTTGAGTCTCCATTTTATGTCATAAAGCTGCAGTCTCAATTTTAATCCCAACCAGTCAGGATTCTCACACATCTCCACCCTTAACACGGGGCATAATCTCGCTAAAATTCCACGAACCCCTTTCAATAATCACTATCAAAATTTGTGGGAATCACGGATTTACAGTTCGTGCATTATTGATAGATTTTTGGAAAATACCAAGAACACGGCATTATTAGTAAGGCTCAAAGTGCCATCCTTTGTTCCATCGTCTTTAGATATTAATTAAAGGTGAGCGAGGAATTTCTCTTTAGTTTGCATGGGGCCAAAGCTTTTTCTACTTTGTTTTGTTTTTTAGGTCGGGGCAAGGGGCAAGAAACTACTGAGTTATGAAAAAGGAAGAAAAGCTAGAATTCCACCCCCATCAAAAAGGAAAAAGGCTCTTTAATGATCCCTGTGTAAAAGAAAGAGGAAAAAAACAAAAAAGCGGTTCCATGATTTCTGAGCCAAAAAGTAAAAAGAAGAAAAAAGCGCGTCAAAAATCCGTCTAGAAAAATCGACACATTCTTATAAATCTCTTCACAATTTCCATTAGTACCAAACTTGCATCTCATTTCATTCTGCCTTGCTTTCATATTTACTTGCTTTCTTGAGCTTTGAGTCATGAAACTTGTAAGCACAAGTTTTGTGGAGTTTCAATCATGCCATTTTCTTCTTGGCATTGCTCTTGCATTGTGCTTTAACCAAGTCTCATCCATCACCAATGAAACAGACAGAATTGCATTGCTCACATTTAAGGCCGGCATAACCGGAGATCCTTTCGGTGTACTCAACTCATGGAATGATAGCATTGGGTTTTGCCACTGGTATGGCATTACGTGTGGCCGGAGGCACCGAAGGGTCACGGACCTAAACTTGTCATCACAAGGACTCTCTGGATCAATCTCTCCTCATGTTGGGAATCTTAGCTTCCTAAGGGAAATGCTGCTTCTCAACAACAGTCTTGGTCATGAAATCCCTCCACAAGTCGGGCAGCTGCGCCGTCTTCGTAGCTTACGACTAGACAACAATTCATTGGTTGGGGAAATTCCCAAAAACATATCGGGTTGCTCTAACCTTGTCAACCTCTATCTTCAAGGCAACCAACTAACTGGAGAGATTCCTAGAGAGCTCGGCTCCCTATTGAAGCTACGGATACTCGCTTCGGCGGCTAATAATTTGATTGGGAGTGTGCCTTCCTTCATTGGAAACTTATCTTCATTGGAGGTCCTTCATTTAAACATTAACAAATTGGGCGGGAGCATTCCCCAAGTTCTAGGCTACCGATGAACTTGCAAAACATTGGCCTCGGAAAAAACAGATTGTCAGGTACAATTCCATCTTCGTTACTCAATCTTTCTTTGCTAGCTAGATTTGAAGTTGGAGACAACCGGATAGTAGGGACTCTTCCTGTGAGTATGGGCCTCAAACTCCCAATTCTTAAATATTTAAGTGCCTTTGGCAACCAACTTGAGGGACCGATTCCCCCGTCAATATCGAATTCCACAAAACTAGAGCACCTTCAACTTGGAAATAACAAATTATCCGGGAGTGTGCCTTCATTTGATAATCTGCATGAGTTTCGGAGACTTGGAATCTTTGATAATCAGCTTGGAAGTGGAAAACCTAGAGACTTAAGCTTCCTTTGCTCATTGACCAACAACACCAAATTAACGGATGTGCTTATTTCAAGGAACGAGTTTGGTGGGGTGTTACCAAAATGCATAGGTAATCTATCTACTACTCTCATGCATCTTATAGTAGATGAGAATCAAATATCTGGCGAGATTCCAGAAGTAATCGGGGAATCTTGTCAACCTGGATGTATTGGGTATGAACCTCAACTATCTTACAGGTGGTATACCCTCAAATTTTGGAAATCTACAAAATCTAGTGAAACTGTTCTTAAGTGGTAACAATTTGCAAGGGACCATCCCATCTTCTTTTGGAAATCTAACCAAGTTGATTAAACTATTTCTTGATGGAAACAACTTTCAAGGGCAAATTCCTTCCCATCTATCAAATTGTCAATCTCTTAATCTTCTTGATTTGTCTAATAACAATCTCAGTGGTGCCATACCCCCACAGCTTATGGATCTCTCATCATTAGCGATCATTTTGAACTTGTCTCATAACCATCTGACTGGGGTTCTACCCATAGAAGTTGGCAACTTGAGAGTTTTGACTGCGTTGGACATCTCAGACAATTTGTTGGGAGGTGAAATCCCTAGTAGTTTAGGTGATTGCACTTCATTGACAACATTGAGGATGGGGGGCAACTTCTTCCATGGGTCAATTCCTCAATCAATCAGATCGTTAGGAGGCATTGAAGAGATGGATCTTTCACTCAACAATTTGTCGGGTCAGATTCCAGCATTCTTAGCAATATTTCATTCCTTGAAAGTCCTAAATTTGTCATATAATAAATTTAAAGGCATGCTACCATGCGAAGGAGTCTTTCAAAATGCTACCGGTACTTCCATCGTTGGGAACAATGAGCTTTGTGGCGGACTGCCAGAATTTCACCTCCCCAAGTGCATCTCTAAAGGCTCTACGAGCAGAAAGATCAATATAGTGGCACTATCCATTTCTATTATTTTTGGAGTTCTTGGAATATCTCTTATTCTGGCTCTTATATGTCTTTTTTGGTTGAAGAAGAAAGTAAGTAAACCAGTTTCAAGTTCGATAGATGATTCATGTCCGAAAGTATCTTATGGAACACTCCTAAAAGCAACTGATGGATTTTCTTCAATGAGTTTGATCGGTGTCGGAAGCTTTGGTTCTGTATATAGGGGGATACTCGAGGCTGACGGAACTATTGTTGCTGTGAAGGTGTTTCATTTAGTGTGTTGCGGTGCTTTGAAAAGCTTCATAGCTGAGTGTGAGGCATTAAAGAATATTAGACATCGAAATCTCTTGAAGATATTGACAGTTTGCTCAAGTACTGATTATCAAGGAAATGATTTTAAGGCCTTAGTCTATCAATTCATGGACAATGGGAACTTGGAAAGGTGGCTACATCCAAACCCAACATCATCTCATAGCAATGAGCTTCCAAAAAAGTTGAATTTCATTTGGAGGATAAATATTGCTATTGATGTTGCTTTTGCACTAGATTATCTTCATCACAGGTGCCACATCCCCATCGTTCATTGTGATTTAAAACCGAGCAATGTCCTCTTAGATGCTCAGATGGTCGCACACGTGGGCGACTTTGGATTGGTGAAATTCCTTGTTGGATCATCCCTTGATGTTGTTGCTAATCAAATGAGCTCAGTGGGTCTTAGAGGGACAATTGGTTATGCTCCACCAGGTAATCTCTCTACTTTCTATTCTAATGACATGTGCTCCACATTCTTTTTTTATGATTGGCCCTCTCAATTTTATCTTCAATGCAATCTAACTATGGTGTAGAATATGCAATGGGATGCGAGATCTCAAGAGAAGGCGATGTCTACAGTTACGGCATCCTCTTACTAGAGATGTTCACGGGATTGAGTCCCACCGATGATAGATTCGAGGACAACGTGACTCTCCATAGTTTTGTCACAGTAGCTTTGCCTGAGCGAGCCTTGGAAATTACAGATCACATTCTACTTCTAGAAAGAGAAAGTCATTTCGATCCCAATGGTCCTCAGCATTGGCTTTCGAAAAGCAATGAGATATTTCAAGAGTGTTTGGTTATTGTATATAATATTGGAGTGGCTTGTTCAAATGAAGTGCCTACAAGACGGATGAGCATAGACAGTGTTGCAAATCAACTGCAAAAGATTAGGGAAAAGCTCTTTGCATTGGGTTTCCTTGGACAGGATGAACTACCGCAGGTGACATGATAATTTCTTAACGTCTTCCTTGTCTTATTAGTTTTGCTTATGCTTGTGCAAATATACATTATGAAATGTGTAGCAGAGTAGCAAATCAATTGTGCATTTTCAATATAAGGTAATGATATAGCTAGTGCTAGTACCTAGAGGGGGTGAATAGGTATATAAACGATTTTTCGCACAATACTTAGACAATTGAGTAATTGCAGCAAATAACATTCAATCGTAAGACTCGGTGAATGAAAGAGAGAATTAAACACGAGGTTTATAGTGGTTCGGCTTGATTCAAGCCTACGTCCACTCTTCGCACCGAGCCAATCGGCTGGATTCCACTATGAACAAAGAGATGTTACGGCGTTGATCTTCCTTGACTTCGGGTGTAGATGAACTACCACACTCACTCAAGGTATCACAAAGTATAGACACTCTCTCGTATACAATTTCGCTCATCGTATCGACTAATAATCAAGGTGTTTCGGACTCGGAATTTCTCTATCGATCACACACTTGAACAACCGAGACGACTTCCTTTTATACTCCTTTATGCCATCATAACCGTTGGCACTTACCAAAGGAATTCCTCCAATCTACCCGTTGGACGGAATCAATCAAGAAGATCATCCGAGCTATTAAAGGAATCGACGATAGCCCATCAATCCCTGTTCGCCCATACAATCAGGATCTTGGTTTCCATGAATAGAACCTTCCAAGAATACTTCGTCGATTATCGGATCTTCAATTGATCTAGATACGAATCAAAGAATCCGTTGTATATGTCCAGCCAAAAGATCTTCTCCAGAGATCAAGATGAATTCCTTAACCATAATCCTCAGATTTGGATTTCCTTTGACACTGGATCAGATAGACTGTCAATGAGAATAATTTTGAGTCTTAAGTCTTGAGTCTTGAATCTTGAGTCTTTAAATATGAGTCTTGAGTTCTGAGTCTGGTGGTCGAAAGTCTTGAGACACAAATAACCGAGACTAGGACCGATGGAAATGTTTTGTCGCTTCAAAATCTTCTAGAGCGATTTCTCCAACAATCTCCCCTTTTTGATGATGACAAAACTTTCCCGTAGATTTGAACAACCTTGACCTGCAAAAACATTTCTCAAGCAATATGGCTATCTCATAAAGATTTAATAAACAACCAGACTCTGCATCCACAGAAAATTGGTTAGACTTTCATGAGTAATACCATATAACAATACTCGATATAAATGCCAACAGTCAAGCATCACAATCCCTGACCAAATTCAGTCCGTACTCAAGTTCACACAAGTCATACTCAAAAACTTAAAAAACTCACAAAACAAATTTAAAATCAAGGATTGAAAAAGATGGTTGGTTCAAATTTCTTCTCCCCCTTTTTGTCATCAGTAAAAAAAAAAGGTGAGAAAAGAGTCATGTCTGCTTGGGAATGCGCACGATCCGGAATTCTCCCATGGATGTACTATGCCTTCGAGCCTCTTCAAGTCTTCCCTTAATTTTGCTACCTCTTCTCCTTTGGCATTAGCTTGAATCTGCAGAGCGAGGTCTTTCATTCTCGTCTTCGGGAGTAATCGAAGATGCTTGACCAGCATTCTTGATGGCTTGAATTTCATAGTCCGAGCATAGATTTGTCCCCGCATTTCCGAAGAATATCAAGAATACGATGAAAATCTCGGAATTGTCGGTCCGCATACTAGCATTTACTTTCTCGGATGGAGTGAATGCAGATGATGGCGCTTCGTATGACCTTGCAGATTTGATGATGTATCATGATGATCTTCGAGGTAATGGAGAAGCATGAGGTGAGGATTTTTCTTGCTCCCCAACTCCCCCGTCTCTAAGACATCAAAATCTTGCTCGTCAACTCCCCCTGTCTCTAAGACATCAAGATGGGTGGAGTGATGATCATGCTCTTCCGTTCCTTTTTCTCATTCAGCAGCAGACTTTTCTTTCTCTTCTTCTCCTTCTTCTTCATCTTCTTTTTCTTTCTCTCTCTCGATCTTCTTCTTCTTGAGCTTCTATCTCTTTCTCTCTCTCGCTCTTCTTCTTCTTCATCCTCTTTCTCCTTTTCTCGCAGCTCTTCTTCTCTTTGCTCGCATCAAGTTACGTTGATCGAGATACGTAACGTCTAGTCCTTACCAAAGGGGAATAGAGTGATCTTCATCGTCTTCTTCATCCTCCAAGATGAGAGATCTCTTCTTTTTGGATGGAGCACGAATGGGCTCCTTCCCTTTTCTCTTTGATGCGAAGAGAGCGGAGTTTTCACCTTGAACTTTGCCATTTCCTTGCTAAGTTCTTTTAGACGCATCTTCGTCAACATATTCAAACCTACCACCATTTTATCGCACGGTCTAACACGAGAGTGTGTGGTAGTTCGATATTCATGTGTCGAAGATCTTTGTCACAAGATTCGGATAAGGCAATTGTCCCTTGTTCTTTGACATTGCTCGGTACATATGGAAGAGAATGGTATGAGGCGAGAGAGAACTTCTTCCCCGAGTTGATAGCATACATCAATTTGGCTTCCGAATTGGATACATCAGTCTTTGATGTAGACTTTGGCCTGATGCAATTGATCACAATTTTGTGCAGCACAATATTGATGGCATTCATCTTCGTGTAGATAATCTTCGCCTCTGTATCTCTGTTTTTGACAAGATCCGAGTAGCACGAGCAATCGAGACTTTGATTGGTTGATAACGACCTCGTTCAACACCAATTATGTCCGCCGGTATGTCCACATCAATCACATAATCCCGATCTCGAACACTTTGAATGATATTCTATTCGCATCAAGAAAACTTAGATTCGAATAGAAATAAGCGATCAAGTGTGCATAACCATCGTAGTATCGATTGCAAAAGCGCTCAAGTTGAAGCGGTTCGAACTTTTCCCTTAAGTTCACATTAATTGCATCCAGAAATCAAAATCAACACTCCGGGGTTTATCACTCCTCGTTTCAACGGATCAAGAACGGCTTCTCCGATCATTCGATCTAAACAACTCCATCTTCTTTCCCTTCACATTTGCAGCAATGCCCATTCTTGGTTGAAAATCACTAAACATTTTATCATCTTCGTTCCCCTCATTAGGAATCGGTCCTGAAACACGAGGGTCACTTGGAATGTTCGCAAGTGATTCTTCAGCCTTACCTTTGGGAGCAATTCCCAATTCCTCCATTCGCTTCAAAAATCTGTACTCATTCCCATAATTCTTTTCTCTAAGAAAAGCATCTATATAATTCGAGGAGAACCGAAACCTTCAATGCACGATAGAGCATGTAAATAAATGAGGGTTTTTGTGCTCTCACCGGTTCGACGTCCTCTAGAATGACTTCCTCTCGATGATGACCCGCACCTTGTGGGGTAGATGGTGAGTGATGAGGTGGAGAGGGAACGGGACTCTGTTCTTTGTCTTGACAAATCATCTTCCTCGGTGAGATCGAAGTGCGTAGGTCCCTCTTTCATTCTCTGTGGACCCCCGCTTGCTATCCTTGACGACTTTCTCGAAGAAGACATCTTTTCTTGTCAATGGAAGATTCCTTCACTCGTTTTCCCAAGGAAAATGACAACTTTCTCGAGTATGGAAACGAAGTAGAAAACGGGGTTGAGAGAAGAATGCCTTTTAGGGTTTTGAGAATCGAGTAAAAAGTGAAAACTGTGTATATATAACTCAGTTTTGAAAAGGCAAGAGCAATCGTTACAAAGAAAGGTGAACAGTCGTCTTTCTTAAAATAATAACTGCCATTTTACAAGAGATTATCCCTTTTTGAAAAGGCATGTTTACAAAAATTAAAGATTGTATCAATCAAATATAAGCGAACGAAAGATCGTACCTTTTCGAGATTAAAAGAATAACTTACGTCTATACAATGAAGGTCGAGTCCGAGAATTCGAGTGCGAAGTATAGCGTCTCGAAGGATAGAGTCGATTGATGTAGATTCTTCGGACTTTAACTTCTTCAAGCTTCAAAATGTTGAGTCCGGGTACGGATAAAATCGAATTGATTTTTCTCCAATGGCTTTGTGAATATATCCGCTAGTTGACTTTTTGAATCAACAAATTGAATTGAGATTTCTCCATTTTGAATATGATCTCTAATAAAATGATGTCGAATCTCTATATGCTTTGCTCTTGAATGAAGGATTGGATTTTTGGTGAGGTTGATTGCGTTGGTGTTGTCACATCGATTTCGTGCATGAGTCTTCAATCCCAAAGTCTTGTAGCTGTTGTTTTATCCATAGAATTTGCGAACAGCAGCTTCCAAGAGCTACATACTGCTTCGTTGTAGAGAGAGCTACGGTGCTCTGTTTCCTTGAAAACCAAGACACGTTTCGCTTCCAAGCAAGCGGCGGGTTCTGAAGTGCTCTTTCTATCGACTCGCAACCAGCTAGATCGGCTCGAATATCCCGGAAGATTGAAGTCTCCCTCTTTAGGATACCATAGACCGATGCTTGAAGACGAGGCAACGTATTTAATAACACGTTTTGCAGCCTTGAGATGAGATTCTCTAGGATCGATTGAAACCTAGCACAGATGCAAACACTCAACAAAATGTCGAGGTCTAGAGGCGGTAAGATAAAGAAGTGAACCGATGATGCTTCGTACGGCTTTTGATCAACTTTCTTCCCTTCTTCATCTTTGTCTATTTTCAACGAACTTGACATTGGTATATCAGTCTTCTTGCAATTTTCTAATCCAAACCTTTTGACAAGATCATTAGCATATTTTTCTTGACAAATGAAAGTACCTTCCTTCAATTGCTTTACTTGAAGACCAAGAAAGAATGTTAATTCTCCCATCATACTCATTTCAAATTCATCCTGCATAGACTTTGAAAATTTCTTGCACAGACTTTCATTAGGGGATCCAAATATGATATCATCCACATATATTTGAACAAGTATAAAACTTTTGTTTTCCTTTTTAATAAATAAAGTAGTATCAACTTTACCTTTAACAAAACCACTCTTTAATAAGAACTTACTTAGTACGTCGTACCAAGCTCGAGGTGCCTGCTTTAAACCATACAGAGCCTTTTTTAGTCTGAAGACTGAGTCTGGCTTCTTTGGGTCTTCAAACCCTGGAGGTTGTTCCACGTAAACTTCCTCATGGATAAATCCATTTAGGAAAGCGCTTTTGACGTCCATTTGGAATAACCTGAAATTTTTATAGCAAGCAAATGCAAGTAATAGACGAATAGCTTCTAACCTTGCCACGGGAGCGTAGGTCTCATCATAGTCTATTCCTTCTTCTTGCGTATATCCTTTTGCCACGAGTCTTGCTTTGTTTCGTACGACTTTTCCTTTTTCATTCATCTTGTTTCTGAACACCCATTTGGTTCCGATAACAGTTTTACCTTTTGGTTTAGATGACAGATCCCAGACGTCGTTTATGTTGAACTGTCTGAGCTCTTCTTGCATAGCTTCAATCCAGCTTTCATCAGATAGAGCTTCTTCTATGCTTTTTGGTTCAATTTCAGAAATAAGAGCTACGGCACTAGACTCTTCACGCCTTTTGGATCTGGTGCGGATTCCTTCATTAATTTCTCCGATAATGAGATCTTTAGGATGACTGGATTTATGCTTCCGATTCTGATTGATTTAACTGGTTGAAGACCTTTTTCTTTATCTGAGTCTTCATGAGTAGCTTGATGCTGATCTTCCAGAATTTGAGAAGCTTCTTGAGTTGTAATCTTTTGAGGGTCTGGAACAGGTTCAGACTCTTCATGCTGAGTCTGACTGGATTCACCTTGCATAGAGTCTTGGAATTTGACATTCATTGACTCTTCCACAGACTGGCTCTTCTTATTATAGACTCTGTAGGCTTTGCTTGATGTAGAATATCCAAGGAAGATGCCTTCATCTGATCTTTCTTCGAACTTACCAACTTGATCTTTTACATTTTTCAATATAAAACATTTGCATCCAAAAACATGAAAGTATGAAACAATAGGCTTCTTTCCTTTGAGTAATTCATAAGGAGTTTTCTCCAGAATAGGTCTTAGAAAGACTCTATTGATAATATAGCATGCTGTTGAAACAGATTCAGCCCAAAATCGTGAAGAAATTTTACTTTCAATTAACGAGTTCTAGCCATTTCTTGAAGAGATCGATTCTTCCTTTCCACCACTCCATTCTCGCCGAGGAGTATATGGAGAAGAGAATATATGTTTAATTCCGAGTCATCACAAAATTTTGTAAAATTTTGATTTTCAAATTCGCCTCCATGATCTCTGTTCTTATGCTTGATATAACACATCCAATTTCATTTTGAATCTTTTTAGCAAATTTTTCAAAATACGAGAATGTTTCAGACTTATTTGCAAGAAAATATACCCAAGTAAAACGGGAGTAATCATCTATAATTACTAGGCAATATTTCTTACCTCCAATACTGGGTTGGTTGGTCCGAATAGATCCATATGCAACGGCTGCAATACATGATTAGTAGAGACATGATTTATAGACTTGTATGAATCTTTTACCTGCTTTCCCGAGAATGCAAGGAGTACATAGATTGGTCTTTTGATATGACAATTTTGGTAGACCTCGAACAAGCTGTTTTGATGAGATTTTGGCCAATTGCTTCATATTGACATGGCCGAGCTTTCTATGCCATAGGTTTGCTTCGTCTTGTATTGAGATTAAGCAATGCGAATCATTTGGTTTTACGTCTAGGAGGTAGATATTTCCATGTCTTCGACCTTTGAAAGATCGAGTAGAGTCTTTACCGATTCAGAACATGTTCCTTCTTGGAAGAAAATCTTGAATCCGGTATCACATAATTGACTCGATCTTTGAGAAGATTGTAATTGAGTCCTTCTACTAGCGAAACATTGTTTATTGTGAGATTTCCAATTTTGACAGTTCCAAATCCCACAATATTTCCTTTGCTGTTTCCTCCAAATGAAACTTTTCCTCCGTTTACTTGAATAAGCTTTATGAAGCTATTTGAGTCTCCCGTCATGTGTCTTGAGCATCCGCTGTCAAGATACCATTTTATCTTTTTCTTGACGGAGACCCGCATTCAAATGAAAATCTCAAGCTTTCTTTGGTACCCAAATTTTCTTGGGTCCTTTGGTGTTAGCAGAATAATCATTATAAGGCCATGCTTTCTTAACGAGGCTTCCAAATCATATGACACTCTTTTTCAAAATGATCCTTCTTGTTACACTTTGAACATCTTAGAGCATTTCGACCTCTGATTTTACAAAAACTTTCTTGAAATGATTTTTGTAAGCCTCTTTCGATGGTCTCTTCTTAATTCTTTCTTTTACTTTAGGAAAATCAATCAATGGAATTGTTTCTGCTGTCATTCCTAGTCCAGACTTATTGAAGTAAGGTCTTTGAATTGAAAGAACTTTTTCAAGTTTTTCAGATCCTATTGAAAATTTCCTTGAAATATTTGATAAGTCAGTTTTTAGAAAAGTATTTTCTTTTAAAAGATTATCTTCTTTTTCTTTAAGAGTAGAAACGTTCAAATCTAAACTTTTGATTCTTTCTTCTAAAATGTTTTCTTTTTGTTTTAAAGCTAAGTTTTCCTTTTTAGTTCGGAAACTCTTTTAAGAGAAGTCTTAAGATTAAAACACAGTTCATCAATATATTTAGAGACTTTGACAAGAATTTTAAAATCACTTACCTCAAATTCACTTTCGAGTCGATCCAGACCGAGTCCGAGTCCGATTGTGCCATCGGACACAGATTGGCATATTCATCCTCACTTTCTTCACACTCAAGTATCACTCCAAGTTTCGGCTTTGAGTGCTTTTCGAAACTTTTCAGCTTTTCCTTTCTTCTTCTTGAGTAAGAGGACGGTTGGTCTTATGTGTCCCTTTTTCTTACATTCGAAACAAACTACATCTTTGTTTGGTTCCTCATCATCAACAGACTTGGATTGCTGTCTTTGAAAATTTTGTTTCTTGGAGTTGAACCTTCTTCCTTTTCTATTCGTTTTCGAACCTTCTTATCATAAGAGCAAGCTCCTCATCGTCCAGATCATCTTGAGAATCTGCATTATCGAATCATCATTTGATTTCAATGCAATAGATTTCTTACCTCTTGGATCTTCGTCTTCATTGATTCGTTCCACTTCATAAGACTGAAGAGTTCCAATCAGCTCATCAACGAGATAGTGGCATAATTCTTTGCGTCTCTCTTATCGAAGTCTTTATATGATTCCAATCCTTAGAAAGTCCACGCGGTAGCTTGTTCACTTTCATGGGATCAGAGATCTTTTGTCCTTGGTTCTCAAGACCATTGACAATATCTCGTAAAAACGACTAAACATGTCAGTTATAGGTTCTCCTGGTTTCATTTTGAAGGATTCATATTGACCAAGGAGAATGTTGATTCTAGTCTCCTTCACTCGATCTGTTCCTTCATAGGTGATATGTAATCTGTCCCACACTTCTTTTGCTGTAACACAAGAAGATATTCTGTTATATTCGGTTGGTGACAAAGCACAATATAAAGAGTAAATTGCTTTTGCATCGAGTGCTTGTCTCTTATTGATTTCTTCCGAGTCATTCCACCAGTCTCAATTGTTTCTTTTCCTCTTTCGAAACCGATGCAGCAAGTAGGAGTGATCCCTTTTCCACAACGTCCCATTCCCAGGATCCTTTGATCGCGAAAGGCTTTCATCTTGTTCTTCCAGATGTTGTAATCCTTTCCATCAAAGTAGGGAGGTCTGCAGTATTGCTTTGCCCTTCCATCAGCCCCTGGTGCCAAAAGCATACTAGCCATGGATCTTTTCTTTGTGAAGTAAAACACTTCAAATAAAGTAAGAACACGAGCTCGATACCAATTGATATAGCTAGTGCTAGTACCTAGAGGGGGTGAATAGGTATATAAACGATTTTTCGCACAATACTTAGACAATTGAGTAATTGCAGCAAATAACATTCAATCGTAAGACTCAGTGAATGAAAGAGAGAATTAAACACGAGGTTTATAGTGGTTCGGCTTGATTCAAGCCTACGTCCACTCTTTCGCACCGATGACCAATCGGTGGATTCCACTATGAACAAAGAGATGTTACGGCGTTGATCTTCCTTGACTTCGGGTGTAGATGAACTACCACACTCACTCAAGGTATCACAAAGTATAGACACTCTCTGTATACAATTTCGCTCAGACTGTATCGACTAATAATCAAGGTGTTTCAGACTCTGGAATTTCTCTATCGATCACACACTTGAACAACTGAGACGACTTCCTTTTATACTCCTTTATGCCATCATAACCGTTGGCACTTACCAAAGGAATTCCTCCAATCTACCCGTTGGACGGAATCAATCAAGAAGATCATCCGAGCTATTAAAGGAATCGACGATAGCCCATCAATCTGTTCGCCCATACAATCAAGATCTTGGTTTCCATGAATAGAACCTTCCAAGAATACTTCGTCGATTATCGGATCTTCAATTGATCTAGATACGAATCAAAGAATCCGTTGTATATGTCCAGCCAAAAGATCTTCTCCGAGAGATCAAGATGAATTCCTTAACCATAATCCTCGATTTGGATTTCCTTTGACACCTGGATCGATAGACTGTCAATGAGAATAATTTTGAGTCTTAAGTCTTGAGTCTTGAATCTTGAGTCTTGAAATATGAGTCTTGAGTTCTGAGTCTGGTGGTCAGAAAGTCTTCAGACACAAATAACCAGACTAGACTGATGGAAATGTTTTGTCAGCTTCAAAATCTTCTAGAGCGATTTCTCCAACAGGTAATAGTCATTCCTCATCCGTATATGTAATAAGGTAGCATATGCCCCATAGTGCAAGGACCTTAAGTAATATCGGTTAAAATTTGTCTCGAGTTTGAGAACATGGATACAACTCGACCCTAATCGAACCGTGGGATAGTCAAGCCATATAAAAAAAGTCGGAATTGAACTTTGAAAATGTATTAGTTGGAGAGAAGCAGTCGTTTCTTTTAGGAGATAATAGTTGATCATCATTCCTCATCTGCACAGATTATTGCACTTGCATGTGGCCCATGATGCAGAGTCTTGAGCATTGCTATGATATTTTAAAAAATCTGTCTGAAAAAAAAAGTTGAGTTCTTTTATCAGTATGAAGCTCATTAAGACGTATAAAATTGATTACCATCCGCTATTTTCAATTGATATCCATGATCAACCTTTTCCGATGAATGAATAGTTGTTCTTAGCAGTTTGTTTTGACGCAGTAACATTGTCTCCTTTTTTACTGAAAATTTATCCTTTCCCCTTGCAAATCCTAGCTTCTGTCCAGGCTTTCTAACTCAGAGGAGTGCTTGGTTTCTTTCTACAGCTTCGCTAGGAATCACTATGCATCGCTGAAGTTGTGCGAGACAGTTGGAGATGAGTGACGTTGCTGTCAAGCCAAGTATCTCTTTCAGATTCAGCTTCAATAAGCAAATGTTCTGTTTGTGAAGGAAAAATGATAGTCTGATTATGAATAGAATATATAGCTTTCTGATTCAGCTTCCTTGTATGCAATAAATCGAGAACAGATCCGAATAGATCTGGACGGTTGCTATAATGGTTTAGCTTAAGTAGTCTTATCCCAATTCTGATCACGCAATCGGTGCTACTTGTGTTTCTCCATTGGGGAATGGATCTCCAGAACTGCTAATCCTAATGTATGCCAGTTTCATTACTCTTGTTTTGCCAAAATTTTCCTTTTCCCGTTCATTCATATCTTTTCGCAATAGAACTTGTTCGATTGCGTTCTGTCTGCCATCAATTCTAGCCAACCAGAAATCACCAGCATGTACCATCATGTCCTCATCAAGGAGAAGACCAATCGGCTCAAGACGAGAATGAACTATATGTTATAGATGAAGCCAAATATTTGTTTTTATGGGTTTTTTTTTTTTTTTTTTTTGTCTTTTCTGTCAGATTTGCTTTTAGGTTAAAAGTGATATCTTTATATTAGCGATGGTAAGACCCTAGCTGTCAAGACGCCGAAAAAGAAAATAGAGAGGCAAGAAAAAGTGAGTTTTTTTCTTGATGGGGGTTCTCAATTTCTTTGTACCCTGATCTTGAGAGAAGATTATCGTTGTATTCCAATTTTTTTTCAAAATCTAATGGATTCGCAGAGTGCCTCTGCGCGGAGACGTAGCCCAGGTTTGGGTGAACTTCGATAACAAATTTTCTGGCGTGTTCATCTAATTTTGTTCTTTTATTACTATATTCTGTCTGGTGAATTGTTTGCAAGCGTTATTTTTGTGGAATCGACGTGCGATTTCGTAACACTATAGTCATTTCATTATGATTATGATGATGGACATAATCCCAGGCATGTGATATCGATGGTGATGCTCTCAGTCTCTGAATAGAAAACTCGTATTCTTCGTCTCGTCACGTCCCTCATTCCTTACTCAATCCTTTTGCAAGCTTCCAATGACCAAAACTCCACAAACAACTACCTCCAAATTGACGCCAAGATTGTTGACACATACCTGAACTAAGCTCGGCTGAGCATGGTGACCTGACCAAAATTACCTCGAAAGTTCATCTGTAGCTTTCAAAATGGCAGGACACGACTGGAAGAGAAATCTATGCTGATAACCACCAACACCGTTATTCCTAACGGCATTGCAAAAATTAGGCACCGACCAGTTTCCAGGTCATGCCTTCATTCTCTTCTTGGATAGCTTTCCAGGACACAACATTCTTGAATTGATATGCTTTTAACTAATGTCACGTTTGGGATTTAACATTTATTTCACGATTAGCTGTTACTTACTGTGCATAAGTCTACTATTGAGCACCTCAAGTTATATACAAAAAATACTAAACTAATTTAAATTTTTTCTATGATTGCTTTATTTTTAGTTTTTTTTAAAAAAAAAACTAATTTGCAAACTAAAACGTTAAACCGCCTTGAACTAGCTTTTGTTTGGTGAGGGTAATTTGAGTGCATTTCACTTGTGGTCACAGAGTTTTGGTGTATATCTTATGACGAAGTCATTGAACTTTCAATTTAATCACCCAAAATATTGAATATTCATCTTTTGCAATTAATATGTTTTGACAAAAGTTCGATACAAGCCAACATGCCTCATGAAATATAAGTGGATACCACTTTTTTTTTTTTTTTTTGGGTCCTACTTTGAACTTATTTGAATTGTACGCTAATTCCATATGTCGCATCAGCACTTTATGAAAAAATTGTTGAAATCTTGATAAGAGTACATTAATCCTGAAAAAAATGCACACTTCGTATAACATTGACGAAAGCTAAAAGTCCACTAAAATGTATCGAAGTTTACTGATGGAAAGCGAAAATTATTCAGTCATAAGTTGACACTCTTAAATATGGCACGCTCTGGCAAGTGAGGCTATACCCATCATAATCGTTGATCACGTGATTCTTACTCAATCGACGGCTATGATTGCACGGGGCCATAGACCCCAATCCAGACAACTCCTCTGGATGAACTCCTCAAAGCCGCAAGCTTTGAGCTTCCTGCCATCCTCCCTCACCAGTTTCACCCCCATCGGAGTTCTCTCATCAGAAGAACTCCACTCCCAAAGTCCAGGCCCCCTTTTCCCACCGCCTTCAGCGTCTTCTCCTCTCTCGTTTCTCCTGCTTCTCTCGGGTCACTCTCGCGCTTTCCATTCCCCAAAGTTCTAGCGCGTAAATATCGCGGTGCGGTTGGATCTGGGTTTGCCCTTTTTCTTGCCCAATTCAAAGTTCCATACCCACGGACGACGTGAGAGCTGACCTAAATTCTCCGTTTTTTTGTCTCGGCTGACATTTCTTGATTTGGTAACCGAGGATTTGGGTTTTCGAATTGGGTCGGAGGTCAGGATTATTTTTTTTTTGTTCCTAGTCTGGCGGAGAAGGAGGAGTAGTGTCGACTTGAAAGCTTGTGAATGGGGTTCTTTTTTAATTCTTAGAGTAGGTAGAATTTTGGGATTAGGGTTTCCAAGGGGCCAAATCTGAGGCCTTTCGATACTTTGGTGGTCTCTTTAGGTTGCAGAGAGTGGGTGTGGTTTTTGGCGGGATTGAACGGGAGGAATCTGGGGCTGCCGATCCTATTTGTCGATTGGCAAATTGGGTGGATTTTTTCGGTGGAAATTTTTTGGATATACCGAAAAGGTTTTCGCAGTATAATGTCTTGGGCAGGCCCTGAAGATGTCTATCTATCTACTTCCCTTGCCATCTATCTTGACAGTAAGCTTCTTCCTTCGATTAAGCCATGTATAATTGTGTTTTTCGCTTGCTATCATTGCATCTTGGCCAATTCCCTATTGCTTGCATATCTTAAGGCGGAATTGCACATATTAGGTTCAGGAAGTCTGATGAGTGAGTCCATTGGAATGCCTTTTGAGCTTGGTGTATTCTGGGAATGTCCTTTCTTTGTGTGTCTGCCAAGATGCTATTATCTATCGCGACTGTGTCTGTTGTCCTAAACTTCTTGTAATGATGCTTCAAGTGATTTATAAGGTTGAGGTCTTGAAGCAAGACCAGAGTGAGAGGAGGATTGCTGAGTTGGGAGTTGACTTTTCCTTGATATCGAGTTATCAAATGTGGTGTGGAAGAAATGCATTGCCCGAGAAAAGTGATAGGATGAGCTATTTTTCCCAAAGAGAAAAGACAAGTTGACTCGGATGAGTGAGCAACCACACATTCAACAAATTGGTTCATGGGACTTCTGCCTTTTTAATGCAAGCTCATGTTTTGCCAAATATGGCAAACACATAATTATACTTCATATTAATCTGTTGCTATGTTAACATGCCCAAGAAATTCTTTATTTTTTCCCTCATCGTCGTCCTAGTTGTCGTCTTCATCTTAATCATCTAAAAAACCTTAACCTTGAATTTTTGAAACTCTATCCCAACCTTCTATTCTCCTGACAAAGAAACATTATGAAAGATTATGCATAGACATCTTTATGTTGCTTTCAGCTTACATAAATTTTCATGTGCTGTCTAATGATAGGCTATCTCATTATACGATATATATATAAGATCCATCTGTATAGATATCATCATTTACATCCACCGTATGCTTTCTCTCAAGTGTGTTACTGGAAAAGTGATTTGAAAAGGTCTAAAGTGTTGTCTTCCCTTGTTTCATTAGACAATACAAAGAACCTGAAACGGCTTAATGTTGGATGTGATTGCTCTGAAGACTGATAAATTTTAACGACTGACACAAGTGAAGGTGGGAGTGAATACATAATCAAAGTGGAAATGGGACCGGCGCAGTGGTAATAAACAGAATTTCACCTCGTCCCTTGCGAAATTGTCACAATTCTGTCTGCGAAGCCACCTCTCGCTCAGTAGTCAAAATGCTTTGCCAGAGGCCCAGAGCCTTCCCCGTTGAGCATTTCTCGCACCCTTTTTCTTGGCTATGGCTATATTTCTAGCCACTGTTATTTTTCTTACTGTGAGCTTCTCAATTTGAGGTTTCACTTTGTCAAAAAGCAACCGTCTGTCTTAACAAAATTGGACATTCTACAAAAACAAAGCAAGGAAAAATGGCCGAAGGGCTATTATCGAGGGACAAAAAGTCAAAATGTAGTTACTTGGAAGTGCAAATTGTCGGATACGGTACCATAAATGAGTATCTAGAAAAGCAACGGCCTCCAATGGGTTTAAGACCTGAACAAACTCTAGGCGTTTAATTGTGATGATGGAGACAATTTGAAGCATGTGACATCATTAGCAATGCTCTCACTCTCTGAAGAGAAGACTCATATGTTTCTGTCTTGTCACTTGTCACGTTCCTCGTTCCTAACCCGACCCTTCCAGCTTCCAATGACCAAAACTCCATAAACAAAGCTCGGCCAGGCGCGGTGGCCCAGACCAATTGAAAATTCATCTGTAGCTTTTGAAAGGGCTTTGATAACTGGAAGAGAATTCTTGAAAGGAGTTGAAGCATTAAGAAGCTTATTTTCTAAGTTAAAACCATAACCCGGGAGGCAGGAGCTTAGCAACTAACTTCAGGCTAGCTTTTGTTTTGAAAACGTAATCATTAGAAGTTTTATGTATCTTAGGATGAGGTCGTTGTACTTGATTTTAAGTTTTTAACCACCCAATATATTGAATTTTTAAAATTTGCAATTAATATGTTTTGACCGGAGTTCGCAAATTTTTGTAGAAAATACAGACATGACCGCCATGTGTCAGAGTCTAAGTGGGGGCACCATATCAAATTTTCATTTCACTTTGAGCTGACTTGGACTGAACGCTAATGTCATATGATTATCACGTAAATCTAGAAATTATTTAGAATTCAATAAGAGTACATCAATTGCAAAGGAATGTTAATTTAGTTTATACATAAATGGATTCAAGTCCTCGATTAATTGTAAAATGGATTGAAGTTTACCAATTAAAAGTGGAATTTACTCTTCATAAGTGGACATACTCAAATGCGGCGCATCCTTGCAAGTGGAGCCGGATCCATCGTACTCGTTAATTTTGTGAGCCCACACACGTGGGTTCTACTCAATCAATACATACGGAAGTAATAGCTGGGCTAAGTTCTCAGTTTTGTTTCGTATGATGTGTCTTGATTTGGTATCAAAGGCATTGGGTTTTCGAATTGGGTCGGAAATCAGTTTTTTTTTTTTGGTAAATCTGGCGAAGAAAAGCAGAAAGTTCGTCGTGAGTTGGGTTTAGTATTATTAGAGTAGATAGAATTTTGTAATTAGGGTTTTAGAGGGGCCAAATCTGAGGTCTTTAGATAGTTTTGGAATTGATACTTTGGTGGGCTCTTTGGGTTGAAGAGAGTGGGTGTGGTTTGGGCGAGATTAAACGGGTGGAAGCTGGGCTGCTGATGCCATTTCTGGATTGGCGCGTCCTGGGGGATTTTTTCGGTGAAACTTTTCGAGATGCCGAAAAGGTTTGAGCTGTGTAATCCAATATATAACTATATTTTTCGCTTTCATATCATCACATCTTGGTCAATGATATTGTAGATAATTTCACGTCGTAGTGTTGTTATACCCATGCAAGTATTTCTCCTTTGCATGAACTATTGCATTACGTAAATTTCACTAGAATTTATCAAACACAATAACTCATATACGATAAATCGAGTCTGTTTGGAGTAATTTTTACTTTTAACTTTTCATTTTCCTCAACTTTTGTGGTGCACGTAGTTGGAGTGTTTTTTAGTTTTAAAATTTTGCAATTCTTTTAAAATTTATAATTTAAAGAATTTTTAAAAGTCCAAACAAACCCGCCCCAAAACTTACACAAGCCAAACTGATGGGAATCGGTTCAATGTAATAATGAGACGCTCTACGGGCCCAAGCTCAAAGAAATGCTTAGAATATTTCCAAGACTTGTGTCTGGAGAGAGTGAGGTTTTTTAGGTTTTTCATTTGGTCAGTTAATCTTGTTCACCGGTGATATTTTGTGTCTGCGATAGTGGGTGGACGATGAGGATATTGCTTTACCTACGACAAACTACTTACAAACATGTGCGCTCATTTGAAGTGAGATGTGCTTTGGCATTAGGACAAAGTACATTCGCATAAACTTATGCGAGTCAAAACAATTGTCAGGCTAAATATATTATAATTGTTAGGACAAATATAATGTGCAGATGCATTTCAACATATCTATATATCTTAGCTCACTCCTCTAGAGAAGTGGAGATGCATCCAACGTTGACCATGTTGATCTGTACAAGCCTGGGGAGCACTACGTCATCATCTCAAATTGATCCTTTCCAATGAATTGATGGATTTCCTTGTATTGATGGTTGATCATTATCCCCATTTGATTGGTGCCCGCACATTCTTCGTTACTGTTGATTTACTTAAAACTCTGCTTTGCTGCCATAGTATTTCAAAATGAATCCAAAATAAATTGCCTCGCTTCTTTTTTTTTCCCATTTGTATGATGCTCATTAAGACGATTTGCAATCAACTAGCTATTGGAATATTATTCAAAGGAGAACTTGGTTTCTGCAGATTGACTAGGAATGGCTCGCTGTTGTTTTGCTTCCGAATGTTCCAATTGGAGATTGGTGTCGATTCCTCAAGCTATGTTCAATCAGGTACAGGCAATACTGGTGGGTGAATAAGGACGTATAGCTTTCGAATCAACATTCGAACATATGACAATTGGAGGACACGTATTGACGCTTGATGTGCCTTGTAGGAATTATCTGAGAATGATTTAGTAGAATAATGTACCTTGTGTGTATTGGAATTTTATAGGGGTGCAACTGCCAATTCTTCAGCACTGCTATTTCTGAAGTTTACTATTGTCATTACTTTTAATTTGCATTTTGGTAAAGTTGCTCAATCACCTCTTTTCTTTATGTGGAAAGCACCAAACCACGTACGCATAAAACTTACTATAGACGTACCGGTGATCACCTTTTCTAATTTGGGGATTCGTTAATCACATTATTAAGCAAATTTCAAAGGTAGAAATTACTAACTACATGAAAAATTTTCTGGCGACCAACATACTCACACTTACTTCTCTAAATAAAAGTGACTGTCCGTGAGGAAGTTACTTAAATCAAATAATAGGAAAGGAAAGTTACTTTTCATAGCGACAAAATTAGTTATCAATTATCTGCATACACCTACTTTCTATGGTGAGAAGTTTCTACGTTAAAAGACTTACTATAATCCTTTTTTGGCCAAAGTAGCACTTTGAAATGATTTTAATTGAATGAGCTGTTGTTAGTCAAGAGATCTTTATACCGACGATGACCAGCTAATCAATAACGCTTGCTCGTCAGTCTTCGGTTTATTTTCCAAAGTGGGGGGAGTTTAGGATTTTGGGGCCATTCGTTGAACTGAAGTTAACATCTGGAAAGCTATCTAGATGGATCCATCATCGATCCCCTAATACACGCACTTATTTAGAATTCCATGTAGGGAGTAAACTCCTTTTTTACTTTCTTCGACCAGCTTCAATCAGGAAAGTGGATTCCGTATATTTTAAGACTGTCTTGCACACAATGAAAATCCAAGTACGACTTCCATTCGTGATCTTGATTCCACCACAGAGACCATCTTTATTATTGATCGCCACTTCGACGCGGATACAATTTCCGTAATTTTTGGATACTTTATTCGGGTTGGGTTTTATTCACGGACTCAAACTTGAGACATATTTTAAACTTTCTCTGTATTTCCTTTATCTTGTTGCTTTCTCCATGTGTATGATACACCAATTTCATCTATATCTTCCCTAACTGCTGCCCAATATAATTATCTTTTGATAATCTGCACCCCCAATGTCATTTGCACTGTGATCTAAATGTTTGGCAGAATATGCAATTAGGGAGAGGTCCCAAGAGAAGGCAATGTATAATAGCTACGGCAATGTGATTGGCTCTCCGAAAGTCACGGCAAGGCCTGTGATGCACGGGTCTTGAGTATTGCTATGATCTTTCAGAGTCAATCTTAGTCATAAAGTTCTTTTGTTGGTGTTGATACCGATTTAGAAGAATAAAATAAATCAACCGTGGTCCTTGGGAAATCTTAAAGTAAGATCCACGATAAAGCTTCTTCACTTTATAAAATGTCGTTCTCAGATTTTCCACGATAAAGCTTCTTCACTTTATAGAAAGTTTTTCTCAGATTTTTCACGACTGAGTAAATATTTAACAAAAAGAAAAGAAGTGACATTGTGTGGGGTTTCCTTCTTGTTAAATCCTAACTAGCCTTTTTTTTTCTTTTTTTTTTTTTTTGTGGAAATTTATATTTCACGCTTTCTTGTTCAGAGATTTCCTGAGTCGGAGGAGAGTTTGACTTCTGCAGCTTGACTAGGAATCACTCTCCAATGTCCATCCCCAATTTGATGCACGAAATAATTGGATACCGGTAATGTTGCGGTAAAGTAAATTTAAGTCAGTTACAAGCTTCCTAAATGATCAATGTTTCTCTAATTTCGGGACGAAGGCATGATAGTCTGGAATAAGAAGGTATTATTTTTGGATTCAGCTTTCTCGTGTAGAATCTTTCGAAGGTTAATTTCCATGCCAAGGGTAGTGCAACGATGGCTTAGTAGAATTAGTCGTACTCAATTCTGGTGAAGTAATCAGGTGTGTTTGATTTCACATTTCCCATTCTTTACTTCCATGCTGCCAAGGATGAAAACCACTTTTCTAATAATGGAGACCCTAGCTCCAAGCAACTGTCAATGGTCCCCAAGAAAATACTTGTAATCATGTTTATCTTGTACAGTTTCATTCTCATTTGCATTTAAAAGTCGTTCAATGAAGTCAAATTATTCACAAGAAAATCTGCCCGCAAAATGCATCTCCAGCATCGTTGATCAATAAATACTCGGAGGATAACAGCAAGCCAAAATCAGCAGTGGAAGAAAAGAACGGGGAAGGAATTAGAGATGGAAGCAAATGGGTCTAGTTGCACTACAAGGAGAAGCGATTTGACCTACTTTGAAATCTTGGTATTACAGCCACTCCTAGCTTTACTTGTTCATTGGGGTGCTGCCGCTTCTAACACGCTGCATGCATGCTTTGATCAAAAGCCGTCTTGATCGGCAGAGACTTTTCTTTGACAATTCAGGGATCGCTTGGGTCAAATATGTTTTTTTTTCGAAAATCAAAGGACATGTTCACATTCCTTAATTAACTGTGGAAATGCTTTTCAGACTAGACATGTTAAAGGATTTCAGGTGAAACACATGTAAATCAACAGCATGAGCTAGTGCATGTCTTTTGGAATCTCTTTCTTTAGCTTTTTCTTAGATTGGTCCAAGGAAGACCAACTCAGCAACTTCCTTGAAATTAGGGTCTTCCCATATAATTATTATAATCATACAGTCGAAAGAGTTGCGTAAATGGTGTGGGTAATTCTCTACGGACATTAATCGATAATCACGTCTAAAAAAGTTATGATAGGACACCTGTATAAATTATATTATGGAAACTTTTATTTTCCATCTTTTTTTACTGCTGCTAATTGGCTATTTTCCTATTGAAACTCTAACATTTAGCCCTTATCTTTATCTTTTTTAATTTTACATGGACAGGTTTGAGTTAATGTTGAACACTTTTTCACTTGTGATTATACCAAAGAAAAAAGAAGAAGAAGAAGAAGAAGAAGAAAGAAAGTGAAGACCTTTTTTTCCCCATTTTAAATATATATTTGGTTTGTGGAAAAAATATTTAATGAGAATGAAGATATTCAAAATCATATTTTCATTTTAGGCTAAGAAAGAATGAGAACGAAAAATATTTACATTATGAGAGAGGTAATGAAAGCTCGCTTTTCTTATTTTCATTCAGATATTGTTTCCAATCATGTACTTTCTCATTGTTGTTTTCTTTTTCTTACACAGCAATTAAGGCGAAAATTTTTACAAACATCACGAACTAAATATATCTATAATTAATGTTGGTTTCTATGCACAGGTTTTCGTGAGGATGAACATTCATTAGCTATTGAACAATAGATCTACATCTAAATGTCTCTTGGAAGTAACATTTATGAGCATTTTTCCCATACCGTGGGCTAATTCACAAAAAGGTTATCGGGTTCAATCAAACGAGGCTGTTGATCTGATAACTAATAATGATTATTGATAAAGGTGTAACAATCATCTTCAGTCATTCAACCTCTCCTAATGAGCTTAGTAATTTTGTGGTAGTTTTTGCCCATGGCATTGTAGAAAAGCCTGAGGGGCTACAGGGGCCGATTTTTTTTTTTTTGGGAACTCGATGCAAATTTCAACATATGTAAAATATATAATCCATGATGATGAGTAGCTTTCATATCTCTTCTTGTATATTAAGTACAATATTTTATCTAGTTCCAGAGAGAGATAGAGTAATCATACCTCATAAACTAATGTCAATTCCCCAGGAAAATAAAATATCCGGACCACATACGCTATTACTCCTTATAAGTTAAATGACACACGAATCCTTCGTGAGACCTACGTCCAGATGTTTCCAGTCCATGCTGACAATTTACGACCATCCCGAAAACTAGAAGTCTCTTTCGTTTGAATTTAGAATACTACTTTTCTAATTTCTCCTTTTCACATTGACTTTAAAGACTTGGAAATTTACGAAGGAGCCCTAGGTGTGTGGCACACTTTTGTTTTTCCTTTTAAAATAGTATACATCCCAAAGTAGCCTAGTAGCTATTAAATTCATAATTTAAAATTAAATGATTATTTTGTATCAAGAAAAAAAAAAAGCCTACCAAAATAGGTGACAATTATCGCAACGCTTTTCCAAACTTACATCGGAAACGATAGAGTTTTTGTAATTGGATATTTAACAAGGATATTGTTAAGGAGATAATTTTTTTAAAAAAAAGTCATAAATTTACTGTGAATATATCAATTCAATTCTAAACCTTTCAATTTTGTCAATTGAGCCCTAAACCTTTTTGATGATTTGTTAATGTTCAGTTTCTGCAGCTTAACTAGGAATTGCTCTCCAACGTCCATACCCAATTTGATGTACGAAATAATTGGATATCAGTAAGAAAACGAAGTTAAGTTAGTTACAAGCTTCTTATATGAGCAATGGTCCTCTATTTAGGGACACGTATATGGTAGTTGAATAAGAAGCTACTGTTTTTGGATTTAGCTTTCTCATGTAGAATCTATGGAAGGTTAATTTCCATGCCAGGGGTGGTCCAACAACAATTTGGTAGATTTAGTCTTACTCAATTGTGGTGATGCAATCGTTTGTGCCTGATTTCACGATTAGGATTGTTCCAATACTTATAAACATTTCATGTTGTTTACTTCCACGTTGCTAAGGATGAAAGACCACTTTTCTACAAATGGAGAACAGTAATTCCTTGAAACTGTCAACGGTCCAGAAGAAAATACTTGTAATCATGTTTATCTTGGGCAGTTTTATTCTCATCTGCATATAAAAGTCGCTCAATAAAGTCAATGAAGTCAAATCATTCACAAGAAAAATCTACCCGTAGTATGCGTCTCAAGCATCGTTGATCACTAAATGCTTGGAGGATAACAGCGAGCAAAAATCAGTAGTGGAAGAAAAGAACGGGGAAGGAATAAGAGATGGAAGCAAACGGTTCTAGTTGCATTACAAGGAGAAGCGATTTGACCTTTTTATAAACTTGGTATTACAGCCGTCGCTAGCTTTACTTGTTCATTGGGGTGCTGCCGCTTCCAACATGCTGCATGCAATGCTTTAATCAAAAGCTGTCTTGATCGGTGGAGACTTTTCTTGACAATTCAGGGACCGCTTGGGTCAAATATGTTTCTTAAAAATCAAAGGGCATGTCCACATTGCTTAATTAATTGGGGTGCTGCCACTTTACTTGTTGATTGGGGGTGCTGCCGCTTCTAACGCGCTGCATGCATGCTTTAATCAAAAGCCGTCTTGATCGGTGGAGACTTTTCTTGACAATTCAGGGACCGCTTGGGTCAAATATGTTTCCTGAAAATCAAAGGGCATGTCCACATTGCTTAATTAATTGTGTAAATGCTTTTCAGACTAGACATCTTAAATGATTTCAGGTGAAACACATGTCAAACCGTCTTTTGGAATCTCTTTCTTTAGCTTTTTCTTAGATTGGTCAAAGGAAGAGCAAATCTACACCTACCTTGAAATTAGGGGTCTTCCCATATGACTATTATAATCACACACTCGAAAAAGTCTTGTAAATAATATGTGTCATTTCCTTTGGACATTACTCGATAATCACGTCTGAAAAAGTTATGATAGGATAAATGATATTATAGAAACTTTTATTTTTCATCTTTTTGACTAATGCTAATGGCCTGTTTTCCTAGTGAAACTTTAACGTTTAGTCCTTATCTTCTTTCTTTTTAATTTTATATGGATAGGTTTGAGTAAATTTTGAAAACTTTTTTAGTTGTGATTCCACAAAAAAAGGAATCATACTGAAGACCTAATTTTTTTTTTTTCCATTTTTTAATATATGTTTGGTTCGTGGAAAAAAAGAAGAGAATGGAGATATTGAAAATAATTCTTTTTTCATTTTAGGCTTAGAAATAATGAAAACGAAAAATATTTACATTATGCGAGATTTAATGAAAACTCTCATTTCTTAATTTCATTCAGATATTGTTTCCAATCATCTACTTTCCCATCAATGTTTTCTTTTTCTTACACGGCAATGAAGGCGAAAATTTTTACAGACCTCATGGACTAAATATATCTATACTTGATGTTGGTTTCTATTTATAGATTTTCGTTAGGATGAACATTTATTAGCTATAGAACAATAGATCTACATCTAAATGTCTTGTGCATGTAATATTTATGGGCATTTTTGCCATGTCGAGGATAATTCATAATAAAATTATTGGGTTCAATCAAACACAACTGTTGATCCAATAGCTGATAATGTTTGTCAATCAACGTCTAACAATCACCGTTAGTCGTTCAACCTCTTTTAATGAGTTTAATAATTTTCCTTAGTTTTTTTGCACGGCATTGTAGAAAGGCTTAAGGGTCTACTGTGGCCGATTTTCCCAAGAAACTTGTGATGCAAATTTCGCAATATATGAACAATATAATCAATGATGATGCATAACTATCATATCTCTCCTTGTATACTAAGAACAATATTTTATCTAGTTCGAGATAAATAAAGAAAATATACCTCATAAACTAATGTCAATTCCCCTAGGAAAATAAATTATCCGGACCTCATACATGGTTACTCCTCATAAAGTTAAATGACACGCAAATCCTTTGTGAATCCTGTATCCAAATGACTCCATTCTCTGACAAAAAAAAGAAAAAAGAAAAAAAGACTCCAGTCTGACTAGTGACGACCACGCCAAAAACTAAAAGTCTCTTCCATTTGTATTTAAAGTCCAACTTTTCTATAATTTCTCCGGTTCACATTTGACTTTAAAGACTTGGAAAGTAGACCTTGACGTGTGGCACGCTCTCCTTTTTCCTTTTATAATAGTATCCTTCTCAAAGTAGCCTACAGGCTATTAAATTTGTAATTTAAGATTTAATGATTATATCATAACAAGAAAGAAAAACCGACCAAGTTAGGTGACAAGTATAGCTGTACTTTTCCAAACTTATATAAGAAATGCTAGACTTCCGGTAATTGGGTGTTTAACAAGTATCTTGTTAATTAAATGCTTTCAAAACAGGTATACGGTGTGCGATAAACACGTTCCTAATGGCATTTATATATAACTTTATTATTATTATTTTTTTATCTTTTTGAAGGTTTCATAATAGTAAGATAATACTTTCTGATCAATTTTATCAATTGCAGTGGCTGTACATTTATTTTGACAACACATTGTTAGTCTCTCTCTTTCTGACTATGATTGCAAATTGCAATTACCCGTGCAGATTATACAACCTGACAAATACGGGAACGTGACGGAGCCGTTTGAAGAAACCACTGTAATCTTTCTCTGCCTTTTTTATGATTCTTCTTACTAAATAACTTATAGATAAGATTGTCCATTTATGTTCTGACGTTATACCAAGTGTTACTCTCTTCCATATCAAGTGCAGGAAGGAGGCTTGCGATGACAGTTGTTGCAATGAAATTACATAAATCAATTTCTTGAAATTCTATTGGACAGTATTCAACTGCTGATAATAAGGTTCTTACAAGGTTATAAGTTGCTAATCTGTTTAAAAGAATGACATTTTTATTAGAAAAATTCCTTTGCAAGGTCCTGAGGTAG
Organism: Eucalyptus decipiens; assembly: GCA_014182575.1. Lineage (NCBI taxonomy): Eukaryota > Viridiplantae > Streptophyta > Magnoliopsida > Myrtales > Myrtaceae > Eucalyptus > Eucalyptus decipiens. The sequence continues at coordinate 59,029,389 of CM024614.1, read as the reverse complement.
AATAAGAGTATAATAAACTTTTTTGATATATTATCTTAATATTTGTATTTCGTAAAGAACTGAATTTTTACTGCTTACTTATCCATGGATTATGATGAAAGTGAAGATTAAGGAAGAGGTATGTATTTTCTGTTCATAAATTATATTTTTCTGAATGTATTGGGGATTTGCTCATTTCAGCAAGTAAAAAACGAAAATGACAATTCAGGATTACACATTTTACAATGCCACAATTATGTAGTTTTCTAACGACTCATATTGACTTTTTCACGCGCTTCTTGACCAAATTAATGATGAATGACGTCCAATGAGGAGCAATGTGGAAAGAACAAGTTGATGTTGGGGTTGCTTCTGGGTGGCTCCTTGTCGTCTCATGCTTCTTTGGAATACGAGTGGTTCTGTTTGCTGTGTGCGAAGTACTTTAGATAGGTAGTGGAGATCATAGCATAAATTAACCACAAGGAACTACTTTTAATGGAAGGATTTTGCCTCTGCTTTGTCCATGGAGCACAGAGATTCATCAGCATAACACTATCTCATCATGCAAGGTTAATTTTTTCGGAAATATCTTTGGGATGTGTCAAGGCGGTGATCTTGTGAGTCTCCATTGTATGTCATAAAGCAGCGGTCTCCATTTTAATCCCAACCAGTCAAAATTCTCACACATCTCCACCCTTAACACGGTGCATAATCTTGCTAAGATTTCACGAACTGCGTGCAATCATTACTATCGAAATTTGTGGGACTCGCGGATCCGTGGTTTGTGCATTATTGATAGATTTTTGGGCAATACCAAGAACATGGCATTATTGGTAAGGCTCAAAGTGCCATCCTTTGTTACATCATCTTTCAGATATTAATTAAAGAGTGAGCGAGGAATTTCTTTTTAATTTGCATGGGGCCAAAGCTTTTTTTCTCTTTTATTTTGTTTTTTGGTCTGGGCAAGGGGCGAGAGACTGCTGGGTTATAAAAAAGGAAGAAAAGCTAGAATTCCACCCCATCAAAAAGGAAAAAGGCACTTTGATGATCCCTGAGTAAAAGAAAGTGGAAAAAAAAAAAGCGGTTCCATGACCACTGAGTTAAAAACAAAAAAGAAGAAAAAGCGCGTCAATAAGCTTTCTAGAAAAATCGACACATTCTTATAAATCTCTTCACAGTTTCCATTAGTACCAATCCTGCATCTCATCTCTTCTTGCCTTCCTTTCATATGAACTTGCTTCCTTGGGCTTTGAGTCATGAAACTCGTAAGCATGAGTTTCGTAGAGTTTCAATCATGCCATTGGCTTCTTTGTATTGCTCTTGTATTGTACTTTAACCAAGTCTCGTCCAACACTAATGAAACAGATAGAGTTGCATTGCTTGCATTTAAGGCTGGCATAACCGTCGATCCTTCCCACGCGCTCTACTCATGGAATGATACCATTAGGTTTTGCCGATGGTATGGCGTTACGTGTGGTCGGAGGCACCAGAGGGTCACAGGCCTAGATTTGTCATCACAAGGACTATCTGGATCAATCTCTGCTCATATTGGGAATCTCAGCTTCCTAAGGATAATGTGGCTTGCCAACAATAGTCTCAATCATGAAATCCCTCCACAAGTCGGTCAGCTGCACAACCTTCATTACTTAGGACTAGACAACAATTTGTTGGTCGGCGAAATTCCCAAAAACATATCGGTTTGCTCTAACCTTGTCATTCTCGCTCTTCAAGGCAACCGACTAACCAGAGAGATTCCTGGAGAGCTTGGTTCATTATCAAAGCTACAGGTGTTCGCTTTGTCTGCTAATAATTTGACTGGGAGTGTGCCTTCCTCCATTGGAAACTTATCTTCATTAAGTTACTTTTATATAGCCCACAACAACTTGGGCGGGAGCATTCCCCCAGTTCTAGGCCACTTGACAAACTTGCAATTCATTTCTCTTGGAGGAAACAGATTGGCAGGTACAATTCCATCTTCATTACTCAAGCTCTCTTTGCTAGCTACTTTTAGTGCTGGAAACAACCGGACATTAGGGACTCTTCCTACTAGCATAGGCCTCAGATTCCCAGTTCTTGAATTTTTTTAACGTCTACGATAACCAACTTGAGGGGTCAATTCCCCGTCGATATCAAATTCCACCAAACTAAAGATACTCCTACTTTCATTTAACAAGTTTTATGGGCATGCGCCTTCATTTGAAAATCTGCAAGAGTTTTGTTGGTTTCTAATCTTTAACAATAAGCTTGGAAGTGGAAAATCTAGAGACTTAAGCTTCCTTTGCTCATTGACCAACAATACCAAATTACATCAAGTGGCTATTTTAACGAACAAGTTTGGTGGGTTGTTACCAAGATGCATAGGTAATTTATCTACTATTCACGAAACTTTCAATAGAAGAGAATCAAATATCTGGTGAGATTCTAGAAGTAATCGGGAATCTTGTCAACCTAGGTGTATTGTCTATGCATCTCACCCATCTTTCAGGTGGTATACCCACAAATTTGGGGAATCTACGAAATCTAGCGAAACTGATATTCAGTAGTAATAACTATTCCTCCATTTCCTCTCCCTTCCACCCCCCCTGCTTGAATTCCTCCCTTCCCTTTCCCATGCCCCCTTGCCCTCCTAAGAAGCGTGATGCCTTGCTCCATTTCAAGAACTCCTTCACGCTTGATAGCATGGCATCAGACTCTTGTTACCAATATTATCCAAAGACAAACTCATGGAACAAGGACATAGACTACTGCTTGTGGAACAGTGTTGATTGTGACAGTGTTACTGGTAATGTCATTAGTCTCAATCTTGCTTGTAGTTGGCTTTGCGGTGCTCTCCACTCTAATAGTTCCCTCCTTCTCCTTCGCCATCTTTGGATGCTTAACCTTTTTGGTAATGACCTTGCTCACTCCTACATTTTCATGCAATCTAAGTGCAATTCCAAAAACAACTTATCGGAATCTCTCTCATTCATCCTTTTCTCTTCAATGGTTGCAGTTGACTTCTTGCAACTTGATTGAGTTCCTCTATTTCTTATATTTGTTAAAAAGATTAATGGTCTTAAACCTCTCTAGGATAGGATTAGTGGGGAGATCCCAAAGCAGTTGTGGGAAATAAGTCATGATACATTGGGCTCCTTAGATCTTTCTCATAACTTTGTAGAGGGAGGTATACAACAAATGCATCGGAAGAGTTTGTCATCTATTGGCCTTCAAAACAACTCATTCCAAGGACCACTCTTGATCCCTCCACCTTCTATACTTGACTTTGATGCCTCAAATAATGGTTTCACTGGTGAGATCCCTTGTTCGATTTGCTAGTTAAGTTCACTTTGGTCTCTAAAATTGTCTAACAATAATCTCCCGGGAATATATCGGCATGTTTTGGTAATGTAACTCATTTAAAAAGGCTAGATTTGGGAAGCAATAAATTACAAGGGCCATTACTGTGCTCCCTAGTCAAATGCGTGAACTTAGAAACACTACTTCTCGGTCACAATGAGTTTAGTAATATCCCCTCACGATGGCTGGAAGCACTGCATCTAGAGTACCTTGATTTGCAATCCAACAAATTTCATAGGAAGATTACCTTCACTGCTTGTAGACTATCCTTGCTTGCTCTTGAATCTTTAATTTATTTCTAATAAAAATTTTATAGGACGATGGCCCACAGAGGTTTTCTCAAACACCACATTGACTTTGCTAGATTTGTCCAACAACCAGTTTGGAGGCCAAATCCCACTTCCATCACCTGTCACATTGTATTATTCCATTGCAATGAACAATATAATGGGAAAGATTCCTTCTTTGATATGCAATGCCACCCAAGTCCAGCTCATTGACTTGTCCAACAACGGCTTAACAGGTAGCTTGCCTCGATGCATAACAAATTTTAGCACCTACCTATCAATTTTGGACTTGCGAATGAATTACCTTGAAGGCACAATTCCTCAATCATTTTCTTCCGAAAATAGCTTGAGGACTCTTGACTTGAGCCGAAAATCGGTTTGAAGGCACGTTGCCTAGGTCCCTTGTCAATTGTACAAATCTAGAAATGCTGGATCTCGTAGCAATCAAATAGAGGATACATTCCCGAGATGGTTGGGAAAACTTCCAAAACTGAAAGTTCTTACTTTGCGGTCCAACAATTTTAAGGGTCTTATGAACATTCCAAAGGGAGATTTCATTTTTCCTAAGTTACACATTTTGGATCTCTCTGACAACAACTTTAACGGTTCGTTACCAGCCAACTTGATAATGAACCTTGGAGGCATGAAGGATACAACACTTAGGGAAGGTGAACCATTGTATATGAGAATGTTTGCACAATGGTTGCACATTAATGTGACATTAGAAATGGGCTTTAATGTGACATATGAAAATACCGTGACCGTGATGCTGAAAGGGAAAGAGACAAAGCTAGTGAAGATCTTGACCATCTTCACAACTATTGACTTCTCACACAACTCTTTCCAAGGAGAGATTCCTGAAGCTTTTGGCCATCTTTGCTCTCTCATAGGGCTCAACCTTTCGCACAACCACCTTATTGGTTCCATCCCTTTGACTTTAGGAAACTTGATTAATCTTGGATGGCTTGATTTATCTTCGAACATGCTTAGTGGGGGATTCCTAGAGTACTAGGAGATTTGGCATCCCTAGGTTACTTAAACCTCTCGAAGAACCAACTCACCGGTCGGATTCCTCAAGACAAACAATTGAGCACATTTTCAAGCGACTCGTTTAGTGGGAATCCAGGCTTATGTGGAACTCCACTGCCAAAAGCATGCCTTGGCGATGCTCAACCTCCTTCACCATTGTCCTCGTCAACTCTTGACCATAAAGGACATGAGAGTTGGTTCAAACGGAAAACAATGTGGATAGGTTATGCATCTGGAATTGTCATTGGGATTTCTGTAGCATACATTGCAATTGAAATGGGATGGCCCAAATGGCTTGCACGAGGCGTGAGAATGTTAGAGAGAAGTGCAGCCCAGTGGATGAAGAAGCCAAAGCGGAGGGCCATCAAATTTCATGGATGGTGAAATTGTTGCGGAGTTGTCTCTTTAAACCATGTAATGTAGGCTTAGTGAATAAAGATGTCACCTAGTCGGCATGAAATGTCATTTCCCTTACGAAGGCTTGTTTCTAATGTCTTCTCCTTTTATATCTTGGTGTGATGGTGTATGAGTTGAATTTAAAAGATGAATAATGAAATTTGTCAAGCACACAGCTTAAAAAAAAAAAAAAGAGCCAAAAAACAGGAAAATGAAGCAGAGCCATTATCCACTACGGGTATCTCTTTCGCCCTTTGGAACAACGTTGCGCCCTCACCGTTGTCTGTTCCAGTCGGTGTGGTCCCTTCGGAACTCGGCGACGTCCATCACCGGCTGCGCGGGCTCAGATTCCCCAACCATCCGCCGCCGTACGATCCCCCGAGAAGATGACGGCAGCGACTCCTACTCCGACTCCAACGCCCAGAAGAGCCTCAACCAGAGGAAGTGCGAGGCTCGGCCGCGACGTCCCCTGGGGCATGAAAAAAAATGCGTCTTGGAGGCGGCCCGATTTTGAGCTTTCACGGGCTTCGTGGATATAATGATGTTCAATAACGTAGCACTGTAGATTCATTATCCTTTCTTTAAAAGGGGAATTGCAGAATGGCTTCTCTGGAGTCAAGCGGTGTTGGACGCTCAGATGCTTGCGAAGTTGATGCTTCTGCAATGCGTGGCCGTTTCTCTTGAGGCTTTTGGTCTGAGTTGTCACTTGTTCCTCCCGTGGAGATGTTTGTTGATTTGCCGCAGAGACTGGGACCGGATGTCCGAGAAGGAAAGCGGAGGCAGTTCAATTTCATTGGTACCATCACATTTTTATTCATGTTTTTGCGAGTGTGTACGTGTGTGTTTGTGAGAATCTTTTCGCCTTTCTCGCTGCTTCACCTGGTATCTTCTTTGCTTCGTTTGGCTATTGCACGATGAGTTCTTTCTGGGCAAAATAGTTCTTGGAGTAAGCAGCTCTTTCCCGACTGCCGCTTTTTTCCCACTTAGATTAAGTTTGAGTGTGTTCGCTTGTACTTTTAAAATGCTTGGATGGTACTTGCAGTATAGTTCCTCGAGCATATTTGATGAACGATCAGTAACTGCTAATTATGTGCTCGGGAAAGTTGCAGATGAAAGCTCAAGTCGTGTGAAAAATCTGGAGTTTTGCTTGCTCTTAACAATTTTTTATTTTCATTTCCAGATGGAACATAAATGTCTTTGTTTTTCTTTCTTTTTGCTAAAGCAGTTTTATTGAGTTGTATTCTACAAAATACGCACGAGGTGTCATTGATTCGTTGTGCAATGTAACTTCCTTAATGAATCACGTTTGTTAGGGAAGTTGCTGCGAGAAGTGGAACCTGAGTTAATGGATGCTTCAATTGAGGCCACAGAAGATGGTGACCGGAGCAGGCTTCGAGCTTTATCGGTATCGGAGGCCTGGGTTGGCAAAGATAATGACGAAGGAGAAAGAAGATTTTGAACATGAAGACGGGGAAGAGGAGGGGGTACCTTTGTTGCTGAAAAAAAGATCTCCGTTGCGTCCCTCCGCTACTCAAAGTTTCATTTGCATCCTCTTAGAGGAAAACGAGTTCAGCATGTACGGGCCGTGTGAGGAGTCCACTTCCCAATCACCTAGAGAAGAAAGTTTCACCAGTACGTCATTGATTCGATACCTAGTTCCTTAGTTGTTATAAAAAAAGCATTGGAAACACTCTTTGCTGGTTACAAATCTTTTAAGCATACACTAAAATCCTGGCTTCATATTTACTGAGAGCTGCTGATTTCTACAAGTGTTATCAACCATGGAATCCTTATTCGTCGAATTAGATACATTAGATCTCACAGCACGATATGTGCGCGTTGCGTTTACCCATCGACATTCATTCCAACACACTCTGATTCCATCCATTATTTCACTCAAAACGACACTATTCCACCCTGCACCTGCATCACACGCTCTCTTTTATGGGTGATCTTGGGCGCTTAACTAGGCCCACATATTCAAAGCCTAAAAGCCCGTTTGATAAGACTAAAAAAATAAGCACTAAATATCAAGTGTCGACAGTTTTATGTACTGAAAATAGAAAGTAATTACTCATTTCACATTCTGCTCTTGACAATGTAAACCAAATTGATGGTTTTTCATAGGCATGTAGGTAACATTGGCACAAGCCTATAGCTAGTCGGGCTAATTCATTCCTCTATAACGTGCACAACATTTTGTATGTGCCTGCCCTTGTCATGCACAAATTTCATTATCTTTAGATCGTTCTTCAGTGCACGATGCAGCACATCGTTGCTGAGATTTGCATTTGCCAATTGCCAGTACTTAGCGCGGTCGACATCTACTATGTCGCATTGTCAAAATTAGTATTGGGTTCACATTTTTATGGTGAATATTTTCCGATGTTGTAGTTCCAATAGGAGCTACGAAAGCTTGTGAGGAGTGTACAGTCAATTCAAGAATAGTCAGCTGCTGCTAATGAAAATGGGAGAGAAGCTAGCATGGTGTTGCAAAGGGCTCAGAAGTCCCTTACCCGTTTCTTGGGTAACCTTGCGAGGCAATTACCTAGTAGCAATATATGATCACCCAATCGATACTCACCTCTCATAATAATCTACATTGTAACATTAAATTTTCTTTCTTGGGTTCCGGTTAAAACATTTCGTAATTCTAGGTAGTATATGAACCGAATAGCCGGTGGATGATGGGGTACTAAATTTAGGAAGTCCCTTATAGCTAAAAGGAGAATTGTTATAAGATGAGCAAAACTAATAATGCCTTTGCCTTTCCAATGCCTGCTAATTTTATCGAATCTGGGAAGTTATAAGAAAACCGAAATACTGCAAATCATCTGATAAAAAAAAGGAGGTCATGAGTGTTCATTTTAACACTCATTTGTAGGTATATGCAAAACTCGGTTTATCCTTTGCATTCGAATCCACCATATTTTATTGATACTCTTGCTGGAACAATTGTACTTGAATTTGGTGCAAATACGCTTGTGCTGAAATCAAACCAACACATTTTTTTCCCTTGCAAAGGTAGTGAAGTAGTAGGGCGTACAAAATTAATACCAATTTGTGTACACCATAATCAACTACATGAAACATGCCCTTATTGTATCCTCTCTCATACTGTCAACATTGCATCCATTCTAATTACATGACCTTAGCAAAGAACAACTACACTAAATGTTCTACACACAGACAAAGATTTATGACCGTTGTCTATTGGTGGTGATTATATAAGGACGAGATCGAGATGGCCAACTCCCAAATGTCGAGTTGGATTTTGGAGTTGGAATTGATATATCATGATAAAAAGATACGATAATCGGGTTTTTAAAAATATGTGACCTTTGTCATTTGATCTTTTTCTTTTATTATCCAACATTGAGTTGTCTCTGGGGGCAGCTCATAATGTTATCCTAAGTTAAATTTGATGATGGATTGAAGATTTTCTTGAATATTGTTTGATCACCCACTTTGGTGGGATAATACAGAGGGAGTGATGACATCTCTTTTGAGTGCATGTCACCGCAGATTACTGCACTGGCATCAACAAAATATCTTTTTTGATTGCAAACAAAATGTGTCATATTATGTCTCAAGTTTTAGCATGTGTACGAAATCCAAACCGTTTGGAAGATCTCGATTTGTTCAAATCTGATGCTCATTAATCCGATTAAAGTTTGGATTTTGTTAGGCGGGAACAGAGTATATTTGCTCTGATTGCGGGTTTGTTTCTCAGTTGATTGGCTTTTATCTTATGAGAAATGATTAAGTGACTATCTTTAATTCACTGTGATAAAAAACAGTATATTCTGGACCATAAAAAATAGATAACAAATAATTCGAAATTATTAAAAGATACATTCCTCATCCATTACTCTTAACAGTTATTCAAAAACAGTTAAAAACTCTTATCTAATACCTTTAAGAAGGCGTACGGTGGACGTATAAAAGCCACTCAAGAAAAAGGAACTTGACTATTCGGAGGGTTCCGGCCAAAAGTGGATTTGTTGACTTCTATGAAAGAACGAGAAACGGGGGGAACACATAAATTCTGTGGGGGTAGAAGCACCCTTTGTTGGCCGCGCCGAAGAATTCCATCAAGCCGAGTCGTGAAACTCCAGAAAAATGACGAACAGCGAAGCAAGAAAGGGGATTGCCCTGGGTGACAATCTTTTTCTCGATCGCACGGAGCAGTGTTGACCACGGTGGATCTTGCGCTGCGAGATTACATCTGATTAAGCTATTTTATTTACACGAACTTTTGCGACACAATCATTCAATGCATCGATTGTGGGAAAAGCCATGTGAGATCAATGGGAACGTGGAAAAGAAATTGCGTTGGAGACTTCGAATAAATGTTTGAAAGAAACTCTGTCCTTGCTTGCACTGGAAATCTCGTGGATGACCAACTACATTGAATTAGACAGATTCACACCCCAATGTTGATCATTAGTGAATAAAAATAGCTTTCATCATAAATTGCTTGTGGAAATTTCATGAACTTCTTCAAATCAGTCTGATGAGCACAAGCACAAACCTGCTGAAATTTGATGTCATCGCGTGGCTTGTCATATTAAATAGGCTTTGAGTTCTTGAAAATTTGCATGTTATATGCCATTTAGAATTCAATTCATGAGCCTCTTCTTCGCCTCTTTACTCTGCATTCAATTATAACCCGTTTCATTGTACCATATTTAAGTTTATGTTTCGACTTTTTTTTCTATAAGAGATTGGAGAATTATATCGGTGAAAGATACTTTGTTTACGTCAGATACCCTCATCATTTTGGTCTTGCAAACAAAACATTTATTTATAATGTATAGTTGAAGCCAGAGCTGAAATAATATTCACTTCGGATTGCATGCGATATTTTTCACCCAAAACAGACATATTAGAGTGATGGAAACCATGACAACAATCCGCATATGATTGCTTCTTTACAGGCTAATATTTTGGTGATCCTAAATTACATTCAAAGTTTAAAAGCATGAAAAATTGTTCATCCAAAAAAAGTTGTAATCGCCATTATTTGGTGGATGACTCAAAACATGTGTTTATATGATCAGCGGACTAAGATATACCTACCAGAAAAAAGCCACACTCTCCCATCACAAGAGAGACAAAATGACTATATAACAGTTTCTAAAATAACCTTGTGTAACAATTTTATTTAAAATAACACGCATGGGAAGATTTTAAAAATGTCGAGCCAAAGCCAAAAACAAAAATGGTTATCTGGGCTAAACAAAACCAAAATAATCAATCACGTGAGGATTCTAGACATGCTAATCCTCAATTGATCTTCATGATCTTATTATATAACCCATCATGTATATAATACTTCCATATGCTGCTCATGTTTGCCCTGATAAATGAAAAGGAATATAACTTGTCAAAACGCTAGAAGATGATAAAGAAAGAACCTAAGTTTTTCTTTTTTCTTTTTTTTTTCGGTAAAGAAAGAACCTAAGTTTTTTTTTTTTTTTTTTTTTTGGTCAGTAAAGAACCTAAGTTGAGAAAGAGCTATTTAAGTGGATATTGGTCTTTGCCCCCATATATGGAGAAGCATTACTGCAGAGAGAGAGAGAGAGAGAGAGAGAGAGAGAGAGAGCGCGAGAGAGAGATTAACAGAACTCTTCTACTTAGCTAACGTTAATAAATGCCACCATGATGATCAATGATTGGAGATGAAAGTAAAATACAACGGTAATTTATTTACAAACTTAACCAAATTATTTAACTTGGCTAAATGTTATCAGTATACGAAAAGCAATATATTATTGGTAAATGGAGGAGACTTTTTTTTTTTTTTTTTTGGTCGGTAATAGAGGAGACTCGACTTGTACTTGGACAGATGAGATAAAAAGCAGAACAATGACCACTTCAGTGCCTATAATAATGCTCTCTCACTTTTACTAAAACCACTTCCTTTTCCCCTTATTTGGTTTTCCCACAATAGGAAAAAGTGCGTTGGACAATAGTTTCCACGTGGGAAAACAAACTGATTTGGACTATGCGAGCAAGAGCCAGTTCATGTGGAGAATGTGATGATGATCTGATTCTTCCTTTTCATATTCCACCATGTCCAGCACAACGGAGTTCACACGACAAGTTTTTTGTCGTCACTAGTCTCTGGGAGAGATAGGCAGCTCGCAAGCATTATGCAGATAATCCAAACCTGCGATTCCTGCGAGATCTCCTTTGCGTATGCCACTGCAAAAGAGGTGGCAACAGTGGATAAAAAAACTTCAAACTTCTTCTCCCGACGTTTACATAAGTTGAATCCCTTTTCCCACCACCAATGACTCACTCGCCGGCTAAAGTGCAAAATGGGACGGCATCAAATCCACGGCCTCCCGAGCAATTATACAGGGCTTTCCACAAGGACTTTATGTATGTTATGATAAGTTGTGTGGCCAATTCGAGACATACTGGGTTTGCTTTAGAATTGAAGTTACATTAGACTCTGTAGTGGAAGAAAAAGGGAATCTCCCGGAAATGACGATTCAGATTCCCAGGTGGTAAGGTGAGGCGATTGCATAACTGCTATTCCTATCGTATGCTTGGGTCGACCGGGATGGGGACCGCCGCCCCTCAGGGCTGCTTGGTTTTTGGTCTGACTTTTATCAAATATATATCATGATTTGTGAAGTCATCATATAAAATTTTTATACTTTACCCTCAGAGCTAGGTAATGGAGTAATACATATTTTAAAGTTACAACATCTTAAAGTTGTGTGAGGTGGTTTTTTTTATTTTTATTTTTTAAAGTTGTCGTAAGCTATGTAACTGTAAAATATTTGATAAGCACTTTATCAAACTTAAATATATTTGAGAGATTCAAAGTATCTGCAAATTCAAAGTTGCATTATTGAAAAAACTTCATAAATGACTGCCCTCTACTTGATAGATTATCCAAATCTATCTACCGGATGGTGACAACAGAGTAATGCATATCTATGAAATGAAAAATGCCCCGTAGACTTGAGTAATTTGCCTTTCAAAAAAAGTAGAGAAGATATCCACATTGTATCCTAGGAAGCATCGACACTCTTTGGTAACCTTCATGTCGTGTCGGACACTCCAACACAAATCCGATAGTTGGTCAATACGTGTTCGAAAATCCGACACCTAGTCAACTTTCCTAACACTAGAGTTAGAATTCTGACATATGAGTTTCCAACCCATAATTCCAACACTCGAGGTCAATTTTAAAAATTTTCAATAAATGATAGGTCAAAATATATATATGTGAAAAAAAATAATAAAATAATAAATGGGGAAGAAAAACCTAGTCTTTTTTTTTTCTCTTTGACTCTCGTTTCTTGTAATACACAATTCACCCTCAAGTTTTTTTTTTTCTCCTTTTCGACACCTCGACACGTGAGTCCAGAATATGAATTGTTTGTTTTTTTTATAAATAAATTATGAATTATTGGAATGGAGTTAAATTTGTCAAATTGAAACAATTAATGATGGATTATTGTTTTTAGTGTAAATTCATTTTAAGATTTTTTAATTATTTATTTATTTAGAAATTTGAATCAAAATAATTTGATTGAAGTAATCATAAAAATGATAATTTACTATGTATATATGAAAATATACATTTAATATATAACGTGTCCCAACATGTCGGAATTCTCTATTTTTTATGAAACGATGTGTCAGCGTATCGTGTCGTGTCACGTGTCGCGTATCAGTGTCGGTGCTACTTAGATTATGTATATGTAAAGCCAAGTAACTAAGAATTTTCCGCATCCAAGGAACCCACTGGGACAATTAAGAAAACTGAATTTGTGATCATGATAATGCCAATTCAAGAAGACTTAACTTCTTAGCATTTATAATTAAGTGCATCGCTATTCCACGACCATTGTGCTCCACCAAAAAACATAATATTCTACCAGACTCTCTGTGTTTCTTTTTCTTTTTCGCGCAATTGTAGCCGTAAACTATTTGACAAGCACTTGACTAACTTACATATATTTAATCACTTAGTCTTAAATTCCACAATAATTTAACTTTTAGAAATATTGATCTCAAGTACTCTTGTATTATACATGTTTAGATGCGATCCAACTTTACATCTGAATGATGCCGTAGATATGCCAAAGGTGACAAAAACTGGTATTTATCGCCTTTGGTTGACTTAGGGAGATGGTTGATGGCGACAAAAAAGAAACTTTAGGGCCCATTTGGTTCAACTTTGGGAAAACAGCTTTGCATTTCCCCAAGTATCTTTAGATGAATGGACATTTTATGAAGGCAAGAGTGTTTGAATACTCTCATTTTGGTGTATTTTGCAAAGTAGCTTTGAGGTGAAAAGAAAAAGGCAAAAAAAAAAAGAACAAAAAACAAAAGGAAAAAGAAGGAGGAGATGCTGAAGCAGAGAGCAAAACGGTCGAGAGGCAGCTGAAGCTGGCTATGGTGGGGGAGGTGGTTGGTGGCAATGGTGGTGGGGAGGTGGTGAGTTGTGCGACCTAGATGCCACCGCTTGAGGCCGCGCGACCCAAGCGATGCTAGTGCGTGGGTCACACGACCCCCCCAAGCGGCGGCGGTGTGTGGGTCGTCGTCGCAAGACCCAAGCGACAGCGGTGCGTGGGTCGCTTGAGGTCAAGCGACCCTTCTCGGCAATCAGATTTGGCCGGCTGAGCTTCACTGGTGGAGCAACAAGTCCAAGGAGAAAGACGGTAAACAGTAATTTTTTTATTAATGAGAGCAATATTTGAAGGAAAAAAAATTATTAAACCCCTATTTAGCATTCCAAATGCTGGCATTGGGCAAATGACATTTCAAAATGTTAAACCAAACACTTAAATTTTTCCCCAAGGGGTTTTAGGAACTTAAAGCCCTTAGGAATGTTGAACCAAACGAGGTTGTGTGTGTTTGATTCAGCTTTTTGCAAGCTTATTGGGGAAATACAAAGCAGTTTAGCCTAAGGGGCTTTGGGCAAATGCAAATACCGTTTAGTAAATTACGCTTTGAAAAGCAACTTTGAGACAAATATTGTTTGGTAAAAAAATAAATTTAAAATGCCTATTTGAGTGATTAATATTAGCTTTTTAGTTTTTTATATGTTTAAAATTGACAAAAATAATGCATGCAACTTCTTTTAATTTAAATTTTGACAACAATGCTAAAAATATCAAATGGAAAAAATTCACATCAAAGTGGTCTCTTTCTTAATTTTCTTTTTAAAAAAAAAGAATACCTTTATTATAATAAACTGAATAACATCTACCGGAGGAAACAAATTTATTATCCTTTAAAATTACAAACATCCTTAAATATTTCCTAAACTTAGAGCCATTTGATCAAGCCAGAATACTATGTACAACAAACCTTGATACAACACAGTTTCTCAAATATCTATTCTTTGTTTACATGCAAAGCGTACATAAAAATTCAAATGCTCCCGTCATAGATAGAATTAAAGGTCATTGTAGCACATGAGCTGCCATGTCTTTTGACCACAAAGATAATTTGTCTGGCCTGCTTGACTCCCCAGATGAGAAGTGGAGGATGAATCCTTTGAGTGACCTTTCAGACCTTCATCAGCAATTAGATCCATGAATTTTGAAAGTGACAAGGTGTTGATATTTCACCGCCATTAACCTCAGCTAAGCTCAATAGCATCTCACGACAGTCAACATGGATGTTTGAAGCCCTCGTATACCCTGTGTTCAGAGAAGACCAATCTTCATGAATAGGCATGCCTTTTACCTATGATGTTCCCCATCCAGAGATGTACCACTAAGATCATTAGCTCCCCTTTCTTGTGCAACTTCCATGCCCATAACACATTGTATATGTAGATCAAGGAAAACATGCATTTGCAGCATCACAACTCAACTTCCAAGCCAACAAGAGCAAGAAAGTCTCCAAACCCCAAGTCTATCTGTCCACATAATCCCCCGTTAGACACGGAACCGATTTTCACAAGAAAGACCCTCCTTAACAGGAACAAAACATTGTGAAGTTGCCCATGAACATCCAGGTTGCATAACATAACACAAAATTGACATGTATTCTTTATACCCATTCATTGCCCACTCATTCTAGCATGTATCGGCTATATGAATAAACATCCATGTTGCAAAACAGAACACAAAAGACCAGTGCATAACTCGTAACTGGCACGAATGAGTTTTGTGACAAAAGATCAGGTTGCAAAACAGAACAAAAAAGACCAACACACACCATTGATCTTAGTGACAAGAGTCCAACACATAACTCACCATTAGCACAAATAGGAAGATACCCATGAAAGGGTGACATTCAAGAATAAGAATGTGCGTTTTTCTGGTCTATATTAGGCTTCATCTCTTCTTCTTAATTATGTATACAAAATCTCATGTTCCATAATTGGCAATCCCATTTTAGTGTAATCAACAGTCTATTAGTAATGACCGATTTAATAACATACTTTGATAGCAAAAAATTTGTTGCAACATAATACAAACTGGGATGCTAGATTAAGCAGACGTAACACCAAATCAGGAGCAGATTAGGGCATCAACAAATTTGGGCAGCAAGGTAAGCAGACAATTAGGGCAGCAACTCATTGCTAAATACCAAATTAAGTGCAACATAATACCAACTCAGGAGCAGCAGACGATTAGGGTAGCGACAAAAATGTTGCGAAAGCAGCAACAATGATTTGGAACCACAAACCAAAAAACTGAAAAAGCAATGGGAGGGAGAGAGCAAACCTGCAAAGGAGCAATTGCGAGGGAAAGAGCAATTTGCGAGGGAGAGAGCAAGTGAGCAGGGCAATCGAGTGAGGAGCATTTGAGAGGACCATTCGCGAGCTTTGGCAGCCAAGCGGGCAAACGAGCAAGAGCAATTCAGCGCAAGCGGAGCAGATGCGAGCTGTGGGAAGGAGGAAGAGAGTGAGTCGAGCTAGCGAAGGAGGGAGGGAGAGAGAGAGAGAGAGAGAGAGAGAGAGAGAGAGAGAGAGAGCGAGTCGAGCGAGTGAAGGAGAGAGAACAGGACAAGCGAAGCGTAGTCATCGTGACGAAGAGAACATGGTGCAGGAGCAAAGCGAAGGAATGTTTTCTTTTATAAAAAGGGCAAAATTGGACTTCTAATAAGTTTTTGAGGACAGAAAAGGAAATTGGCCAAATTTCATTAATGGAGGGTTTCAGCATTCTGAAAAAGCTGAAAGCTCAAAGCAAGTCTCCACTTGTCTTGAGCTTTTAACATTGCTCATGCTAACTTTCACCCTAAAGCCCTTTGAAGAATGATTGCCAAACGCTTCAAATTTTCCCCAAATGGGCTTTCAAAATGCTGAACTAAACGCATCCTCAGTATCGTTCGATATAAATGTTGCAATCAGGTGGAATCACTAATATTTTAATTATATGTCTCTGTTGAATCGACTTATCTCTGGTCTATGATTGATTTTAACGGCGTCATATTGACCCTTACATATTAGTACGGTTGAGCAGTCGATTTTTTGTCGAATTTTCAAATCAGTCGCATTTATATCCCTTAATGGCTTCACTTAATAGATTAGTTATCTCGTAAGTGATCAGCTAAAAAAAAAAAAAAGATTATAGGCGCGTCAATAAAAAGCGCCCATCAATTCTAGCTAATTTCATCTTGGACCAAAATAGGGCAAGCTGACCTTAGCTTAGATCTAAGTGATTTTGACTTAGCTAAGTATGCCTAAAAATTCTAAAAGAAATACAAGATATAGTTGATAACATTATGAGCAAATTTCATGGAGGAAAGTTCCTCCAGAAATCAACACAAGGATCAATATAAAAATAGCAAACTCAGATTTCAAAACTGAAACAAAACCTAGAACATACCTAAACTACTACAGAATTGTGCAAATTTGGAGGTTTTTTCATGAGTCAAACGTCACTCAATCGAGGTTTATGACCTATCAATTCGAAGCTCATGATGTGTGTTTTCAAAGCCTAGAAGGACTCGAACTAAAATAAAGTCACTTCGGACCTCATTTTGGCCAAAACAACAGATCAGTTCAATAGCGCGAAAATTTATATTTAAGCCAAATCAAGCTCAATCATCTAAGCTCATTATTCAAAAACAATCAATCACAGTAGATCAATTATCAATCTATCAATCACATATCTAACATAGCATATTTTCCTAAAATTGAACCCTAACCTTGACCGTTTAATCCGGTCTCACTTCATGGGGTTCGAGACTGAGACATTACCTTTGAGCAATCTTTGTTGATTTTTACATGATCGGACGAAGCTCGAACCACTGGAACTTTGATTGGGCCTCGAGGATCAAAGCTGGTTGGACCACCTACAATAATAAACACCGAAACTAGCTCCAAAACAAGACCAGTCTTCCATCATTGGTAAAGATCGAACGTCGGAGGTGATCTGGCAGCCGATTCGCTCGTCCCTGACCATGGCGAGGTCAAGGACCTCTTGGACTGACGATGATCGAGGATGCTTGGGAGTGTCGACAACCTCGGGTTCAAGCTAGAATAGAATCGGTCTTGCCTAGATCGGTTTTGGAGTCTTCGAAGAGATCAAACCACCAAAAGTTTTCCGGTGGCTGGTCTACTAGTTCTCGACCATAGTAAGTTCAGGAATAGATCCAAGGAGAGATCGGTGAGGTTTGCTCTGTCAATCTTGGCCACCAGACTAGCGATCAAGTCGGTGAACTGAAGATGGGCTTGGTCGCCAGTTTACTCCAACCAAAGGATGATCGGCCAATCCTGATCAATCCAGCAACCACTCCAGAAGAAGGGACTCGCTGGTGGACGGAGGCGAGTGAGGGAAATTGCCGAGGTCTAGGCGTCGTCTGGTGAGCCGTCGGCTTGAGGCCGACAAGCTTGAACCAGTGAATCGCTAGTTCTGTTTAGAGAGAGAAAGAAGAGAGAGGTGGCTGGCGCCAAAACCCAAAGAGAGGAGAGATAGAGAGTCAATTTTGTGGAGAATGAGCCCCTAAAAAAAATTGGAGGGAAAATTGGCTTATATATACCATATCCAAATCAAGCAATCTTGGCCGTCGGTCCGATCTTATGGTTGAAATTTTAATCCAACAGTCAAAATTCAATTTTGAAGCCTCAATTATGGTCTTAAGATATTGGGTAATCAATCTAGTGGGTTTGATTTGCGAAAACTCGAGCCAAAATTGAGAATTGCATCAAAATGTTTGATTAGGGGTCAAATTGCAATTTGATGAAATTCGAAGGCCAATCTACAAAAATTTAGAAAACTGAAGGTGCAGATGTGAAATTGACACCAAAAGGAACTTGGAACCGATTGCCAAAGGTCCAGAGCCGGCTAGCAAGCGATTGAATCTGCTAGCACCGCCAGCGGCCGATCAGACCGGTTTACTCCGGTTTAGCCAATTCTTAACCAATTCTTGATTAGTTTGGTCTAGTTCTAGTTAATTTGCTCACTTAGGGTCTCTATGGGTTCAAAATTGATGCAATTTGGTCCCTAATGGACCAAATTGAAAAGAAAATTTTCCATATTTGAGAGGAAATTGCCCAATTGTGATACAATTAAGCCAATCAAACCTTACAAATGCGATTTAGGGATCTTTTATTGACTTAATTGGATGATTATTATGAAAGACAACGAGTCAAAACCATGAATGCTTAGAATCGCGTCTAAAGGGCTAAAATGATCAAATTTGCAATTCAATAAGTAAAATTACAAACCGATTGAAAATTGAATTCAATTAGCGCCACAATTGTCCTCTAATAAACCACCCATGTGTAAGATCACTTAATAGGTTCAAATTGACCTCGAATTGAAGTGCTTGAGCTTGTGTCAAAAATGAATCTAGGTCTAATATCAAAATTGGACCTAGATTTATGAAATTAAACCATAACATTGAATGAGTCAACTTAAATTTTGCCAATTGAAATTTAATTGCTTGACTTTCTTATGCTTGGAAGAGTAAAATTCTTCAAATTGAGAAGTTCTTATATGAATTTCTCAAAATCGATTTCGGATTTGGATTCATCTTAAGAAAATGAGCGAAGAACAACCGTCCAATTGCAATTCATGAAGAATCGATTTTGGTCCCTTAATTAGGACTCAAAACAGCAATTTGTATTTTGACTGGACAATTCGCGAAATTGAATGCACTAGCGGATTTGAAACAGTTCCTAAATTATGACTACCATGAAAGTAATTTGATTTTTGGTTGATTTAGAATCTAAAAATGAAAAATTCGGAAAACAATATGCTTAATCAAATTTTACGAAATTTTCAACAAAAAGTCATTTTGACATTAAAAGAAATGTATTTTAGAATTTTTTTTTTTATTTTTTCAAAGTTTTTGGTCAAAGGTTTGACCAAAAATCAATTTTTTAGTTGACTTTTGATTTCTTGATCAAATCTTTGAATTTTTGAGAAATTGATTTGACAATAGTGAAATTAAAGTTAAATGTCATACTTTTGGGTAAACAATCAATTTTTAACCCAAGACTTTTTAATCAAAGGGTTGACCAAAAGGTCAACTTGAAAGTCAAATTGACTTTTGGGTTTTCCTTGAAAATGACTTGGATATTGTTTTAAAACAACAGTACAAGACAAAGAAATGAAAGATGACATTTTAATTTGTCGAGGGACAAGCTCTATCGCGATCAAAAACCTAATCTCAATTTTTTACCTTTCATAATACGTCGAGTAAAAATCAAGTGTCAACATTACCAACCTTGAATTATGAGGCATAAATGTGTATTTATAATGTAAGCCTGGGCTTAACCTCAATTTCATGGGCTTATTTTAGGCCTTATCAAGATAATAAGTTGAATCAGCTGAAGACCTATTATTAATTAATTCTCATGGGCTGAAGTTAGAATAAATTAAGCTCAAATTTGGCCCGCTCTCCATGTAAATTTTGGCAACCACGCTCCCTTGGCCAAGCCAAATGTTGCTCCACTTCTTTTTTGGTCGATAATAGTGCTTCATACTTTCATTAAAAACACCGAGCTTTACAAGATAAGTTAGAGTCATAACATAAGATAGACAAAAGGGGGCAGGTGGTTTGCGCTGCCAATTGGAAGGAAGAGATTTATGGCGTAGTGCCTTTGCAACCCAATCTACGGCATGATTTGCCTCTCTCGGACAAAAGGAAACAGTTGCTGATGGCAATTGGGCCAAGATGGCTTTGCATTCCTGTACCTGGTCTTGGACGGCCCAAGAAGCATTTTCGCGGCCCAGAATTGAGTTTACAAGTGTGCGACTGTCACTTTCACAGAGAACTCTTCTGTTCAGTACGTGTACTTTCCCCACGTGAAGAGTTGTTCTCTCTTTCAGCATCTTCAATCCGTGAAATAGGGCTAGGGTTTCCGCCTGCAAGGGTGAAGACACATAGATCTCTTTGGCGAACCCATCTATCAAGGTACCGTTGGAATCACGAAGAATTCCAGCAATCGAGCTGGTCGAGTCGGTGTTTGTCCACGAACTGTCAACATTCATCTTCAGATCTGGCGATTTCGGTGCCGTCCAGGTTGCAGGTAAGGGTTCCTGTTCCCTCAACACAAATTGATTCCTCGGGTTCCATCGCTGATAGGTGTTCTTTTGTGTTGAAGCTGTGTTGATCAAGGCCTCGGGTTGGGCTGTTGTTTTCCGGAACACAAAGTTGTTCCTATTTTTCCAGACTTGCCAGAGAACCTCAACGACCAGTTCGCGGTCTGGGACGTGCGTCTTTGCTACAAGGTATTCCGCCACCCATTTGTCCATTTTGGTATCCGAAAGTGTGCTGTGGATGAGATTTAGTCGGGGATTTGACCAAACCTTCTGGGCTTTTTTGCAGTGAAAGAAGATATGCTCGATTGTCTCGGGGCATTTGGAGCAAAGAGGGCATAACAGGTCAGGTAAAATCTTTCGCTGGTAGAGCTTTTCTTTGGTTGGTAGGGCATCCTGACAGAGGCTCCATAGAAAGATTCTCAGTTTGGGGGGGATTGACAAGTTCCACAGGCTTGTCCATAGGCTACGAGGGGGCTGGTAGGAGGATGAAGCCCTACTTCTGTCCTGTATTAAGGAGGTGTCATTGACTCTGTTATAACCACTTTTGATTGTATATTGCCTGCTATTATTGCCTGTCCAGATCAGCTTGTCTGCCTTTGGCTGTTGTGCAATAGGAATAGAGAGGATTTCATTGACTGTTTTCCGTTCAAATAAGTGATTTAACAGCGGCTCTTTCCACTCTTTCCTTTCCTCATCAATTAAATCAGCGACTAAATGAGGGTCTTCTTTGTTTTCTCCATTTATCGAATTTTTAAGCTTGAAATTATCCACCGCTAATCCAATATAGTGCAATAAATTAAACTATATAATAAATGTTCCTAAAACTATATGTTATGTAATTTAATTATAATATTTTTTTATTAAGGGTTAAAAATTAATCCCTATTTTCTATGCCATTAATTACTAAATTATTAGTCAAAATATAAGTATCAACATTGATATATTACAATTTAATCTTTTTTTTTACCATTTGTAATTTTTTAAATAAAATTGCAGTATTCAAAGAAACATGTAAATATATTTTTCTTTATTTTTCAATTTTAATCTCAAATATTTGAATTATAGAAAAAGAAGAAGATAAAATTCGTGTTGCAAAAATTTTAGCTCATGAACTTTGTTTGTATTCATTTTCTTATAATGAATTAAAAGAATTTCTTTATCAATATAAATTTTTGACGTACAGTATTGATTATTCGGATAAAATGGGTTATAATATAAAATAGCAATACTTTATTTGTTAAGAACATATGCATCTATCTTATTACCTTTACCACACAAAAATAAAAAAACATATGCATCTATCTTGTTCGATTTTTGTTTTATATATATATATATTTGTTAAGTGGCTTGTTTTAATCTATTTTATTCTTTTCTGGGTTTAAGAAATTTGCCGAAACTTTTGGTTTGGGTTGGGTTGGTTTGAATTTCCATTCATGCGGTTCCTTTTGACACCTCTTTTCAAGAGTTGGATTATGGTAAGGGGCTTTCATATAACATGCGATGGTTTTGGTTAGATTGACACCGGAAGTACCGAAAGATGACATCAACATACGCCACCTGTCCGGACAACAAAATGAGTATCGCTGCCCGGCAACAAAAGAAGCTATCCCATTTATGAATCTGCCAGTTCGACTTCACAATAGACCGGAGTTGTATAAGGTAACATACGAGCTGAAGCTCAGAAGGATATGATTTTTCTCATTGGGTTCACGCGGCATCGATTGAATGAATATAAAAGTCCCTTTTATAACGGAGGATAATGTGATCTAGCTGCAAGAACTCGAGCTCCATGGTAACAAACTGGTTTTGCTTTGCTTAGTCTTTGGGATGAATACGAACGCCCTTGAGGATGAGGCCCGACTTCAAAATTTGGCACGTCTCGTGGAGAGTGAAAACAATCATCCCCGCGGTCTCCGGGTCCGTCCTGAACTTGCCAGCAAGGAGCTTTATCCATTTCTCCTTCGGCTTCCCGTCCAGATTCTCCATGCGAACCTGTTTGGGCTTGTTTGGCACGTCAAGCTCGAGGTACACGGGGAGAGGCCATATGTGTCTATTATTTCTCTTGAGCTTGACCACGAATGCGACCTCATACTCTGTTTTGGGAGAGAGCGCGCTTGTTTTGAATTTTCCCCGAATATCGAGCCAAGACACCTTCAGTAATTTGGGGACGTGTATGTCGACAGGGCCACCAAAACTGAACTTGAAGAATTTTAGTAATTAGAAAATTGCGATTTGACGAACGTGAACCAGATGTAACATTCAGCTTTAACCGTTATGCCACATCGGTTAGTGTACTAATTTCATCGAAATAGATTAAATTGGTGAAAGAGGTTACCACTTTTCTTTCACGTGGATCCACCTCCAGTAACGGTTATCTTGGCCCCACTCGATGACAAATGGCTCGGGAAGCACCAGGAAGCAGTTCTTGTGGAGCTTCTCGTTGACCCAAAATTTCTGTTAAATCCACAGTGGGGTGAATTTTTTTTCCTAGATAATCACTATTACTGGTGGCAAGAGTATTGTTATCATTACACCTGTGAGATGTCCCTTTCCAAGTTAAAGAAAGGAAACTGTATAATTAAACAAAATCTTTGCCTTTGATATCATCATGCAAATTATTGCTTACACGTATTTCCATTTGGAATATGCGTGCCTGGAATGATTCAATTTATTGCGTAAAAGATCCTTCAAGACCCTATGTGATCAATAGACTGACCTGACCACATATTACTGATGGATGGATAGATGGAGTTGAAAGGGAAATGAGACTTTGCCTATGATTCAAAATCTATAACATTCCTAAGCTGGTCCCCAGCTGACTAGGCTTTAAATTTCCTCAGTTTTTGATTGCTTACTACGAATAAAAATCAGCAAATCGATCGAATCAAAGTCGAAACCAGAGAAGAGAGAGGAAGACTTAGCTTCGGTCTTGCTGTTATGATCGGGTACCGGAGATTTCGAAGTGACGAATCTTCACCTGCTCGAGCTTGTTTCTGCGCAAGTGTACGCCTGCCTCATTCCAGATGTCATGCTTCGGCCATGATTCCGTGAAGATGAGGACAAACCTATATGTGCTCGTGGGAATCCATGAAGGAGAGAGAGTGGGTGGAGAATCTCAGCAAAACTTGCAGAAGTCGAAGAGAGAAAATCCTTGAAGAGAGAGAGTGGAGAAGCTTTGATCCAGAGAGAGAATCAACGGGGATCCTTCTTGCGGGCGAGAACACGGGCGAAGAATTGCTTCGCTTTTTCCTTGCTCGACCGAGTTTGGAGAGACGGAGGGAGCCAGATGTAGGAGAAAATATTCAGTGGTTAGTGCGCGCCACGTCATCCGCTGACCTGGTGCGCACTAACCAACGAAATACTGGCACGTGTCTCCGAGCGGGAGCCGCTGAAAAAGGAAGGCGCTGATTTTTTGTCGGCTTGGCTCGGCTGCACCGCAGAAAAAAGGACGGTCAGCTTATTCCTCCCGCTCAAAATTTTTTCACTCTCCTCACTTGAATTTGCTGGGTTTTTCTCTCTCTCCTCTTTGCCTTTCTCTCTCTTCCCTCCCTCTCTCTTTCTCTCTCCGACGAATAGGACGCGACCTCCCAGTCTCTCTGTGCCCTCCCTCTTTCCGACCGGCGAACCACCGCCAGCAACCGACGAACTACCGCACCGGACCGGCGAGAGGACTGCGACCTCCCTCTCTCTCTCTGCACTCCCTCTTTCCGACCGGCGAACCACTGCGAGCAAATCAGACCTGGGTTTTTTTTTTTGGGGATTTTTTTTTTTTTTTTTAAAGGCTGAGGGGGTTGGGCTTCTTTGTTTGTGCCGGCTAGACGACGGAGAAGGCGATCATCGAAAGGAGAAGCACTGGAAGAGGAGACCGATGAGGACGAGGAAGTCATCTACAAAATTGAAGTTCCGGCGAACAGGTGACTGCAAAGCTGATTCGGCATTCGGTTAGATGTTGTGTGTTTCGGATGGGTTTGGAGCTGTTTCACGAGTCTTGGGTGAATTTTGGTTCGGGGGTTTAAGATGCTAGTGTCCGTCTTCGGATGGGTTAAAGTCTTTCGCGGACCATGTTGCTCGTAATGGCTATCGAGATGCTGTGTGGTTCGATCTTTGAATAATTTGTGAGAAATGCCCGGATGTGAAGAGAGGACTCCGCCGAGTTGTTTTGAATAATTTGGCGAAGTGGTGATGATAGATATGTTGCTTGAACTAGTTTTCATTCTCGAGATCTATATTCAATTTGATATTTTATTTGCATGTAATAGATGCCCAGCCCCCAATCCCTCCACTTAGTACATCGATGCTTGTGCTTATGCTAGATCCTCAAAATGTTCTGCTTGGATTGACATGCTCGAGATTCTCTCAATATTTTAGGCGAAGAACACGGTTGCAATTGGGAGTCATGACTTGGATACGCTAGAAGGCCCCTTCAGCTATGAGGTGTGTGTTTGAACTAATCGCCTAAACTAGAATCTAAAATGAAGAATTCTGCACATGTCCTACTATCCTCGCTTGAAGCTAAGGCCCAGCTAGAACTTAAATGGAAGATTTTCAGATTGCTGGCATAATGGATCTTGTCATGATAGAGTGTTATCCGGGCTGGAAGCTTGTGTTCACCTATCCTTTCCTTTTTTTTCTCTCTATATATTTAAATGCCTGAAGGATTTCCTCTTGAAGCTTCTTTCTACCCCACACTTTGCCTCAGCATCTATTACATGTTTTCGAGGAGTTGCAGCTAGCTAGACAAGCTTTGACCAGTTCAAGTTTTGTCATCCTCTGAGCTTGTCTCAGAGGATGGTATTACTATATATATCCGAGATACTCTATTTTGATCCCAAAAATTCGTAGTATTATGTTTCGCTATCAGGAGTGCTCATCTACTAGATAAAGCATAGACGAAAACAGACATGACAAGGAATTGCACATTTGGTTTAGCTTAATATGTATGAGTTATATATTTGCTATAGCTAAATGTTTCTTCTTAATATGTATGAGTTATATATCTGCTACAGCTAAATGTTTCTTAGAGCAAAGTATGATAAAATGTTACGAGAATTGCAGCGTATCACCGACTCATGTTCCTTTTCCTTTGGTCTCAGGCTTTGCCGCCTTCCAAGATAAGTTTCGTCCCCTTGAAGCGGTAGTTTCATGATAAAGATTGTATTTTTCTGTTCATGCATGTGCCATGAGTCCGATCTCGTAGTGAAGATCTATGTATTTGTAAGGATTTTGTTAACTGTTCTCTAGGGGCAATTCTTAAGTAGTTGATTAAGAAATTTTTATGGTTTTCAATTGGATGCACAGATTGTTCTTGTGGTATTGTAATTTTTTCTTTGGAAAGTGAATCATATTAAATAAGTATGCTTAACAAGTGCCCTTTTGTTAACAGTGCTCTAAGGAGACTTACTAAGTAACTAAAAAGGAAATTTTGTAGTTTCCAATGCATTAGCATGTTATTTCTAATTACTATTTTGCGAAGTGAATTATTCCAAATTAAGTATGCTTAACATGTCAATGCCACTTTTGAGTTCATGAGATTGCTTTCATTTATATATTTGTTTTGTTTTCTCTACCAACCGCGATTGATGTGTTGGTTGATCGCGCCTTAGTTTCGTTCCGATATTAGGTGAAGAACTTCAGAGCTGATGAACTAATGGAATTTTATAAGGTGGGTCCTCAATAGCTGCTCCTTTTAATGGTCTTTTTATAACTGTCATATTTGTTTTGTTACATATATCTTATGCTTGAACTTGCTTATTCAAAGTGTGCTAGTTGATATCTTCCCGTAAATGAAGAATTATGTAATAGTTCCTCATTTTTGCCATGTTGTTTTACCTGTTTTTCGTTACTTTGTTGATCAGATTTGAAATTGAAGAAGTTCTTGCACATAATAGAGAACTCGCCTGTGTTCCCCGTTATCTATGATTCAAAGAGGTATCTTGGTTTCTTCATACACTCTTTTTTGTAATGTGAGTTCTGTGTATAAATATGAAGTGTGTATATTGATGTTAAGGGAAAATAATAAATAACCACTTAAATGTAATGACATGTTGACTTAGTTTTGATTCAACCATTGCCACTTAAGTCATTAATATTGCAACCTTGAGTTATTTGGGGGTTGATCGATGCATCGGGTTCAATTTGCAAAGAGAAAATAATCTAGGTCTTCAAGCATCTTCTGCCACATTAAGCCACTAAGTGCTTGGTCTCGTTTATGAGTTGAAGTGAGATCAATTGTTCTGTTTAGGTGTCACTAGTGTTCTCAAAAGCACCGGAGTTGCCAGGCGGTGCACCCAATGTGGCGACTTCAAAAGCACCTCAAGTAAGGCTGGTCATTCTCTCGTGCATTCCCTCAAGGAAAAAGATGAAATTAGGTCATGTTCTTTGACCCTTTTTGTTCCTTTCTCTAAACAAACCGAGGAAGGAGGTATATTATTTTAGTAAAAGGGCGAAGTTTTTAGAAAAGCAATGCCGACTCTACATTAGCACGGTCGGAGACTTCGTAACCTAGTCTTATCCTATAACATTACTTTTAAGAGAGCCAGGGAAAAAGGTGAAAATGTGTAGTCTTCTATACATCTTTGCTTTTCTTTGAACATTGTCTTTCCTATGTACACCTTTACACTGAACTTAGCAGTCCATTCTTATTTCATCTCTCTCTCCACCGGCGACAAGGAGGAGCCTGGATTGTCGGATGACGGCTGGGTCGAGGCTGCGAAGGTTGATGGAGCTAACGGTGGCGGTGAAGCCTATGATCGTGCTTCTAAGAAGCTCAGGAGGTACGTTGATTTGGTTCAGCGCCTTCTCTGTTGCCTTGGTTCAGCGCCTTCTCTGTTGCCTGTAAAGTTCCGGGTTAGTGATCCCCAGAGGGTGTGTGATGTCTGCTGCGTGCAGCTTGAGTCTGTCCAGCCTTACCTAATGGATCAAGTAAGCCACGCTTCTCAGTTTCCGACCCAAGATCTGACAGACCTTAGTATGTTGAGATCCTGGATCAATTTTCCATGGAGACAATCAATGGAACATGAGATTTACAAGGCAACAAACGCAATCCGAGGTTATAGTAAGGTAGGGGCAAGGTTCAAATGATACTGTCTACCTAATGATTCCATCTGTGTATTTCTTAGAATAGTTGGCTAGTATTGCTGTTGCTACTTGAAAAATAAATGCTCTCTATAGTGGACTTAACCTTTGACAAGGGAGGCCATTTTCTCATTATCGTCGGTGAAACGGTGATTTAATTTTAGATATGTTTAAGATCTTTGTAAAACTATTCCTTAAGAGTTTTTTGTATTATTGGTGCAAGATAAAGTAATTAAGAATTTTTCTTCCCTTTTTTTATATACTTTGGCATTAAAATTAGGTTCTCTTGCACTTTTCGTGTGGTTATTAAGCTTATTATATGATGCATTCTGATTGCTCAGGTGGGTTCACTAAAGCTTGAGAAGGCAATTCCTGATGCCATTTAAGACAAGCAAAAGGCCTTGCAATAATTACTGTTGTGAAAGTTGGTATGATGGTAACCTACAATATTGGAATCGACCTTGTGGTTGCTTGTAGGGAAGACAGCTCATGGTCTCCACCTTCTGCAATTTCTTCATGTGGAATAGGGTGGGGAGCACAGGTAGGCTCGTTTTATCGTATCCCTGGATTTTGATTTCATCAACCTTAAGGGCCAAGCATCGGAACCAACAAGTGTTTTTGGCTTTCATGCAGTCTTCAGATTAACCACGTGAATCAACGTGCTCAAAATGATTGTTTAGATAATAAACACCAATTTTATTTTTACTCCATCCGGAATGCTTGACGTATTGTCTCGCTTCATTTCCATGGTCTCGTGAGAATTTTCCTTTGTAAATGTCTGGTACTGTCATCCTTCTATTTCATGGAATGTGCCATTTGTTTCTCCTTTCTGGAACTCTATCTAAAAACAGTATTTCTCAGGATGAGATTTGGACTTTTTGTTTGTGATGGATTTATGAGGATTTATGAGATGGGCTTAAGGCCCGTTCGCCCATGCTGGGCCCAAAAAGCCCGGCCCACGAGAATAGGGCCCGTGGATGGGGGAAGGTAGAAAAGGGAGGAGAGAGAGAGAGAGAGATGGCACCTGTTGGAAGAAAAACGTACGTACGCTTTTCTCTTGCGCACTCTCTCTCTCTCCAAAAGAACAGTAAGCACAAGGCATTCTTTCTTCTTCCCTTCAAGACGTCATCGGATCGAACAGGGCCAAATCACTTCCTCGATCTTCAGCATTGGTGTTTAATCTATGGCTAACAAGGTACGCTCGAATCCGTGGTGTGCTTTAGGATCGGTGATACGTGATTTTCCCGGGCTTCGCTTCCGCATTGATTTAGGGGTTCGATTTTCTGTCGAATCCGCTTTTCGGGGATCCGTTATTCCCAACATTGGTATTAGAGCCCTAGTTCACGTTTTCCTGACCTGTTTTAGACGTTTTTTGATTGATTTTTCGCAAAAAATTTTCGACCGTACGGATCGGGGCATGAAATCCTGACACCCGAGCGCTGTTCGGCTATTTTTCCGAGTTTTCGTAAGTCGAAATCGAATTCTGATGGCATAGGAACAAAGGCGACGTCGAGACGAGTCTGGGGACACCTCGAGCGTCGCCAGGCGACGCTGCACGCGCCCACACGCGCGGCCGGAAGGCATTGCGCGTGGGCGCGACGCTCCCGGAAGCGCTGGCTCGCCCAGCGCGTGCGGCACACGCGCCGGTCGGCGAACCGGCGCGTGCGTGCCGTCGGCGGGCGAAACGGCACGCGCCGGTCCGCGGACTGACGCGTGCTGACGTCACCCAACGGTCAATAACCGCTGGGGTGACGTCATCGATGACGTCAGCAACGACGACGGTTGGCCGGGCGGTCACCGGTCAGCGACCCGACCGGCGACCCAACCCTACTCGAACTGCGACGCCCGGCACGCGCGCGGCACGTGCGGTCGGTTCGCCCGAACCGCCCGGCCGGCTCGACCGGGTCCGAGCCGGTCTGTCCGGTTCGACCGGTCCGACGTCCGACGACCCGACCGTTGACCATTGACCGACGACCGTTGACCATTGACCCGGAAAAAAAAAAAAAAAAGAAAAAAAAGAAAAAAAAAAAAAAAAAGGAATTTGTTTCTTTTTCATGTATGCCTATGTGGTTTATATGTAACCAATTTTTTTTTTTATTATGCATGTGTTGCATGAATAAGGGGAAATTATGTATTTTCCCTTATGTGAATTATGGATTTTGGGTAATCCATTTTTTAGTTATGCATTTGTTGTAGGAACTATGATGCGTCATGCACGGATACCTGCAATCCCGAGAACGGATGAGGGAAATGCAAGACTTAAAAGGCTGATGTCGATTTAGCTAATTATCGGTGACATGACGGTGATTTAGTATCACATGTGGTCAAGGTCAATCGATGATACAGAAATCATCCGGAATGGTTATCTTATGCCGGATTTTGAGAAGGTGCCGGCTATGATGAACACTCTTCCACCTGAATGGCAAGCAGTGTTAGATCGGCTATGGGAGGTCAATGTGGTCCCGGGTTATAGAATGCTAGTGGAAGCTTTTGTAAGAGAGTACTATAGGATTGAGTTAGCTAAAACTTCAACCCTTAGATTGAGCGCCATATGGCGTAGAGTAAATGTGCCTTGGTGGCGACATGAAAGCTCTCCAAAAGTTTTTCCATGGTTGGCAAATGTGCCTTCAGTTTTCTCAGATGCTTTGACTGATAGATTAGAAAGGACATTCCCTAATTATTTCTTAGATTAATTATGAGATGTTTTATGGGTGTAAATATCTCTTTCCATATTGATATTTCTCTGTATATATTGCTTAGTGTAATGTATAATTGTATTATGATGAAAGCATTATTGTTTTATTGGATGCCTATTATCTATTGCTTTCTATCATTGCTGGTTGCTGTGGGTAATTAGCTGTGGGTAATTTTAGAAGTTTTTGTAACTTTATAGAATTGATTTTGCATATGACAATCATATTAATGATAGTTTTAAGTTAGGATTTTTGGAGGATGATTGGAAATATAGTGACCTTTTGATTCTGAAACCTTACTTGAAATTATTTATTAATATGATGGGTCTGTGCAAAGTGGATGCATAAATGATAGGCATTAATTATTCGTGCATGTATGTCTGATGTGTTCAAACTGATGGTTTCAGCAACTAAGAACGTGATTGCTGATATGAACGGCAACAATTGTGAAATATTGAATATGAAGATTCAATATGTGCTGGAAAAGCAAGAAGCACTAGATGCTCTTGACCATATTATGGAAGATCTTGAGGATGCTGTGTGCCACCTTGAGCTAGTAGAAGACTGCCTATCGGCATTTGAGTCGATAATAGATATTTGCAATGCTGGTTCTAGCTCAGAAAGGGTTTTGTGCTCTAAGCGCAAGCATATTGATTCGTTCAATATGTGAGAATACAAAGGATTAAGTCCTTGTGGCAAGAAATCAAGAGTTAATCAACGCAAGAGAGGAAAACGTCCTCAAGTGAAGAAAATGTCAAGGGTGAGGTGTTACAATTGTGACAAGAGAGGTCACTATGCTCGCGACTGTCGTGAGCCAAAGAAGATAAACACCTATTGTACATTTGAGAACTTTGCTTACGTGTCAAGTTCTATATATTATTAGCTGAATCCAATCCTTTGTGGACTGTAGATTTAGGAGCGACAGACTATGTAAGGAAGGATAGAAGATCCTTCGTGGAATTTCGACGAGTACCAACTGGAACTAAGTAGATCTATGTGGGATATAACTCCAGAGATGAAGTTAAAGGGATTGGCACCTGCCAATTGAACATGCGTGATGGACGCACCTTGTTCCTACATGATGTTCTATATGCTCCGGAGATTTGTCGAGATTTAAGTGTCTGTTTTTGATGTTGGTTAAGCTTGGTTTTAGTATGAACTTCCATAATAGAGGTGTAGATTTGTATTTGGATACAAACTACTATGGTTGTGGTCACTTTCTGGATGGTTTCATTGTACTATATGTTGACTGTAGTGACGTCAATATTTGTTATTCCCTTGTTTCACGTCTTCTACTTAATATGATAATGATGTGAATATGGTGGTATGCTAGACTTGGTCACATTGGCCAACAACATATGAATAGACTAGCCAAAGAGGGCTTGTCGGGCAACATTGAAAAAGTCGATTTGCCTATATGTGAGCATTGCCTAGTAGGGAAAATGACGAGGAAACCATTTAGAAAAAGTAAAAGAGCTGAATTTCCTCTGCATTTAATCTATTATGATGTCTGTGGTTCAATGAATATGAGAGGAAGGTAAGGGGCTGTTTATTTCATCACTTTTATAGATGATTCTACTCGATTCGGATATGTCTATATAATTTATCATAAATCTGAAGCATAAGTTGTTTCAAAATGTTTATGAACTTGGTAGAAAATCAATTAGACAAGAAAATAAAAGTATTGAGATCCGATCGAGCTCGAGAATATTTATCTGATGAGTTCAGAAAATTATGTGATGAAAATGGAATAGAAAGACGGTTGTCTATTCCATATACTCCTCAACAATATGGTGTTGTGGAAAGAAGAAACAGAACCCTACTGGAAATGGTTAGATCCATGATGGCGCATGCTAACTTACCTATCACTTTTTGGAGTGATGTGTTGTTAACTGCTGCCTATATACTTAACCGGATGCCTTCCAAATCAGTTACCTTCACTCCATATAAGTTATGGACAGGTAGAAAACCAGACTTAAGTTTTCTTAAGTCATGGGGATGTGCTATCTATACACATGAGTCCTCTCACAAATTTGGGAAATATGGTCACAAAGGAAAGATGAGTATTTTAATGAGATACTCCGAACACTCGAAATGGTATGTGTTCATAGGTGAGCAGGAAAGTGGGAGTATAACTGAATTTGAATCACGAGATGTCACATTCTTAGTGGATGAATTCCTAAGAAGGGCGAAATAGGAGAAGATTACTCCATATTTGAAACATTGAATCAAGATAATGATATTAGTGGAGTTCGTCCAAGTGGGAGTAATATGAGAAGTGATGAATTGAATTCAACTCATTCTCAATTACAACCACATGACGAGACGACGTCGTCATTATCTAATCCAAGTGAGAGCATAATGGGAAATCATGTGCTAAGTGTGCAATTTCCCATACGGCGAACAAGTCGCCAAAGTATTCCCCGTCGATGTTTTGACATTGAAGGGGAAACTTTTATGGTTACTCCACAAGATGAGGATGAGCCAAGAAATATTAATGAGACTCTGAATTGCCCTAATAAGGAAAAATGGATTTATGCAATGGAAGAGGAAATTGAGTCAATGAAATCAAACCAAGTCTGGGAACTGGTTGATCTTCCAAAAGGACGCAGAGCTATTGGGAACAAATGGGTTCTCAAAATAAAGCGAAAGGCTGATGGCTCAATAGAAAGGCATAAGGCTCACCTTGTTGCGAAATGGTATAATCAACAGGAAGAAATTGATTATGAAGAAATATTTTCTCCTGTAGTGAGATTTACCTAGATTCGCATTATTCTAGCAATAGTGGCTAGTTTGGATCTTGAATTACATCAAATGTATGTAAAGACTGCTTTCCTCAATGAAGAATTAGAGGAAGAAATATATATGGAACAACCTGCTGGTTTCATAGTGAAAGGCCAAGAAGAAAATGTATGTCGACTTTGGGGGTCGATATATGGCATTAAGCAGTCGTTAAGACAATGGTATATACGTTTTTCATAATGCCATAATGGCATATGACTTTACAATGATTAATGAGAATTATTGTGTATATATCAAAAGATCCAATGATCAATTTGTGATCATATCATTATATGTTGATGATATACTGATTGCCAGAAGCAATATGGAGTTTGTTAATACTGTGAAGAGTTGGTTATCTTCCAACTTTGATATAAAAGACATGGGTGAGGATGCATACATTCTTGGATTTAAGATTTCAAGATTGTAAACCCATAGACACTCCTATTGCAAAGGGTGAAGGATTGAGCCATAGACTGTGTCCAAGGACTCTAAAAGAGAAGGAACAAATGAAAGATGTTCCTTATGCTAGTGCTGTTGGAAGCTTGATGTACGCTATGATGTGTACAAGACCTGACATATGTTTTGCAGTTGGAATGGTGAGTAGATACCAATCCAATCCAGGTCAAGCACATTGGAAAGCCGTTAAGAGAATACTGAGGTATCTAAATGGGACTGCTGATTATATGCTAAGTCATTAAAGAAAAGGATCTGCGACTTTAAGGCTATTATGATGCTGATTGGGGAGGAGATGTAGATGAAAGAAAATCTATCTCTGGGTTTGTTTTCTTACCGAATAATGGCACCATATGTTGGAGCAGTAAGAAACAAAAGTGTATAGCCTTGTCCACGATATAAGTTGTGTTCGTGGCATTATCAGCAGCAGTATAAAAATGTGTTTGGCTTAAGAGATTTTTTGGATCATTTAGGTGTTATTGGAAGTGCTGCAGATTAATTGTTAGTTAATTGTGATAGCCAAGCAGCAAAAGTGTACACCAAAGATCCAAATTATCATGGCAAGACCAAACCTATAGATACCAAGTATAATTTTGTCAAGGATATGATTGCACGAAAAGATGTGAACTTAGAGTACATACTACGCATAGAATGGTAGCAGATCCTATGAGAAGGCCGATACCTAGAGATGTGTTTTGTGGTTATATGAAATCTCTAGGATTGTGTAGAGGCTGATGTACTGAATATTGCAATTTCCCTAAGTGTTCACAATTTGATAAATTTGTGTTTTTATCATTAATGCCTATGAATCTTTGTTTGATCTTTATGCATCTTAATGCTCAGTGCATTACTTTAAGTTAAGAAGTATATCGGACAGATATAAGATTAGCCCACTCACACGGGTAATCGCCTCGTTTCTGTGTGATAAATAGAGATGAGATTGTTTTTAAGCTTATTATCTAGGTGATAATCGAGAGCTCAAGCTTAAAATACGTATGTCACCTTAATGGGTGTTAAGATGAGGACATAATACTTATCAGGTGTCCGAAAGTAAAATACCCCACATATTTTACTTTATCCGTCTAAGATGCCGATGTGAGTTC
This sequence comes from Eucalyptus decipiens, assembly GCA_014182575.1. Lineage (NCBI taxonomy): Eukaryota > Viridiplantae > Streptophyta > Magnoliopsida > Myrtales > Myrtaceae > Eucalyptus > Eucalyptus decipiens. The sequence continues at coordinate 58,994,773 of CM024614.1, read as the reverse complement.
GATGAATTTTGTGAATGAGTAGATACGTGAACTCAAGTTAGACATTGGGTATGTCCGAACTATCATCCGTACGGTATTGAAAGGTGTAGACATACGCTCCATGGGAAAGGAGTTAATACCGTAATACGTATTTCATACTACGTATGCATGAGACGACTAATAAGAGTGGCAAAAGTTTGATCTCAACTCTTTATGTCGTGTGAGACTCTTGAGGAAAAGAGTTCCTCAATTTTTAGTCCCCTCATGACTCTTACTTATTCTCAAGATTTCTATTTAGTGTTTGCTATCTTAGGATGTTGCCAATGGTCATGAGTTTGATTCGATCTAATGGGGCATTTCTAGAAAAGCAAGCTGAATAGAAATTGAGAGTTTGAAGGAAAGAGGAAGATTGATTTTGGAGAATCACATTGTAGTTTTGTATTCACCGGTTAACCAATTATGACTGTCTTTGGGATAATCATAATTGTGAATACAATATATATATCATTGTTTAAAAGAGATCAAGAGAGATATAAATGTGATCGATCGATCTAGGGAACTGCATACTAAATCTACTTAGGATGTGATGCCCATTATGAGCTGCTATATATTCCTAACAGATGTATGGCAACGAGCTCTCAAAGTATGCTGGTCGCACGGATTATTCACCGGTATGAATGTTGAAGAGAGGAAAAGAGGATTCTGTTCGGCCCACCATGTTAAGTGAGAGTCTATGATGGATTTTTCTCTGATGGGGATGAGTAGGGCCTGTCCGCCCATGTTGGTTTTGGACCACCATGTGCGAGTGAGAGATGATGGATTTATGAGGATTTATGAGATGGGCTTAAGGCCCGTCCGCCCATGCTGGTCCCAAAAAGCCCGGCCCACGGGAATAGGGCCCGTGGATGGGGGAAGGTATAAAAGGGAGGAGAGAGAGAGAGATGGCACCTGTTGGAAGAAAAACGTACGTACGCTTTTCTCCTGCGCACTCTCTCTCTCCAAAAGAACAGTAAGCACAAGGCATTCTTTCTTCTTCCCTTCAAGACGTCATCGAATCGAACATGGCCAAATCACTTCCTCGATCTACAGCATTGGTGTTTAGTCTGTGGCTAACAAGGTACGCTCGAATCCGTGGTGAGCTTTAGGATCGGTGATACGTGATTTTCCCGGGCTTCGCTTCCGCATTGATTTAGGGGTTCGATTTAGTGTCGAATCCACTTTTCGGGGATCCGTTATTCCCAATAGTTTGATTACCATGTTGCCATTGAGTTTTCAAGTTCCTTTCTGCATCTCTGTTCCCTTTCTTTGAATTTGTGTTTTCCTTTTTATGGAAGTGGGAGAAGTCCCTGAGCCAGAGATTGCCCTTGTGTTACTTATAATCGTTCCCTTTCTGTTAACATGTCTATCGCATTAATAGCTTCTGCTCGTGTGGCTTAAGCTCGAGCAAAGAAGTCTTGCATAAAACATAAAAATCAACTAAAGAAATCTTTAGTCGATTCCCCTTCCTCCCGAAATGATAACAACAATAATAGTAAAAATCAAATACATAAATGAAAAGATTATCCCTGCAAGAAATGTTTGATTTTGTGTTATATTTTTATGTAGAGATATCCTTATTCCAGTCAATAGTAACCGAGTCAAGGGTGATTGCGCAGCTGGAGGAGAGAATTGAGAGACTTTGTTATAGTGTTGAGAACAACTGAGGCTGTGAAGACATTTGGTGGTACTGCTCATTTTTCAGTTGGGGCTGGTTTGAGTGCAGCAGTTGGTCCCATTCGAAGGGCTGCTGAAGTTGATGTACGAGTGGGGGATGGTGGCTGTGCTGCTTGTTATACGTACAGCTGCAGTAAAGGTACTCATCTATATAGCTATTTTTCCTTTTAAAGCGTGGAGTTGTCCTCTGGACTGATTTTTGGGGTATGTATACATTGCTATGCAAAAAAACATGGATAATATCCTATGATATTAACTGTTTTAATGTGATAGTAATTTCTCTATTTTTATTAAGTCCTAAGCGGACACAATAACAGTCTCGGGACCTAGAAAAACTGCTCATTTTGCGAAGGATCTTGTTCTCTCACTTTCTTTCTTCCTCATTTGTCTCTGTTGCTGAGGTGAGCTATGTAGTCTAGCTTGTATGGCATGGGTATCCGTCCTTAGGCAGTCACGTAAAAGACTATTCTCCGATTACTTAAAATGCTCTTGCACAAATGCTATTTATATATTCAATAAAATGATGATACTCTTTACCTTTTCAAGCTATGTGAAGCTGTTTTTATTAGATCATTGGTTGAAAAAGTTTCTACAAAGAGCATTTCTTGAGAAGCTTGCTTGTTGCCCATTTCTTAGTGCCAAAGGAAGGGGAAAAGGGAGAGACATTAGTTGAGAAAGCTTCTGCAGGGATATTTTTTAATAAGCAATCATATGAGAGAACACTGAGCTTGATTCGTCATAGATCCTACTTAAATTGAGACGCTCATAGTAAAAAGTTGGAGAGGTCTAGAATTTGTATTTCTCATTTTCCTATCATTTCATTGCCAGCAGATCTGGGGGCTCGTTCCGCTTTCGAAGGTCTTTAATTGTTCTCAACTTTTTCATAAAATAATTGGCAGGTGCTTTTGTTGGATGCTCCCTTCAAGGTAGTGTCGTGACAACGCGAACAAGAGAAAATTGCCGATTTTATGGCAGCTAGTCTATAAATGCATTGGACATACTACTTGGTTCGTTGCCGAGGCCACCAGCTGTTGCCATCCTTTATAACGCACTCGCAGACATGTATCAGAAGTTGGAGTGGTCATCATCATATTAGTGTTGTACAGCTTGGTCAATTGTCCTCGATACTGCCTATGGAAGTTCTTAGCTGCAATTCTTGCCACTATAAAGTTGTCTATTCTTATCAAGTGTACAGCATGTTCAAACTCATTGCTTCCCTCTCTTCGCCGGGGGGTTTCGGGAGAGGAATATGTAAATAGTTATAATTGCTGGGATCAATCTTTGGAATGTACATATAGCTATCCATTTCATATTTGGTGTTTACTCAGGGTATCGGGGAAGACAAGCAAAAACCACCCTTCTTTTCAGATTACTTTGAAGATTGCTTGAGCATGTCCTAGATGGAGGAAATTTTATGTGATTGTTCATGATGAACCCAGAAAAACAGGTTGCGTGGTCACGACCTGATATACAGCTCTTCTATGGATCTTGTTCGGTACTACACCGCGCATTAGACTCCAGTCAATGCAGTGTAGCGGAAATCCACCTCCCTCCCTGTTTCGAATTAGTGCATACAGATCATAAACAAGAGAAAATTGCCGATTTTGAGTAGATCCGAGCTTTTTATGTAAATCCCCCCAGAACCACGCCCATGATTAGCCTGTATGATTATAGCAGTTGCTTTGCCTAAGTGGGTTCATGATTTGGGTCAGCGCCTTCTTGTGTGTTCTTTAAGCGGAAAAACGCAAGAAAGGGAAATTCGTAACCTCTTAAGCGTGATATGTTGCTGCATTTCAGCCCTCTCTACCAACGGTTGCCACCTACCACCGCCCGGGGTGGTGATGGTGGCACGCCTCTAAGTTCAGCAATGGTTTGGTCTCCCGTTGGATAGGAAGGACCGCTGATGGGACATAAAATCATTTGAGTTTTTCCTCTTTCTTTGTCCTAGACTAGAACTGTTTTTCCTTTTCTCTTCTCAAATCAAATACAAAGTGACCGATTCCCTTCAATTTTTTCTTTCTTTTTCTTCAGTGAATATCTAAAGAAAATCAAATAGGTCTTCTCTTTCGTTTTCTCTTCTTATGTTGTTATCATCGAAAGTCCCTTTTTTACCCTTATCTCTATCTGAATGAAACAGAGTCGGCAATCTCAAATTGAGATCTCTCTGTTCTAAAATAGGATCAAGCTATGTTTGACCAGAGGGCAGCATAGAGTTAGATGGAACAAAATGAGGGATTGAAAATTACAATCCTCGAACTTCTTTATATCAAATCAATTATCCGATTACTCATTTCATATATAATCGTACGTACTACGGATGCTTTCTAATATAAATTACTGAAAAATTACAATATAAAATACTAGGATTAGAAAAGAAATCAAACAAACAAAAAGAAAACCTAGACCTAATGACTGCCCCCGAAACTCTAAGACAACAGCAACGTCCTCCTTGATGGCGGGCGACACCAACACCACAACGACCCCATAGTGGCGGTTGTCTCCGTCGCAATGGTCACTTAAGACCGCCGTAATTGATTCTCCATCTCACGCACACCCATGAGAGATACAAAGGCGACCACCGCACACCATTCGGGTGAGAGATAGAGAGAGAGCGAGCGAGAGAGATGGTCACCCAATAAATAAAACAAGGTCATTGTTAGATATCATTGTAGCAACAAAATAGCACAATAGCAAATGGCGAACAAAAAATTTAACTCAACTGATGAGAGAATAATATAACCAACCAACTCTAATATAAGCTCACATCCACCTAATGCGAACATTTAAACTCCAGCTTGAAATGAATATTCACAATACCTCTTCAGCTTTCAAGGCGACTCCAATTGAATCGTTGACATAAGATAAGGACACTTCCATATTGTATAGGGACAAATCAGGATAAACGCATGACTCCCCATTAGAGTATATCACTTCAACTGGTTCAACTTCATACTTCTTCCCACAAGTATGCTTTGAGAAGATTGTCACCTAAAGGAAAACACTTGCCCGCATTAGTCCTCTATACGAAGGATGGGTGTAGAGAAAAGGACAAACAATTGAGTATGCTCACCATTGTATTTAGAACTATCTTAGCCTCTGTTAAGTCCGTCGCAGTACATTCAATGAGAACATTTTTCTTCTTTAAAGTTTTTGGCGGATGTGCTTCATTGATAATTGGCGGCCGAGACAGCACAGTTCTGCATGGAGTAAAAAACTAGCCTTTTCAGTGATAAGAAGCTTAGTCAACTGTATCATTTCAATCAATGTAGATGCTCGCTAATCAATTAGACTATACATCACAAATATCTGTCAAATTGTTGATTGCAAGACACCCAAAAAGTGGATGAAGCATCACTTTGCCCACACTGTTTGGCTATGACAGCTAAATAATAACTACAATTTGTTCACATTGAGCATGTAAGCGGATTGTATATTTTGCAATTATGTCGGGAGCTATAGAAATCAATTGAAATAAAACGAGGAACAATAAAAGAAAAGGACACCGGAAATTTACGTGGTTCAGTCCGAATGTCGGAACCTATGTTCACGGGAAGAGCCGGCAAAATAATTCACTATGAATCGGAGAATTATAAAATTACAATCACATATGCACTCAAGTATATCTCAACCCTACTTTTATACCCGGTACCCACAGTGTTTAATAACTCAACTCACTGGACTCGACTCCGCACAAATCTCTCTGAGCTCACGTCTCTCGCTCTTGGTCTCTCGAGCTCTTTTCCTTTCGCTCTCTCTGCCGAGCTCTATTCTTTTTGCTCTGTCTCGAGCTTCAGACGTCTTCACCTTTTATCGGTTGAAGGGGAGGAAAAACTTTTACTCCACAATTGTCAGAACGGTGCCGATCTTCAAAGCATGTGCCTCCATGCAATTAATGAGAGCGTGTGAGCGGATGACCAGCATGCACTGACACACGTAGAATAGCTTCCGCCTTCCCTCTTTCTTTATCAATAAAGAAACAAAAAAGAAGCCCACAAAAGTTGAACAAAGAGAGGGAGAGAGTTCGGCGCCTACATGATAGGCTTTTGAGGCCACAAGTTGAACAGAGTGTTCGATAACAAGATCCACTGGAACCTGCACGATGATTGACATGTTCACAAATGACAGTTCAACTACTTGCGCACACAAAGATAAAGTTCCAAAACCACCAAAGAGTAGCTGGAACGAGCGACATGCTGACATATAAAACTCACCAGTGGGTTGATTTTATTCGGATCTCCCCCGAGGCTATTCATCGCATCACGCAAGCAAGCAAGATCAACAACAGCAGGCACCCCAAGAAAATCCCCGATACAAATGACGACGCATCATCAAATATCAAACATCGCAACTCTTCAAAACCCCAATCAGCATCAATGACACACGATGCGCAGCTCCATGTACCGCGCAAAGACTCTAGCCGGCTTAAATGGGATCTCGACTTGTCTAGGAGAAGTGTTTTCCCAGTCGATGATCTTCTCGACATCCTTGCTCTTGACCTGGAATTCGTCGCAGTTCCGAATGGCCAACTCCAGAAGAACCCTAATAGACTACGGCAGCCTATCTTAAGCATAAACAACGGAGATTGAAATTGAACAGGTAGATTCCGCTAGAATCCTGACAAGAGTGTGGCACTCGCCACTCTTATCCGCAAAGAGGACCATCGAACTCAAAAACTACTAAAAAATGTGCTCCATCGTTTCTAGAAGGATGGCAACCTACACAAGTTGTAGGCAATCGGGTCACATTATGCATCCTTCCATGTAAAGAAAAGACACCTCATTTAAGCGAGGCTTTAATGCAGTTGCCATAAAGGAAGAGTTGCAATTTGTAATCAGGGCTTTAAGACATCAAAACTTTGAGATATTGCAATATCAGCAAGCATGTGGAGACTGGGAAATAATTGCACAACTTAAACAAGAGAGAAACGGACTGCAGGAGCGACGAGCTGTTTAGTGATGCAAAAGCAAACGATCTTAATTCAAAAACACTAACCCTTTCCAGTACATCAAAAGCTTTCTTCCTTAGCACAGCATCTAATGTGCACATGATGACGTTCACGATGGCGCCCATCCCCAGCTCCTCCATCGCCTTGAACGTGGCCTGGAACCGAGGCTCTATCTCCTCCACGAACTCGTCCGTGAACCCGATTCAGCTCACATCCAAGGAAAAGCCCTAGCCCCGGTGTTGGTGTAGCCAGTCCACGTACCTCGTCCATAGTGAGCGGGAATCCTTCTCCAGCCCTCTAGCCCGCTCCTCTCCTTCTTCGCCGCGCCGTCGACCCTGCCCAGGTCTACCGAGATCTCCCTCTCAACCGATCGGGCCAGTGACAGGGACAACACCCGGTCGACAGCGCGGAGCCTGGCCCCGCTCGGGAACGAAACCGAGCCGCCTCCCTCCTGCCGGAGGCCAGAGGTCGACGGCTTCGCGGCGGAGGCCGGCGGCGTCTTCGGCTTGAGGGAGGGGGAGGACGAGTAGATGCCAGAGACGGAGGACGCCATCGGCGGCGGCTTGGAGTCGGAGTTGATGACGAGTTTGTCGGAGGGAGGCAATCGAACGGAGGCCCAGAAGTTGCCGAGAGACCAACGCGAGCACAAAACTTATGCTCAATCTTCGGGATGGAAACAGTCGGAGGCGAAGGGGGTCGGGAACTAGCTCCGACTAGCGGGGCTCTTGGAGGAGGCGACGCGCCAGAGATAGATGACCGGCGGCGAGGCTTTTTTGAGAGGCGGAGGTGGAGGCGGAGGGGGTGAGGGTGGGATGCGCTGAGAAGAAACAGAGGTGGGGCAGCTCGTCACGAGGAGAGAGAAAGCGCCCATAAAATATTCAAGAGTGAGGAGAGAGAAATTTTAAGCGGGAGCGTTTGTGCATTTATTACTCGCTGGCCATCCTTTCTTCTACCAGCCGAACCGAGCCACCAGCCACCAGCCGAGAGTTATTTGGGAGAGAGTGAGAAGAGAGAGGAGATTGAAAGAAGCGCTGAGTCGAGAAACAGACGCCTGACTTTATGGGTCCCACGAGGACACGCGTCGCGCTCCCACCGCCTTCTTGTTTGCCACGCTAGAGCATAAGACGTACCTAATATTTTCTCCAATGCGCATTATTGAAGTCCGTTGTCATCTTTGAATATTCCAACTTCTTAGAAGAAACAAAACAAACCAAAAAAAGAAAAAAAAATTACGAAGGAATCTGCGAATGATTCGTTTCAACTCTCAATGTGGAGATTTGGAGAAAATATTGGGTACGCGAGACGCTCTAGCCTGGCAAACAAGAAGGCACCGGGAGCGCGACACGTGTCCTCGTGTCAGGCGCCAATTTGAAAAATTTTCGAACGGGAGACTGAGGGTTTTATCTTTCTTCGTGCCTCTATCACCTCTGCAGATCGTCTCTCTCCCCGTTCCCCGTACTAAACTTTCACGTGGATCCATATGCTGTGGAAGTTGACCTTCGAAATCCAACGGTCGACGTGTTATAATGGTATTTCCGGTTTTTTAATTTTAATTTTTTACAACCAAATAATCTAATTATCTTTGATAATTTAAGTCCTTTCTTTAATGGTCATTAATGACTCCGTCGATTTACTAATGGCATGATGCCAAGAGGTTGAATGTCCCAATTTTTCTCTAATTACAAAATTCTGTGGGTAATTTACAAAACAGGTTTGCCACTTTTTTCAAATTGAATTTTTACTTATAAATACTTTGAAAATCACAAAAAAAGGTTGCAAATTCGACTTTTCCGTCGAATAATGTCCGATCCGAGCATAATTTTGTCCATAAGAGTCGCTCAATTAATGTGAATTCTCAAATACTATCAAAAACTACGAAAAAACAAGTGGTAAATATTAAGTTGCAAAAGTTATCATAGAAAACATTGAAAGTATCATATTCCAGCTCTAAGTTATGTTGGATGATTAAAAAAAAACGAATTTTTTCCTAATACATATTTTAGTAATCGGGTTGATCAAAATAAATAATAATAAATTGTTTTGAAAATTAAAAATGTTTCGAATAAATAAAGTTGGAATCGGTGAAGGGAAAATAATATAAATGATCTCTAAACTTTGACTCGATGTATAATGTGATTTGTAAATTTTTAATTAATTCAATATAATCCCCAAAATTTGGGTATAAGACTATCCACCACATTAAATTAATGGAATGATTACATTGAATAGTTCAAAAACTACACCGGCATGTATCAAAAATCTAGGGATTACATTGAATATTAGACTAAAATTCATGGATCATATTGAACAAATTAAAATTTTAGGGACTACATCGTAAATTTGGTTAAAATTGATGAACAATTTGTGGCATTATCCCATTGGTGAACAAAAGATTTTCGACAAAAAAAAAAAAAAAAAAAAAACACACACACACACACACAAAATATTGGATTGGATGACGGGCCTCGTGATCAATGGGCCGGCTTTCGGACAACGACTTGGACTTGAACGAGCGTCCGCTCGTGGGAATCCATGAAGGAGAGAGAGTGGGTGGAGAATCTCAGCAAAACTTGCAGAAGTCGAAGAGAGAAAATCCTTGAAGAGAGAGAGTGGAGAAGCTTTGATCCAGAGAGAGAATCAACGGGGATCCTTCTTGCGGGCGAGAACACGGGCGAAGAATTGCTTCGCTTTTTCCTTGCTCGACCGAGTTTGGAGAGACGGAGGGAGCCAGATGTAGAGAGAGAGTTTAGTCGAGAAAGTAGATCTGAAAAATGGCCACCCTTGCGTCTTTCGGAGGGGAAGTTTGTTATACAGTCTAGGGAAAGATGCAATCCTAGCCCTTGAATTGATCCAAGGGCTAAATTTGAACGGTCACGATGAATATTCAATGAACCATGGCGATCAATTTTCGGCCCGGGGCAATTGCGTAATTTTGAAAAGTGAGGACATTGGCACGGGCACGGGCACGGGCATGTTGGCCACAAGATGGACTACCTTGTGGTAGTCGTCGGCCACCGAGAGCTGATCGAAGAAGGGCTGAACTGACCACTTCTCAACAGTGACCAATTGGATCGGTTAGACCAGTTGGATGGGTTAGACTAGTTGGGACAGTCTGAACTAGTTTGATTGGTTCAACCGGTCCTTCAAAATTCTCCTTTGGTGCAATTTAGTCCTTTAGGGACTAAATTAAAAAACTTGACTTGATTGTGTAATAAAATGGGCAAATTTGCACAATTGCTAACCCTAAAATGCAAATTAATCAACATTAGGTTCAATTGATGTGACAAGACATCGATTGACTCAATTGTCCATATTCATGATAGCCTATTGAATCCAAATTGTCACTATAACAAAGGCACGATCTTTACGTCAAAAAATAAATCAAGGACCAATGTCAAAATTGGACATCAATCTATCAAATTAAACCTTATCCTAGAATGGGTCAACTTGGCTTACACTAATTAAAGTTCATTAGTTTGGATTTCTAAAGTTCAAATGTAACATCCTCGATTTTGACCTCGTAAGGATCGGTCATAAGGTTCTAAAAAGATCGATCATGGGCCATTGGCCATGGATCGGTCGATTTGATCGGCAAAGAATCATGGATCAATCATGATCGATTGACCGAACGACCGACCGACTGACTGACTAATCAGTCACGAATTGGTCGAAGTGTCGGCCGTGAATTTCTACCGACCATACCGATGGGATAGGATCATCAGCTCATAAGATAACTTTTGATCACGATAATTGATCATGGGATGATTTTTGATTGATGGATGGTCATGGGTTGATCCAACCAATCGCAGTTTCTGATCGCGGGTGATTTTCGTCCGGTTATGCACCAATACATGGACGATCCGAACTAACCAAATGTGATTTCCCTTCGACCAAAAATGCATCATTAACTATTTAATTCTTAGTGATCGGAATGGAATCTCGAATTGGTGATGGCCAATCATGGATTGGTAATACACCGACCACAAACCCTACCGATGGATCGGGTGCCAACCGAAATGAACCTAGGGATAGACTCGGCTATTTTGTCACTAATTCTAAGGTCCATGAGTGTCTTGACTTTGTGCTAGGCCATGGGTAGCCTTAGAATAGGTCTCGAACCAATTAAAGGACAACCAACCCTATTGGTCGACCGACTGTCCAAAGGAACGATATGGGTGAATGTGGGGCGTGATGGCTGAACCTCGGGTATACATGATTTGATTTTTTGGGGTGTACCTATTGATCCCTTCTCCGGCCCCAGAACCAACTTAGATGATAGAATTCTCTAGACTGCCTCATTAATGAAGAAGAAGACAAAAGTATGGAAAATTCTAGAAACCTTTCATTAAATGAAGAAGTGAGTTATTCTTGGAATGGTCAAAAGTCATAATGGTGGCCAAAATATCTTTGAATATTCTAGAGAAATGTGGCATACAAGTGGACCCATTAGAGAGTGATACACGAGCCCTCATTAATAACTGAAGTTTCTAGAATTGCTGAGTTGGCAACTATAGGACAATTGTTGTCAAACTTCATTAAATGTCCATTAATTGCGGCATATAGGTGGACCAATGAGAGAAGGAAAAGCGGGCCATCATCGATGATGCCTAGGAGCTTAGATTGCCAAGTAAGGGCTTTAGCTTGGCCAACTCACTTTCTAGGTACAATCATTAGACAAAATAGACTTGCCACCCAAGGACTTTAGGCAGGACATTTGAAAAATTAGAGTAGACCATTTAGCTTGGTAATGATGACTTGAGATTTGCCTTGGAGAAGAAGTTAGTAATTTATGTTTAGGTGTTCTCTAGAATCTTAGGTTATGATGAGCCTAAATGATAACCTTGGTGAACAAGTCAAAGGCCAACCAATCAAGAGTGGACATTAGACATCAAAGGTGCTTATGTGTCATTTAAAACCATAGGCACATCATGAGCCTAAATTGAGCCTTGGAGAGGAAGTCAATAAGTGGTCCAATAAGAAGATGACAAATGTTCTCTTAGGATCCTAGGCGTGCCACCTTGCAAAATAGGCTTGCCACCTTGATGTCATAGCCGTGCCACTTCAAAAAATATGATTTGGCCGTTTGGATAAGTAATGATGTCACCAAGTAGTATAAATATAAGGATCCCTCCTCATTTTTCACCATGCCATTCACTTTCTCCTTTACTCCTCTATTTCCTTTCTCTCGGCCTTGCATCCTCAATCCCTTAGGCTAATGTAAATTGGTCTCCAAGGTTGCCAAGGTAAGCAAGATCCCTATGTCTCTTCTAGGGCGGTAGTCTCCATTGTCGAGTCTAGTTAGGAGCTCACCCGTTGAACCGTGATTAAAATGTTGGATCTTTTGTATGGTTTTGCTTATATTTGTGCTTGAACTTGTGCTTCAATTGTTCACGGCTGGAATGAGGCCGAGGTTTGTTTGAGTTGAGTTCATGGTAAGGCAAGGTCACCCCAAGCCATAAAGCCTTGGTTTCGGCATAAATAAGATACCAAGTCCAAGCTTCACTTGGTGTGAGAATCACCCAAGGTTGTAAGGTCTCAAGTGGACATTGAGGCGTGTCGATCTTATGCCTTGATCGGTACGGGGACCACCCAAATCCACGAGGCCTTGATAAGGCACTAAACATGTCGATTTCCATAGTCCAAGTGGACGTGGGGACTTTGTGCTTGGTTTTGAATTAAATTGTGAGCCGAGGGTCATTATCGATACATATGTATTCACATCGGGTTGGAGCTGAGGTTCGTCAAGCTTGGGATTATCACTAAGCAAGGTGTACCCAAGCCTCGAGGTTTTGGATCGGTATTGAGGCGTACCGTTTCCAAGCCTTGTCTAGTGTGGGGATCGGCGCTAAGTGATTGATTCAAGTTACCAACCCAAGATCATTCCCAACATGTTTGCTAGTGAAGTATAAGAAACTCATGACACACATAAATGAATGAGCACGCCTTTGGGCTATGCATGTGTCGACTAAGAGATAAGATAAGAACTGGCTTGTATGATGCAATTATGGATGCACTTAAAGAGGAAAAGGTGCTCGTCGACATATAGTGTCGGCGGTGATGCCTCGTTCATTGAACATGATGCCTCAGTTGAGTCGGGATGCCTTAGTTGAGCTGAGATGCTTGGGTTTTGAACCTGAAAGCCTCGGGAAGCTAGCCCCAAGAAGCCTTAGTCGAGTCGAGATGCCTTGGTCGAGCTAGGAAGCCCAGCAAGAAGTTGGAAGGCCTGATCAAGCCGGGATGGCTTGGTCAAGCCAGAACGATGCTAAATGAATTTGCATGAGTGTTGGTTATACATAAACATGATATGTTAATATATTTATTGATAAGCCAAATGTTGCTATTGATAAACATGATATGTATTGAAGCATGTTGCGATGGACATTTACATGTAGTCGAAGGTAGCAACGAGTTTGCTATTGATTCGCCATCGACACTGTTTGCGAGTGCTGTACTTGCTAAGCTTTGATGATGAGATGCTTTCAAAGTAGAGAACTAGGAATTTTACTTATTGAGTTTTCCCAAAACTCATCTCTCATCTTTCAGTCTTATAGGCATGGAAGTCTCACGTCAGTTTTAGAAGCTACAGTCACGCTAGAAGAGATAGGATTCCCCTTGGCCTAAACTTGTATTGTGGTATAAAAAGAAAAGGAGGGCCCATAGAAAAAAGAGCTTGTAAAAGTATTTATAATATAAATTAATGTGTTTAGCGTGATGTATGTCTAAGTCTTTCGGTTGTTATTTGTACGGGGAGTTGTTTATTCATGTTTCTACATGTGCATGATAACGAGATAAAAAGAATAGAGATGACGACGAGCTTGGGACGTCGCAAAAATAATGCTTGTCGCTCGTGACCTTGGAGATGGAGTTGGGGTCGTGACATCAAATAAGCTATCCATCTAATTAGTAAGTTCTTGAGTGAATTTGCCAAAATTGACCTCGGATTTGGATTTAACCCGAGCAAATGAATAGAATGGAAGTGTTGATATGCAATTCGTGTAGAATTGATCTAAACCCCTAATTAGGGCTAAAAGTGGCAATTCCTACGGTCAGATTTTAGAATTAACCATATGAGTGAATGGGTGATGACCTCTTGATCAAAAATTGTGAAAGGAACTAAAATAAAATATGGACCGAGTAAAAGTAATTTTATTTGTGGTTGATTTTGAACCTTAAAAAAAAATAATCTGAAAATGAGGTTCTTAATTGGTTTTTCTTATATATTTTTAAAATATTTTTTTATCAAACCTTTGATCAAAAATCAACAATTTAGTTGACTTTTTCTAAAAAGTTGATTTTGCGATAAAATTTTTGAAATTTTTGAAAACTAATGTGGCCAAAGTGATATTAAGGCTAAAATGAACATTTTTATGTAAAAAGTCAATTTATGACTCGGGGTTAACTTTTGGTCAAAGAATTGACCAAAAAGTCAACTATTTGACTTTTTGGTAAAAATAAGTAAGAAATTGCTTTAAAATGATGGGCTAATAGAAATAAATAATAAACGATACTTTTTGTTCGAAAAACGGGCTCCATCATAATCAGAACGCCTCGACTAAAAATTAAGTGTCAACAATGTGATTTCTAGATGCATGGTTTAGGGCTAGAGCATGTTTGCGCGGAAACTAAAGTGACACTTAGACACACTTGACCACTGTTTAAGAACATAAAGGATGACCAAGGATCTACAACTAAAATCAATCAATTAGTGTTCATAGGCTAACTCGATATGCAAAAACCTCAAAGGCCGACCTCAAGACCCATGTTTTGTATAATGAGCTGCTTTGAGTTACTTGAACTTGTTGGATTCATATGGTTGTGTTTGGTTATATTGGTGTGCATAATACAGTTTTAAATGCTAGTTTAACATTAGCTTAGGATTAGAATGGTCTAAAGGTGATCCTTAAAGGAGGTGGCCAAGAAGATTTGGAGATGGCGTCATGGTCAATGTCCAATCTAACATTTGTCTCGGGCTTTCAATTTGTGTTGTATAATCATCCAACGAGTTGCGGATTTCTTCGTATAGTACCTTGTGTAACTTTTATATGCTTACCTCGAGTGTTTACTTTCCTGCAATTTCAATTGTTTGATTGCATTTCTTTTCATTTTTGATAGTCAGTGTGAAATGGCATAAATGAACCCTCCACACATGATCACTTCTTTTTTTCCTTTATCTTTTTTTAAATCGCACAAAAATGTAAATAACGAATGCACAATCACCTTAGATAACAAGCCAACTCATTAGGTACCGAAAGGGCACTAATAGACGACTTTAACATAACCTATATACCCGAACCCACGAAATCTCTAGCTCTATGGTTATCAAGGGAGGTTTCTATCATGCCCTAGGCTCCCTATGCCGCGGAATATGTGACCCGCTGGAGTTAATTGCGACATTCCAAGATGCGTCGCCATTTTGTTTCTTTTATTTCTTGATTATGCACATGCGATGTGACATCCTAGGGCGCTAGCTTACTCTATCGAATATTACTCTATGTTTTTCCTTTTTGCACATGCGGAAGCTAAAAATTTAAAACAGAAATCAATAACAAGGATGAACGTAGTAAACACATAAGACGACGTAGTAAACACATAAGACGGTAAACATTCTGAAATTCATGTTTTATCTTATTTATGTCCACGTGTGACAGACCAAACAGTACAGCATACATCTAGGAGGCTATCTAGAGGTACTGTTCCTTACCCAGTCTACGCATGCTGCTCCATCATCTACGCCAGCCAAAAGCTACCACCCTGTCGCATGACCATATCTCAAAAAATAGCAAGTCATGCCTCTAAAAAATGGTACTCCTATCTCCCTGCTCAACTACCCCATCATCCTCGCCGCGCCGTCAGCACCATCAGCACCGTCTCCGTTGCCGCCATTCTCCGGGCAATTGATGGGCCCCACTAGGTTCCCACCTAGTCTAAGAAGACCAAGACGAGGCGAATGGGTACCCTCTGGCCCAGCTGGCTGACATTCACCCAAAGAGTGGCATCATAACGAACCAACTTGACTAATAGCAAGGTGGGATCAGTGACGTTCGTAAGGTGTCCCTCGAACTTGTCACGGGCACCGAAGAAGGGAATGGGGGTAGTAGGTGGAGGGGTGGTCATGTCTAATCAATCTGTAAAAATTTAGAAACCACAAGAATGAGCGATAGCCCAGCAAGGAAATATATATCACAATAGACTACATGAAAATACCATCAAGCAGATTGAATAAGATCATCCAAGACATGCACTTACCACGGATCTAGACCTACCAATAACGTACATTACTCAACCTTCCTATCCGAGACTCTGAAATGGGAAAGCCAGCAGCCAGTGACAATGGGCAGTCATATGAAGCATACGAGATACGCAAGATTTATCTCTTCACTTGTAATTAGGTGCCCACTCCAAGACACATGCCCAGTGCACTTGCCGGTCACGCAAGAAGAAAAACTTCCCGTCTAGTGGGGTACGGTGCGCACTTCAATCTGCTGCAATGTATGCCAGTACTCTCCCTGGCCACACAAGCTTTGTAGTCCATTGCCCACAGCATCCCAATCACACTTTCAGGGAATCCAGGACACACTACTCATAGGCATCCAATTCACACGATCCCGGGCATCCCGCCATTCTCAACAAGTTCCTCAAGGATCGTCAGTACACATCAATAGTATTCAGTCTTGTCTTAATCAGCCGGATCCGTCGTGATCAAAATTAGGATGGACTATCTGTCGATGACAACGAAGCCACCGGCTCATTCTTTATCAAAGGTGGAGCCAAATTTGGCTCATTCTTCAATCATTGGGGCCACAGAAGAAGTGGTGTGGCAGCGATCTATGCAAAGGTAGCAGAAGACACAAAGATGATGCACTAGAATAGAGGTGTCAATGGGTCGGCTTGATTTAGGTATGTAAATACCCAGCCCAATGAGGGCGGGCAGTGTTTGCTGAGACTAGAGGGTTTAGACAAAGAACGATTCCTAGTAAACTTTTAGGATAGTCAGTAAAGCAAGAAGGAACCGAGTTGTGTGAGGAATAGAGGAGAGCATTCCTAAGATGCATGTGTGAAAGTGGAATTAAATCATAAGAGGTGCCTTTTAACATGATGGAATTAACTTCAATGTTAAGCGTGCTCTAGTTGTACCATAATTAGGATGGATGATCTCTTGGGAAAGTGTCCACCTATACACCAAAGGACAAAATCATAAGAATCAATATGAGACGAGCTAATGTGGACAATAAATTGAGTGAGTTAATTTAGGATTGTAATAGGGTATTACTTTTTTGTTTGGTGACCCAACCCACATAGAACCTAAGTCCAAAAAAAGAATTCGGGTCGGTTATCACCCCCAAAAAAAAAACGTTACTCAATCACCACTACCTGCCACCTACCTCCAAGATCTCTGACCATTGCCCAACCCCCTTTGGTGCTACCACGAAGCCTTCCCTCACTTCTCTAGCCTTCATGAGATGAGCAACCATGCCAGCCAATGCTGCCTCAATTGACCACAAGGATTGGCATCATGTTGTTTATGTAGGATTGGTGCGAAATACTTATCCGAGGCACACTTGCTTACGACAGGTACAATTATCTTGTCTATTTGGATCTTGTCTAATATGTTAGAGGAATATTGTGCAAGAGGCACAATATAAATTCAAAGTGTATCCGTGGAAAAGGAAAAGTGAAGTTTTAGATTCTAAAACTAATAATTGAAGAAGAGTGTCAAATGAGATAAGTACTAGATTCTACATTGGGCCATTCACCACAAGTTATTCTAAACCTCTCATGATCCACAATTCTTTGTTTGTCATCTGAGATAAGTACTAGATTCTTCATTTGTGCAATTCATCATAAGTTATTCAATAGCTATCGTGATTGGCAATTCCCTGTGAGAAGAATAATTTTGCGAACAAGAATCCAAACTCCAAAGTTAGGCCATGAAACAAGGCAACATTAATGTTAAATTTATGAGTTCCACGCACATAATGATTGACTGGAACTTAGAGTAAAGAGAAAATGGGTCGAGGCTCTGAACCATTTTAAGCAGATCGGATGCAAACATTCAAATTACTAAGCGTGGAGAAGAAAGCTATGTATAAGTCTCATTGAGATTACATATCTAATCAAGGTTGATACCTTCAGCAAATTCGTGCTCTATGTGAAAGAGTTATTTTTGCTAAGATTGATGTTGTTTATGACCTCTTGTTAAATGTAATTTGATTTGTCTAGTGGAAAGCGCGATCATGCGATGATGGTTGCATGGAGAAAATGAAATGAGCTTCGCTAACCAAATGAAAGAGTTATTCATTCTTTATATTTTCCCCCTTTTATGTTGTTTCACTAGAATAAAAGAAATGGTTAATACCACGAAAAATTCCAAACCGATATATTGGTGACAAATTTACCAAAAACTAATATTAATCACCAAAATCACAAAATTGGTACACCCGTGAAAAATTTATCATGAACTATTTTTTTGACCATAAAAAATTTTAAATTGGTACATTTGTGGCAAATTTATTTTTCGTTAGTTTATGTTAAATTAGATCACTATTATGAAAAATCACAAACTAGTATATGATAAAAGGAAGGTGAAATCCCAAACCAATACACTTGTCAATTGCCACTTGTCACCCTACTCAGCAAATTGATGGTAAAATTTAGCAAAAGCTAATGAAGGGTAAATTCTTCAAAAAAGTACTAGTTTGGGGTTTTTTATTGTCAAGAAATTAGTCTAGGGTGAATTTGTCATAGGTGTATCGGTTTTGATTTTTCGTGGCATTAACCCAAAAAGAAAGCAATGCACAAAATGTGTGCAAATGGTGTGGAAGTAGCAGTTATGGCTAGTTTAAGTCGCAAAAATATTTTCTGCTTTTATTGTTAGTGAAAATATGAACAAAATAATTTTGTGCTTTTAGATTCTATGTTCTCTTGAAAACATATTGTCTTTGACTCATAAAAATAAATGTTCCCAATAGATGGGGGAACTTTAATAAGAACGTGATTGATTGTGTTATCCACAAATTTAAAACATTTCAACTGAAATGAAAGTTTCGTAGAACGAGTTTTCCTTTATTTATTTTCCTTCATTTTTCATAGGTTTGCTATATGAAAGGTGAATATCCTTTTAGAAGCGACTTCTAATTGTTTTTGGTGCCGTCTTTATTAGATAATTAAAGTGGTCTTCTTTACCGAACGTTGAAACAAACCTAAGTAACCAATTCCATTGGTTAACATTAGTGTGACCAAAAAAAAAAAAAAAAAAAAAAACAAAAAACAAAAAACAAAAAAAAGAGCCAATTTACTTTATTAGAAAAGAATTTTCTTTTAGGACTTAAGAAAAAAAGAATAGAAGTTGCTTGTTTCAATTGATGTTCGAATTCTAAATTGCCAAAGGAAGGAATAAATTCTCTCGAAGTGTTACCTCACGATGACTTGTCGCATGCATGTTAAGGAAAGAAGACCACTTTAATTAAAATTTGTGCATGACTTAACTTTACTAACAAAAAGATCGCACAATTTAAGAAAACAAAGAATTATAAAAATTCTGAATAATTATGAAAGTTAGAGATGACATATTTACTAATTAGAATCTGGTGGTGATTGACACCTCCTATAAATCCTAGGCTTGTTTGGCGCAAATTGACAATCCAAACACCTTCTTCCCCAATAACGTACTTTCAGACCTCCAATTTCCTTTACCTTTCTTGTCCCTGACGTTGCCATTTTTAATGTCCTTGGCCAATCACACTTCTTGAGGCTCGAGCACCTCGAAACTGAACAGCCAGGACCGTGAGCCTCGATTCCCTGATGCACGATCGTGCCTTCTCGAGTCCGCTCGTGTTGTGCAGACTTACTCGATTGGTTCCTTATGGAGGCATCAGAGGGACCGAGACTGCAAAATCCTCTAGCAAAGACTTTGCCTTTAGCCCGCCTGTTGTCTTCTCAGGGCCGACAACAAGGAAACGGCGAGAAGGGCCCACCCAATGCGGGGGGGAGCAATGTAGCTTCTTCACCGGGCAGCCAGATCCGAGCAAGAAAGATGAAGGATGAGTCCCATATCGTGGGTCGTGAAGATACTGTGAAAGGACTCACTTCGCAGTTGATCGATGAAAGAGATGACGGAGCCATCCTCAGAGTGATTTGTGTGGTCGGTGACGAAGCTGTTGGGAAGACAGCTCTAGTCAGGAGCGTCTACAACCAAGCAAAAATCAAGAATCACTTCAACTGCTGCGCTTGGGTCCGGGTTGGGGTGGAGCCTAACCTGGGTCATCTCATGGTCGACTTGCTCAAGCAGTTGAGGGCCCCAGAATTGCGAGATGTGGAGCGTCTGAAGGAAGAAGAGCTGTCCAATGTGCTCCAAGGAGTCCTGATGGAGTGCTGTTATCTGGTAGTCCTGGATGACTTGTGCGATCTCCATATCATGGACAAGCTCATAATGGTGCTAGCGGACTCGAGGAATGGGAGCAGAGTTATCGTCACGACTCGTAACTGCGACGTACCCTCTTCCACCGATCCATGGTATTCCATGCATCTCACGTTGAGCCCCCTTTGCAAAGAACAGAGTGACAGGTTATTGGAAGAAAGCAGCTGGGCTTTTGATGGGGTCAATCTTCCTGTGGAACTCGATCTCAAAGAGAGGATTTTTAGCAAATCAGGCGGTTCTCCCCTAAAGATCCTTCTACTCGGAGGACTTCTATCTGCCACCACATCGGATAGATGTGCCAAGCTTGCCGATAGGCTTCCTGATCGTCCCACACTCCAAGATGTTGTGCGTTTGAGTCATGATGAACTGCTAGACCAGTTAAAGCAGTGTGCTCTGTACTTGACTCTGTTCCCCAAGGAATCTGAGATTCCCACAAGGAGGCTCTTCAGACTCTGGTCTGCTGAAAATCTAGTATCTTCAGTGTTGGAGAACGGAGAAAACAGAGTTGATTCAGAGAAATGTTTCGAGATTCTGGTGTCCAGAAACATGGTCCATGTTGCTCGACAGAAATCGGATGGGAGTGCCCGATCGTGCCGCTTGCCCAGAACGTTGTACGATGTCTTTTATCAGATGGCTAAGAATGAAAGATTCCTCAAGATCTATGACTATTCTTTTCGTGATGAAGTAAAGTTTGACACCCTGCATATCGCAACACCTAGGCATATTTTTGGAGAAGCAGAGCCACCTCAGAGAATGTCCATCACACCGTGCAGCATCGAACAATTTGTTCCTATGTGTCATTCAACACCATGAAGCTAGGGACACAAAGCAGAGAGATAGATTTGTTGCTTAAACCGCTAGTGCCAAAGCAGGACTCGCCTTTGCTGAGGGTACTTGATCTTGAAGGTGTCTACAAGCCTTTGCTATCGGAGGAGCTTTGCAAAATATTGCTGGAGCTAAAGTACCTGGGACTGAGATGGACTCTTCTTGAATTGCTTCCCAAGTCAGTGATGCAATTGCCTCACCTGGAAACTTTGGATCTGAAGTACACCAACATAAGCGAAGTTCGAGTTTCTATCTGGGAGGCAGTGAATCTGCAACACCTATACATGAACGAGGTGTCCTTCGACAAGTCCATTCATTCTCAATTGCATTCAAAGAAATCCTTAAACTGCAACATCCAAACCATATGGGGTTTATACATAGGAGTTAAGAGTCCCATGTAGAATGCGCTGGGCATGTTGACAGGCCTCAGGAAACTAGCTCTGACGTGTCATCCTTCAGCAGTAAGAGAAGCGACCAAGCAGATCTTGAATCTGGAGAAGCTCAAATCCCTGAGATTGCGATCAAAAAATTATTTTGGTAAGCCTTCGGATCTTGAACTGAGCGACATGTGTGTGCTTAAGTCTCTTTCAAACTTGTACTTGCTCGGAGATTTGTCCGTGCAAATTTTGTCGGATTTGCACATTCCCCAGAACCTGAAAGTCCTAACCTTGTCCATGTCGGGACTAAAACAAGGTTCAATGGAAGTCATAGGGAAGCTGGGAAGTTTGACCACTCTCAGGTTATTTGGGTACTCATACAGCGACCAGAAATGGGTCGTCTTGGAAGGAACTTTTCCCAGACTCCGTGTCTTGAAACTGTGGAAGCTGGAGATTCTGGATGAGTGGGCTATACAGGCAAATGCAATGCCGGTCCTCAAAGACTTGGAAATTAAGGACTGCAAGAAGCTGGAGAAGATGGACGGACTGGGGTGGATCAACAAATTGGAAGGAATCACATTGGTTAAAGTGCCACGTAAACTTGAGCAAAGTATCAGAAATATGTGCCCATCATATGTGGGTATCATAGTGAAGGAATCGGAAAAATGTTTGCCGCAGGTAGGTCTCTTTCTTCCTTTGCTTTACATATCTGTAATACACTTTAGCAGCCATCCACAGGGAAAATCTCTTGACTATGCAAATAATAATTTGCTTGATTTAACTCCCAGTACTTTGTTTTTTTTGGTAAAAGGTAAGTATTATAGATAGACCAAAGAGCCAGGAGGCCATACAAAGAACAGCAGGGAAGAGCCGGCACCAAAAACTTGCACTCAGAATGTCAGAGTACCACTCGAGTGGAAGGGTGCCAACCCAAGCTGCAGAGAAGGAAAAAGGAAATAGAAAAACAGGCAGCTAAAAGAGGCTGACGAACAGCGCAGCCAGGGTAGAAAGCATGCCCAAAATAAACGAAGAGGGAGGGTAGAAATACAACCCCACAACACCAGGATACAACCAAATGAAAGCAGCAGCCGGGTGAACTGCAGGCAGCAACAACAGCGACTGAAAGACCAAGGGAAAGACGAGAAAGAGAACCACCCAAACAAGGGGGAAGAGGGGGCTACCCACGAGCATCATCAATGCAAATAAAAACACGAACGGAGACGGCCAAATGATCTCTTCAGTAGGAGACCAAAACGCTTACTCAAAGATAGAAGGGTGGATACCCTAACTAAGCTGAAGATGTTTGTTGCGGGGGATATCCGGGACCTTGGAGAATGTAAGGGCCTTGTCTTTTACAGCTTTGATTAGATGGGCTTTCATGGCTGGGAGGGAGAGCTGTTGGTTGCGAAAGATGATATTGTTTCTCTCCTTCCAGACAAGATAACATAAGGCACCAAAGGAAAACCTAGCCATTGATTGGTGGAACCCTGAATCAGATAAGTGATTGAAAGCCCACAAAAGGTTCACTTTCCAGGTCTGGTTTCTCCAAGGAAGATTAAACTTCGCTGCCCAAAAGGCCGCAAGGCCGCGAGAAATGGAGTAGCCAAAGAAAAGATGATCGATTGAATCCGGTCTAATTGAACAAAATGCACAAGACACATCCGGGATTCTTCCATGGGTGAGCAACCTCACCTGAGTTGGTAGGCGATTGCGAGTAATCAGCCACAGGTGAGTTTGATAACGAGGAGGGAGAGAGGGGCTCCAAATAAAATTGTAGAAGTGACTAACTGGCTTCCTTGTCCTTAGGAGATTCCAAGCAGAAGCTGAAGAGTAGGTTCCAGACGGGTGACCCAGCCAAACCAGTCGGTCATTTTCCCTATTAAGGTTCGGAAGTGGCTCATCCCAAGTCGCAATAACACCCGCAAATGAGGAAGGGGTGGACAGGGCTGCCAAACCAGTTCTAATTGTAGCAAGACATGGAATACCGGAGCAATAGATATCACGATTAGAGAAGATCTTATAGAAAGGGCCACGTGGATGCCAATAGTCGAACCAGAAGGAGGCTGAAGAGCCATCGCCAACATTCCATCTAAACTGAAGCTGGATCAAGTCACGGAGACCAAGTAATTTTTTCCAAGTCCATGAACAGGACGTTGGCTTAGGCACTATCCAAAAATTCTTATGCTTTAAGAAGTTTGAGTGGATCCATTTACACCATAGAGACTCTTTATCAGTAAAGAGGATCCATAAGTGCTTGATCTGTTAAAGTGCCACGTAAACAGATCACCGCATTGCCGCCAGTACTTTGTTGCATTATGTAGAATCTAGAAAGGTGCTTCTTTTCTAGCTATGCGGTGATCTGTTTTTGTTCAGAAAAGAAGGGGGGTATTAATCACTGAGTTTCATACATGTTCAAATAACAAATAGTCGTGGTATGTGTGTGTGAATGTCAGATTTCACCTCATAGAAGATGGTTAAGCTTTTATTAGTGTTAGTGGCGATGGAATTGTGAGTATCAATGCTCATCGTGAATATAAGTTTGTGTTCTCTATCATGAACAGAATGATATAGAGACAAGCAATCAGATGGAGGACATAGCAGAAGAGGAGGAGACTGAAGACGGAGAAGAAGAAGAGATATAAGTCTTTTTGAGTATTCTTTATGAGAAGCATGATGAATATTTTGCTAGGGCATCAAGTTAGGAGTGACCGACCCAAAAGAAGAAGAAGAAGTTAGGAGTGAAATGAAAAAAAAGAGGAAGGAAATAAAAGTCTAATTTCCCATTTTGCTTGGTTGTGCTTTGTATTGAACGTTCCTTAATCAATAAAGGAAATACTTTGGTGATGTTATTTTCAAGAAAGGAAAAAGCCACAAAAAACTCCAAACTATGTCCACCATGACATATTTACCCTGAATTGTTTTTTATTTTTTATTTTTATGTAAAAAATCTCAAACTATGTCCACTATGACACATTTACTTTAATTTTTTTCTTGTGACATAAAAGACCTCAAATTTATACTTACTCGACACATTTGCCCTCCATCAAGGTTCCGTCAAATGATTTTTCAGTCAAGACAACATTGTTTTGATTTCATTTAAATGTTATGATTAAGCGCACAAACACAACGAAATAGAGAGCAAATGCAAGAAAGAGAAATTGAGACATGAGAATTTATCTTGGTTCATCCTTAAATTAGGGCTACATACACGAATCAAACGTGTCATCATCACCAATGTTGCTTGTCATGCATTTGATGTCACCGACACATGCCATTGTCGCTCTCCTCACCTCTCTCCTTCTATGTCATTGTGTGTTGCTGAGAAAGTATTTTTGTGATGGATAAATAATGTGTCACTATTTTGTGGTGGAACCAACCAATCATGGAGAACATTTACACATAGGTTGCTAAGCAAGATGTGATTCACGACACACAAATAATAATTAGTTGGTTATACCATAGCATCACTGTCACATTGTGTACATGTCAAATAACATACAGAGGTAATTAGTATGAGAAGCAAAAAGAATCACCCGAACTGAACAAAAAATTTTAGGTCTTCTTTTCTACCAAATAACACAAATTGCATATCATTTTCCATCATTTTCCTTTTAATTTTGAGCCAAGTCCGTTTCCAGGTTAGCATTTGTCAACTTCTGGCTTGGAATAATTCTTCAAGATGATCTCTCGATAAACTTGTTCCTCGCCTGCGCGTACCATTCTTATGCATCTGCAATCTGCTTTTGGTGAAGGTGTAAAATTGACCGGGTCAAAAGAGTGGGCAAAAAGGGAAAAAAATTGACTAGTCAACCAAGAGGGGAAAAAAACAAAGAAGGAAAAGTGCTCAACTTAGTCATAAATGACAAATGAAAAGAAAAGGAAAGAAGAAGAACAAAGGGAAAAAAGAAAAAAATTGACTAGTCAACCAAGAGGGGAAAAAAACAAAGAAGGAAAAGTGGTCAACTTAGTCATAAATGACGAATGAAAATAAAAGGAAAGAAGAAGAACAAAGGGAAAAAAGAAAGAGGAAAATTAGCGTGTAGAGACCTTGTCGATCTAGATTAACTTCATTTAACAATGCTCAGTAAGGATTTGAGCTTTTGTTCATCAAATCGAAGTAATTTTATGAGTTATGGCACAAACTTGAAGTGAGGTAAAATTTGAACTGCGATGTTTGATTTGGGAGTTGTTAAGCTGTGAGATTACATGAAAATGATAGTTTACGGTGTTGTGGAACTGTGCGTTTGACAAATTGATTTGGAGTAATGGCGTAGTTGAAGCAAAATTCTAAAGTTTAGCACTCAAGCTTTGAATTTCAAACAACTTTACATAATCACTTTGGGCAATTGTTTTGTTGGCATATGGGAGTTGTTTGTTAGCGATTAAACTTGGTTTAATCAACTCATATTTGAGGTAACATTGTATTGGATTTTGATGTTGGTTCTTGCTTCTTTAATAGGATTATGAATTCGTTGGTCCTAGTGACTTTTGCTATTTGGTTTTAGGCTTTCCTAGGTAAGTGGTGTTATCTTTTTTTTTCTAATTCATGAACTCATATTTTGAAAGTAATTTGGATTAGAGATAATATGAGTTTTGAAGTGGCATTTTTATTGCATAAAATCTAGATAGAGCATTTAGTACTCCGTGATTATTTATAAGTGTTTTAAGAAAATGTTAGTTAGGGCATTGTGATTGTGTATATACATATAATATGAAACGAATTGAGAAATGCTTTATTAAAGGTATTTTAAAGGATGGGCTGAGCTACGAAATGTTATCTATTTAGTTTGTAATATATTCTAGTTACAATATTGATTATGGATCGGATTTCTAGTATTGGAGGATCATGATTTGATGTTCATTACCACTGTAACTTGGTTGAGGGTTTTTGGGTATGCATATTGGTTTTGTCTTAGCCTTTTGGGCTGAACCATTAGGTGATAATAAGTGGAGACTTGCTAAGAGAGAATCTTGGTCACCCAGTCACCATAGTTGGTTAGTGAGCAGTAGATTGGACAATGAAACCACCGTTAAGTTGTGATTTGATAAAAATTGATCAATAGACTTGACTATTGATGTTTGAATTGTGATGGTAGATTAAATGAGTCTTCCCAATTTATATTAACCTTTGTGAAATGAAATAACTGGTATCTAAGTTGATATGTATATTATATCTTGAGTTTGGATCATGAGTTTCTAATATTGCATTATATATGCATAGTTGAAGCTTGATCTATTAAAAAGATATGCACAACTTGTGGCATCCTGGAAATTCAAAGCCAAGCCTTAAGGTGTGTTAAATGTCTTTAATTAGGTGATAGAATTTTATGGCTTATGCTTTAGCCAATTTGTCTTTTAATTTGATGAATTTTGCTTGTGTTGTGGAAATTTAAATTTAAATGCTTGGCCATATGATTTAAATTTCAAAAAATTAAAAATATTCCAAGACTTTGGCCAAGATGGAAATTGGAATTCAAAAATATTATAGAAGAAATTTCAAAAAAAAAAAAGAAGGGAAAAAGGGATAAAATTCGAATGGGCCTTGGGCCCATTAGCCTAAAGCTTGGTGGGCCAAGCTAGTCGGCCCGCTAGGGCCCAATAGGTGGCTGTCGACCAGCCCAAGGAGGAGTGGCCGGTTGGACCTAAGCCCAAGCCCATCAACCCAAATCCAATTCAAAAATAAAAATGACAAGTGGCAAGACAAGTCCTCATGCATTGGTTCCTTTGAGAGGCAAGTAATCATGAGATTGAGGAGATATAAAAGGGATGAGGAGAGAGAAGTGGCCGGTTCTTTTGTTCATTCGGCCAAGAGAGGTGTGCGAGAGAGAGAGAGTTTGAGAGAAAGGGAGAAACCGAGAGGGAGAGGAGGTGGAGCCGAGGGAGGAGCCGCCGTGTCTCGCCGTCGCCGCCGTGTCCGTCCGCCAAATGTTGCCGTTCGTTCATCTTGGAGGCAAGTGGGGTCCTTAACTTCTCTTGCATGTCTGTTTTGTTGGTTGCACGTTCGGTTTTAGGTGTGGTTTGGGCGAAAAACCGAGGTAAGGGTTGAATATGTTCAAGCTATGTGACTGTTTTCGTTCGGTTTGTGGTAGTCAGTATCTTATTCGAGCTTGCATGTGTATTTGGAGTGTGGTTTTGGCTTCGGTGTCTTCATGAAAGTTGAAGCTAACATCTTGTAGTATGACATACTCGAATTTCATTGAAAACGATGGTGATATGAGGGGTCAAAAGCTCTATTATACGGAGACTTCAGATCTGCGAATTTCCTACTGACCTCTTGTTGATTTCTTCGTTGCATGTTGATTTCTGTTGGAGATCTCACTTTGTTGTCTTCATGAAAGTTGTAGGTAACATCCTAAAATACAACATACTCAAATTTGAAGAGAAATAAACGAGTATAGCCTAGTGAATCGACTAGATCTTTGAGACGATTGATTCTGTTGAAGTATACCGAGACACCCGAGACTTCAAGGACTTAAAAGAGGATCATACTTTGGTTATTTAACCTAGATATCTTCATGAAACTTGTAAAGGACACATTGATACATAACATACTCGAATTTCAGAGGAAACGAAAGGGATTAGATGGGTCAAACCTAAGTTTTTCGGTGATATGTATTCTGGACGAAACGGTAGAGGTTCCAGAAGCTTCATGGAGTTGTATAAATTAATCTATGAAGAATTTGGCTTAGAGTTCCTCATGAAAAATGCACGAAAATGTGTTGGCTATCACCCTGTAAAATTTCGTAATTTTTGGAGGCCATATGAGTATTTTAATCGAATTTATTTGTAAACTATGCAATCTGGCCATTTTTCCGAATGTTAAGTGCTATTTTGTGGAAAATTGAGAAATTATGTGAAATGCAAAATTGGCCATGAATTTTGCATAAAATTGTGATTCTAATTGTTTAGTGATTGTTTAAATATTATGATTTTGGGAAAATCATAAATATTAAAGGAAATGTTTATTTATAAAAATAATAATAAATTAATAAAATAATAATATACTAATAATATAATAAAATAATAATAAAATAAAAAAATAATGGATTATTTTATTGGCCATGTATTCCATTGAATTTATGGTGCATTGTTATATGACATTGATGTATGTATGATCATGAATTGTGATGCATGTGTGTGATTCATATGCCATGTAATAATAATAAGATTAAAAGGATGGTGAATGTGGAAAATGGTATGTGAGTAAGGGGTTGTGGCGGAGGATGATGTCTGGTGGCCAAGTGGCATAATTCAGAGATTCCCGGGAGTTTCGGGATGCCGGAATGTGGGGGCCGGAAGCCCCTGTCGGAGGTTTCTGCCCGAAGGGAGTGACTCGCGATGCCAGGATTGGGGTGCGAGATCCTCGGCTAGAAGGGTAAAGGCCGGAAGCCCTGTTGGAGGTTTCTGCCCGAAGGGAATGCCTCGTGATGCTAGTTGAGATGCGAGATGCCCGGAATGTGGGGGGCCGGAAGCCCAGTGGCCATGAGATGGCTGGAATGCTGGGATCCCTGTCGGAGGTTTCTGCCCGAAGGGATGATGATGATGGTGAATTTGATGATTTGAGAAAAGATAATGTGGGATCAATTGATAAGTAAAAGTGGAAATTGATCTAATGATGATGATATAATATGCATAGTGATGCATGGTCAATGATAATGATATAATGATGCGATATGCATGGTGATGCATGGCTAATGATGATGTGATATGCATGGTGATGCATGGTTAATGATGATGATATAATATGCATGGTGATGCATGGCTAATGATGATGTGATATGCATGGTGATGCATGGTTAATGATGATGATATAATATGCATGGTGATGCATGGCTAATGATGATGTGATATGCATAGTGATGCATGGTTAATGATGATGATATAATATGCATGGTGATGCATGGCTAATGATGATGTGATATGCATGGTGATGCATGGTTAATGATGATGATATAATATGCATGGTGATGCATGGTTAATGATGATGATATAAAGATGTGATATGCATGGTGATGCATGGTTAATGATGATGATATGATATGCATGGTGATGCATGGTTAATGATGATGATATAATGATGTGATATGCATGGTGATGCATGGTTAATGATGATGTGATATGCATGGTGATGCATGGTTAATGATGACGTGATGATAATGATATATGAGATGCCATGATGATGATATATATATGATGATGCATGAATACGCCTGACATCAAAAAGGTAAGCAATGCCTGCATTGTATGATGGTATGCATGGTGCATTGAGTTGTTATTGGATTTCCCTATCTGCTGAGTGGTTGTACTCACCCCTTTTGGGGATAACATTTCAGATTAGCACTATGCCGCTACCTGCTGTTTCGCGTGGGGTATTTTACGGTCTACCGTCTGATGTGGAGGTGGAGTGTACGGAGATAGATTGTCCCTCTGTGCCCGGATTGACGTTTATCCGAGTGCGGTGCTTAGTGATGTATGATATCGGCCTGGTCGGGGGCCCCGTCATACAAGAGTTTTTGTCTCGTGCACGTTCGATGGGATGGAGCGATGCGAGGGATGCTGCCGCCGCCACCACCGACGCACCGGGTTGGGTATGAGACCGCGCGCGAGGAGTAGGAGCTAGATCACTTTTTGATGTAGATAGTTGACGCTGGTGATGGGAGGGTTTTGTGTTCATGTGATGTTAGGGGTCGGAGTTCCTTTTTGAGATTTTAGGTAGGACATGGCAGAGTCCTAACCTTTCTGTTTTTTTGTACCGACCCGAAGGAAACCCCATCTCGCTATATGTATGTATGTAAGCAAAGCGTCAACGTTAATTATAAAATCGTGCAGTTAGTTGGTGTGTATTTGTATCATGGGTTAGAAGGGAGATAGATGACGATGTGAATTTTGCTTCCGCTATGAGTCGTGCATGGGACCGCTTTTAAAAAAAAAAAATGCCTGTAATCTGGCAAGGCTTAATTTAGGCCAAGAGATAGAGATGGTAAAAGATGTAACATCGGCACTGTTAACGACCTGCGAAGGGTTCGGGGTGTTACACAACTTATTAGGTTGTGGTTATTCACACCATTTGTTACGCCTCGAACCTCAAGCGCATGCACATCCCTTGGTGGTCAATAGAAAGCGAAGTTCCTAAGACGCGTCGCTGACCCATTCATTTTTATTGCACATTTGAAAGCGGATTAACTAATCCCCTGACAACAACATACATGAGATAGAAAAGCAGGACAACAATTTTCCAAATCAAAACACACTTTCAAAAACACGTCGGGTTCTTATACAGAATGTCTATCTCAAAAAGAACTACTGAGCTATCTATGCTCTTGACCCTTCTGCTTCAAGCTCTTGGTTCCTCACACTAGGGACTTGAAAATGGTTATACAATAACTAGTGAGATATAAATCTCAGCGAGTCCTCCCCTTAGTCCCTTAATTAAAACACCAACTCAACTTGGGGTATCTCTTTAGAACCACCCCATAAACAAGACAAAGATCAATAACCAACACTCAATAGTCAGTTCGCATGCAACCTTACCCGGCATGCCATACCTTGCATGTTATATCTCAGCACAATACACACAATGCACATAGCCATTAGATGATGCAGTTCATCAATCACATGCGAGTTGCATCACAAGCGATCTCACCTAGACATTGTCACACCTTGCATGTTATTGATTCATGCATGCGTGCCATAAACAATGTGCTCAACTCATATATGACTAGAACCAACGATACCATGATTCTCATGCGTTCTAGCACAATAGTGCACCACTCATCGCGCATTTTTCTATCACATGTGTCCCGATTATAAGATAAAACCGTTATGACACGTCTCATACCATGCCACACCATTTTACCCCATAATAATGCGCAATGATCTCAATTAATCATGCGTTCCAATTATTAAACTTGCCTCTTTAGGGCATGGCTTACTCCCAAGTTCGGCGGTCTACTGGCGTAGCCAGGCATCGTCGCACCCTATTAAGCACAGTTTCGTCAGTATGTTGACGGCGTTCCTGAAGGAACATCGGTCCAGAATCTACTGCGACCAACATCCATTGTGAGAGCATCCCATATAGGGGCACGTCCACCTGACTCGTTTCGTGGACGAGTTCTCTTAACCAACACACGACTATTCAATTTTGGCCTAGGACACTATGCATTACACTCAAATGCCTCAATTAAAATAATGATCCCGGCCTATTTTCTTCGTATTAAAAACACGTGGTAAAATAGTCGTGTGTGGGTATACGGTTAGATCAAACCTTCGAAAGTGATATCCTTCCATTTTAAAATCCCACTATTTGATATAGTACACAAAACCATTTTCATTGTTAAAACCCGACATCCGGTATTTTCTAATTAAATACCAAAATTTCCAATTACCATACAATTGCACAAATCATCACTCAATTCATGTGGATGCCCATGCATGTACACATCCATTCACTTCATAAAAACAACACACATGAAATTAGACCACTTTTCGCATTATGGATGAACAGTACACTTGAATAGTACTCTGTGAACAGTGCACGTGAATAGTACTACGTGAATATTGTCGCGTGAACAGTAAATTTTCAGAATTTAATAAATAATAAATTGAATTCATAAATTAAACTAAACATTAATTAAAGCAAACAAACAATCAATTAAAACCGAGTATACTTAATTAAGCACCTAAACCACATTTAGCACATAAAGCGAGATTAAGCTAAACTAATCTAATCCATCCATCTAACCACCTATCTTGGGGCTAATACAACTTAATTTAAATCTCCTAAACTAGAATTAAATCTAACTAAACCAACCCTAAGTAAGTTTATGCACTAATCGAAGGATTAGGAGCTAAACTCACTCGTTAAGCGGGCCGGAGACATGGACGTGGCGGCAACGATGGTGGCTACGCTCGGGAACCTCTACCATGATGATCTAAGGCGGTCTTGAGGCTGGAACGGCAGCCACAAACTCTGCCTCCCATTGAAACTCCCAAAAATTGGACTGCCGGAGGAGAAACGGAGATGAATAGGCTTGGCCGGAGCTCCGGTGAGGGATTGGCTGGTGACTGGTGGCACCTGAGGGTCAAGGGGGAGTTGCCGGTGGCTGGGATGGATGGAGGAAGGGTTGGAATGGGAGAGAAAAGTGGCCGAACTCGCGAAACAGTGCAGGCTGTAGGTGGACCAACGGACTGGTGACCGGTTTCTTCCGGCTGGCGTACGGAACGGCCAGCGGCTCCGTTCGGCAAGCGGCCGAGCTCTCCTGAACGGTTTGGGCCTTCTGAGCATGATGGTACATGGCACGAAGGCTGATTCTCACGGGAAGGCAAGGAACAACTCAAGTTTTCGGAGAAAGGTCAGCTGGAAAAGAATAGGGCTAGATGGTCAGACTACCGTTGGCTTTTGGCCGGTCGGCGGGTCATCCGACAGCTCCGATTGGCGAATGGCCAATTTAAGCGGATGGTATAGGTCTCCTGAGTATGGTGATGGGTGGCATGGGAGTTGATTCACACGGGAAACCAACAATCAACTCAGCTTTTCACAATAAGGTCTCCTGGAGCAGAAAGAAGAAGAAAGGAACATAGGAGAGAGAGAGAGAGGGTCCAGTTGAAATGGAGCTCAATGAGGAGAGAGAGATAGTGAAGTGAGGGCTGCTGTCAAGGCCCCAAAAGTTGGCCCCAAGTCCCCATGCAAGTCACCTCATCTTCTCTCTCTTCCTTTGCCCTTATCCATACACTTTTATGGGCAAAATAGTAATTTCTACCTTGCACAAATTACCAATTTGTCCTTGGGCTAAAAATGTGGGGTGGGCCTACGAATTGGGCTTGGGAATGAATAGGAATGGGCTTGGGAATTGATTGAGCTCAAATGGGCTTAAGGCTAGATAATGGGCTTGGAAGATGAATAGTTGGTTTGGGCCCAATGGGCTCACTTGCTTGCTTTGGGCTCATCATGGTGGCTGTCCCACCTTGGGCCTAAGGCTCACACTAGCTTGGCTTGGCCCACGTCCTCATGGGGTCACTTCCTCGGTCCGAAAATCATCTTTCCAAATACATGGCTTAATTGGCGCTATCGACCGTCGAAGTAGCTTCATCCAAAGTTTGTCCTAGACGTTCCCGATAATTTGAATCCAATCTTTAGTTCTCATGCCATGTAAATTTCGCCCAAAGCCATTTTGGGTACAACTCAAATTTTGCGTAACCGACTCGTGTCAAACCACATTCAAGACCTCTTAACACATGAACGTTCTTGACTACATGAAATTGCGGATGATAGATTCTTATTTCAAAGTACACGACTACTGAGGATTGACCTAGGGTCATTCGGGGGCTCGATAATAGTAAACAAAATCACCCGTTGTTCCATTACGTTCTGTTCGTGAACCAACTTCTAGTCGTCCTTGAAATCGGCCTGCCTATCTACAGGATAATCCTCACGCAAGTCTCACGGTCAAGTCGTTTTTCTAGGTCAAGTTCTTTAATCGTACGAGTTCTGTCCTCATTAGCCTTTCCCCTCAAGGTCAGTATCTCAGAAGTGATCAATTCCGAGTGAGATCAACCAACAATGCATTGACGAAATTCACATTCATTTATCCCTAAGAGGGCTCGAATTTCAGGATGTCACAACTCTTCCTCTCTTATAAAAATTTTCTCTTCCAAATTTAAACCATTAAAATTCTCCTTCAAAATGGTGGGGGGTATTATCATCTCATCGATTCTTCACTTTCCCCGGTAGTTTCTTCTATCCTGTGGTGTTATCAGACCACTTTAACCAACGGGATCATCTTGGTACGCAGAATCTGTTCTTTTCGATCCACAATTTGAACTGGGCTTTTCACGTACGACACTTTGTTATCCACGTCTAATTCCCTAAAATTAAGCACGTGGGTCGGGTCAGGTTCATACTTCCTCAACATTGACATGTGAAAGACGTCATGCACTTGCGCCAACCTTGGCGGCAACGCAAGACGATACGCTAAGATTATGATTCTTTCTAGAATCTCAAAGGGACCTATGTACCTCAGACTTAGCTTTCCCTTCTTAACGAAGCACGAAGTACCTTTCATTGGTGACACATTCAGAAAAACATGATCACCAACTTGGAATTCCAAAGGTCTCTGATGCTTATCTGCATAACTTTTTTGGCTGTTCTGAGCGGTCTTAAGTCTCCCTCGGATTATTGTATCGGTATCCACTGATTATTGAACTAACTCTGTGCTAGTAACCTTTTGCTCTCTGATTTCATCCTAACAAACTGGAGTTTTGCACTCTTTACCATACAACGCTTCAAACTATTCCATTTAGGCAGTCTGCTGATAACTGCTATAGTGAGCTTCTAACAAGATCTCTTTCTTAAGCTCTGCATCATCTAGTACACGCAATCATCCATAAAACTTTAGGGTTTCGTCCTCGGTAGCTTGCAAATTAGTCTTTTTTTTTTTTTTCTTTTTCTCTGTATCTTCCTGTAGAATCTTCTGTATCTCTAGATCTATCAACTACAACGTCTTGATTCTTAGCTGTACTTCCGGTTCAATTTTGAGGATGGCCATAATGGTGTCGTCGCGAGCCCAAGTTCGGCTGTTGTTGCGATGATCCGGTCTTCGCTTGAAGCTGGTGAGTTTATGCACTAAACTCTTCTTCATAGGCTAATGACGTCTAAGGGGTGTTTAGTTTAATTTAATTAGGAATTAGGTGGTTAGTTAGATTAAATTAAAAATTTAATTATTTAATTATGCATGTTAGGTGGTTAGAATGGCTTAGTTAGGGACTAGATAAGTGGTATGATTTATCTAGAAGGGTTTGGGATTTTTTTGGGCCGGTATCAATATTTAATTTAGTGATTTTGGCCTAAGTTAATATTTTTAGAATTTAAATTGAATTAATTAATTAATTTCTGAAAATTAATTAATGGAGCAGAGAGGAGGTGATATAAAGTGTAGGTTAGTTAGGATTGCTTCTTTTTTGAAGGCTAGTCTTTTGTAGTCTTTTGACCATAGACTTTTGTACATGAGTCAGTGTGTGTATATATATAAAGGCATGTTTGTTTGTGAATCTATTATCCTACTTTTCTATCCCGCGATGGTTACTGTTAAGGAATTTATAATTCGTTTCCGCATGTGCAATAAAATAAAAAGGGTCGGCGACTCGTCTGGGGAACTCGTAAATAGTATCAACTAAAGAGGGATGGGCACGCGCTCGGGATTTGGGGCGTGACAGAGAACCATCGATATGAGTTATTTGCACCTAATTACGGGACGGAATTGTGTGGCACGAAATGTGACATGTCATAATGATTTGGCCTTATAATCGAGACCTCTATGAATATTTGATGAGTGATGTGATGCGTTTCAATTATTGAATGCATTTACTATATGCATGTGTTTTATGAGATGCATTAATGTGCAGGAAGGTGCTGAGGCGAGGTAAGTCCTGAGTGGTGCATGTTTAGGACGCCTTAGAGTGAACTATCATCTTAATCGGGGTTTAGAGTGTTGACTCACTGATATTTATTCTCACCCCGTCATGGTTTACAATTTTTCAGGTTCCTAGAATAGAGGATCCGGAGTCCGAGGTGGAGGGGTCCCGAGTTTAGGTGGCATGGTAGTTTCTTTTGAGATGAGACTTATGTGTATAGACTGGTAGGACAGACTTGCTATGTTTATAAAGTTTGGTTCATGAAAAACAATGGTTGTCTTGCTTTTACTATCCCATGTTTGATTGTTGTCTGGGATTTGTTTAATTCGCTTCTGCATGTGCATAAAATAAAAAGGGTCGGCGATGAATCCTGGAAACGTCGCAAAGTTTAGTCGACCGCCGAGGGATGTGTGCGTGCTCAGGGTTTGGGGTGTGATAACAAGGGCGGTTCCAAAAAGTGTTGCTGACCCCACGATCGCTTAACTATCTAAATGTAGCACCCCTCGACGGCCCCCGATCCGCTAGGGTCACCACGGTTCGCTTTTCCTTTTCTTTCCCAAATAACAAGTCACTCGATACCATTCTTAGTTGTAGCAGTCCATACAACCATGGGGGTTTACATCTTTTATTAACGGTCCCTTGCGCAATTTACATAACGGAAGCATATCCAACAATTCCCTTCCCTACATTCAGAAATCGATGCGGACCTACTAAATATTTTATATAAGTTAAAACCGAACACGTTTATTTACATAGAGCAGATGGACATCTTTAGTCGGTACATCAAAATGCCGTAGTTTTCTATACTCGGCTACACTTCAAAAGATGATCGACATCTCCTCCCACAATCGTATGCTTAAGGTCCATCGACCAGTGTCGGCGTCCAAAGGTTCCCTCCTTTGCTATCCTCCTTCTTACGGTCATATCCAACCGCCCAATCCATCTACTAATCTGAAATGTTGGTCCCCAAAAGGGGTGAGTACAACCACTTAGCGGGTAAAGGAATCCAATAACAACTCAATGCATCATACAAATCATACATGCATTGCAGGCGTAACTTACCTTGCAGCCATGCGTAATACTATCATGCATCATCATGCCTTATCA
Organism: Eucalyptus decipiens; assembly: GCA_014182575.1. Lineage (NCBI taxonomy): Eukaryota > Viridiplantae > Streptophyta > Magnoliopsida > Myrtales > Myrtaceae > Eucalyptus > Eucalyptus decipiens. The sequence goes on along the minus strand of CM024614.1, from coordinate 58,958,001 downwards.
TCATGCATATCATATCATCATATGTCATCATCATAATCATCATCATGGCATCATTATATCATACATGTCATCCTTATCATGACATCATCACATCACATATCATCACCATCATCATGCATATCATACCATGGGTGATCATCATATCACATCACATACCATCATCATCATCATGCATATCATCATGCATATCATACCATGGGTGATCATCATATCACATCACATATCATCATCATTATCATGCATATCATCATGCATATCATACCATGGCTGATCATCATATCACATCACATCACATATCATTATCATCATCATGCATCTCATCATGCATATCATACCATGGGTGATCATCATATCACATCACATATCATTATCATCATCATGCATCTCATCATGCATATCATACCATGGGTGATCATCATATCACATCACATATCATTATCATCATCATGCATATCGCCATGCATATCATACCATGGGTTAATTTTCATCTTTATCTTTAAATTTGATCACCACATCACCCTTCCTCGATTCATCAATTTCATCTCATATTTTACACTCGCATCCCATGCGAGAAAAACCTCCGAGCATGTATCCAAGATACAACCGGGCATCCGGCCCCCCACATTCCGGGCATCTCGCATCCCAACTAGCATCACGAGGAACCTCCGGGCATGTATCCAAGATACAACCGGACATCCAGCCTTTACCCTTCTAGCCAGGCATCTCGCACCCAAATCCTGGCATTGCGAGGCATTCCCTTCGGGCAAAGACCTCCGACAGGGCTTCCGGAATTATGTACCGACATACCACCAGGCCTCCCCTGGAATTACGTACCGTATACCACCGGGCATCCCGACACTCCCGGGGAAATCCAGCAATGTATCTCTATACATTCCGGCCATCATCCTCCACCATCACCTCTTACTCACTTATCATTATCCACATTTATCATCCTTTTGATCTCATTATTACATGGCATATGATTCACACATGCATCACAATTCATGATCATTCATACACCAATGTCATGTAACAATGCATAATAAATTCAATGGAATTTATGGCCAATAAAATAATCCATATTTATTTATTATTATTTTATTATTTTATTATTATATTTATTTATTTTCATAAATAAATATTAAATTTAATATCTATGATTTTCCCAAAATCATAATATTCAAACAATCATTAAACAAACCAATAGGATGACAATTTCATACAAAATTCATGGCCAAATTGAATTTCACATAATTTCACAATTTCCACAAGATAGCACATGATATTCGGATAATGACCAGAATGCACAGTTTCCAAATAAATTCGATTAAAATACTCATACGGCCTCCAAAAATTACGAAAGTTTACAGAGTGATAGCCAAGACATTTTCGTGCAACTTTCATGAAGAACTCCAAGTCAGATTCCTTATAGATTATTTTATTCAACCTCATGAAACTTCTGGAACCATTACCGCATCGTCCATAATACACATCTCCGAAATATTAAGATTTCACCCATCTATTCTCTTTCTTTTCCTCTGAAATTTGGATATGTTATGTATCAAGGTGTCCTTTACAAGTTTCATAAAGAGATCTAGGTCAAATAACCAAATTATGGTCACCATTTAAGTCCATGAAGTCTCGGGTGTCTCGGAACACATCACCAGAATCATCGTCTCCAAGATCTAGCCGATTTACTAGGCTATACTTGTTCATTTCTCTTCAAATTTGAGTATGTTGTAGTTTAAGGTGTTACCTACAACTTTCATGAAGAAATCAAAGTCAAATATTCAACAAAAATCAACATGCAATCAAGAATCCAGCAAGAGGTCAGTAAAATCTCTCCAGATCTGAGGTCTCCGTAGGATGAGAGTTTAACCCCTCAAATCTCCATCATTTTCCACGAAATATTAGTATGTTGTAGTTCAATATGTTAGCTACAAATTTCATCAAGAGATTGAAGCCAAAATCGGACTCCAAACACACATGCAAGCTCTCACAACATTCTGACTCGAGCGGATTCATGCGAAAACATTCCAGATCTAACACCTCCGTAAGATGAGAGTTTGACCCCGTAAATCTCCATAATTTTCCACGAAATTTTAGTATTTTGTAGTTCAATATGTTAGCTACAACTTTCATGAAGAAATCGAAGCCAAAATTGGACTCTAAACACACATGCAAGCTCAAACAAGTTTCTGACTCCAAACAGTTCATGCGAAAACATTGGTGCAAGAGTAGAAAGTGGATTCCCAACTTGCCTCTAGACCTCACGAACAGCACGAGCGGACGGCACACGGCGGCGAACGGGCTCCTTTCTCTCCCTCTCGGCTTCCTCTCTCTCTCGCACGATTCTCTCTCTCTCTCCCTCACTTGGCCGAATGGCTAACCAGCCATTCTCTCTCCTTTCTTGGTTGTATATATTTGCATGCACTCTAGGTTTGCATGAGGGACAAGTGTAATTGTGGAGGAAGACAAGTGTCCACCATGCTTCACCTCCTCCATGCCACTTGTCCTATTGCATGCATCATGGGCCTTGGAGTTGGGCTGGTCGACCACTCCTCTTGGGCCTCTATTGGGCCGGCCAACTTGGCCCATTAAAAGCTTAGGCCAATGGGCCTAAGGCCCAACCTAAAATTGACCTTTTAAATATTTTAAACTTTAAATTTTCCACATGGCCAAAGTCTTATGACATTTCATTTATTGAAATTTAATTTATAAAGTGCATGGCCAAGCATAGATTATTAATTCATCCTATAGTCCTAAATTCAAAATTCATAAACACAAGCACAATAACACCTAGCCTTAAGAAAACTAATGGCTAACACATAGACCATAGGTAATTTCATTACCTAATTATAGGCTTTAATTTCTCTAGAGGATGACTTGAATTTTGGGATGCCACACTAAAGGCTCCATAATCCAAGGCTTTGGCTCAACAATCATATGGGGGTCGAGCTTAGGGTTGGACACCTCCCAATCAGGTACATCAACATCCATGGCATCCCAGCCAATGCCTCCCTTTGATCGTGCTGCACCTGATGGACTATCAAAACTGTGAATGGGTCCGTGACTCTCATCCCTTATCCAAAAGTACCAAACTACAAAACAATGAGCCACAAGATTAAGAAATCTCTTGTCAACCTAGATAGTTGCAACATAGTGTGTGTAACATGCATCGGTCCCCTCAATAGGATAGTTGATAACCTCCTAGCTATGTTCTATGGGGAGTCTAAATCGAATCTAGCGAAAAAGATTAGCCATTCTTAGGGCCTGTAAACATTTAACGAACAACAGTGAGATAAACTCAATGAGTGAACTCTCTATACCTCACACAGGGAAGTGGTTCACCTTGGGATCCCCCTAAATATGCAAGTTAGCTTTGGATGGAAGATCAATAGCAAAGCCCTTGCTTTGCCCTAACGAATCACATGAGCAGTTCACTTCACTTTCTAAGGTCATTATAGCATAGCATGTAAACAATTCTTATAACACCTCTCATATCGAACATAAAGATGTACAATATATCATAAACATGTGCCCATGCTATACAATAGTTCGGGGATGATCACAAGTCAATCTCATGCACGTTCCACACCCGAGTCCTCATTCGTGGCTCGTTGCCAACTTTTTGAATTTCTGCGTTCCGTTGATGAGAATTCAACTTTTTAGCCCAAAATGGCATTCTCAATGCTTTCGTGGTTTAACGTTTCTCATTGAAATCCCATTTGAAGATTGGCCACTGATGAAATTTCGTTCTGAAAATTAGGGCTAGATCAAGGATGTCACAATTTTGCTGGAGTCTCCTTCATCAAAGTTTCCCCAAATATCTTAGTGTGTAATATATATATATAATTCAATTTTTTTGGGTTGGCATGGTTGACACATGGGCCTAATTCTCTACAGTAGCTGTTCTACCCAGAACCGCAATTCCCGTGACCTCATTAGACTCCCGATTTTATATAATATGTTCTGACTAGAATCACAACACACTTCCTTCTCAAAAGTTGTTTGGCACATCCATGTGTAGAACATACTAAAATTTCAGGTTGATTGGTGGTGTTTGGGCATCGAAATATGTTTTCTCTTATAGTCAGTGATTCTGCTTTGCGGGTTTGATCCTGTGCTACTTTGCATGACTTTTTGCTTACTTTTGCATGAAAAAGTTTGTTATAGTCTTATTTACAACATATTAAAAATTCAGAATTTTTAGAGCTCATTTAATATTTTTTAATAATTTTTTCAATTAAATTCCCGAAATTGTATTCCGACTTTGCATGCCCTTATTCCAAATTTTATAGAATTCAAGGGGAAGATGATGGAATTTTGATTCATAGTCTACAGAAAATGCGAACTGCATTCATTTAGCTATCTTATGGTGCATGTTAAAGATTACCATGATGCTGGTTACTTGTGAAAATTTGACGTATAGTGTGAGCACATATTCTGAAATTTGAGCCTTATGTGGCATGAAAGTCAACTAGTGACTCGCTATGCTTGTGACTGCCGTGAGAATTGGCTCCATGTGTGGTTGTGAATTCCATGAGTACTAGATATGTTGTTATGGTGTGATTAATTCAAGGTGTGGAAGTGTGAATTGTGTGAAATGAAATAAACATAAAATATATCCATCGGTTAGCGAACCAATGATGCCCTCGGGAGAGTCAGGATGCCCAAGGCCAGTGTCCCTTGGATGTCTTGAAAAATGAACCGAGATACTTTCGAAGAGTCAGGATGCCTAAGGCCAACATCCCTTGGATGCCTCAGATAATGAACCGAGATGCCTCAAAGTGAGAAAACCATCACCAGCATCCCATGGAAGTCCAACCAGCGTCTTGGAAGTGACTCAAGATGGACCAACAACGTCTCGATGTAAATCCATTCTCAAGGGTGGAAACAAGTTCACACAAATAAATAACTCATAAGGCGTGTGAGTTCGTGTGCAAGTGTTGGTTCAATCTGTGTGCTTGAGATTGTGTGCATGGTAACGTGATTCCATGAAGTGTGCCTTGCCTTATTGGATACATCTTGTGTTCTTTGTATTGCCTGATTTTATGCATACGTTCTAGTTCCCAATCTAGTTTTTATACGATTGACCTATTGTTTGAACTTGGCTTACTCCACGAGTGGTGGGCGGATTATGTAATTTAGGATCTAATTATTTTCTTTACTGGGCATTGCTCACCCCTTTATATTTTTCAGATCAATTGCATGGATATACAACCCATTGCTCATTCACCCATTGCGCATTATGGAAAACCCGCCAAAGTAAAAGGGCGTGTTCCAGGACGTGCTAGATCCAGAGATGGACATGACGTTTACATAATACGAGGCTATACTGTGGATAGACGATGGACACCCAGCATGGATTCCCATGTGTTTTATATTTTGGTTTTTAAATCTTGATGGGGAGCTCTTCGGGCTGCTTCATTAGGGGACTATGGATGGACACCAGAGCTATTGGCGCCTAAGTAGGTGGAACGCCATGGTGGGAAATTTTTGTTATAGATGGGGACTTTTTGGGTAGAGGAGGTAGGCACCTTTTTGGCCCCTCCTAGGCATTTCGTGCATACCCTTTTGGTATATGATGATGTGAATATAAATATGAAGATGTAAATTCCCCATGTAAGTAAAATGAATGGAAATGAAATAAAAACAAGTGTCTATAAATGTTTACTCGTGCGTTGATCGTGTATGTGTTTCCCTATTAGTAGAGAGTACTTATAATGGTAGCGTAAGTTGGGATGTTCCCACGCGTGTTAACTCATGTTACAAATACTAATCGTTAGATAAGATTTCCGCTTGGATGATAACATAAGTAAATAAAGTCAGGGTTTAGGAAGTGACGGATTGGGACGTCACACTTTTCTTTTCCACGCTTCGTAATTTGAACGTTTGCGTTGGATCACCCTAAAATGGTTAGAGACTTGACGCATTTTCTCTTTGTTCTAAGTTCCAGTCAATTATAATGTGTGTGGAACTCATCGATTTAACATAGATGTTTCACGGCCTGACTTTGGTGTTTGGATTGTTGTTCACATAATTATTCTTCTCATAGGGAATTGCTGATCCCGATAGTTATTGAATAATTTGTAGTTAATGGTACAAATGAAGAATCTAGTACTTATTGTTGGAGAAAACTTCTTTGAGTGTTTTGAAGTTGACAAAACGCTTCCATCGGTCTAGTCGAAGACTTGTAGACTCTTTCATCCAAGTCTGAAGACCTCCGGACTGTCCGACTCAAGACTCAAAATCTATCCTTATTGGCAGTTTTCTAAACCGTCGAATAAGGCTTATCCGTAACTGGATATTTCGTTAAGGATTTGACTTTATCGATCGGAGAAGATCTCTTGGCTAGATGTAGCATATCGGAATCCTTTATCCTAATCAAGATTGATTCGAGGATTTTGATCCGTTGATTGGCGAAGTATACTTGGAAGGTTTTACTTATGGAAACCTAAATCCTGATTGTATGAGCGAGCAGGATTGATGGGCTATCGTCATGTTCCTTAAATAGCTCGAAGATCTTCCTAATTGATTCTGTCCAACGGGTAGATTGGAAGAATTCCTTTGGTAAGTGCCAACGGGTATAATGGCATAAAGGAGTATATAAGGAAGACGTTCCAGTTGCTTGAGTGTGTGCGTGATAGAAGAATTCCAAAGTCTAAAGCTCATTGTTCTTAGTCAATTAAATTGTTGAGCGAAATCTTGTACACAAAAGAGAGTCTATATCTTTGAGAGATCTTGAGGAAGTGTAGAAGAGTCTCTACACTGTGGAATCAAGGAAGAGCTTTATCGTAAACTCTTTTCTTCATAGTGGAATCCAGCCGGTGGGCTATCAGTGCAGAAGAGTGGATGTAGGTTTGGGTTAAGCTGAACCGCTATAATCTCTGTGTTCATATTCTCTTCCCTACGCTCTTTTACATTGATCGTAATTTGTTTTGTTTACAAAAGACGAATTCCCTTTCTATTGTTAATTAGTGTTGCTCACTTATCACGAGAAATTGTTTTTACACATATTCACCCCCTAGGTGCTTATACTAGCTATCACAATTGGTATCAGAGCCTGTGTACTCACTTAAGTTGAAGTGTTTTACTTGAGTTAAAGATCCATGGCTAGTATGTTGGCTCCAGGACTGGTTGAAGGGCAAAGCAACACGCACCGCCTTATTTTGATGGAAATGAATACAACATATGGAAAAACAAGATGAAGGCATTCCTAAGATCAAAAGATCCTCTGGAATGGGATGTGGTAGACAAATGAATCATTCCTAAAGCTGTACCTGTCTTAGAAAGAGTAAAATAAGCTGTTGAGTCTAGTGAAATGACTCAGGAAAAGATAACCAAGAGACAAGCTCTTGATACAAAAGCAATTTATTCTTTATATTGTGCTTTATCACCTACTGAATATAACAGAATATCTTCTTGTGTTACAGCCAAAGAAGTTTGGGATAGATTACACATCACTTATGAAGGAACTGATCGAGTGAAAGAAACCAGAATCAACATTCTGCTTGGTCAATACGAAGCTTTCAAAATGAAATTAGGAGAATCTATCACTGACATGTTTAGTCGTTTTACAGAAATCGTGAATGGTCTTGAAAATCAAGGTCAACCAATTTCTGATCCCATGAAAGTAAACAAGCTACTGCGTGGACTCTCCAAGGATTGGAATCACATAAAGACCTCAATAAGGGAGACATAAAGAATTATGCCACTTTCTGTCGATGAATTGGTTAGGACTCTTCAGTCTTATGAAGTGGAGCGAATCAATGAAAATGAAGATCCTAAAGGTAATAAATCCATTGCATTAAAATCTAATGATGATTATGATGTCACAGATTCTGAAGACGATATGGATGATGAGGAGCTTGCTCTCATGATAAGAAGATTTAGAAAGCTAAACAGAAAGGGGAGAAGATTCAATCCAAAGAAACAAAGTTTTCAAAAGCAACAGACTAAGTCTGTTGAGGATGATGAATCCAATAGAGATGTAATATGCTTTGAATATAAGAAAAAGGGACACATCAGACCCAACTGTCCTCTTCTGAGGAAAAAGAAAGGAAAAACCGAGAAATATCGAAAGGCACTCAAAGTATAAACTTGGAGTGATACAGAATGTGAAGAAAGTGATGATGATTATGCCAATATTTGTCTTATGGCATAATCGGATTCAGATTCAAACTCCGAGACAAACTCAGATTCAGACAGTGAATTCGAGGTAAGTAATTTGAAAATTCCTACTAAAGTTTTTAAATACATTGATGAATTGTGTCTTAGTCTCAAAACTTCTCTTAAAAGGATTTTTGAATTTAAAAGAGAAAATTCTGCACTAAAACAACAGGAAAATGTTTTGAAAGAAAAGTCAAAAGTTTAGACAAAAATGTTTCTACCCTGAAAGAAAATAAAGACAATTTTTCAAAAGAAAATGCATTCTTGAAAATGACATCTCAAATATTTCTAAAAAAATTTTCTATAGGATCTCGAGAAACTTGAAAAATTCTTTCAAAGACAAAGACCTTACTTTAACAAATCAGGTTTAGGAAGGGCTGCTGAAACCTACAAGAGATGCTTATAAAAATCATTTCCAAAAAGTCTTTGTAAAACCAGTAGGTCGCAGTTCTCTTAAATGTTCTAAATGTAATAGCTCAGACCATTTTGAGAAAGAATGTCCTATGGTTTGGAAACCTATTAAGAAGGTATGGACAAAGACCGTATATCATACTAACACTAATGGACCCAAGAAAATATGGATACCAAAGAAAGCTTGAGTCACTTTTCTAAATGCAGGTCACTATCAAGAAAAATGCTAAATGGTACCTGGATAGTGGATGCTCAAGGCATATGACAGGAGATTCAAATTGCTTCATAAAGCTTGTTCAAGTTAATGATGAAATGTTTCATTTGGAGGAAAAAGCAAAGGAAGAATTGTGGGATTCGGAACTGTAAAGATTGGAAGCCTCACAATCAGTAATGTTTCCTTAGTGTAAGGACTCAACTACAACTTGCTAAGTATCAGTCAGCTGTGCGACACCGGTTTCAAAATCAATTTTCAAGAGGGAATACGTTCAGGAACCAGTAAAGACTCTTCTCAGTCTTTCAAGGGTCGAAGACATGGAAATATCTACCTCTTGGATGTCAAACCAGATGAAACCTAATGTCTAATCTCAATTTAAGAAGAAGCAAACTTATAGCACAGAAGACTTGGGCGCATCAACATGAATCAAATAGTCAAAATTTCAGCAAAGAAGCTTGTTCGTGGTCTACCAAATCTGTCATACCAAAAGGCTGATCTATGTACACCATGCGTGTTAGGAAAACAGGTAAGAAACTCATTCAAACCAATAAATCAAGTTTTCACTAATCGTGTACTGCAGCTTTTACATATGGATCTCTTTGGACCAACCAGAACTCAAAGCATTGGAGGTAAGAAATACTGTTTAGTGATTGAGGATGATTACTCATGATTCACTTGGGTATATTTCCTAGCAAGTAAGTCCAAAACTCTCTTATTTTATAAAGTTTGCTAAAAAGGTCAAAAATGAAAAAAAAGGGTATGTAATTTCAAGAATACGGACAGATCATTGTGGTGAGTTTGAAAATCAAGACTTTACAAAATTCTGTGATGAATTTGGTTTTCAGCATGTGTTCTCTTTACCATATACTCCAGAGCAAAATGGAGTTGTGGAAAGAAAGAATAGGTCGCTTCAAGAAATGGTTAGAACTCTTTTAATTGAAAGTAACATATCTTCACGTTTTTGGGCTGAAACAATTTCTACAGCATGCTATATTATTAATAGAGATTTTCTAAGGCCTATTATGGAGAAAACTCCCTATGAGTTATTCAAAGGAAAGAAGCCCATTGTTTCATATTTTCATGTGTTTGGATGTAAATGTTTTATATTGAAAAATGCAAATGATCGAGTTGGTAAATTTGAAGAAAAATCATATGAGGGTATTTTCCTTAGATATTCTATCTCAAGCAAAGCTTACAAAGTATACAACAAAAAGACTCAATCTGTGGAGGAATTAATGAATGTTAAATTTCAAGACTCCATGCAAAGTGAATCGACTTATCTTGAAGAATCTCGAACCTGCTCTAGAATTTACAAAGTCTAAATCTCCAGAAGCAGCTCAGACTTCAAAAGACCAGCAACAAATGATCGTCGATGATTCAAATGAGGAAAAAGATTAATAGTCTGACAAATCAACCAGCAACTGGAAGCATAAGTCCAGTCATCCCAAGGATCTCATGATTGGTGATATTAATGAAGGAATTCGCACAAGATCCAAAAGACACAAAGAGTCTAGTGCTTTGGCTCTTATTTCTGAAATAGAACCCAAGAGCATAGAAGAAGCTCTATCTGATGAAAGCTGGATTGAAGCTATGCAAGAAGAACTCAGTCAATTCAGCATTAATGATGTCTGGGAATTGACTCTTAAACTGAAAGGTAAATCTATCATTGGAGCTAAATGGGTTTTCAGGAACAAGATGAATGAGAAAGGAAAAGTCATAAGAAACAAAGCAAGACTCGTGGCTAAGGGATATACGCAAGAAGAAGGGATAGACTATGATGAATCTTACGCGCCAGTAGCAAGGTTAGAAGCAATTAGATTATTACTTGCTTTTGCTTGTCATAAGAATTTCAGGTTATTCCAAATGGACGTCAAAAGTGCTTTCCTAAATGGATTTATCCAAGAGGAAGTCTATGTGGAACAACCACCCGGTTTTGAAGACCCAAGGAAACCAGACTCTGTATTCAGACTAAAAAATGCTTTATATGGTCTAAAGCAAGCACCTCGAGCTTGGTACGATAGACTAAGTAAGTTTTTTAATTCAAAATGGTTTTGTCAAAGGTAAAGTGGATACTACATTGTTCATCAAAAGAGAAAGCAAAAGTTTTCTACTTGTTCAAATTTATGTTGATGATATTATTTTTGGATCATCTAATGAAAGTATGTCCAAGAAATTCTCTAAGTCTATGCAGGATGAATTTGAAATGAGTATGATGGGTGAACTAACCTTCTTTCTCGAGCTTCAAGTGAAACAACTAAAGGAAGGAATCTTTATTTATCAAGAAAAATATGCCAACGATCTAATAAAAAAGTTTGGGTTGGAGAATTGCAAAAAGACTGATATACCAATGTTAAGTTCCTTGAAGATGGACAAAGATGACGGAGGAAAGAAAGTTGATTAGAAGCTATACATGAGTATTATTGGTTCACTTCTTTATCGTATTGCTTCTAGACCCGACATTTTGTTTAGTGTATGCATTTGTGCATGCATTCCAATCGGACCCTAAAGAATCTCATTTAAGTGCTGCAAAGCGTATTATCAAATACATTGCCTTAATATCATGCTTAGGTCTCCCGGTATCCTAAAGAGGGAGACTTTACTCTTCTTGGATACTCAGACGCAGACCTAGCTGGATGCAGAGTTGATAGAAAGAGCACCTTGGGCACCTGTCAACTACTTGGAAGTAGGACAGTGTCTTGGTTTTCAAGAAAGCAAAGTACAGTAGCTCTTTCTACGGCAGAAGCAGAGTATGTAGCTCTTGGAAGTTGTTGTTCACAAATTATGTGGATAAAACAACGACTGAGAGACTTTGCAATTGAAGGTTATTGTACTGAAAACAAATGTGACAACACCAGCACAATCAATCTCACAAAGAATCCGATTCTTCATTCAAGAGCAAAACATATAGAGATTCGACATCATTTCATTAGAGATCATGTTCAAAATAGAGAAGTTTCGATTCAGTTTATTAACTCAAAGAATCAACTGGCGGATATATTTACAAAGCCTTTGGAGAAAAATCAATTTGAAGTTATTCGTTCCAGACTCAATATCTTAAGGTTTGAAGATGTTTAGATTTCAAGACCGAGAGTCTAAAGACTCTCGTCTCAAACGATCAAGATTCTCGACTGTAAATTATTTTTTTTGAATTTCTTGGATTAAATCTTGAAAAGTTACGATCATCTATACGTAATTGATTATTGCTATTTTTAATTTCCGTGATTATTACCAAACCTACCTTTTTGGAAAAGAAGTAATTTTTGAAATGACAGTTTTCCAAAAGGTAGTTATTTTTAGAAAGGGTATTTTTATATTTTCTTTACAACTGGTTCATATGCCTCACTTTGATCGCCTTTATATACTGCCGATTCCTCTTTGTTTTACTCACAAAAACCCTAAAAGAGCACCGATCTTCCATTTCTGTCTTCTTCTCTTGTTTAATCCTCGAAAAGTTTTCATCTTTCTGGGAAACAAGCTTGGAATCTCTTAAAGATCGTGAAAGATGTTGTCTCAAAGGAAGTCTTCGAGGATCGCGAACAGTGGGACCACAGCAAATGCGTGAGGGGCCTACGCTCTTGATCTCACCGAAGAAGAAGAATCTCCTAGACATGCAGCAGAGCCCACAACATTCTCAGCAGCGTCCATCTCCTCCATCTAGACCTCGGGGTGGATATTGCACATCAAGAAGAGGAAGAAATCATCGAAGGCGTTAACCCGTAAGAATTCATAAGCCCTCTTTTACTTATAAGCTTTACCGTGCTTTGAAGAGGAGCAAAGACTCCATTGAACTACACCGATGAGTTTTTAAGGACAAAGGGTATAGTAATGAGTACTTCTTCTTACGAAATATGGAACGTTTGGGGAAATGCCCGCGGGGTCAACGGAAGAAGCCTTTGCTAATATCCCAAGTGATCCATGGGTTGGAGGATTTAATCAACCAGATGGGAATGATGATGACAAGTTGTACAAATTCGCCTTAAACCTAGAATGGGTGTTGCAAATAAAAATCAAGCAAAAGGACGGATTTATTTCGATTGGAGGAACACAAGCATCTCGTACTCGAAATTGCTAAAGCGTGGGGTAATAAAAACCCTAGAAGTGTGGACTTTGATTTTCTTGACTCGTGAATGTTAACTGTGGGAAAAATTCAGTCTACTTCAATTGGAACAGTTTCCATCGAATCTGGCGTAAGCGTATGCCGAACTTGCCGCTTATTTCTATTCGAATCTCAATTTTTTGATGCAAATATATTCTTTTAGTGTCCGAGATCAGGACTATGTGGTGGACATGAATATGTTGGCTGATGTGATTGGGGTTGAAAGAGGGAGATATCAACCTATCAATGTGTCTATTGCTTGTGCAACGTTGGAGCTTATTTAGGATAGAAGAACGAGGAAGGAAAGATTTCTTATGTGAGAATGAATGCGTCTAACATTTTGCTTCACAAGATAGTGATTAACTATCTTAGACCAAAATCAACTTCAAAGACCGATGTTTCAAACTCGGAGGCAAAGTCGATGTACGCCATCAATGCGGTAAAAATTCTCTTTCCACACACTATTATGTTCCACATATACAGGCAATGGTGAAGGACAATGGTCAACTTCCTTTTCCAGCTCTTGTGACCAAGTTATTCGACATTTGAACGTTCAGCCCCCCAGAATTCTTTGTGTTCGAATGCGTGATCAAATGATGGTGGGACTGCGAATGGTCTCAAAAATGTGTCTGAAGGAACTTGCCAAGGCTATGGAACAGTTCAAGGAGAAAACTCTTGTCAAGACTCATTCAGTCTCTTCTTTGGCAAAGCAAAAAGGGAAGGAACCTATGGTTGCTCCATCCAAGAAAAGAAGAGCTCTCATCATTGAGGATGAAGAGGATGAGGATGATATCACTATTTCTGCAATGGCATTGAAGAACCTTAATTGTTCTATTCCAGAATCAACGATGAGAAAAGAAAAAGACATGGATGAGACAGAATAGAGGACTAAAGATTTGGAAGCAGCAGGAGAAAGAAGCAGAGGAGAAAGATGCAGAGGGAGGAAAGAGTTGAGGAAGAAGAAGAAGAGGAGAGAGGAGATCAAGCGGAAGGCAGCATGAAGAACACTTTTCTCCACCGAAGGCATGGAAACAGGGGGAATTCCCGAGAAAAGAGGAACGTCCTCATTCCCCGCCACTAGTGAAGGAGGTCGTTCTCCAAAGAAATCCTGAGGACATCTATGCAACTCAATTTCCTGAAGAAGGACATGAGGCTTCGTCGCCTAATCTGCGTGATCGTGCTGAAATGCCATCATTTGCCAATACTCCGTTTGATCGTGCAGACGCAAGTACTCAGACAGACAATTTAGCAGACTTTCGCAGAATTCTTGATATTCTTTTGGAGATGAAAGGCCAGATTTATGCTCTGGGATACGAAGTACATAATTTGCAAAATGTAGGTCGACTTCTTAGTTTCTTTGCATGATCAAATTCACGCCCTGCTCTTCAAGTTCAAGCAAATGCCAAGGGTGAAGATGTGGCGCAACCGAAGGAGGATTTGAAAAGCTGGAAGGGATTGTCCTGTCAATGGGAGATTTCCAGCTTGTTCATGTTCCCAAGCAATCTTAAATCCATTCTCTTTTCATCTCTACCTTTTAAATGATGACAAAATGGGGAGAGATGTGTGCAGATTTAAATCTTTGAACTTTTGTGTCATTTGACTTGTCTTTTGTGTTTGGCTGTTTGGATTTGACCGGATTTGGATTTGACTGTTTGAACATTTGTTTATCTTAAGTACTATTGATATCTCATGGCTTTGTTTATTTACAAGACTAACCTACTTTCCGTGGATGCGCATTCTAGAGTTATTACTAAGCCATTTATTTTTGTGAGAAATCTATTTTTGCTTAAATAATGTTTTGCAAGTCAAAGTTATCTAAATCTACAGAAAGTTTTGTCACCATAAAAAAGGGGGAGATTGTTGGAGAAAACTTCCTTGAGGGTTTTGAAGTTAACAAAACGTTTTCATCAGTCTAGTCTGAAGACTTGTAGACTCTTTCATCAAAGTCTGAAGACCTCCGGGACTGCCGACTCAAGACTCAAAGTCTATCATCGTTGGCAGTTTTTCTAAACCGTCAAGAAGGCTTATCCAGTAATCGGATGTTTCGTTAAGGATTTGACTTTATCGACCGGAGAGGATCTCTTGGCTGGATGTAGCATATCGGAATCCTTTATTCTAATCAAGATTGATTCGAGGATTTTGATCCGTTGATTGGCGAAGTATACTTGGAAGGTTTTACTTATGGAAACCTAAATTCTGATTGTATGGGCGAGCAGGGATTGATGGCTATCGTCATGTTCCTTAAATAGCTCGAAGATCTTCATAATTGATTCTGTCCAACGGGTAGATTGGAAGAATTCATTTGGTAAGTGCTAACGGGTATAATGGCATAAAGGAGTATATAAGGAATACGTTCGTTGTTTGAATGTGTGCGTGATAGAATAATTCCAAAGTCCTGAAGCTCCTAGTTCTTAGTCAATTAAATTGTTGAGCGAAATCTTGTACACAAATGAGAGTCTATATCTTTTGAGAGACCTTGAGGAAGTGTAGAAGAGTCTCTACACTGTGGAATCAAGGAAGAGCTTTATTGTAAACTCTTTTCTTCATAGTGGAATTCAGTCGGTGGGCTGTTAGTGCAGAAGAGTAGACGTAGCTTGGATTAAGCCGAACCACTATAATCTCGTGTTCATATTCTCTTTCCTTATGCTCTTTTACATTGATCGTAATTGTTTTGTTTACAAAAGATGAATTCCCTTTCTATTGTTAATTAGTGTTGCTCACTTATCACGAGAAATTGTTTTTACACCTAGTCACCCCCCTCTAGGTGCTTATACTAGCTATCACACTTATCTCATACAACAAATAAAGAACTACAGATCACAAGGGGTTTAGAATAACTTGTGGTGAATGCTCTACTGTAGAATTTAGTACTTATCTCTTTTGACACTCTTTCAACCATTAGCTCTAGAATCTGAAACTTTACTTTTTCCTTTTGCAAGTATACTCTTTGAATTTATACTGTGCCTCGTCACAATATTCCTCTAGCATATTAGACATGATCCAAATGGATAAGATAAGCGTACTTGTCATAAGCATATGCGTCTCAGCTAGGTATTTCGCCTCAATCCTACAAAGACTCCATGATGCCAATCCTTGAGGTCGATTGAGGCAACATTGGTTGGCGTGGTTGCTCATCTCATGAAGGCTAAAGAAATGAGGGAAGGCTTCGTGGCAGCACCAAAGGGGTTGGGCGACGGTAAGAGACCTTGGTGGCATGTGGCGGTGGCTGAGTGAGGTTTTTCCTTTCGGGGTGATAACCCGAGCCGAATTCTTTTTTCGACTCAGGTTCTATGCGGGTTGGGTCACCAAAGAAGAAAAAAATACCTTATTACTTGAATTAACTCACTCAAGTGAACGATCTCGTAAACCTATTAATTAAAAGAGAGTCGACATGAAAACCCGTAAAACACAACTTCAACTAACGACCAAACTAAACTACGCTTATTCGTTGGCCAATTGATTCCCATGCGAGAAGGAAAGGCTCGCCGCTGTGCTCAACTTGCGCATTAGACTTGTTTGCGCCATTACTCTCTCCATCGTACCCCAATTCTAGCAATTCTACTGTCAAACGACAGCCCTTTCTTAATACTTAGATATCCTAAGATTCTCCGACTCTTAAGACAGCAGAAGACTGGCCAAAATCGTCGTTGAAACAAAAAAATTTGCGATTGTTCCAGCACGCGCGTATAAACTTCGAAAATTCGTTTTAGGTAAACCGTAAGTCCAGATAGAGTTTTGTAATATCCTACAGCCCTACAATACCCTAAACCATCAATCCCCATAATTTAAAAACATAGGCTTGGCTCATTATTTTAATATTGTGGTCCAATTATTACACGTCCACATAATTAAGAAAGAACTACAGTGGTCTTTGTTTCACAATAAAGAATAAGGTGCCCAAGCGGCATCAGCGTCGTCGCGTTGCAGTGTCATCCAGGTCCTCCCCCACGAGGAGGAACCATTTCACGAACCGCCTTCATTTCTTTAGCAATATCTAATGGAACACTTGACATGTGAATAAGATAAAAATTTAGTACGTTGGCATTAAGAAAAGCTAAACACATCTCATAGATTGAACTCAGTTATTCTTTATAAATAGAATGACATTGTATTTAACCTAAAAACGACTCTCTGGTCCTCATTTATCCATTCCCACATTTGCCAGACTTTTAGCGCTCCATCGAGTTCGGAGCCATTGCCACGATCACAACTGTAAACCGTTTATTGTTTGAGCCACTGAAAATAACAATTCTCCTCTCGAGGTCGGTTTTTTGAAACACCAACAGCTCAAATCTGTCTAATTTGCAGAATCACCACTATTCACCAGGAGTTCACTATCGTCTCTGCTATTATTGGGGCGTGCGGTATCTGGAAGTGGTCAGTCAGCCTGTAATGAGCCATCAGAATCCAGACATGGATTATGAGCTCGCCACCCCACCGCATCTGTTGAGCATGATCCCTCGCTTTGCACTTGCTAGCTGCATAGATCAGCATTTCCACCCATACCTCTCTGATCACTTTCCATTTCGTCTCCTCTGCTGAGATGCCCTCCAGCTCCGACGCAAGCCGGCACCCACTAAACAGCACGTACTTGACTGTCCTCCTTCGACAAGTTCAGATTGAATTTGTTCTTCACTTGGCTACGCAACACGGAGCAAGCCTTTGCGATCTCAGGATTGTACTCTCCTCGTCTCGGGCTCTCCTTTGGAGAAATGGGACGTGCTCTCTCTCTCATTGTGACCGTTTGCAGGGCTCTCTCGAGGGGGTTCATATAAGCTGAAATACTTAGTTCTGTATATATGTCTCGAACCTGATACTCCGATTCCAATGGGCAACATCGAAGGATACGTTACTAGAGATATAGCATATACTGAGACAAGTACAAACTCATCAAGGAATAGGGCTTAACATGCCTCTGGTTATCCCTATCTAGCTCCTTAAGGCTGTTCGTTCCATTATCGGGGTAGTAACAGAGCTCCGTCACTATGTGCCAGACTAGGATGCTCATGTCGAAGTCCAGCTTGATGCTCCATTTCAACCGATCCAGCAACTTTGTGTGCTCAACACGTGGCCTCCCCCTGCTAATCCACGAGGAGGGGAGTTTCTGTGCGTCCTTCGCTTCCTTCTCTGCGATCTTCAACAGAATTGGTTTTCTGATATAGCGTGTCAGGTCCTCGTGGCCTTGGTAGAGAAATTTCATTGCCGTCTCATCGACGTGCATAAACTCTAGGAATCTCCACCAGCAGTAGGAGTTGGTTTTTTTAAGGAGCAGTTCATTAGGCTGTATTGACCTATAGAATTTGGACCACCTGTGCCTTTTCAACAAAGGTTGCATTCGGTTGATGAAATTGAAGATGGCCAATTCTCTTGTTCTTTATGAGCCAATAGGTGACCCAATCGGAGAAAAGAATGTGAGACATTGCATATAACTCGAGGAAAATTGCTGCTCCTAGCAACAGGAAGGTCAAGCATAGATCCGGGTTCGAGTATCGTTGCTTGTTGCTGAAAGAGAAGAGCACCGGGGAGACACAGATTGAGAGTGAGATGACCAGTCTAAAAATAAAGCCTCAACTAGTATAGATCGCTCTTCACCTTCGTGTAGAACACGTCATAGATTTGGCCTAGTTCGATTTCAATGACTTTGAAAATCTCTTCATCGTGCTTGTGATTTCAAGCCTGTCATCACCCTCATCATCGTGCTTGCTGCCCAGTATCGACAGGCAAGTGTTGCGATCCTCCAAGCTGAACAAGTGATCTGCGAAAAGGTGCTGACTGGTGTCGAACAATCCATGGGCTGCTAGCAATGCGCGCATAGCACACTTGTAATCTTGGAACTCGATGACCTCCCTCAAATTCAGTTTCTGAGACAGATCCACGATTGCATCATTGATCACAATCGTCGCATCATTCTGTACCTCAATGACTGATGAGGCACGATGTTGTACCCTTTGGCCGCCTTCAACTCACATTCCTCCATGATCTTATCAGAGTACTTCCTGCGTTGTTGGGACTGGGCAAGAGAGTCCTTGAAGTGCTTGTTGCTGGCAGCGCGGAGGACCCTCTCGCCATATTTATAGAAACCCGAGAGCAGTATCAAAATGGTAAGGAATGATAGGATAGGATTAGTGCATGCCATTACCAGGACATAAACTGCCAAGGCTGTCTGGTTCACCAACGTCAGCGCGTGCCTAAGCCAGAGCACATTGTCTTCCATCGCATAGGTGCTAATCGTGTCGGGCCCCCCCAAGTGCAGCAGCAGAAATGGCGCCCAAAAGGTGCTTAGCTCTACATGCGGATCCATCTGGTTCACTGATTTGCTGGCCTTAATTTCCCCTAATCACGTTGGAGATCATGCCGAGCGCATAGATCGCAATTGAATTAGCTGATAGGTAGGCCGACCAGGTGACCACCCTGATCCAAGCATGCGGGAGGTACTTGCGGTGGTGGCCGAGACAAATGAGGATGATTTGAGGACGAGTTCAAGAAGACTGCACCTCTCAGCTCCCACTCCTTCCACACGTCGCTCGAAGAAGAGAGCAACTCTTGGACAACCTCCGTGCTCGTAAGGACCAGGCCGGGTAACGACTGCAAGACATGTTGCCGATAACAAAAATTAGCCGATCCCATGTATTTTAGAGATGAGAACTAAGGCCTACCAGAGAGAGAGAGAGGGAGCATAAAACACGGCAAGCTTTCATAGCCTATAGCAGTAACTGGAGGACGATGTATCAGTTAACAAGCAAGATGCTAGTCGTGGCTTAGCTATGCGAAGAAGGGATAAATAGACAGTGAATGAACAAATACTGAGCCAATGTTAACATCTTCTATCATCTTATTTTGAAGTGTCACCACATTAAATGCCTTCAGTCCTCATTTGAGCCAGATCGTGATTTCTGCCTTGTTTTTCATCGAGCTTTTTCATTTACCATTTGATATTGAGATCAAGTATGACATCTACACTGTTTGGATCTTTGATAGTCGGAATTACCATATAAAAACCTCGAAATTGAACCGAAGTGAAAACTCGGTTCGGGATCGCATGCATCCGTACGGTTTTGGCCATTTTTCGAAATAATTTTTTGGTCAAAATTAACTTTTGAATATACAGGGTGAAAGAGCTCGCCGAGACGCAGTTCGGTGAGTCGAGCGCCAGCGCCGCCGCCGGACGCGCCCACATGCGCGGCCAGAAGCCGCTGCGCGTGGGCGCCACGTGCCCGGGTGCCGGTACGCCTAGTGTGTTCGCCACATGCGCGGTCGGTGAACCGGCACGTGCGCGATGCGCTAGTCGACGAACCAGCACGCGGCCGGTCAGTGAACTGGCGCGTGATGACGCCACCATGACAACACCCAACGGTTGGTAACCGCTAGGATGATGTCATCACACGCCATTGCCGGCTACGCTTGGTCAGGCTCTGGCCATCGGCCGGCTACCCGACCCGACCCAACCCGAGATTCGACTCCGTTGACCCCGACCACTGACCTTGATCGGTCAACCGATCCGCGGGGTCAAACCGGCTCGGAACGATCACGGCCGGACCGGCTGGACCGGCCGGATCGGGCCGGACCCGCCAGAGCCGTTTGCTCGCCGGGCGCGCGCCACACGCGCCGCACACTCAGCGGCGCGTGGGGTTGTGTGTGAGCTCCGATTGAGTGTGGTCGGTCGCGTTTGGTTCGTATGAGTGTCCTCTACACAATGGTATAAATTATTTTATACTTTTGAATTTTATAAATGTATGGAAATGCGTAGGGAAACCCTATGTATGCGTATTTTTGGGGTTTAATGCAGTTTAGTCATTTATGGCTTGTATTTTCTTGTGATTTAGGAAATACGAGCTAGCTTGTGTGCAAATGATATTATATATGCTGTGTAGAGCTTGGTTTAATGATATGATGTATATATTTTAATATACTTGCAATTTTCTAGTTGCTAGAGAATTAGAACAATGGTAGGAAATCCATTACATGTTGAATTGCAATTTTGATTATAGTTGAAGCATTTGATTGTTGTTTACACGCTGGTTATTATCATGCTATAAAGTTTTTTTGTGTTAGGAAAAATGTAGAAATTACATAAGGTCATGTAATTATTTTTTCCTAGTGGGAGTTTGTAGGTTGGTAGAATTTGAAATAGTTCTCACTCTAGTAACTTAAGATTTAAGAAATTAAACTAATTAATGATAATAGAACAATTGTACATAGAAGTTGATTGGGAACATAGTGAACTTTTGCCACTATGTCTTTGTTAAATTATCATTAATTTAGTTTGTTTTTGCTGCAAATCAAATATGTGTGTTACTATGTAAAAGTGTGCTAGTATTGATTCTACGTTTATTATGTCAATATGTTATAGCAATTGATTATGACTTTAGCGAGAAAGGTACTATCTTTTACTAATTTCAACGCACCCTTTTCTTTTCGGAGCAATCCCCGAGCTCCCCCTCCCTCCGCGGCGCATGTCGTTCCATGTTTGTCGATTTGCTGCGCTCTTGAATTCGTGCGGGAGGTGGAGAATTCGCGGCGTTATCGCGACAAAGTGAAGGCTTTGAATTCGGAGTTGAAAGCCAGGAAGGAAGAGGTACCTACTGTACCACGTCGATGGCATCATCTCCTGGAATTTCCCTTTTTCGTTATCACTAAATTCTTTTTCTTTTTTCTCTTTTTTAAATTTCCTGCTCCTGCGTCTTACAGTTAATGATTCGGGTCATACCCGGAGAGTCTGGGCAAGGAGCGGAACCGAGCACGTGCTTGACTCTGGCGGGCCAACCGGCTGAACCCGCGGCGGCGTCTCTCCGTTCCGGCTCCGATTGCCACCCCCGTTGGTTCCCAATCCGATATGAATTTTCAAGCTAAACGTGTTGCGATGGTGTGATAAAATAAAAAATCATATTTAAGAATATCTTTGAAACCCTCATTAAACGTATTTGAGACCCATAATTCCCTTGACAAAGAGAATGGTGGGTTCGTTGAGAATCACAAAAATCTTTTGATGCGTTTGTTTAGCAGGTGCCAAAGCATAGGCGCGCTTTAGAAGTGTTCATCACGAGAATTCCGTGTGACAAATTGAAATGAGAGGAGCTCACTCGACAGTAACACGTAAATCTGAACTAGACATTCGAACACGATTACAGCAAGACCCGTAATGAGCCCAAGTCCAAGCCCAATACTAATCTGAACCGACGAGCCCAATCAAAGCATTTGGGCTTGAGATTTGAAGCCCATTGCGAAGCCCGGTAATGCGGGGGGTAACCCTAGCTCTCTCGCATCGCTTGTATATAACGTCGCAGCGACAGAGCTCCTCGGCTCGAAGCCTCAAAGCACGAGTCAAATACTATTCTAATCTCTACAAGAACTCTCTCTCTCTCTCGTTGTTTATTATTTCTTATTTTATGAATTGATTTCTCTCGTTTGTTGTTCTCGATGATTATGGCTGCTGCTGTGGGCACGATTTTAATACTGCGAGTGGGTCGGGTGGGGATGGGGGGATTCATGCAGATGACGAGGACGATGTCCGAGCTGTGAGAAGTTGGGGAACAAAAGCACCAACGATGTTGATTCCTCTCACAAACTTCCATGACTCGATGCATGCCCCCCCCCATCCCAATAACTTCTCCCATCATCCTCGTCCTTCATCTTGATGCAAAACCTCGTTTGCAAAATCATGTCTTGAGCAATCTGAAATAGTTCGAAATGGTTCGTGTTACCAGCAATCGTGTCAAGGGGGAATGCTTGATTTCGAAGCATTCGTGCATAAAAACTCAGTTTTTTTATTTTTTATATGATTATCCTTTAATATAGATTTTACGGACACCCGTTTCCTGCCTCCATCCATTCCTGTGTACTTTGTCATGTTAGGCACACTGAATTTTCTCCAAGGCTACTCTTTTTTTTTTGGCCAATCAAATGAGGATCTCGTATGACAAGATGAAAGGAAAGGATGAGTTTTCTTAAAGTGGAGGAGGGGAAAACACGCGGCGAGTCTAGAATTGATGTCTTTGGTTTTCTATTTCTCCTTTTTAATCTATTCCCCTTTTTTATTTTTTTTTATTTTTTTTATCTTTGGTTCCTTTCAAAAGTAGATTTTTAAATTATTATATGGGGCATCTAGTTTAAAATCTTTTCTCCTTAATTTTTCATCATCTAGTTCTGCAGCATAAATAGAACTGTCTAAACTTTATTGCAAAAATGTATCTAGAGAAATTAAAGTGCATAGAGAGTGCTGCAAATGTGAAAAAATTTAAGAACTGATTTCGCAGGCTACAATCTTAAATTTTTAATTCCATGAACTGATTGGTAATGTCTGGATTGCTAAATCTGTTTGGTCCCATGGCATTGCTTTGTATAGTATTCTAATTACATTAATAAATCAAGCAAATTGAACGCATGGGAAGAAACCCAAAGTGGGCTTGGTAACTAAGCTAGGGCTCATGATCCACAACCTAAGGCCCAATAGAGCAATGAAGGCCCAAGTGAGAGAACAGAAATTCTACGTGGCTACTCATTTTCGTAAAGGGCAAAACTCTAGCAAGTAAAATTTTGACAATCCTACGCGGAAAAGAACCGACTTGACTTAAAATTAACAAAAAGTTTTCTTCTTTTTAACTCTGTTCAACAAAAATCTTCGCATTCTTCCAAAAGCAAAGGGCGATATTTGATTATTTAATGAGCGTTCAAAATGTATTCTTTTTAATAGAATTCATAGGGTTAGAGCAAGATGGCCAACTAATGATGACCATGATCAAGAAAAGTCACAATCCGATGGGAACTAATTGCAAGAGAATGTTAAGTTCAAGAGACGCACCATTTCACTTGCTTTTCTTACCAACTTTTTCAGCGAGCGAGAGTCATCGTGAATGTCGTCAAAATGCCATCTAGAGAAATTGGGATGTGGCGCCTAAGGCCGAAGGAAATGGATTCGACAGTGGTGGTCGACTTGTGCCCCGTCGAACCGATCGCCGGAGTAAAGATCAAGGGTCGAAGACTGGATTCAATGGCTCGGATCACGCCCTCCCAAAATGCAAGAGACAAAACCAAATGTCTCTAGTCAACTCAAACCCATCAATGTGAACATAATCTAGAATCTAGAGACAATTCATACATGAACTTGCCCACGAAATTCCCATGGTCCAATTGAAGTACCATTTTTCTAGAGGATTGTACATTTTTCTAGAGAACCGCAACATCATAGAGGTTTCGTCCAATTTGTGTTATTTTGTGAATTCAATCACGTTTCAATGGGTATCAAAGGAATGCCCTCTCCTTCATACAGTACTTCTTGATTTTTGTTATAATAGTCACTCGATTCCACTTGATCGAACTCGATTAATTGATTTTCTTTTTCCCATAATATCATTACTCCGCAGTCCATTTATCGTCTATCGTCAGATGAAATTAAACTAATATGAGGGCACCAACTGCATAAGCACGTAGCATAACTTAACTTAGACATGATCCTGTCAATTTATGCTCTCTCTCTTCCTCGTTCATCCTAGGGTCAACAATCCAAATTTGACCACAGGGACGACTTTGCCCGTGGCATAGTATAGCTTTTCCATGTTTGCCATGATTTGAGACTTCTAGATTGTCTGTTCTGGCACTCAAGCTCTCTCCTTTGCTTAATCTTGGATTTATTTTCTCCTTTTCTTTTCCGTGGTCAAAGCGCAATTCCGCATTGACCCTTTCCTTTATTTAGAAAAAGAAAGAATTTGGCGAGAAATGACCTCGACGGTCGACATGGTTCTATGGTCGCGATTATCTTTTATTTTAATGTTTAATCGATTGTTGGAATAATCTCATCTCCTCACTTTCATGGAGGGAAGAGAAAACCAGAAGCTGATCAAAGTCAACGGGGGAACTTTCTTGTGTTAATCCTCATCATCGCGTGCATTGCGTGTTATCTTTTTCTTCTCATAATTAAAGCGGCGCTTCTTGTTGACAAATCAAAGTCTTCATTCTCCATATCTTTTCTTCATTTTTTCGTACTTGATCATGTGAATTTTACTCGTCTTTTCACTTTTTCAAGTGATTTTTTTTTTTTTTTTTTTAAATTTTCAGTCACAAAATCTCGAGCGAAAATCCATAATTAGTGGCCCTAATGTTGGTTGGATTGGAAAGATGTGATCGCCGATTTTATCAATGGAAAGTGACGCTGATTGTTGTGAAAACACGGGGAAGCCTAATTGCAAAATAAAGACGCACCTTTTCTAGAATAGGAAGGTCAAAGTCAAGTTTGACGTTCAGCTTCTAACTACTGAAGGTATATTCTCTTCAATCCATTTGAACGAGTCGGCATGGCTTCTTCCGCGTCTCCATCCTTCCTCAGATATTTTTACATTAATTATCTTTCATCGCAGGCTCTATATCAAAGCTTAATAACAACTCCGCAAAATCTCTTCCATAATTTCTTTCAAAAATTTCACCGTCGTTGAGGCTGATGAAGGACGCTTTTCCCTTTTAATTGCAAAGTGAAGTAGTATCTGTCCTCTAAGAACAAGTAATATCTTCCATGTATCATAATGCATCTTATTACTTTAATGTTAGCCTATATGTGACAATATATTTGAATGAACAAACCTTATGTTTATTGTAGAACCAAGGATAATTGTTATTCTGAGAAACAACAGAATGTATACATCAAAAATGAGAATAGCATTACAACTAAATAAGAGTTTTATACAACGACAAATCACATGATAAGACTTATTCACATTCTAGCCACATGATCCTTATTTTTCATTGGGGGCATTGCCTTTAGTTATATATATGCATATTATAGAAAAAAAAAACTAAGTAAAAATCTAAATTTGGTAAATCTTACATCATGAAAATCATGGAGACCAAAGTAATTGTGGGAACAATTAAATGCTCAGTAAATTTTAGAAATGAAAAGCGTAAAACATTATAGGAATTTGCCAAACAACTTTATATATATATATTTCAAGTCCCATAATTCTCTAGAAACAAAAATGCTGGTCAAAATCCACATTTTCTTTTCTTGAAAGGACCTAGTCGCGAGGGCGCGAAAAACTTTACTCTGCATTTACTTACTTTCCACCGTATTCATTTAGCATTCATGTACCAAAGGAAGTCATTCCTCATGAATTTCTCTAGATTTGTTATTTTCAAATACTTATACTATGTACATGCAAAATAATTAAATGGTTTTCCACGACAAAGTTAAGCAAATGAAAAATTTAAAAATCAATTTCTTATTCTAGGAACTCACCCGTGGGCAGCCGCGTTAGTATTCCTTCTCTCCTGCTTCGATGCGGTCGAGAATTCAAATCCTGGTGTTGCTAGCAATTTAAGTGGGAGGCCTTGGTGGTGGGTTGTTGGGTCAGCTTCCCCTGAGGTATAGTCATTGTAGGGCCTCCGTTGCGGAGGCCCATGAGACCCCGACTAGCATAAACGAAAGGGCATGCTCTAGTAAATCCTCGGTTACCAAACAAAAAAGAAATTCTTATTCCAAGCAAGGAAGGAGTGAATATGCACAAATCCAACCTTTTAACTCCCTGGTTTTATATTGATTTTTTTTTTTGCTAGAATAATTATATATTAGGTATAACAAACAAAACGCAAGCTAGTTAATTTTATTATTTGTTCTTTAGTAATACATGCATACTTGTAACTTTTAATGGTCAGAACTACAATGGTCTAGTAATTAAATCAAGGAGACAAAAGTAATCGTGGGAACAATTAAAATGTTGGGTAAATTTTAGAAATGAAAAGGGTGCTAACAATTGTGGGACAAACACCCTGCTTTTTAGATTTCAAGTCTCATAATTCTCTATGAAGGAAAATGTGATAAAGGTTTGCTTGGCATTACGTCGAGGGAAAAGTATCTGAAAAGTCCTAAACCTTTTACATTTATGTCAATTTTAGTCAAAAATCTTTTATTGATGTGTCTTAAACCTTTTGACTTTATGCCAATTCAATTATAAACTTTTTATCGGTGCCAATTAGTCATAAGACTTTTGACATAATGCTAATTCAATCCTTTTAGATAATTTTGGCTGAATTTTGCTCACGTAGATGCCAATTAGTTAACGTGACATAATCGATACTGAAGTGAACAGTTTTTAATAAAATTTTAATATTTTTTTTTCAAATTTTTTATTTATTTATTTTTTATTTTTCCTTTTTTTTTTTTCCCTGCCCTCTTTCCTCTAGTCGATCATTGGTTGGGCAATCGGCCAAAGGCTTTACCTTGCCAACCACTGGTGAGGCTCGAGCCTCAGTCAACAACCTTGAAGGTGGCCTCAAGTTGGCAAGGCTCACCCTTGCCAGATTTGGCGAAAGTCGAGCCTTGCTGACCATGGGTGAGGCCCAACCTCACTAGATTCAATTGCTGCGTTTGGGAGTAGCTTCTCAAGGCTACTTTAAAGCCCCAAGGATCTTTGAGCCAAATATGGGGTGTTTGGCAAAGAATTTTCAAAGCCCCTTTGCAAAATATTAGCCTTGTGAAGGCTGAAAGCCCAAGGGAGGTGGGGGGTTGCCTTGGGCTTTCAGCATGCCGAAAATGCTGAGAGTGAGGGGTTAAAAACTTTTTCTTCCCAAATTATCCTCGTCGATTCTTCGTTTTTCCAGTTTTCCCTCTCATCGTATTCTTCTTCTTGGGTACTGTTCATCTTCTTCGCGGAGACCTTGCTCGCGCCGGCCACTGTGCCAGTAGCCCTCGACCACGCCAGCACCACCCGCATCGGCACCCGAGCCGCCGACCACTGCGACGCCAGCCCTTGACCGCACCAGCACCACCCGCGCCGGCGACCCGCGAGCCCTCTCTGCTCCACCGCTGCTGCGCCTCCACCAAATCTGAACCCGAGCGGACCGCTGCCCCTTTCGAACCGCACCTGCAGCAGATCGCGAAGCTCGCCGTGCCGGTCTCGCTCGACTACCGCGTCATCGGCGACCGCTGCTCGCCTCCGCCCGACGCCGTCATCACTCAGCAGCTCGCGACCCGGCGCCTAAGGCCCTCACCGCTCGATCGCGATGTCCCGATCTCGCTGCTGGAGTGCCCCGACACCTATAGACTGAGCTCGCCTCCGCCCGACGCCGTCGCCGCCTAGCAGCACACGACCCAGCGCCTAACTCCGCCGCGCCGGCTGACACTTCCACTTGTTGTTTGTAGGACCTCCGTCTCAGCAACTCGCCTCCGTCGCGCCTATGCCCACCGTCCTCCGCTCGGTCGCCGACCCCCGCGCCCCGCTATGACGCTGGTTTTCCCCCTTCGCCGGAGCCCGACGCCACCGCGCCTTGGCACCACCGCCCGCGAGCGGTTGCCGGCGAGGTTCTCCCGCTACCTCGATACCCTGGATCTACGTCGCGGCGGGGTTGCCGGAGGTTGAGGCAGCATCGCACGACCTCGCAGCCCTAGATCCGGGGTGGCCGGAGGTCGTGGCGGCGTCGTGTGACCTCGGGCAGCCTTTGCTGGTGGTCTTCGGGGGTCGCTCAACCCCGGGTAGCCCTCCCCAGTCGTCTCTGAAGCTGCCTGAGTCAGATGTTGGCTGCCGGCGACAAATTTTGATCACCGGTGTTCGTTTGCCCTTGCTGGTCAATCTTTTATTTATTTTTCTTTTGATTATTTTTTTATCACAAAAATTCTCTGTAAATGTAATTCCCCCAAACATCATTTTGTTCAAAAATACTTCACGAAGGGCTTTTAAATTATAATTTACCAAACACAATTTGCATTTTAGAAAATACCTTTGGCTCAAAGGTCTTTGCATTTTCCTAAAAACTTTCCCCAAAAGCTTTCCCAAACGCACCCAATGAGGTTGAGCCTTGCCCAACCACTGGCGAGGTTTCTAGCCCTCGCAGGTGGGACCTCGTAGCCTCTAGCGATGGCACAAGCCTTGTAAGGGGCTGGGTGAGGCTTGACCATCAACTGCACAACGTGGGGCTAGCAACGAGGGCTCAAGGTTGGCTAGTGGCTGGCGAGGCTCGTTGGCCCTTGCCTCCAACCGATCGCCTTGGTGACTGGTTGGAGGAAGGAGGGGAGGGGGAAAAAGAAAAGAAAAGGAAAAAAGAAGAAATAAATAAATATTTTGAAAAAAAATTAAATTATTATTAAAAGTTGTATATGTCAGCATTGGCCCTGTCATGTTAGTCAGCCGGCATCCACATTAACAATATCTAGCCGAATGGCTAAAATGGCACTAGGCCAAAAGTTTTTGGACTAAATTGGTATCAAGTTAAAAGTTTTAGAACTAAATTGGAATTAATAAAAAGTTTAGGACTAAATTGGCACCAAGTCAAGAAGTTTATGAAATTGACACAAATACAAAATGTTTATGACTTTTCTAACACTTTTCCCATTATATGAAACTAGGATCCTTATCTCCTAATTTTTTGATGTATCTAAAAGATGTTATTTTTTGGCCATTTACATCTATACATTTGTAAAGTGGATTTTACAGAAGGCTAAACAAGACATCTTAATAGAAGCACAAAAAGTTAAAAACTTTATTTGCTGCTTAGAAAGCAAGTCCTAGATGAATCCTCTTCTTAAGCAGATATTACAAATTAGAGTTGCACGTGACATCGCAATGACAAGCTCTTTATTTTTCCTTCCCTCATAGTGGTCATGTCTTGAACCATTGAACTTCATTTGGCAAATATCGGCAAAAGATCGCTTCAAATGCCATAACTTGGCATAAAATGACACTTAAATGCCATAATTTACAAAAGTGACACTTAAATGTCAAAATCAAAGAAAAATTGATCACTATGTGCCACTTCGGCCAAAACGCCGACATGTCAATTTTCCGACGAAGCGAGTACAAAACGGCGTCGTGTTGCACGCTAACATGGCCAAACAATGCAAAAACGACGTCTTTTTGGTGTTGACGTGGCAAAAAAATAATATAAAAAATAATTAAATTTATTTAAAATATTTAAAAAAAGAGCACTCTCACTAGTTTCCCGTAAATATTTAGCCCGAGTATTATTAGTCCGTGAAATTCAAAGCATAAGATTGTATTGGGTAGCTTCCAAGATTTTAGAAAATTGCATAGAGTCCGATTATAAGGGTTGTCTAAATTGACCATTTACCTTTTGTTAATTGAATGTCATGGTCATTGGTTTATTTGGAATATAACCATAATTGAAAGCATGTTGCCATGGCGAGTATAGAAATATTTTCTATACTACCCACGTGGTTTCCGATAGAATTTCTTTCTTTCTTTTTTTCCTTTCTATTTTCTTTTCCTTTTTATTTTTGCCTGCTGGTCATCAGCCATGGTTGGCGAGGGTTGGCCTTGCTTGGGCGATTGGCATAAAGAAAAGGGACAAATAAACATCTTTTCCTCCAAGATTATGGTTTTACTTGCTTAAATCTTGTTAGATCCCCTGTTTCTTGTCACGTGATGGGTCTCTCCATCTATGTGCTGGAATCCAAAAGCACATCAGGGCCAATTAAGGCATCGACATGGTCATTGAACAATGAAAATTTTCCACCATAGGAAAATATGGTAGGTGATATGTGACTCTCTCATAATGACTAGTGAGGGATATAGTTCCTGGTTATCCTCTCTCACAAGAGAGTGACGTCCTCCCTCGACATAATGCTTCCAAATAGAGTGACCAATGACCAGAGAGAGAACCGTTGGAACTTTAGTTCAATTGCAAGCAATAATATTCTATCTTGTCACATGAGAGCACACCATAAGACCTTATTAGTACATCTCCCAATCAAAGCACAAATAAACACGCTCGGCTCAGAGATTATATCTTTGCACTTGATGGGCCTGTCCAACTATGTGCTAGAATATAGAAGCCCTGCGCGAAGCCCATCAGCGCAAGTACTCCGGCTTTTTTCCTACCTAACTTTGAAAGTGATGTCAATGCAACTTTGCAAAAATGACTAAAAGTTGAAAAAAGCGCACGTCGAGTTTAACGTCCAACTCAATTGTTTTGTGTTAAAATCAACTTGTTTGATAGGATTGGCTAATTAACTATGGTTTTTTTCATAGAGATTAGTCGTTCATTAACTAAAGTAGAATTTTCAACATAAATTTGGCCTGCATGGTCCATTAACATTCCCTTAGAGAGGATTCCCTCAATTTATGGGATTTGCGAAATATCTTAATTTACTTTTTACGTCATTGATTAGAAGAAATTCTCTCCTATTAATTTTTTGTGGTTAAAAGTAAGGAATGTTGTAAAATATTGCGTTGCGAATATATAATAGAGAAGAAATTGAGAAGAGAAAGCAAGTGAACACCAGAAATAGTAGAGAAAGCAAGAGGAGAGAGTATTATTTCTAGTATCTCACTGTTGTGTTTTTGTTGTGATCTTGTACATTAAAACTAAACTCCTATTTATAAGAGAACAAGACTGTACTTATTATTAACATTAATGTATCGAATGATACATGTACTTGATAAGGAGATGAACATTCACTATATAGGGAGATGTACTTAGAATGTATGATACAAATGTACCATAATAAGTACATTAGATAAGATGAATATTCATTCATGTATTTCATAACACTTCCCCTTGAATATTTATTGTATTCATTATGAATGAGCATCAAATGATACTGCCTTATTAAAAACCTTAGGCCGGAAAAACCCAGTGGAACAAAAACCGGACAAAAGGGAAAAAGAGTGTAGAGCACAAACTTTATGATATCTCCCTTTTTATGGATGCATTAATTGTCTCGTTAAAAACTTTAAGCCGAGAAAACCCTGTGGGAAAAAAACCAAACAAAAAGAAAAAAGAGTGCAATGCATATATAGCCACTATTGGGGCTAATTAATCTTGCATCTTGTAAACTCGCCGTATATCAATGCTACAAT
The DNA here is from genome assembly GCA_014182575.1 of Eucalyptus decipiens. Classification (NCBI taxonomy): domain Eukaryota; kingdom Viridiplantae; phylum Streptophyta; class Magnoliopsida; order Myrtales; family Myrtaceae; genus Eucalyptus; species Eucalyptus decipiens. Next base: position 58,926,311 of record CM024614.1, on the reverse strand, counting down.
GTATAGTTCATAATATCTCCCCCTCAATTGAGCCATGTAACCACTGATGGGGCTAATCAATTTTGTATCTTGTGAACTCGTCGCATATCAATGCTGCAATGCATAGTTCATAATATCTCCCCTCAATTGAGCCATGTAGCCACTTTGTAGGGGCTAGTCAATCTTGTACCTTGTGAACTCACCGCATACCAATGCCATATACTAATTTCTCAAAAGTTGATATTGGCAATGATTTGGTAAACATATCTGCAAGATTATTTATGGATCAAATCTGTTTAACATCAATTTGTCGATTTTCTTGGAGTTCATGAGTATAGAAAAATTTCGGCAAGATATGCTTGGTCCTATCACCTTTGATATATCCTCCCCTGACTTGTGCAACGCAAGCAGCATTATCTTCATAAATTATATTGGGAGAATTTGTAACCGGTACTAAGCAACAAGAATTATGAATATGCGTTATAACGGATCTTAACCAAACACACTCTCTTCCAGCTTCATATAAAGCAATAATCTCATAGTGGTTAGAAGATTTAGCTACTAGCAATTGCTTCGTAGAACGCCAAGAAATAGCAGTGCCATTATAACAAAATAAATACCCGGTTTGAGAGCGAGCATCCACATATCCAACATCAGCATATCCAACTAAACCAGAATTAGTGGAATCCTTGAAATAATATAATCCAAAATCTATGGTTCATCGTATATAATGGAAAATATGTTTAACTCCATTCCGGTGTCTCCGAGTTGGCTCGAACTAAAATGTCCCAATAAATTTACCGCAAAAAGCGATATCTAGTCTCGTACATTGTGCCAAGTACATCAAAGCCCAAATTGTATTGATATATAGTACTTGAGGACCAAGTATCTCTTCATTTGATTCTCTATGACAAAATGGGTCCTTTTAGGAATATAGAGACCTTACAACTATAGGGGTACTCAATGGATGAGCTTTGTCCATGTTGAAGCGTTTAAACAATCTTTCAACGTACGCTGATTGATGGACGATTATTCCATTTGCTTTATGCTTAAACTCTAGACTAAGATAAAGTTTGGTTTTACCCAAATCTTTAACTTTAAACTCCATTTTCAAATACTCAGCAGTTTTAGCTACTCTTTTGGAGTTCCAATTAAATTTATATCGTCGACATAAACTGCTACAATAGCAAATTCGGTTTCTGATTTTTTAATAAACACGCATGGGCAAATAGGATCATCCTTGTACCTTTCCTTAATTAGGTACTCACTTAGGTGTTAATACCACATGCAACTAGATTACTTTAACCCATACAAGGATCTTTGCAATTTTATTGAGAATAAATTGCGGGAGTACATACTTGGGCATTTTGAATCCCTAAAAAATTTTCATATATATATTAGAGTCTAATGAGTCATATAAATATGCCATCACAACGTCCATAAGATGCATTTCCAATCTTTCAAAGATTGCTAGGCTAATGAGAAAACGAAATGTAATCATACCTATCACAGGTGAATATGTCTCATTATAATCAATCCCAGATCTCTGCGAGAATCCTTGGGCAACGAGTCGGCTTTATACCTGACAACCTCATTTTTCTCATTTCGTTTTCGGATAAATACCCATTTATATCCAACAGGCTTTACATTATCGGGGATACAAGTTACAAGTCCAAAAACCTCTCGTTTAGTTATGGAAGCTAATTCAGCTTTAATTGCTTCCTCCCACTTAGGCCAATCTTACCTTTGACGATATTCAATAATAGATTGCAGCTCGCAATCATCATCCATAATTTTATGAGCAACTAAGAATGCAAAAGCATCATTAATGATGATTTCATTTCAATTCCAAATTTCATTACAATATGTAATGGAATTCTCGTATTCTGGGGCTAGTGTTCCTTTCATGGGTTTGCGCCTCTTCAAGAGCAATAAGCTCTTTGGAAGCAAGCACAACGCCGGGCTCTTCTAGAGCGGATTCCCGATTCTTTCTCCTTCATTTTCGAGGAGTAGTATCTTTTAATCCTATCGGTCTACCACACTTCAAGTGCGAGGGATTTTGAGCCATTTTAGCCTGTCCTTCGGGAACAACTATCCTAGTTGGAGCATTTGTAGCTAGAATATGATAATAATGCAAATAAATGTGCAAATGCGACATTGCGCATAGATAATAGGCAAACATGGGACCATCTATAGGATGCGTCTACTAATACCATAAAATATCGAAATGGTCCACTCAATAGTTGTATTGGTCCACTGTTGCGACCTACCCTCAGGGGGAGGGAATAGGTTTGGGGGTATTGCCTAAAGGATGGACTTAAGGCCCATGATTAGGCGCAGGCTCTCCCAAGCCCATACCCCGCGTGACGTTGGGATATTCTTAAAAATTTTGCACAAAATGAGTCGCCACTAGCCTATTGGGGTCGGCTAGAAACCAAGTGAGGCATGGGAGCGTGCCTCACTTCCTACGCAACCAGAGAATCTAGGTTCGGGGACTTGATTACACTAATTAACCAATTAGTGTCCTTTCGGTACATAATCTTGTTCATTTTAACAAAATGATTTTTGGCAAGCAGTTTGAATTGATTTTATACCTATCCTCTAACATGCGAGGTGATCATGCGAGTGTGCAATCATTAAAGCAACAATCATAGCTACCAAAATCATAATTTGCAATAAAATTAAACACTTGCAAATTAAACATAAAATACACAAATTAAACAACTGATAAAAACAACAAATAAAGGCTTAATCACACTAAAGTGGCAATACATAGCAATTCCTAACCAAACCCTATCATTTTTGGATTTTCGAAAATTTTAATTTAATTTAATTTTAAAAAAAATTAAAAAAAACTTTTAATTAAAGTTAAAAAAAAAGCGAAATTTTTAATTTTTTCTGAGTTTTTGAAATTCCAGAAATTTTTATCATTTTTATCATTTTTTTTTTTTTTGAAAATTTTGATTTTTTTTTTTAATTTTTTTAATTTTTTTGATTTTTTTAAATTTTTAATATATATTTAATACTTCAATAAAAATGGGTTCGGACCGGGTAAACCCAACCCGGCCCGTGGACCAAACCCAAATCCGGATCCAACATTTTTGGATAAAAAAATCGTTTTCAAAATATAAAAAAAAAAACAAAATTAAAAATTAAAAAAATATTAAAATTAAAATCCTTCCACTTGTCTTTTCTCACTTTGCACTCCCCTGCGCCATTTGCTTCGCGATTCCTCTTTCCCGAAGCCCCTTTTTACTTTCTTTTTCCATAATTTTTTTTGCTTTTCATTTCTTTCTTTACTTTTCGTTTTCTTTTGTTTCTTCTTTTATTTTACTTTTTTTTTTTTTTTGGTCTTCTTCTCCACACATTCTCTCCTTCGGGCTTGCCCCCGCACGCCTTCAACCCTCCCGAAGACCACCTTCTCCTTCCTCGCGACATTCCTCACCAAAATTTGCTTCTTTACCAAAACTAATTTGAACAACAACAATAACCAAAGCATTTAGCATCCCTTCTAACACCAAGCCACCCTAACCGTCACAAATCAACGTCGGCCATGAGGGCTGCTACACCATTTTCGGATGTGAACACCCAAGCTCAAACACACACGATTACTTCACGAAAATCGCATGAAATCGCGATGAAAACATAAGAGACAGTCATGGTCCAACATATATATGAACAAGTGTGAATCAGACCGAGTTTGAATGCAGATTTTTTTTTCGGTTTTCTTTGAGACATTTTGTCAAACAATGGGCGTGCAGCAGCTAAAAAAAAAACATACGGGCTCACTCGAGGCTCGAATCCGAGTAAAGATCAACACAACATGCACAAGTAGCACAGATCCACTATGGGACATATATCACACTCGAATAGATGCGAACACAGCAAGTATTTTCAACCACAACATACTCACAAACTCGCATTTCATCAACCGGTTAGCATACACAATGTAAAACGAAGGATCTCGGGACGGTATAGACTCGAACACAAGCCTCGGACATCTGTCAACATGCACTAGGACATCTATGAGCTTTCATGGAGGACTCGGGTGTAGCCGAAGCTTCGCGCGAACAGGTCGGCCGTGAGCTCCGGCCCGAGACCTCGAAGTGAAGCGGGAAGCCTACCTGGTTCGGATGGCAAGCAACAGGCGTACTTCAAGCTACGGCAAAGCGTTCTCTCCCCAATCGTCTCTCTCTCAAGCTCGCCCACTCTCAAGCTCGCTCTTCGGTGCTCTTTGTTCTCCCACCCCAAAGAAAGCAGTCGAGAACCCTCCCCCTTTGTGTCTGTCTTCTCTCGTTTTATACTCGGCCGGCAAGCACGCATGGCCTCTGCGGCTGCCAGCTTGCCGATCGGACTGCCCCTCCGACCCGCGGATCACGCCGCTCACCTGCCACCGATCCCCTTGCTCCCTCTGTTGCTGCCCTGTTTCTATTCTTCTTTGCAGGTCTTGCAGCAAAGACCGACTGCAGGAGGGAGATGGCCAGCTCGTGCGTGGGCTAGGCTGAATGGAAAAAGAAAAACCAGGGCTAGGCTGGGCCTAGCGTGAAGTAAAGAGGAAAGGAAATTGAGGAATGGGCCTGCTCAAGGCTTGTCCGAACTTGGCCTCATTCGATTTTTATACTTTTTAATGGATCTTTTTTTTTTCTTTTTCTTTTTTAACTTTTTTTTTAACTTGTTTTTTTGACAATTTTGGAAAAATAAAGACCGTTCAATATGCCATGCAATGATGAAAACACGATATCTTAGTGAATTTTTTTTTACTTTTTTTTGTAATAATTTTTTTTTAATTTTAAAACATAGTGAAGCAAATGCTCCTAATGTCTATATGTGATGCGATTTTAATGAAAATTTTTTGTTGAGGGGTTAGAAATCAATCCCCAATTTTTTCAATGTAATTAAGGAACCCTTAAACAAATCGACAAAATTTAGGTATCAACAGCTACCCCTCTTTAAATGGGAACTCGAAGAGATTCCTTTCAAAGACGAGAGACACCTAAATTTTGCCCATGGAGGTCGACGAATAGGGTTGCACGCAAGAAAAAGATATGAAGGGATGACCTACTTTGTAAAAGACGTCATTCGACCGGGATGGTCGAATCTTATTGTATGATAATGAGTTTCGATAGGAAGGAAGGTCTCACCGTGTATAAACGGGTTTCGACCGTATGATAGTCTTACCTTGTAAGAACGGGTTTCGACTGGAGAAAGGTCTCACCGTGTGCAAACGGGTTTTGACCGGATGGGATAGTCTCACCGTATAAAAATGGGTTTCGACTGGAGAAAGGTCTCACCGTGTACAAACGGGTTTTAACCGGATGTGATAGTCTCACCGTGTAAAAACGGGTTTCGACTGGAGAAAGGTCTCACCGTGTGCAAATGGGTTTTGACCGGATGTGATAGTCTCACCGTGTAAAAACGGAGAAAGGTCTCACCTTGTACAAACGGGTTTTGACCGGATGTGATAGTCTCATCGTGTAAAAAACGGAGAAAGGTCTCACCGTGTACAAACGGGTCTTGACCGGATGTGATAGTCTCACCGTGTAAAAACGGGTTTCCACTCGAGAAAGGTCTCACCGTGTACAAACGAGTCTTGACCAGATGTGATAGTCTCACCGTGTAAAAACGGGTTTCGACTGGAGAAAGGTCTCACCGTGTACAAACGGGTTTCGACCGGGTTAAAAATACATGATTTAAGGAAAACCAACGGACCTTTGTAGATGATCTGGTTTGAGGTTGATCATGAACATTTGGAACTGACATGGTTTAAGGTTGACCATGAACCTTTGGTTTTTAGGAAGCATCTGCTAACCCCCTTGAAAACTGCATGGCTTCACTAAGAAATCCTGTCAAACTCAATTTGAGCAAATGTCATTAGAAACGTCATCAAGAGACGTATTGGCAATATCGTAGCATAAATTGAACAAGCTAATCAAGTTGAGTCCGACTACCCTCTTCTTCTTCTTTTTTTTTTTTTTAAAAAAAATATTTGATGTCAATCAGCATCATGTGGCGTAAAACTGTCATCTTGTTCGGGAATGCATCATTAATCATAAAATTCTGCAGGAGTCAAGTTCTTATTAGAATGACTATAACTCATGAAAAAGGCTCATTAAACATGCCAAACTAGAGCTTCTTAGTCAGAAAGGGCTTCTCACACACTCTTGATAAAACGGCTGCTTGATCCCATCTATTCGCGTGGGAAGTAACTAATTGCTGAGGGTATCTCACATAACCTATGTCAAGGCTTCCAGAAACATTCGTAATGAGCACAATCTGATCGATCAAAAAGGTCTTTTGAAAGGACCGCAATATATGCTCGTTTAGGACTTACGCAAAGGAATTATTGCTTTCAGGCCAATAGGGGAATATTTGTTGCTATCTTCGTTGTGTTTACAAGTCGAGAACTTGAAAGATAAGACAAGGTAGGATTACTTCCACTTCTTCAAGCAATAGCTTCTTTGTGGCATTCTCATTTTCACTCGAACCATCCCAATCAGAAGAGACTTCGGAAGAGGGTTGTAATGTTGGCTCGGGAAAGGCTTGAAAGGCTTAAAATTCTCAAGGGGTTTTAAGAGTCAGTGATCATCATAGCATCGTGACCATGTCATTCGATCTTCGAAGGCATTTGGCTTTTGAAACGCCGCACATCTAGAAAGCCTCTTGACTAATCATTTCTACATGGGAGCTTTGCTCCTTTCTCTAATTTCCTTTGCCATTTGCGATGATGATTTTTTTTCGCAGGCACTTGGATTTTGATAATTTTTCTTTCACAGAAGATGTGGCCTTTTGGCTCTTTTTCTTGACGGGCATTGGCCTTGCTTTTACCAGACACACCGTTTTTTCATGCCCCCTAGTTTGTCGAGCCTTTTGCTCTTTGAACTTTGGTAGCTTATGACTTTCGAGATGCTTTTCACATTTTCTCGTGATTGTCAATTGTGTTTGGTCAATTCTTATGCCTTGCCCCAGTGAAGGGAGATGATCACCGCTCGGGATTCAGAAATGAATAATCAGGCCCAAATTGGTTATAGCAATGGGTATCAGTGTTTGGGTAGAGAAGGAAATGCTCTTCTTCACCTTGGGATGAGTCAAGCTCCGATGAGAATTCCTCTGAAGCTACCACAAGAAGATTGATGTAAGTGAAAGTAATAGAATCTTTCTCAACCTTTCGTTTTACAACACGACCGTAACGTCCTATGTTGCCCCAATGTAGGGTCGTTCTCAATAGGGGTACATTGAAGGATCATCTTCTTCTTCTTTTTCTTTTTTTTTTTTTCAGCCCAAAAGGGTAACAAGAGATCAGTGCAACGCTTGGGATTGATGAAGGAAACGCCTTTATCATTTCAATCTCTGTGCTCAATACGAATGAATCATTCGTCCTAAGAGAAGGTCTCTTTTCACTCAACTCTCAAAAGTGTTTGAAGGATGTGTTTGGAGATGGCTTACCTTTCTTCATTCTAAGCACTTCTTATTTGGCATGATTAACATTCCTTTTTAGTTCTGTCAAAATCACTCATGAAGTTCTCCTCATGAAGACGCAATTAACAACAACTGAAGCAACAATATGAATGACACTAGGCGCTCTACTTTTCATTCATTCATCTCTTTCATCATTTTCGATTTTTATTTTATAAAGGAAAAGGAATACCCGACTGCCTTTGCAGAGGCTGGGTAGCCATTCGAATCAACCTTTCAAGGGCAACCATCAACTTCTTCCATTCTGTTGTAACTTCATCGAGTTGGTTGGATACCTGAAATACAAATAAATATGCATGTATGTGATGTATGCATGACATGCATGATGCCATGTGACTCGGATTATGCGCGAAATGGCTCTACGGCCTTGATCTCATTCATGGGAAATATTTCTTTACAGCATCGGCATTTACAGGCTTAGACAGCTCACGGCCGTCCATATCAACTAAAACCATAGCACCACCCGGGAGGACCTTCTTAATGACATAAGGTCCCTCATAGTTTGGGGCGAACTTGCCACGAGGATCCGGGATGATTGGCAGCACTTTCCTTAGCACCAAGTCATTGATCTCAAAGTGCCTAGGACGAATGTTCCGATTGAAGGCCTTCGCGACCTGCTTCTGATAGCATTGACCATGACATATTGCTTTCAGCCTCTTCCCGTCAATCATGTTTAGTTGGTCATGCCTCTGTTGTATCCATTCGGCTTCATCAAGCTTCGACTGAGAAAGGACCCTCCACGAGGGAATCTCGACTTCTATAGGCAGGACAACCTCCATTCCATATACTAACGAAAAAGGAGTTGCCCCCGTGGAGGTGCGAATAGATGTTCGGTATGCCATCAGTGCGTAAGGAAGCCTTTCGTGCCAATCACGATAATTTTCAGCCGTCTTCGCCAGGATCTTCTTTATGTTCTTATTTGCTGCTTCAACTGCCCCATTCATTTGAGGACGATATGGTGACGAGTTCAAATGGCAAACTCGAAACTCATCAAGCAAGTCATTTACAACTTTGTTGTTTAAGTTGGACCCATTGTCGGTGATGATCGCCTCCAGTACTCCATAACGGGCAATAATATCACGGCAAATGAATTTGGCTACATTCTTGGCAGTGACATTGGCGTACGAGCTGGCTTCAATCCACTTCGTAAAGTAGTCGATCGCCACCAAGATAAATCGATGTCCATTTGACGCCTTGGGATTGATGGGCCCGATCATGTCAATTCCCCACATAGAGAAGGGCCAAGATTGGGACATTTGGTGAAGCTCATTTGGTGGAGCGTTTATCTTATCCCCATAAATTTGACATTAGTGACAACATCGTACATGTTGTATGCAGTCAGATTCCATTGTCAACCAATAGTAGCCGAGTCACATGATCTTTCTCACCAAGAGGTGACCATTCATGTGGGGGCCACACTCCCCTTCATGTATTTCCTTCATCGAACGATTGGCTTCTTTGGCATCGACGCACCTTAGTAATGTCGAGTCGAAGGACTTTTTGTAGAGGATATCTCCACTGGTGAAGAATTTTGATGCTAGCTTTAGCAAATGCTTTATGTCTGCTGATTCACTTCCTTCGGGGAATTCACCCTTCTATAGATACTTCAAGATGTCGTGATACCAAGGTTGTCCATCTGGTTCCTCTTCAACTGTCATAAAATAAGCCGGGCGCCGAAGGATTTCAATTCTCAACGGTTCAATGTCTAAGCCCCCAGCTACTTGCAACATCGAAGATAAGGTAGCTAAGGCGTCAGCAAACTGATTTTGAGACCTTGGTAAGTATTCGAATGATATTTCTTGGAATTTTTCCTTCAACTCTCCAAGGAACTCATGATATGGAATCAATTTAGAATCCTATGTTCGCCATTTGCCTTCGGTCTGTAAGATGATAAGGGTTGAATCACCACAAACTTGCAGCTTTCGAATCTTCATATCAATGGTAGCTTGGAGACCGAGAATGCATGCTTCATATTCATCGATGTTATTTGTACAAGGAAATGTCAATTTAGCGGCGACCTTTAACAGACTTTTGTCCTAGGCTCTGAACGTCGAATTCTGAAATTAAGATTTGCCATTTAGCCAACTTGCCCACTAACGCCGGCTTCTCTAAGAGATACCTGATGGGATCGTTTTCGGTCACCAGTAAGATTCGGTGATGAAGCGTGTATTGCCGCAGCTTGTGCAAAACCCAAATTAAAGCCACGCAAGTTCTCTCAACTTCTGTGTAGTTCATTTCTGAAATGGTGAACTTCTTGCTCAAGTAGTATATCGCGCATTCTCTCTTGTTATTTGGTCTTTTTTTTGCCAACATGGCTCCCAATAATTCGTCATGTATGGTTAAGTACGAATCGGGGAATTTTAGGGAGAGGGGGCACTAAGACGGTGCGTGAGTGAGATAGTGTTTTATCTTCTCGAAGGCATTCGGCACTCAAAGCATCCCATTCAATCTTTGCATTCTTTTTCAAGAGCTTGAAAAATGGCTTATTTTTTGACATAACCGACAAATGAACCTCGCTACATAATTGAGTCGTCTCATCGATCGCGGACTTCCCTGGTGGTAGTCGGGGGTTGCAAATCACAGATAGTTTTTACCTTCGACGGGTCAATCTCTATGCCCTTACTACTGACCATGAACCCTAACAGTTTCCCAGATTTCGCTCCAAAAACGCATTTTGCAGGGTTGAGGCGTAGCTTGAATTTCCGAAGACGTTCGAACAGTTTTCGCAAGACCTCAACATGGTCTTCGTCTTGTCTTGATTTCGCGATCATATCATCCACATATACTTCAATCTCCTTGTGCATCATGTCATGAAACAACGTGACCATGGCTCTTTGATACGTTGCCCCAGCGTTCTTCAAACCGAAAGGCATCACTTTGTAACAGAAAGTTCCCCAAGGAGTTATGAACGATGTTTTGCTCCTATCTTCCTCTTTCATACGAATTTGGTTGTATCCAGAAAAACCGTCCATGAAGGAGAATAACTCAAATCCTGCCGTACTGTCAACTAAGACATCAATATGTGGGAGTGGAAAATCGTCTTTTGGACTAGCTCGGTTCGAGTCACGATAATCTACGCACACCCCGACCCGCCCATCCTTTTTCATGACGGGTACAATGTTCGCTATCCAATCGAATAGTGTGACACTTCAATGAAATCCACTTTTAACAACTTCATGACTTCCTCTTCGATTTTCTTAGACAACTCTGGCTTCGTTCTTCTGAGCCTCTATTTTTTTGGTGGCACATTAGGATCGGTCGGAAGGGCATGCTCTACAATATCAGGGTCTAACCCTGGCATGTCGGCATAAGTCCAGGCAAATATATCCTGGTATTCTTTCAGGAGGTTAATCATCCATTCCGCTTTTAACTTCAAGAGACATGCCTCGATCTTTATTTCTTTGACATTCTGTGTATCGCCCAAATTTATGGTAACCGTTTGTTCTTCTGTCAGCGGTTTTGATCCCTCATGTCGATTCCAATCACGCTCGATCCCTTTCGGATCTTCACCAGCGTCGATTCTAAAAGATCTCCCTCATGTGGATCCGAGTCACACGAATCTTTGTCACGATTATGCATAATGTAATGCCTGAGATGCGATGAGATGAGTTAGTATGCATTAATAACAAACAAAATGTATGTCATTTGTGAATGATTTTTCAAATAATTTTTGGAAACTGTTTCGAGAGCTCATCCTCATATCCTCAGATTTCCTTGCTCTTACGAAATTATGAACCTAGGAAGCATGTAGAAGCCCACCCTCGGTGACCATCATAGAACAGTTTTGTATGCTTCCACATGTCCTTAATAAAACATGCATCTTCATTGAAAAGGAAATGATAAGGCCGTATTACAACATACTCCACCCAAGACCAACGGCTCAAAGTCAAGGGCTTAACGAGTTTACATCATAAGCGACTCAAACAAGCAAATTGAAATAACAATGAGTTCCCACGCAGGGAAGAAAACATAGAGTAAAAAGCTACGCGAGCTAGAACCGTCCTACTCGAAGGGTCGGCAATGCTCCTTAAGATTCAGCCTCCTCACAAGCTAGGATGGTGCATACAATATTCTCTTCAAACATCTCGGCTATACCGTCAATAGCTCCATCTTCTTCCATCAGCATTTTCGAGGGTCCTGGGAATGTTTCTTTCAGTGGAGGAGGGAAAGCACTCTGGCAACTTCTATCTCTTATAATCCGACCTCTGTGGTCACCTCGGCCTCCACGTTCGCCTCGACCTCCTCGGGTGCCTCGACCTCCACATTCGCTACGGCCTCCTCTATTGCCGTGGCCTCCACGCTCTTCGACAAACCCTAAGCATTTTCTCCTTAGAACTCTTCGAGCCTCGATAGGCTTTTGAATCCCTTGTCCATGCAACCCTAGACCACCTCCAGGATTGTACCCATTTGCTAGCATAATCTTCCCTACCGCCAGGGCCGGCTTGGATAATTTAGGAATGTCCACGCAAGAGCCCACAGGAACGTGGACCATAGACACTAGCTCGAAAGTCTGAAAGCTTGACTCTTCTTTGCACTCGGGTTCCACGTATGGGATGGCAGTTTCCTGGTAAACTTTGAAGTCTGTTTCCCCGTGCACAGTGATGAGTCTATTGTCCACCACAAATCGTACTTTCTGATGAAGGTTGGAGGCAACAGCACCCGCTGTGTGAATCCATGGTCTCCCCAATAGAAAGTTGAAGGCAGTCGGTATGTCTAGGACTTGGAATGGTACCAATAAAAGCACAGGACCAATAAGTAGTTCCAACTCAATCTCTCCTAGCACCTCTTTCCTCATCCCATCAAATGCACGCACAGTGGACTTAGTTGGACGTATCCTTTCCATCTCAACACCTAAGCGGTGGAGTGTAGCTAATGGACATATGTTCAACGTAGAGCCATTGTCAATCAGTACTCTAGAGACAATGGTGCTATCGTGCTTCGCTGAAATGTGTAGCGCCTTTGTGTGATCACCTCCGTCAACAGGGAGGTCTTCATCAGTGAAGGCGATATGATCTTTCAGAAGGATGGTCCCCACGAACTTCTGTAGTTGGGTGTCATCAATTGTTTTCGGGACATGTATCTCGTTAAGGACCTTCAAAAAAGCGTTTCTGTGCTTTTCAGAGGATTGAATTAGCTCCAAGATGGAGATTTGGGCCGGCATTTTTCGTAGTTGATTCACTACGTTAAACTCGCTTGTTTTCACCACGGCTAAGAATTGCCTCGCGTCCTCCTCTGTCACGGCTTTCTTTTCTGTTCCTCTGGTGGGCACATAGCAACAACCTGATCGAGTGACAGTATCTACCTCCTTTGTCCCGTAATCCCAGGGTACCGCCTTAGTGTTGAATTCCAAGGGGGGTTCTAGCATTATCACCTCGTCCTTTCCTTGAGGTGGCAGTTCGATCACGACTGGCGTCAGGCTTTCCTCCAAGATTTCGATCGCTGATAATCCTTCGACCATAAGGTCAATCGTCATTGACTTAGTGGTTTCCGTCTCGACATCACTAGTATGATACTCATCAGGCAATTCTATCACTACCGGGGCAATCATAGTGACCATCCCCTCCTCTTGTGGCATCAGATCATCCATACCCCCCCATCCATCAGGGACAATGTCCTTGGGATCGTCAAAGAAACTCGAGGTAGGCGAATATTTCACGTAGTAGTCATATTTTCCGCTTGGTTGACCCAATGTGTCGAACACTTCACCTTTATCACGTATCTTCCCTAGGAGATCCTAGCTCCGAAAGGCTCCCTCAAGATCCGTTCTCGATGCGTTGTCTATTGCCACTTGTTCATCCTCTTATGGGAAAGGAAGCTTATCTTTCTCCACTTCATGGTCGCGAGTAGCATCGTGAGATGATGCGCTAATCATGGATGGTGTCATCACGGGTAGTGGTTTTTGTTCTCCATTGACATTTCGGATTACCCCCATGCTTATCGTTTTGCAAATACGTTCTAGTTTTTCCTCCATGGTTATGTCCTCCCCTCTTTCATAGTGCCCAGCTAACTCGAGGGCCTTATACAGTTTAGGGACGTCCACCGCAAAGGGTCGTTCATTCTCTTGCATTTCCCCAAGAATCATATTCACTTCATCAGCATGATCGGGCAAAGGGTTTTGTTGCACATTGGGCGTAGCTTCTTTGAAGGTCAACTTTCCTTTATCCAATAGGTGTTGAACTCTCCATTTCAAGTGTGTAGCAGTTATCGACGTCATGCCCTCTTTCCCCCATGTGGTATTCACATGCCTTGGTCACATCAAACCCCGGGAATCTTGGGGGATTGTCTCTAGGCACCTCCTTGGCTATCAATCTCTTTTCGAGGAGGATAGGTAACAATTTTGATAGAGGTCGGGGTAGAGGCGTGAATTCCCTTCGAGGGAACTTCTTGCCTCCGTCAGATCCCCGTGACATATTTCCTTGCATGACTTTAGGCTTTTGCGAAGGCGTCGACACTGATTTAGGTGCAAATGGCTCTTGGATAAACGCCACTTCGACTGCCGACTCTTTATCCTTCTTTGTTGAGAACTTTTTGCTATTCCCGTGGATATTCTTCCATCAACTATCGCCCATTCAACCCCTTCACCAACCTCCACCAGTTGTGAAAATGTTTGGCACCCCAGTACACTAATTCTTGGAAATAATCGATGGCAAAGTCTTCAGGAAAAGTTGCCTCATTTCTTTCTCACTCAATGGAGGCTTCACTTGTGATGCCATCGTTCTCCACCTCTGGGCGAACGCTTTAAATGATTCGTTCCTCTTTTTTTCCATCCGAACTAGCTCCTCTCTTGTAGGGACAATCTCGGAGTTGAATTTATATTGCTGTAAAAACTCGTCAGCGAGATCGTCCCATCCAGTGAGCTCTTCAATATCCAATGCAATAAACCACGACAAGGTAGGACCATCTAAGCTATCTTGAAATGTATGTATGAGGAGCGGGACATTGTCGGAGTAGCAAGCCATCCTCCTTAAATAGTATTTGAGGTGGTTTATAGGACAGCCGGTGCCATCATATTTTCTTGTGAATTCTGGCTCCTTAAAATTCTGGGGTACTTTCATCTTAGCATATGGGGTTAGCTTGTCCGCTCCCTTCATCTCATATCCTTGGAGGACACAAAGTCGCTCCTCCATCTTAGCCAAGCGTCTCGCATTTTCTTCGTCGAAACGGATGGCGGATCCCTCCTTTGGTGGGGGATCTAGATTGACGATTACAGGCGTGACGGAAGGGACTTCCTCAAAAGCACCTTTTTCGGCAGGATCGGTGACATGTGGTTCTTTAGCTGAGGGTGGAGTGGGTCCCGACAAAACGGGAGTAGAGGTTCCGGCTATGGTCGGGGCCGGAGGTTCACTGATTTTTCGGCTTATATCGGCCATCAAAGTAGTGAGTTGAGCCAGCTGGTTCTCCATGTTAGCCACACGTACGCTGACATCCTCATTCTCCATCCTGGCTTTTGCGCGAGTGCGAATTGGTGATCTCCTCTTAGCCGTGTTGACAGTTGAACGAGAGTAGACAACCTGTTAGTACCTGGTCAAGGATAGATAAGCATATATAAGCATTAAGTAATAATTAGGCGGTCGGTCCATGACAAAGATCTAATCGCCCCAATTTGTTCATTTCATTGAAAGCAAGGTTGCTACATAACGCAAGAAAAGACATGGGGGAGAACCCCCAAACAGCGAAGCTAATTATGAGTCCTATCTCTCGATATTGCAACATGAGACAAATTCTTTAACATTGTGACACATGTGGGCATGGGCCCATTACATATCGCACTTGACTCAATCTAACTAACGAAGACAACTCCCGCTTGTGGCAGTCTCACTAACTCGGGTCAACTTCGAGGCGCACTCCTCGGCTTCTTCGAGCTTCCTTTTGAGGCGCTTGATCTCGGCTCGATGGGTGGTCTTTAATGGAACGTCGGGAATCTTCGGGCGTAGGCTCTTTGGGATTTTGTGCCTAAGGATATATTCCATCGTGGCGTAATATGTCTTCTCTTGCCCTTCCAACTCCTCTTCAGGCCATATCAGCTTTCGGGGGTGGCACATATCCCACATTGACTTGACTAACGCGACGGAGTCTTCGTGGATGCCAATGAAGTCTATCCTAAGCGGGTCCTCTTGAATCGTCGGTGGGAGTTGTTGAACCTCTTGGAACTGGCGGGCAACCCGAGTCGGGCAATACTCAGTGACTCCGGTAATTCCCAACAAAGGAACAGGTCCGGTAAGCCCACACACGAATCGCGCTTCTCGAACTCGGAGCCATTTGGCATGCCATTGGAAATCTTCAGGTCCAGGGTTGGTCATGAAAGCTAACCACTCAGAATAATGATAATCAGGGGCGAACGTCTTCCTATCTTTAAACTTCAGAATAGGGTGGTGGGAGTCAGAAATGTCGTTCACGGTCATCAAGCTACCAAACCCTTTAACGTGAGAGAAGAACCAAATTTGCAAGAGTTCAGGAGGAGCATGGAAAGTTTTGTTTTTGTTCTCTTTAAAACGGGTGAGGGAAAGAAAAGTTTCAGTCAGGACGGCGTTAACAAAACCCTTTCCCATACATACCTCACGAACTACCCATGCCACGGAAGGGTTAATAGCGTTCTTACAATGTGGGAATAACACAAACCCAAAGAAAGCTAACAGGAAGATCCTATTCTTTTGAAAAGATGGAGCATTTTGAAAAAGCTCGTTTAGGAATGAAAACGGGCAAGTCTTGCGATTGGCTTTCAAAACTTTCATCATGTCACCCTCCTTAACTCTAAGGAAATCAGATAAGGTCGATGCATGCTCAGTTCCTACAGGTGGGCCAATTAACTCTGACACTAAGGGCTTTCCCATGGCAACACTGTATTCTTCCAAGGTTGGAGTAATTTCGTGATCACCGAGTACGAACGTGCAAGTTTCGGGGCACCAAACATGCGCTAACGCTTGTACTACACCAGAATGAGTTTCTATCTCTAATAGAGGAAGTAAACGTCCGACATAGGATCGCACCCAATCATGGCCAGTCGGGTCTAGTTTATCCCACCACACACAAAGCTCGGCTTTTGAGACGGAGATGATGCGAAGATCGGGTACCCCCATCGTATGATCAACCTAATTTGTCATGGACCAACCAAAAAGAAAGCGAATAAGTAAATTGCGAAGAAAAGAATTCAAGAAAAACTTACCCTACTCATTGAACATTGATGTAAAGGTCATAGACATGCGCATGGACAGTGGTTCGATTTCTACTCTAGATGGCCCAAAATGAAGCCATGGGATTACAGGACTGAACCAACAAGCTCGTGGCTAGGTCGTGTTATCCATGACTCCGGCTTTGTCAAAGAACCGACTCGTGTCGCATGCTTGCGCACCGGGGTGGGGACCTCGACATTAAGAAAGAAATTTCGGGGTTAAGATGGGCGACTCGTACTACGTGCTTGTAGTCGGAGTGGTATCCACCTCAACACTATCCTAAATGATCCTATGCGGCCTAGGTCCGGCGGCAGGTAGTGTGTGCTATAGTGTAGTGCAATGCAAGAGACTCATGCGTGACAATTAAAAAAAACAATAAGCACTTCAAACATGAATAAACCATTCACTCTTATACCCCTACAAAACAAAGGTTAGAAATCACCGCCCTTTATAACTCCCATAAGCATTCAACATTCAACGTTCAATATGTTATGGATGTACATGATATCCTCGCTGCCAAACAAAAATATTTTTGAACAAGATTAATTTTGGCCTAAGTCCTCTAAGGTTTAAAACCAAGTCCCCAGTGGAGTCGCCAAGCTCGCGACCTACCCTCGGGGGGGGAACAGGTTTGGGGGTATTGCCTAAAGGATGGACTTAAGGCCCATGATTAGGCGCAGGCTCTCCCAAGCCCATACCCCGCGTGACGTTGGGATATTCTTAAAAATTTTGCACAAAAGGAGTCGCCACTAGCCTATTGGGGTCGGCTAGAAACCGAGACATGGGAGCGTGCCTCACTTCCTACGCAACCAGAGAATCTAGGTTCGGGGACTTGATTACACTAATTAACCAATTAGTGCCCTTTCGGTACCTAATCTTGTTCATTTTAACAAAATGATTTTTGGCAAGCAGTTTGAATTGATTTTATACCTATCCTCTAACATGCGAGGTGATCATGCGAGTACGCAATCATTAAAGCAACAATCATAGCTACCAAAATCATAATTTGCAATAAAATTAAACACGTGCAAATTAAACATAAAACACGCAAATTAAACGTCTGATAAAAACAACAAATAAAGGCTTAATCACACTAAAGCGGCAATATATAGCAATTCATAACCAAACCCTATCATTTTTGGGTTTTCGAAAATTTTAATTTAATTTAATTTTAAAAAAAATTAAAATTTTTTTAATTAAAGTTAAAAAAAAGCGAAATTTTTAATGTTTTCTGAGTTTTTTGAAATTCCAGAAATTTTTTTAATTTTTATCATTTTTTTTTTTTAAATTTTGATTTTTTTTTATTTTTTTTAAAAAAATTTTAATATATATTTAATACTTCAATAAAAATGGGTTCAGACCAGGTAAACCCAACCCGGCCCGTGGACCAAACCCAAATCCGGATCCAACATTTTTGGATAAAAAAAAATCGTCTTCAAAATTAAAAAAAAAAAACAAAATTAAAAATTAAAAAAAATAAAATTAAAATCCTTCCACTTGTCTTTTCTCACTGCACTCCCCTGCGCCATTTGCTTCTCGCGATTCCTCTTTGCCGAAGCCCCTTTTTACTTTCTTTTTCCATAATTTTTTTTGCTTTTCATTTCTTTCTTTACTTTTCGTTTTCTTTTGTTTCTTCTTTTATTTTACTTTTTTTTTTTTGGTCTTCTTCTCCACATGTTCTCTCCTTCGGGCTTGCCCCCTGCACGCCTTCAACCCTCCCGAAGACCACCTTCTCCTTCCTCGCGACATTCCTCACCAAAATTTGCTTCTTTACCAAAACTAATTCGAACAACAACAATAACCAAAGCATTTAGCATCCCTTCTAACACCAAGCCACCCCAACCGTCACAAATCAACGTCGGCCATGAGGGCTGCTACACCATTTTCGGATGTGAACACCCCAGCTCAAACACACACGATTACTTCACGAAAATTGCATGAAATCGCGATGAAAACATAAGAGACAGTCATGGTCCAACATATATATGAACAAGCGTGAATCAGACCGAGTTTGAACGCAGAATTTTTTTCAGTTTTCTTTGAGACATTTTGTCAAACAATGGGCGTGTAGCAGCTAAAAAAAAAACATACGGGCTCACTCGAGGCTCGAATCCGAGTAAAGATCAACACAACATGCACAAGCAGCACAGATCCACTAAGGGACATATATCACACTCGAACAGATGCGAACACAGCAAGTATTTTCAGCCACAACATACTCACAAACTCGCATTTCATCAACCAGTTAGCATACACAACAAAAACGAAGGATCTCAGGACTGGTATAGACTCGAACACATGCCTGGACATCTGTCAACATGCACTAGGACATCTATGAGCTTTCATGGAGGACTGGTGTAGCCGAAGCTTCGCGCAAACAGGTCGGCCGTGAGCTCCGGCCCGAGACCTCGAAGTGAAGCGGGAAGCCTACCTGGTTCGGATGGCGAGCAACAGGCATACTTCAAGCGACGGCAAAGCATTCTCTCCCCAATCGTCTCTCTCTCAAGCTCACCCACTCTCAAGCTCGCTCTCCGGTGCTCTTTGTTCTCCCACCCCAAAGAAACCAGTCGAGAACCCTCCCCCTTTGTGTCTGTCTTCTCTCGTTTTATACCCGGCCCGGCAAGCACGCATGGCCTCTGTGGCTGCCAGCTTGCCGGCCGGACTACCCCTCCGACCCGCGGATCACGCCACTCACCTGCCACCGATCCCCTTGCTCCCTCTGTTGCTGCCCTGTTTCTGTTCTTCTTTGCAGGTCTTGCAGCGAAGACCGACCGCAGAGGGAGATGGCCGCTCGTGCGTGGGCCGGGCTGAAGGGAAAAAGAAAAACCAAGGCTGGGCCGGGCCTAGCGTGAAGTAAAGAGGAAAGGAAATGGAGGAATGGGCCTGCTCAAGGCTTGTCCGAACTTGGCCTCATTCGATTTTTATACTTTTTAATGGATCTTTTTTTTTCTTTTTCTTTTTTAACTTTTTTTTTAACTTTTTTTTGTTTTGACAATTTTGGAAAAATAAAGACCGTTCAATATGCCATGCAATGATGAAAACACGATATCTTAGTGAATTTTTTTTTACTTTTTTTTTGTAATAAATTTTTTAAATTTTAAAACATAGTGAAGCAAATGCTCCTAATGTCTATATGTGATGCGATTTTAATGAAAATTTTTGTTGAGGGGTTAGAAATCAATCCCCAATTTTTTCAATGCAATTAAGGAACCCTTAAACAAATCGCCAAAATTTAGGTGTCAACATCCACAAATATCACCTTAAATTCTTTGCAAGAATAAATGAAATTCAAGATTAACCTTTGTTATAGAAGGTTTTATAATGAGCTTTCCTTGTGAGCAAGTCTCACAATTATAATTTTTGGACAACAACACATTTATATCCTTTAAAGGGTGACCTTTTGTATTTTGAATTATCCTATGCATCATTAAAGCGCCAGGATGACCAAGGCGATCATGCCACAATCCAAACTGATCGAGGCTTACCAATCTCCAGGATGTGCTGGCGTAGGTTTCAATAGCCTTAATTATGACACAATACAAACCCATAGAAGAAGCTTCTAGCTTCTTATGGATGCTCTTCAGGCCCATCTTATAAGAGGAAATGCCAATATATTCCTTATCTTGTTCATAAACAGTCTCAATATGGTACCCATTACAGCGTACATCTTTGAAATTGAGCAAATTCCTTTTGGATCTAATGATTAGAAATGCATTCTCAATATGCAGGATAGTGCCATTTGGCAAAATAATTGTAGCATTCCCAAAACCATCAATAATCGGAACATGACCTGATATTATATGGATTTGCGCCTTACGCAATGCCATAATTGAGAAAAAAATGTCTATTATGAAATATAGTATGTGTTGTTGCAATATCAAGCAAACAAACATCTTCATTTTTCTCAGTATTTTCCATTTGCATTTATATTGACAACTTCAGGTGTCAAGTATCATAAAAGTTGCATATTAGTTACATAGTCGAATAAAATTTCAAAAATAAATATTATGTAAGGTTCATAAGCATTTCATAACCATATTAAAGAACAATAAAAAGTAATACATTTAAAGCGAAACAACATAAAATTCGAAGTTCAAATTATCATCCACCAATCTAATGTCACATCAAAGTAATCAGAGGTCCTCGAAGAAATCAAAGACATCCAATGATGCATTTGCTACTTCAAGAGTAAGATGAGTCCCACCAACGGAGATATTATTGGCCTCAACGGTGGTTATGGCAGTATGATTGATTTCAATGGCATGAGATTCACCACGCTTACCCGTATTCTTTAAATATGCATGGTATATATCAACAAAATGTTTTGGCGTACAGCGGGTATGTGACCAAAGTGCCCAAGTCATGCCACAGCGATGACAAATACTTTCATTAATCACATTCTCGACTTCTTTTCTTTGCCATGATTCAAGCTAAAGTTTGATATCTTATGGTGGTTAAATTTCTTACCATCCATTCTAGGATTATGTTCTTGCCTGCGCTTATAGCCCTTAAAATGGCAAGTATTTTTCTCAAAGTTAGCATGTGTTTCAGGCAATACTTTTGAGCCAGCAGGTCTAAGATCATGATTTTTTAGCAGTAATTCATTGGTTTGCTCGGCAGTAAGAAGCACAGAAATTAATTCAGAATATGTGGCAAATTGACGTTGCCGGTATTGCTGTTGCAATACAATATTCGAAGCATAGAAGGTGGAGAAAGTTTTCTCTAACAATTCCACATCAACGAGTTTGATACCACATAACTCAAGCCAAGAAACGATATCAAATAAAGCGGAATTATAGTTAGACACTAATTTAAAATCTTGCAATCTAAGATTTTGCCAGTCATATTGTGCTTGAGGAAGGATAACAGTCTTGGTATGATCATACCTATCCTTCAACCTCCTCCACAAGATATGAGGGTCTCGAACAAATAAATATTGAGTCTGCAGGCTCTCATACAATTAACAGCGAATAAAAATCAGCGCATTTGCTTTATCCTTTTCATTTAAGGTTCCATCATCTGTAATTGTATTAGCGAGACCTTGCTCTTGGAGGTGCATTTCCATGTCAAGACACCAAGATAGATAATTCTTTCCACTCACTTCCAGGATGTGGAATTTGGGCTTTTCAATATTTGCCATCATCCTTGCAAAAATAAATCCTTAAATTAATTAAAATGATTTCCAAATATCCACCGCTACTTCAAGAGCAGAAAGATACTTTTAGATTTGAAATTTGGTTTCAGGCCAAGAGAAATAGAAATGAAAAATTAATAGAAGAAGATGAAGTATAAGTTGATTAATAAAAAGAATACCCACCTTGTAAAAATTACTTACTCAGTCGATAGATCTTCGTGCTAATAATGTGTTGTAAAATATTGTGAATATATAATAGAGAAGAGATTGAGAAGAGAAAGCAAGTGAACATCGAAATAGTAGAGAAAGCGAGAGGAAAGAGTATTATTTCTAGTATCTCACTGTTGTGTTTATGTTGTTGTTCTATATTATTGTACATCAAAACCGAACTCCTATTTATAGGAGAACAAGAATGTACTTATCATTAATATCAATGTATCGAATGATACATGTACTTGATAAGGGAGATGAACATTCATTGTATAGGGAGATGTACTTAGAATGTATGATACAAATATACCATAACAAGTACATTAGATAAGATGAATATAATGAATATTCATTCATGTATTTCATAACAGGGAATGCTTTTTTGGTACTTTTCAGTTGGACAAGCAACCGCCTTGTTTAAACTTTACATATGTCACCAAAGTTCGAATTGCCTAATAGATGAGACTACCACCTTAGAAGGTAGAATACATTAATGGGAAAATTGCACAAATGATCTCTCAATTTTGGCCTAATGTGCAATGTGATCCATGAGCTTTTAATTTCTTTAGCGTAGTCCCTAAACTTTGGGTATATGTTTAATTTAGTCTTTGGACTATATGAAAATATTTGATGTTGTAATCTGATTTTGAATAATGGAATGACGGCATTGAACATTATCATATACTCCAGGAGCTGCATTGAATATGTACCAAAAATCCAAAAACCACAACATAAAAAGTTCAATATAATCATGACCTACCCCTTTGCAAAAAAAAATTTAGAGGTACTTACCTAAGAATGTGAACATCGGTTGGTTCATCCAAAAGGACAACTCAGAAGGCTCATCTATTCAAGGGGTGTAGCATTTGGGACTATCCCATTTTTGTATATACTCTGTGTTATAAGGAGTCAAGTACTAATCATTTTTGGTGGGTTTGTTAGAAACCCAATGGAGACGCGGGAGAATCATCTCACTTCTTATGTAGTAAGAGATTCTAGGATCGGGGACTTGCTTACATCGATATTGCTATTTAAGCCCTTTTGGTATCTAACTAGTTGGATGTTTCTTAGTCATCATGCAAATTAATTTACTATTTTAAATCCTAGAGGTTTTTTACACCATTTCTAGTGATCATGCAACATGTTTTTGTGGCATTTCGTTTAAAGTTCTAAACTAGTCCTATCTTAGTCTAGAAAAGGAATTAACATACAATGTATTGAAAAGCGGTGAGCAAAGTAAACACCAAATGAAATGGAAAGATGACCTATTCCAACTACAATAAAGAAGACTTGCAACTCGTCGAGTGTTTAAAATGATAACCCGATACCATGTTAGGCAAAGAATACATGGCTTTGTTATCAAGTCCTGAGAAATGAGCCATGGGAAGCTTGCAATTAAGACTAATTTGAGTCCCAAAATCTAAACCTATCTTAAATAGGAGATTTAGACCCTCATGGCTAAAGTCTACAAGAAACCTTTGGCTATATTTGTAGTCAAGATAAAATTCAAGATAAGATAACATTTATTTTTTTTTGTATTTGATGCTGCTAAAGACAAAATAAAGTTGGATACAAAGGGAACTTAGATTGGATAAAATTATTCCATGAAAAAGATTAAATAAATGTGGATAAGATTTCTAACATTTATAATAGGAAAGTTATTTTTATAGAAAAACAAAATTTTTAAATTAATAAAATTAAAATTATCTTTCAATATAAATAATTTTTGAATTCTAATATAAGAATTTCCAAATAAAACATAACAATTTATTTTTCTAATTTAATCTCAATTATATATATTTGAATTTAATTCTATCTTATAATATAAATTCAATGTGTAAATATAAATATATATTTATATTTATTATACCTTTTTAGGTATTTTAGTATTTTAGGTATATTAGTACAATATACTATTTAACAAAATTTTATTAGAGAATGATGGAAGGGGAAAAAGAAATTAATTAGAAAGATAATAAAATAAAATAAAGTAAGTGAGAATGTCACGAAATTTTTTACCGTCTCTGTTTGTAAATTTTTTTGTTCATTTATATTGAATTAACGTTTGTACCAAATAAGGTACAGTGATATGATGCCAATATATCCAACTTTATTACTACAATTACCATATAATGGATATGATATAGCAAAATCCCTAAATTTCATATTTTATCCTATCTAGTCCTTTTCTGATTAGAAATCCAAGCGACCAAATATAGTCTATGTTTTCACTTATCCAAAGTCAAGTCATTAAATTCGATCATTGGATATGAAGTGCGTCATTAATTCATTTCAAGTAACCTCAGAGCCACTAATGGTCCATATTCCCTCTATTCATCAATGGATATGTGGCCTAAGCTATTGCTAAAGACTATAAATTGATTTTGAGGACTTTCCAATGATCTTTCTAACTAGATCCATTTTTATTTTGAGGACTCTCTAAGGCCACCCTTACTTCTAACGTCCTGACAGAGATATTGGAGAAATACTCTCTATTAAGCTACTTCAACCGACTTGTGAGGGCCTTGAGCTTGCGCACAAGCCTAAACATAGGAACTCCCTCACCCAAATCCTCCCAAATCGACTAACTATAGCATTGAACTCCGGATGTTTCATCCAAAAGTCAAAAAACTTGAACGTTTTCCTCTGAAAAATCGGGTTCACCACCTTCACCACTGTTGGGAATGACTAATCCCCGAAAACGCGGATTCGACACTGAATCTAACCCCTAAAACTATGCGGAAGCGAAGCCCGAGAAATCAACACGAATCACCGATCGTAAAGCACACCACGGAATCGAGCGTACCTTGTTAGCCACAGATTAAACACCGTCGTTGATGGAGGAAGAGAAACCGGTCGATTTGATCCGATGAAGCCTTGAAGGGAGGAAAAGCGCGCCGTATGCCTACTGTTCTTTGGGAGAGAAAACGCGCGCGATAGAGAATACGTAAATTCTGATTTCAACCAACATTACTTTCTCTCTCTCTCTTCCCTTTTATACCCCCTCCTTTCCATGGGCCCAACTTAGCCGGACGGGCCTTAAGCCCAATTAATAAATAAATCCTTCATCTCCCACTCGCACATGGTGGTCCAAAACCAACATGGGCGGACAGGCTTACTCATCCCCATCGAGAATAATCCATCATAGACTCTCTCTTGACATGGTGGGCCGAACAGAATTCTCTTTACCTCTCTTCAACATTCATACTGGTGAATAATCCGTGCGACCAGCATACTTTGAGAGCTCGTTGCTATACATCTGTTAGGAATATATAGCAGCTCAATAATGGGCGTCACACTCCGAGTAGATTTAGTATGCAGTACCCTAGATCGATCGATCACATTTATATCTCTCTTGATCTCTTTTAAACATGATATATACATTGTATTCACAATTATAATTATCACAAAGACAGTTATAATTTGTCGACCAGTGAACACAAAAAACTACAATGCGATTCTTCAAAATCGATCTTCCTCTTTCCTTCAAACTCTCAATTTCAGTTCAGCTTGCTTTTCTAGAAATGTCCCATTAGATCGAATCAACTACATGACCATTGGCAACATCCTAAGATAGCAAACACTAAATAGAAATCTTGAGAATAAGTAAGAGTCATGAGGGGACAAATAATTGAGGAACTCTTTTCCTCAAGAGTCTCACACGTCATAAAAGTTGAGATCAAACTTTTTGCCACTCTTATTGGTTGTATCATGCATACGTAGTATGAAATACGTATTACGGTATTAACTCCTTTCCCATGGAGCGTATGTCTATACTACTCAATACCGTACAGATGATAGTTCAGACATACCCAATGTCTAACTTGAGTTCACCTATCTACTCATTCACAAAATCCATCAGAACTCACATCTGGCATCTTAGACAGATAAAGTAAAATATGTGGGGTATTTTACTTTCGGACATCACAACTATTATGTCCTCATCTTAACACTTAGTTAAGGCGACATGTGTATTTTAAGCTTGAGCTCTCGATTATCACCTAGATAATAAGCTTAAATACAGTCTCATCCCTATTTATCACATAGTAAATAGAGGCGATCACCCGTGTGAGTGGGCTAATCTTATATCTGTCCGACATACTCCTCTTAACTTAAAGTAATGCACTAAGCATTGAGATGCACAAAGATCACATAAAGATTCATAGGCATTAATCAATGAAAATCAAAATTTCATAAATGTGAACTACTCAGGGAAATTACAATCCAGTACATCAGACTCTACGCAATCCTAGAGATTTTACATGACCACAAAACACATCTCTAGGTATCGGTTTTGTCATAGGATCTGCTACCATTCTATGCGTAGTATGTGATATAGCTAGTGCTAGTACCTAGAGGGGGGTGAATAGGTATATAAACGATTTTTCGCACAATACTTAGACAATTGAGTAATTGCAGCAAATAACATTCAATCGTAAGACTCGGTGAATGAAAGAGAGAATTAAACACGAGGTTTATAGTGGTTCGGCTTGATTCAAGCCTACGTCCACTCTTCGCACCGATGCCAATCGGCTGGATTCCACTATGAACAAAGAGATGTTACAGCGTTGATCTTCCTTGACTTACGGGTGTAGATGAACTACCACACTCACTCAAGGTATCACAAAGTATAGACACTCTCTCGTATACAATTTCGCTCGGACCGTATCGACTAATAATCAAGGTGTTTCGAGACTCGGAATTTCTCTTTCGATCACACACTTGAACAAGCGAGACGTCTTCCTTTTATACTCCTTTATGCCATCATAACCGTTGGCACTTACCAAAGGAATTCCTCCAATCTACCCGTTGGACGGAATCAATCAAGAAGATCATCCGAGCTATTAAAGGAATCTGACGATAGCCCATCAATCCTGTTCGCCCATACAATCAGGATCTTGGTTTCCATGAATAGAACCTTCCAAGAATACTTCGTCGATTATCGGATCTTCAATTGATCTAGATACGAATCAAAGAATCCGTTGTATATGTCCAGCCAAAAGATCTTCTCCGGAGATCAAGATGAAATCCTTAACCATAATCCTCAGATTTGGATTTCCTTCGACACTTTGGATCGATAGATTGTCAATGAGAATAATTTTGAGTCTTAAGTCTTGAGTCTTGAATCTTGAGTCTTGAAATATGAGTCTTGAGATTCGAGTCCGGTGGTCGAAAGTCTTCGACACAAATAACCGACTAGACCGATGGAAATGTTTTGTCGCTTCAAAATCTTCTAGAGCGATTTCTCCAACAATCTCCCCCTTTTTGATGATGACAAAACTTTCTGTAGATTTGAACAACCTTGGCCTCGCAAAAACATTTCTCAAGCAATATGGCTATCTCATAAAGATTTAATAAACAACCAGACTCTGCATCCACAGAAAATTGGTTAGACTTTCATGAGTAATACCATATAACAATACTCGATATAAATGCCAACAGTCAAGCATCACAATCCACAGCCAAATTCAGTCCGTACTCAAGTTCACACAAGTCATACTCAAAAACTTAAAAACTCACAATCACAAAACAAATTTAAAATCAAGGATTGAAAAAGATGGTTGGTTCAAATTTCTTCTCCCCCTTTTTGTCATCGTAAAAAAAGGTGAGAAAAGAGTCATGTCCGCTTGGGAATGCGCACGATCCGGAATTCTCCCATGGATCGTACTATGCCTTCGAGCCTCTTCAAGTCTTCCCTTAATTTTGCTACCTCTTCTCCTTTGGCATTAGCTTGAATCGCAGAGCGAGGTCTTTCATTCGTCTTCCAGGGGTAATCAAGATGCTTGACCAGCATTCTTGATGGCTTGAATTTCATAGTCCGAGCATAGATTTGTCCCCGCATTTCCGAAGAATATCAAGAATACGATGAAAATCTGCGGAATTGTCGGCCCGCATACTAGCATTTACTTTCTCAGATGGAGTGAATGCAGATGATGGCGCTTCTGTATGACCTTGCAGATTTGATGATGTATCATGATGATCTTCAGGTAAAGGAGAAGCATGAGGTGAGGATTTTTCTTGCTCCCCAACTCCCCCGTCTCTAAGACATCAAAATCTTGCTCGTCAACTCCCCCGTTTCTAAGACATCAAGATGGGTGGAGTGATGATCATGCTCTTCCGTTCCTTTTTCTCAGATTCAGCAGCAGACTTTTCTTTCTCTTCTTCTCCTTCTTCTTCATCTTCTTTTTCTTTCTCTCTCTGTTCTTCTTCTTCTTGAGCTTCTATCTCTTTCTCTCTCTGCTCTTCTTCTTCTTCATCCTCTTTCTCCTTTTCTCGCAGCTCTTCTTCTCTTTGCTCGACGAAGTTCCGTTGATCGAGATACGTAACGTCTAGTCCTTACCAAGTGCAGGAATAGAGTGATCTTCATCGTCTTCTTCATCCTCCAAGATGAGAGATCTTCTCTTTTTGGATGGAGCACGAATGGGCTCCTTCCCTTTTCTCTTTGATGCGAAGAGAGCGGAGTTTTCACCTTGAACTTTGCCATTTCCTTGCTAAGTTCTTTTAGACGCATCTTCGTCAACATATTCAAACCTACCACCATTTTATCGCACGGTCTAACACGGAGAGTGTGTGGGTTCGATATTCATGTGTCGAAGATCTTTGTCACAAGATTCGGATAAGGCAATTGTCCCTTGTTCTTTGACATTGCTCGGTACATATGGAAGAGAATGGTATGAGGCGAGAGAGAACTTCTTCCCCGAGTTGATAGCATACATCAATTTGGCTTCCGAATTGGATACATCGTCTTTGATGTAGACTTTGGCCGATGCAATTGATCACAATTTTGTGCAGCACAATATTGATGGCATTCATCTTCGTGTAGGTAATCTTCGCCCGTATCTCTGTTTTTGACAAGATCAAGAGTAGCACGAGCAATCGAGACTTTGATTGGTTGATAACGACCTCGTTCAACACCAATTATGTCCGCCAGTATGTCCACATCAATCACATAATCCTGATCTCGAACACTGAATGATATTCTATTCGCATCAAGAAAACTTAGATTCGAATAGAAATAAGCAGTCAAGTGTGCATAACCATCGTAGTATCGTGCAAAACCTGCTCAAGTTGAAGCAGTTCGAACTTTTCCCTTAAGTTCACATTAATTGCATCCAGAAATCAAAATCAACACTCCGGGGTTTATCACTCCTCGTTTCAACGATCAAGAACAGCTTCTCCCGATCATTCGATCTAAACAACTCCATCTTCTTTCCCTTCACATTTGCAGCAATGCCCATTCTCGGTTGAAAATCACTAAACATTTTATCATCTTCGTTCCCCTAATTAGGAATCGGTCCTGATACACGAGGGTCACTTGGAATGTTCGCAAGTGATTCTTCAGCCTTACCTTTGGGAGCAATTCCCAATTCCTCCATTCGCTTCAAAAATCTGTACTCATTCCCATAATTCTTTTCTCTAAGAAAAGCATCTATATAATTCGAGAGGAGAACCGAAACCTTCAATGCACGATAGAGCATGTAAATAAATGAGGGTTTTTGTGCTCTCACCGGTTCGACGTCCTCTAGAATGACTTCCTCCCGATGATGACCCGCGGCTTGTGGGGTAGATGGTGAGTGATGAGGTGGAGAGGGAACGGGACTCGTTGCTGTCTTGACAAATCATCTTCCTCGGTGAGATCGAAGTGCGTAGGTCCCTCTTTCATTCTCTGTGGACCCTTGCTTGCTATCCTTGACGACTTTCTCGAAGAAGACATCTTTTCTTGTCAATGGAAGATTCCTTCACTCGTTTTCCCAAGGAAAATGACAACTTTCTCGAGTATGGATACGAAGTAGAAAACGGGGTTGAGAGAAGAATGCCTTTTAGGGTTTTGAGAATCGAGTAAAAAGTGAAAACTGTGTATATATAACTCAATTTTGAAAAGGCAAGAGCAATCGTTACAAAGAAAGGTGAACAAAGTCGTCTTTCTTAAAAAAAATAATAACTGCCATTTTAAAAGAGATTATCCCTTTTGAAAAGGCATGTTTACAAAAATTAAAGATTGTATCAATCAAATATAAGCGAACGAAAGATCGTACCTTTTCGAGATTAAAAGAATAACTTACGGTCTATACAATGAAGGTGCGAGTCCGAGAATTCGGAGTCCGAAGTATAGCGTCGAAGGATAGAGTCTCGATTGATGTAGATTCTTGGACTTTAACTTCTTCAAGCTTCAAAATGTTGAGTCTCGGTACGGATAAAATCGAATTGATTTTTCTCCAATGGCTTTGTGAATATATCCGCTAGTTGATTTTTTGAATCAACAAATTGAATTGAGATTTCTCCATTTTGAATATGATCTCTAATAAAATGATGTCGAATCTCTATATGCTTTGCTCTTGAATGAAGGATTGGATTTTTGGTGAGGTTGATTGCGCTGGTGTTGTCACATCTGATTTCTATGCATGAGTCTTCAATCCCAAAGTCTTGTAGCTGTTGTTTTATCCATAGAATTTGCGAACAGCAGCTTCCAAGAGCTACATACTCGCTTCGTTGTAGAGAGAGCTACGGTGCTCGTTTCCTTGAAAACCAAGACACTGCTTCGCTTCCAAGCAACCGGCGGGTTCTGAAGTGCTCTTTCTATCGACTCGCAACCGGCTAGATCGGCGTCTCGAATATCCCGGAAGATTGAAGTCTCCCTCTTTAGGATACCATAGACCGATGCTTGAAGACGAGGCAACGTATTTAATAACACGTTTTGCAGCCTTGAGATGAGATTCTCTAGGATCCGATTGAAACCTAGCACAGATGCAAACACTCAACAAAATGTCGTCTAGAAGCGGTAAGATAAAGAAGTGAACCGATGATGCTTCGTACAGCTTTTGATCAACTTTCTTCCCTTCTTCATCTTTGTCTATTTTCAACGAACTTGACATTGGTATATCGTCTTCTTGCAATTTTCTAATCCAAACCTTTTGACAAGATCATTAGCATATTTTTCTTGACAAATGAAAGTACCTTCCTTCAATTGCTTTACTTGAAGACCAAGAAAGAATGTTAATTCTCCCATCATACTCATTTCAAATTCATCCCGCATAGACTTTGAAAATTTCTTGCCTGAGACTTTCATTAGGGGATCCAAATATGATATCATCCACATATATTTGAACAAGTATAAAACTTTTGTTTTCCTTTTTAATAAATAAAGTAGTATCAACTTTACCTTTAACAAAACCACTCTTTAATAAGAACTTACTTAGTCTATCGTACCAAGCTCGAGGTGCTCGCTTTAAACCATACGAGCCTTTTCGCCCAAGGCGAGTCCGGCTTCTTTGGGTCTTCAAACCCCGGAGGTTGTTCCACGTAAACTTCCTCATGGATAAATCCATTTAGGAAAGCGCTTTTGACGTCCATTTGGAATAACCTGAAATTTTTATAGCAAGCAAATGCAAGTAATAGACGAATAGCTTCTAACCTTGCCACGGGAGCGTAGGTCTCATCATAGTCTATTCCTTCTTCTTGCGTATATCCTTTTGCCACGAGTCTTGCTTTGTTTCGTACGACTTTTCCTTTTTCATTCATCTTGTTTCGAACACCCATTTGGTTCCGATACGGTTTTACCTTTTGGTTTAGATGACGGATCCCAAACGTCGTTTATGTTGAACTGCTATCGAGCTCTTCTTGCATAGCTTCAATCCAGCTTTCATCAGATAGAGCTTCTTCTATGCTTTTTGGTTCAATTTCAGAAATAAGAGCTACAGCACTAGACTCTTCACGCCTTTTGGATCCGGTGCGGATTCCTTCATTAATTTCTCCGATAATGAGATCTTTAGGATGAGTTGGATTTATGCTTCGATTCTTTGATTGATTTAAGCTGGTTTGAAGACCTTTTTCTTTATCTCGAGTCTTCATGAGTAGCTTGATGCTGATCTTCCGAATTTGAGAAGCTTCTTGAGTTGTAAACTTTTGAGGGTCCGGAACAGGTTGATTCTTCATCGAGTCCGACCGGATTCACCTTGCATAGAGTCTTGGAATTTGACATTCATTGACTCTTCCACAGACTGGCTCTTCTTATTATAGACTCTGTAGGCTTTGCTTGATGTAGAATATCCAAGGAAGATGCCTTCATCTGATCTTTCTTCGAACTTACCAACTTGATCTCCAATACTCTGGGTTCTGGTTGGTCCGAATAGATCCATATGCAACAGCTGCAATACATGATTAGTAGAGACATGATTTATAGACTTGTATGAATCTTTTACCTGCTTTCCCAGAATGCAAGGAGTACATAGATTGGTCTTTTGATATGACAATTTTGGTAGACCTCGAACAAGCTGTTTTGATGAGATTTTGGCCAATTGCTTCATATTGACATGGCCGAGCTTTCTATGCCATAGGTTTGCTTCGTCTTGTATTGAGATTAAGCAATGCGAATCATTTGGTTTTACGTCTAGGAGGTAGATATTTCCATGTCTTCGACCTTTGAAAGGCGAGTAGAGTCTTTCTGATTCCGAACATGTTCCTTCTTGGAAGAAAATCTTGAATCCAGTATTACATAATTGACTCGATCTTTGAGAAGATTGTAATTGAGTCCTTCTACTAGCGAAACATTGTTTATTGTGAGATTTCCAATTTTAACAGTTCCAAATCCCACAATATTTCATTTCTTTGTTTCCTCCAAATGAAACTTTTCCTCCGTTTACTTGAATAAGCTTTATGAAGCTATTTGAGTCTCCCGTCATGTGTCTTGAGCATCCATTTGTCAAGATACCATTTTATCTTTTTCTTGACGGAGACTGCATTCAAATGAAAATCTCAAGCTTTCTTTGGTACCCAAATTTTCTTGGGTCCTTTGGTGTTAGCAGAATAATCATTATAAGGCCATGCTTTCTTAACAGGCTTCCAAATCATAGGACACTCTTTTTCAAAATGATCCTTCTTGTTACACTTTGAACATCTTAGAGCATTTCGACCTACGATTTTACAAAAACTTTCTTGAAATGATTTTTGTAAGCCTCTTTCGATGGTCTCTTCTTAATTCTTTCTTTTACTTTAGGAAAATCAATCAATGGAATTGTTTCTGCTGTCATTCCTAGTCCGGACTTATTGAAGTAAGGTCTTTGAACCTGAAAGAACTTTTTCAAGTTTTTCAGATCTTATTGAAAATTTCCTTGAAATATTTGATAAGTCAGTTTTTAGAAAAGTATTTTCTTTTAAAAGATTATCTTCTTTTTCTTTAAGAGTAGAAACGTTCAAATCTAAACTTTTGATTCTTTCTTCTAAAATGTTTTCTTTTTGTTTTAAAGCTAAGTTTTCCCTTTTTAGTTCGGAAACTCTTTTAAGAGAAGTCTTAAGATTAAAACACAGTTCATCAATATATTTAGAGACTTTGACAGAATTTTAAAATCACTTACCTCAAATTCACTTTCGAGTCGATCCGAATCCGAGTCCGAGTACGATTGTGCCATCGGACTGAGATTGGCATATTCATCCTCACTTTCTTCACACTCGTATCACTCCAAGTTTCGGCTTTGAGTGCTTTTCGAAACTTTTCAGCTTTTCTTTTCTTCTTCTTCGAAGAGGACGGTTGGGTCTTATGTGTCCCTTTTTCTTACATTCGAAACAAACTACATCTTTGTTTGGTTCCTCATCATCAACAGAGACTTGGATTGCTGTCTTTGAAAATTTTGTTTCTTGGAGTTGAACCTTCTTCCTTTTCTATTCAGTTTTTTGAACCTTCTTATCATAAGAGCAAGCTCCTCATCGTCCAGATCATCTTCGAGAATCTGCATTATCGAATCATCATTTGATTTCAATGCAATAGATTTCTTACCTCTTGGATCTTCGTCTTCATTGATTCGTTCCACTTCATAAGACTGAAGAGTTCCAATCAGCTCATCAACAGATAGTGGCATAATTCTTTGCGTCTCTCTTATCGAAGTCTTTATATGATTCCAATCCTTAGAAAGTCCACGCAAAGAGCTTGTTCACTTTCATGGGATCGAGAGATCTTTTGTCCTTGGTTCTCAAGACCATTGACAATATACGTAAAAACGACTAAACATGTCAGTAATAGGTTCTCCTGGTTTCATTTTGAAGGATTCATATTGACCAAGGAGAATGTTGATTCTAGTCTCCTTCACTCGATCTGTTCCTTCATAGGTGATATGTAATCTGTCCCACACTTCTTTTCTTTGTAACACAAGAAGATATTCTGTTATATTCGTTGGTGACAAAGCACAATATAAAGAGTAAATTGCTTTTACATCGAGTGCTTGTCTCTTATTGATTTCTTCCGAGTCATTCCACCGAGTCTCAATTGTTTCTTTTCCTCTTTCAGAAACTGATGCAGCAGTAGGAGTGATCCCTTTTTCCACAACGTCCCATTCCAGAGGATCCTTTGATCGCGAAAGGCTTTCATCTTGTTCGTCCGGATGTTGTAATCCTTTCCATCAAAGTAGGGAGGTCGGTATTGCTTTGCCCTTCCATCAGCCCGGTGCCAAGACATACTAGCCATGGATCTTTTGCGTGAAGTAAAACACTTCAAATAAAGTAAGAACACGAGCTCGATACCAATTGATATAGCTAGTGCTAGTACCTAGAGGGGGTTGAATAGGTATATAAACGATTTTTCGCACAATACTTAGACAATTGAGTAATTGCAGCAAATAACATTCAATCGTAAGACTCAGTGAATGAAAGAGAGAATTAAACACGAGGTTTATAGTGGTTCGGCTTGATTCAAGCCTACGTCCACTCTTCGCACCGATGCCAATCGGCTAGATTCCACTATGAACAAAGAGATGTTACGGCGTTGATCTTCCTTGACTTCGGGTGTAGATGAACTACCACACTCACTCAAGGTATCACAAAGTATAGACACTCTCGTATACAATTTCGCTCGATCGTATCGACTAATAATCAAGGTGTTTCGGACTGGAATTTCTCTTTCAATCACACACTTGAACAATCGAGACGTCTTCCTTTTATACTCCTTTATGCCATCATAACCGTTGGCACTTACCAAAGGAATTCCTCCAATCTACCCGTTGGACGGAATCAATCAAGAAGATCATCCGAGCTATTAAAGGAATCGACGATAGCCCATCAATCTGTTCGCCCATACAATCGGGATCTTGGTTTCCATGAATAGAACCTTCCAAGAATACTTCGTCGATTATCGGATCTTCAATTGATCTAGATACGAATCAAAGAATCCGTTGTATATGTCCAGCCAAAAGATCTTCTCCGAGAGATCAAGATGAAATCCTTAACCATAATCCTCAGATTTGGATTTCCTTCGACACTGGATCAGATAGACTGTTAATGAGAATAATTTTGAGTCTTAAGTCTTGAGTCTTGAATCTTGAGTCTTGAAATATGAGTCTTGAGATCTGAGTCTGGTGGTCAGAAAGTCTTCAGACACAAATAACCAGACTAGACTGATGGAAATATTTTGTCAGCTTCAAAATCTTCTAGAGCGATTTCTCCAACAGTATGTACTCTAAGTTCACATCTTTTCATGCAACCATATACTTGACAAAGTTATACTTGGTATCTATATGTTTGGTCTTGCCATGATATTTTGGATCTTTGGTGTACACTTTTGCTGCTTGGCTATCATCGTTAACCAATAACGAATCTGCAGCACTTCTAATAACATCTAAATGATCCAATAATCTCTTAAGCCAAACATCTTCATATACTACTGCTGATAATACCACGAACTCAACTTCCATCGTGGACAAGCCTATACATGTTTGTTTCTTACTGCTCCAACATATGGTGCCATTATTCGGTAAGAAAACAAACCCAGCGGTAGATTTTCTTTCATTTAAATCTCCTTCTTAATCAATATCAAAATAGCCTTTGAGTTGCAGATCCTTTCCTTAATAACTCAGCGTATTATCAGCAGTCCCCTTTAGATACCTCAGTATTCTCTTAACGGCTTTTCAATGTGCTTGACCTGGATTGGATTGGCAACTACTCACCATTCCAACTACAAAGCATATGTCAGGTCTTGTACACATCATAGCGTACATAAAGCTTCCAACAGCACTAGCATAAGGAACATGTTTCATTTGTTCCTTCTCTTATAGAGTCCTTGGACACAATCTATGGCTCAATCCTTCACCTTTTGCAATAGGAGTATCAATGGGTGTACAATCTTGAAATCTTAACTCCAAGAATGTATGCAACATCACCCATGTCAATTATATCAAAGTTGGAAGATAACCAATTCTTCACAAAGCATTAACATAACTCCATATTACTTCCGACAATTAGTATATCATCAACATATAATGATATGATCACAAATTGATCCTTGGATCTTTTGATATATACACAATGATCCTCGTCAATCATTGTAAAATCATATGCCATTATGGCATTATGAAAATGTATATACCATTATCTTGACGACTGCTTAAGGCCATATATCGACCCCCAAAGTCGACATACATTTCTCTTCTTGGCCTTTCACTATGAAACCAGCGGGTTGTTCCATATATAATTCTCCACTGAGGAAAAGCAGTATTTACATCCATTTGATGTAACTCAAGATTCATACTAACTACTATTGCCAGAACAATGCGAATCAAGGTAAATCTCACTACAGGAGAAAATGTATCTTCATAATCAATTCCTTCCTGTTGATTATACCCCTTCGCCACAAGGCAAGCCTTATGCTTTTCTATCGAGCCATCAGCCTTTCGCTTTATTTTGAGAACCCATTTGTTCACAATAGCTCTGCGTCCTTTTGGAAGATCAACCGGTTCCCGGACTTGGTTTGATTTCATTGACTCCATTTCCTCTTCCATTGCATTAATCCATTTTTCCTTACTAGGGCAATTCGAGCCTCATTAATATTTCTTGGCTCATCCTCATCTTGTGAAGCAACCATAAAAGTTTCCCCTTCAATGCCAAAACGTCGACGGGGAATACTTTGGCGACTTGTTTGCCGTATGGGAGATTGTACACTTTGCACATCAGTCCCCATCATGCTCCCACTTGGATTAGGTAGTAATGATGTCGTCTCATCATGTGGTTGTAATTGAGAATGAGTAGAATTCAATTCATCACTTCTCATATTACTCCCACTTGGACGAACTCCACTAAGGTCATTATCTTGATCCAAGGTTTCAAATAGGGAACAATCTTCCCTATTTCGCCCTTCTTAGGAAATTCATCCTCTAAGAATGTGACATCCCGTGATTCAAACTCAGTTATACTCCCACTTTCCTGCTCACCTATGAACACATACCCTTTTGAGTGTTCCGAGTACCTTATAAAAATACTCTTCTTTCCTTTGGGACCCAATTTCCCAAACTTGTGAGAGGACTCATGTGTGTAGGCAGCACAACCCCATGACTTAAGAAAACTTAAGTCCGGTTTTCTACCTGTCCATAACTCATATGGAGTGGAAGCAACTGATTTGGAAGGCACACGATTAAGTATATAGGCAGCAGTTAACAACGCATCACTCCAAAAGGCGATAGGTAAGTTAGCATGCGCCATCATGGACCTAACCATTTCCAGTAGGGTTTTGTTTCTTCTCTCTGCAACACCATTTTGTTGAGGAGTATACGGAATAGACAACTGTCTTTCTATTCCTTTTTCATCACATAATTTTCTGAACTCATCAGATAAATATTCTTAACCTCGATCGGATCTCAATGCTTTTATTTTCTTGTCTAATTGATTTTCTACCAAGGTCATAAACCTTTTGAAACAACTTATTGCTTCAGATTTGTGAGAAATCAAATAGACATATCCGAATCGAGTATAATCATCAATAAATGTGATGAAATAAACAGCCCCATGCCTTCCTCTCATATTCATTGGACCACAGACATCAGTATGGATTAAATGCAGAGGAAATTCAGCTCTTTTCCCTTTCCCAAATGGTTTCCGTGTTGTTTTCCCTACTAGGCAATGCTTACATATAGGCAAATCGACTTTTTCAATGTTGCCCAACAAGCCCTCTTTGGCTAATCTATTCATACGTTGTTGGCCAATGTGACCAAGCCTAGCATGCCACACATTCACATCATTATCATAGGTATTAGAAGACGTGATAAGGGAATAACAAACTTTAGCATTAACATAATCAATATCCAATACAATGAAACCATCAAGAAAATAACCACAACCATAGTAATTTGCATTCAAAAACAAATTCACACCTCTATTACAGAAGTTCACATTAAAACCTAGTCTAACCAATATTAAAACAGACACTAAATTCCGACGAATCTCCGGAGCATACAAAGCACATCATGAAGGAACAAAGTGCGTCCACCACGCATGTTCGGTTGGCGGTGCCAATTCCTTTCACTTCAGCTCTAGAGTTGTTTCCCACATAGATCCACTTAGTTCCAGTTGGTACTCGTCGGAATTCCACGAAGGATCCTCTATCCTTCGCTACATGGTCCGTCGCTCTTGAATCCACAGTCCACAAAGGATTAGACTCAGTCAAGAACACAGAACTCGACACAAGAGTAAAGTTCTGAAAAGTACAAGGGGTGCATACCTTCTTTGGCTCACGACAATCGCGAGCATAGTGACCCTTCTTGTCACAGTTGTAGCATTTCACCCTTGCCGGCTTCTTCATGCGAGGACGCTTTCCTCGATCATGTTGGTTAAACTTGGGTTTCTTCCCCGAAGCACCAGCTTCTTCCTTGCCTTTCCCCTTATCAAACGGGTAGGGCGCTTGCGCTTGGAGCTCGAAGCTCCACTTGAGCTAGAACTAGCATGGTATAGTTCAAGATCCGGCTTAGACGCCAAGAGGCGGTCCTCTTCCAGCTCAAGATGACGCATTGCATCCTCGAAGGTTTTGATAGACTCATTATGGGTCGGGTGCACCTTCATATGCTCCCAACTCGAGGCAAGGAACGGATCACCGCTTGCACCGCCGCTGCTCATCGCGTGAGGACATGGCCAGCATCTTTCAGCTCGTTATCATGTTTGACATCTTTCTAAGATGTTGCTTCATGGTCGACCATGAGGCTTCTTATAAGAGTCAAACCTAATAGTGAGCTGCCTCAGTCTAGTCACCGAAGTATGACCAAATCTTGCTGCCAATGCCTCCCACATTTCCTTAGCATTGTCGAAACGCCTAAACTCCCACATGACATCATTTTCCATGCCGCTCAAAGCAACGTGATGCGAGCGAGAGAGTTCTTTCGTTTCCAAGCAGCAAAAGCTTCTTTATCTCTTTTGTGCTTTGCGCAAAGTATTTCCCTCTTCGAGGTTCAACCATGGTCGGGTTAAGAGCTTCAAGTGCCTCTTGCTCTTCCAAAGACATATTGGATTTTTATGTGCCATATCTCATAGTTGTCACCATTGAGCTTTTCACCTTTGTTCAGCTCGGCAACTATGCTCTTTGTGGTGAAGCCATTGATCCGAACACATCAAACAAATATGCACGAATTATTAATGCCTATCATTTATGCATCCCTATTTGCATAGACCCATCATATTAATGAATAATTTCAAGTAAGGCTTGGAATCAAAAGGTCACTACGTTTCCAATCATCCTCCAAAATCCTAACTTAAAATTATCATTAATATAATTGTCATATGCAAAATCAATTTTTATGAAGCTACAAAAACTTCTAAAACTACCCACAGCTAATTACCCACAGCAACCAGCAGTCATTGAAAGCAATTGATAATATACATCAAATAAAAACAATAATGCTTTCAATTAACACAACTAACATATAGTTTGTTACAACAACAATCAGGTAGTCAATCATTACATAATGTGTCCACAAAGCACACTAAACAAACAGTCAATATAACTAACACCTAGTCAGCACATGAATTGGGAAAGATCCTCTTTTGTTTAATATCTTGATCTTTTCCCTTGAAACAATACAGAAATATTCATTTACAAAATCCATGACAATTTTCTTATAGGAAGCAGCTCCGTTGACATCCCATATGCAATTCAACACGTCTTGCCACTCAGGCGGAAGAGTGCTTATGAAAAATCGCACCATCTCTGACTGTGACATGGGACGACCATTCCATATGACTTGTTGAATTTTCCAGTTGACTTCAAGGACGTGATCAATTAAGTCACCTCTCTCCTATCAATGATCAGTCAGCTCAGCTATCAACTTAGACAGCCTTTCCTTTTGTTCATCGGTAACTGCGTGAATAGGTGTGCGCAACCTCAGGGGAGGCATTTTTCCTGCAACAAATGCAGAACAAAAATAAGGGATTACTTATAACCCACATAGACTTAATTGAAAAAGAAACACATCCTTTTTTTTTTTTTTTTTTTTTTCGGGTCAACGGTCAACGGTCAACGGTCGTCGGTCAACTGTCGATCAACGGTCAACGGTTGCCGGTCGTCGGACGTCGGACCGGTTATGTAACACCCCGAACCCTTCGCAGGTCGTTAGCAGTGCCGATGTTACATCTTTTACCATCTCTATCTCTTATGCTAAATTAAGCCTTGCCGATTACGGGCATTTTTTTTTTTTTTTTTTTTTTTTAAAACGGTCCCATGCGCAACTCATAGCGGAAGCAAATAAATATCACCATCTATCTCCCTACCAATCCCATGAT
Organism: Eucalyptus decipiens; assembly: GCA_014182575.1. Lineage (NCBI taxonomy): Eukaryota > Viridiplantae > Streptophyta > Magnoliopsida > Myrtales > Myrtaceae > Eucalyptus > Eucalyptus decipiens. Next base: position 58,885,826 of record CM024614.1, on the reverse strand, counting down.
ACAAATACACACCAACTAAACACCACGATTTTATAAACAGTGTTGACGCCTTGCTTACATGCATACATATAGCGAGATGGGGTTTTTCCTGCCGGGTCGGTACAAAAGAAAAGAAAAGGTAAGGACTCGCCATGTCCTTCCTAAAATCTCAAAAAGGAACTCCGACCTCTACCATCATATGAGCACAAAAACCCTCCCATCACGAGCGTCAACTATCTACACCAAAAAGCGGTCTAGCTCCTACTCCTCGCGCGCGATCTCACACCCATCCCGGTGCGTCAGGTGGTGGCGGCAGCATCCCCCGCATCACTCCATCCCGTCGTATGTGCACGGACAAAAACTCTTGTATGACCGCCGGGCCCCGAGCGGCCGATGTCATACATAACTAAGCATCGTACTCGGATAAAAGTCAATCCGGGTACCGAAGGACGATCTATCTCGGTCATCTCCACCTCGACGTCGGACGGAATACCGTAAAACACGCCACGCGAAAACAGCTATGCGGCGGCATAGTGCTAATCTGAAATGTTATCCCCAAAGGGGTGAGTACAACCACTCGGCGAGATAGGAAATCCAATAACAACTTAGTGCACTATGCATACCATCATACAATGCAGGCATTTCTTACCTTTTCGATGTCAAGCGTATTCGAGGCATCATCATGGCATCTCATATTACATCATCATTAGCCATGCATCACCATGCATATCACATCATATCATTATTGGCCATGCATCACCATGCATATCACATCATCATTAATCATGCATCACCATGCATATCACATCGTCATTAATCATGCATCACCATGCATATCACATCATATCATCATTGGCCATGCATCACCATGCATATCACATCATCATTAATCATGCATCACCATGCATATCACATCATATCATCATTGGCCATGCATCACCATGCATATCACATCATCATTAATCATGCATCACCATGCATATCACATCATATCATCATTGGCCATGCATCACCATGCATATCACATCATCATTAATCATGCATCACCATGCATATCACATCATATCATCATTGGCCATGCATCACCATGCATATCACATCATCATTAATCATGCATCACCATGCATATCACATCATATCATCATTGGCCATGCATCACCATGCATATCACATCATATCATCATTGGCCATGCATCACCATGCATATCACATCATCATTAATCATGCATCACCATGCATATCACATCATATCATCATTGGCCACTTTTATTTATCAATTGATACCACATTATCTTTTCTCAATTCATCATTTCCACCATCATCATCCTCCCTTCGGGCAGAAACCTCCGACAGGGATCCCAGTATCCCAGCCATCTCATGGCCACTGGGCTTCCGGCCCCCCACATTCCGGGCATCTCGCACCTCAACTAGCATCACGAGGAACCTCCCTTCGGGCAGAAACCTCCGACAGGGACTTCCGGTCTTTACCCTTCTAACCGGGGATCTCGCACCCTAATCCTGGCATCGCGAGTCACACTCCCTTCGGGCAGAAACCTCCGATAGGGACTTCCGGCCCCCCACATTCCGGGCATCCTGAAACTCCCGTGGAATCTCTCGGAATTACGCCATTCGGCCACCAGACATCAACCTCCGCCACATCCTCTTACTCACATACCACTTCCACATTTTATCATTCTTTTCTTCTCATTATTTCATGGCATATGATTCACACACATGCGTCACCATTCATGATCATTCATGCATCAATGTCATGTAACAAAGTGTATCATAGTTCACGATCATGCATACATCAATGGCATATAACAATGCATCATAATTCACGATCATACATGCATCAATGTCATGTAACAATGCATCATAATTCAATAGAACTCATGGCCGATAAAATAATCCACTTTTATTTTATTATTATTTTATTATTATTTTATTATTATTTTATTTTAATATTATATTATTTATTTCCATAAATAAATATTATCTTTAATATTCATGATTTTCCAAAAATCATGAAAATCAAACAATCATTAAACAACTAATTAGAATCACAATTTCACACAATTTCGTGGCCAAATTCGCATTTCACATAGTTTCCCAAATTTCCACCAAATGCACTTAATATTCGGATATTGGCCAGATTGCACAGTTTTCGGATTAATTCAATTAAAATATTCATATGACCTCCGAAAATTCTCAAATTTTACAGGGTGATAGCCAACATATTTTCGTACCTTTTTCATGAAGAACACTAAGCCAAATTCTTTATAGATTAATTTATACAACTCCATGAAGCTTCTGGAACCCCCACCGTTTCGTCCAGAACACACATCACCGAAAAACTTAGATTTGACCCCTTAAATCTCTTTCGTTTCTTCTGAAATTCGAGTATGTTATGCATCAATGTCTCCTCTACAAGTTTCATGAAGAGATCTAGGTTAAATAACCAAAGTATGATCCTCTTTCAAGTCCTTGAAGTCTCGGGTGTCTCGGTTCACTTCAACAGAACCATCCGTCTCAAAGATCTAGACGATTTACTAAGCTACACTCATTTTTTTCTCCTCAAATTTGATTATGTTGTAGTTTAGGATGTTACCTACAACTTCCATGAAGACAACAAAGTGAGATTTCCATCATAAACCAACATGCAACCAAGAAATCATCAAGAGGTCAGTAGGAAATTCGCAGATCTAGAACCTCCGTATCACAAAGCATTTGACCCCTCATATCACCTTCGTTTTCCATGAAATTTGAGTATGTCATACCTCAAGATGTTACATTCAACTTTCATGAAGACACCGAAGTCAAAATCACACTCCAAACCCACATGCAAGCTCGAACAAGAAACTGTCTACCACAAACCGAACGGAAACAGCCACAATACATGAACATATGCAATCCTTGCTTGGTATTTCGCCTAAATCCCCCTAAAACTTAACATGCAAACACCAAAAACAACATGCAAGAGAAGTAAAGGACCCCCCACTTGCCTTAAAGAAGAACACACAGCAACACACGGCGGCGTAGGACGGTCGGACAAGGCGGCGACGGCGAGACACGGCGGCGGCAACTCTCGGCTCCACCTCCTCTCTCTCGGCCTCTCCTCCGCTCAAGCTCTCTCTCTTGCACACTCTCTCGGCCAAAATGAAGAAAACGGCCACTCTCTCTCTTCCCTCTCTCTTTTATATCCCCATCTTCTCATGATTAGCAATCATGAGATTGCCTACAATCCCACCAATGCATGCCATTCCTTTATGCCACTTGTCACACTAATTTTTGAATTGATTTTGGGCTTGGGCTTGGGCTTAGGCCCATCCGGCCATTCCCTTGGCTGGTCGACAGCCACCTCTTGGGCCCAATGGGCCGACTAGCTTGGCCCACCAAGCTTGAGGCTAATGGGCTCAAGGCCCATTCCGAAAATTAGCCCTTTTTCTCCTTTTTTTTTTTGAAATTTCTTCTATAATATTTTTAAATTCCAATTTCCATCTTGGCCAAAGTCTTGGAATATTTTTAATTATTGAAATTCAAATCATATGGCCAAGCATTTATAAATTAAATTTAAATTTCCACAATCACAAGCACAATTCATCAAATTAAAAGATAAATTGGCTAAAGCATAGGCCATAAAATTCTATCACCTAATTAAAGACATTTGACACACCTTAAGGCTTGGCTTTGAATTTCCGGGATGCCACGGGTTAGACCGGTCGGACCGGTTAGACCGGTCGGACCGGTCGAACCGGTCGGCCCGGTCGAACCGCGTCGGTCGAACCGACGCACGTGCCTGCGCGTGCCTCGATGATGTCACACAGACGTCAGCGGCACGTGCCTTGCGCGTGCCATCGCCCGTGGGTCGGGTCGCCGGGTCGGGTCGCCGGCCGGTGACCGACCGGCCAACCGACGTCGCTGATGTCATCGATGACGTCACCCCAGCGGTTACTGACCATTGGGTGACGTCATGCTGACGTCAGCGTCGCGTCGGTCCGTGGACCGGCGCGCGCCGGTTCGCCGGCCGGCAGCGCGCACACGCCGGTCCGTCGACCGGCGTGTGTGCCGCACGCGCCCGGCGACCGAGCGTCTCCGGGCGCGTCGCGCCCACGCTCGCCCACGGTCGCGTGTGGGCGCGTGCGGCGTCGCCCGGTGGCGCTCGAGGTATCGCCAGAATCGTCTCGACGTCGCCTTTCTTCCTATGCCATTAGATTTTGATTTCGAGTTACGGAAACTCGAAAAAAAGGCCGTAAAGCGCTCGGGTGTCGGGATTGCTGCCCCGATCCGTACAGCCGAAACTCTTTTTGCGAAATTCAATGAAAAACACAATAAACAGATCGGGAAAACGTGAACTAGGGCTCTGATACCAATGTTGGGAATGACTAATCCCCAAAAACGCGGATTCGACACTGAATTGAACTCCTAAAACTATGTGGAAGCGAAGCCCGAGAAATCAACACGAATCACCGATCGTAAAGCACACCACGGAATCGAGCGTACCTTGTTAGCCACAGATTAAACACCGTCGTTGATGGAGGAAGAGAAACCGGTCGATTTGATCCGATGAAGCCTTGAAGGGAGGAAAAGCGCGCTGTATGCCTACTGTTCTTCGGGAGAGAAAACGCGCGTGAGAGAGAATACGTAAATTCTGATTTCAACCAACATTACTTTCTCTCTCTCTCTCTTCCCTTTTATACCCACTCCTTTCCACGGGCCCTATTCCCGTGGGCCGGGCTTCATGGGCCCAACTTAGCCGGACGGGCCTTAAGCCCAATTAATAAATAAATCCTTCAACCACCTTCACCACCATAGGTGTATCATCCGCAATTCCCAGTGCTGGGAAGGAAGCTTTGGAGTAAGAGAAATCTAGGCTCCACCTACAGTTGACGAGTACTCTATCAATCTTTCTAGCCTTGTGAGAAGATCCCGAGGAAGTTGTCCAGCTGCATCTAAAACCTACATACCTTAGGTCATCCAGTTCGACCGCACTAAGCATTGTCCTAATTCATCAAAGTACGGGATTCAAGCATCGGAGCCACCTACTCTATTTTACGGGTCTTTTATGGCATTAAAGTCCCCCATAACTAGCTAAGCAGAGTTATGCAAATTAGTGCTGGTAAGGATAAGAATATCGTTGATTAGGAAAGAATATTGCTGATTATGAAAGAATATCGCTAATTAGGAAAGAATATCGCTGATTTGGAATTTTGAAAAGATATCGCATTAAAGGGTGTTTTGAATTTTGCTTAAAATCTAATAAAGACTAAACAAGTGATTGGGAAGGCAAAAAGATGGAGACGAACGGAAGGTGAACTAATGCCGGGGTCTATGGATTCTCCATCTGCAATGAGGCTCCCTTCTGATTCTGAAGGCGAATTTGCCGACAAGGTAACGTTTTAGTTTTTGAGGTTGGAACTAATCGTAGGAAGAGCCCTGCCCTATCTCTCTTTCTCTGTGCTTGGTCAGCCAATGTTGCATACATACGTCTTAGATTACCAACGAGGATTTTCAATTGAATATATTGGCTGGTAGAGCAAAGGCCGAATCTGCCGACGAGGTAAAGTTTCGTTTTTGAGGTTGGAACTAGTCGCAAGAAGACCTCCGCGCACTCTCTCTCTCATATTACCATAGAGGATTTTCAATTGCATTTATTGGCCAATATAGCAAAAGTTGTGCTTTTTCTTGGCTGGGTTAATGGGTCTTCGATTTTCCTTATCTCGTTGTTTCTGACATGAAGCTGAGTTTTTTTTCCTTATGTTTGACTGTTGAATTTTCCTGCTTTCTAGTTTCCATCTATCTTATTTCCAGATTTTTCTTACCTGATTCTGAAGCCGAATCGGCCGATGAGGTAAAGTTTCATCTTTGAGGTTGGAACTAGTCGCAAGAAGACCCCGCCCTCACTCTCTCTCAGATTACCGTAGAGGATTTTCGGTTGCATATATTGGCCAATAGAGCAAAAGTTGTGCTTTTTCTTGGTTGGGTTAATGGGTCTTCAATATTACATTATCTCATTGTTTCTGACAGGAAGCTGAGTTTTTTCTTATATTTGATTGTTGAATTGTCCATCTTCCTATTTTCCATCTGTCTTATTTCCAGATTTTTCTTACCTTGTTTGTTTCTCTTTTGGTGAAGCTCAACCCAAAGGATCGGATCAGCAGTTTGCCTGAAGATGTTATAGGCTTTATATTATCTCTTTTGACATCTAGAGAAGCACAAGCGACTTGTCTTCTTTCCAGAAGATGGAGGCATTTGTCTACTTGTCAGGTCACCAACCTTGACTTCGATTGGTCTGACTTGTTGGCCGAGATGAAAGCTAACCCCGAGATAGCTGAAAAGGAGAGGGCTAGATATGTGCAATGGGTGGATAATGTCTTGCATCATCAAAGTGGAGGGTACCATTTACGTAGATTCGCATTGCGCTTTGACTTGAATATCTCATATAAGCCTCATATTGATCGATGGATTAGGTTTGCATTGGCAAAACGAGTTAAAGTTCTCCAACTAGATTTCGAGCCTGCGGTTTTTGACGATTTGACTGATGAATGTGGCCCTAGTCGATTGCCATACAGGTTAGGGCATGAGACACTTATGGATGATGATGTAGGGTGTTCACAACGGACTTCAGGTCTAAGTAATGTTGGCTTGAGCCCTTCTATACCGTGGCATGTTGGATTTAGTTATCTTGAAGAGCTCTGCTTGAATCAAGTAACTGTGGATGGAGAACTCGTTGAACAACTGCTTGCCAATTGTCCAAAACTAGAGCGATTGGTTTTGGAGGGGGCTTATACTTTGACAAGGTTTAGAGTTTCTGGCCGATCACTAAAGCTAAAGTACTTGCACATATTATGGTGTGATGATCTTGAAGACGTTGAGATTTATGACACTGATCTTGTGTCCTTCACTTTCGTGGGAATGAGTATGCCGGTATATTTGGACAAGCTTCCCCAGCTGTCTGAGGTGTCTATTAGAGGAAACTCGTTGTTGCAATTGCCTTTTATGTTGCCTACTTTTTCGAGCCTTCCTTGTGTGCAAATTCTCAAACTTGAATTCTTTCAGCTACTCAGTGTAAGAGCACTGACTGATTTTTTTAAGGTTTCATAAGTTATTTCCTTACTATAATCTGTGCTGCCTTTGATTCTCTCTCTATAATATGCAGGAAAATTTACAAATTCGTCAACTACCTAAATTGACAAGTGTCAAGCAATTGATATTGAGAGTTCCAGTATCTAAAGAAGAAAGTCTACTTCCCTTGACTCTTGTGATAGAGGCATGCCCCTGCCTGCGGAGTTTTGTGTTAGAGGTGGGTTTTCAGGCCCCATTCAAGTCCTCATCTATTTAGGTATTTAACAGATGCATTAGGGTTGAATATGATATACCAAGCCACTGTTGAATTCGGACATCATGTGATTAGTATCTACTTGATGTGACAATCCACATAGACATACTTTGTTTTGCGAGTTCTTTTTTCCATTGGCATTCTCCAATGCGACGCGATTTTGTGTCAATAATATGCGGCATTCTTATTTTGCCACAATTGATATTCCCAGAGGACATGCTATGCAGGCAGAGAAAATTGAAAAGAGTTGATGGACCTCCCCATCGATACCTAAAGGAGGTTGAATTTCATAATTATTATGGTCGAACTTGTGATTTTGAGCTAGTGATTTACCTTGTTGATAATGCTATTGCTCTTGACAAGTTAGTGGTGACTCCTTGTGAGGAAGAATTGGTCACGGTTGGCGAGCCGAAAATGTTGAAAAAGTTGAAGGAACCTAGAGAACGGGCTTGGCAACAACTCAAGGGAAAGTTACCTTCAAAGATTGATCTAGTGATTAATTAATGGAACCCGAGCCTTGTTCATGTGGCATCCATAGAGTCAGTAAGGATGGCTATTATTCTGCGAGCTACTCCTCTTCCCCTCTTCAAAGTTTTTTTTTTTTCCTTTTACTGCGGATATAAGTTTATTTATTAATAATTTGTTGTTCCGGATTTTATTTTGGATTTATAAATTATGTAGTGACATAAAGCCATGAATAATGGATGTTCCTGCATTTCTCGAGTCATTTTAATCTGTCAAGGACTCCGAAAACAACTGTGACTTTGTGTTTGCTGGGTATTTGTTAGTCATTAAAGTGATAGTAGGAGGGTATAAATATGTAAGTTTATCATGTGCCTATCGATATGCATTATCATCTGTCTATCAATCTACTAAGTTTAGAATCTCAATTTATAAGGAAATAGAATATTATTTCTCTTGATTTGATTTTCTGCATGTGCATATCATGGATTAATATGTTACCTAAGATAATTATCTAATAAAATCTATTTAGACTCTACTCTCTCTTCGCATATATTTCTTATCTATCTTTTTAGATTTTTTATTTGCCTCTCCATTATATGTTTCTATAAGAGTGAGTGTTAGGGTATTTAAATTTTAAATCACGATTTCACGTATCAAACAAGTTAAGTTGTTTAAATTTTTAGAACAGTCGGCAATCTTGCAAAATTTTGCACATATTATTTCAACTTGAATCGCTGCGCTTCAGTTGCTATATACATCTTGATTTGGTCCAATAAAAATTATGATTCGAAACCCCATAGGAGGCGGATTAGATACAAAAATAAGATTGCCCTTATCCAATCTGGGGTATTCCTACTTAAATTCACGTGGGAGATTCATCACCATCTCTCTTCCATGACCTCGCCAGGTCGCGTGTTCCCTCCTCTCACCACGTGGCCCAACCCTTCCTCCCCTCCCACTCCGGCACACTACTTAACTCCCAGGCGCTTTTCACAGACCATAACCACCACCCTACTAGCTCCGACGACTTCAAGCTCGTCGTCGGACTGCGCAGGCGGCTTGGGTGGCAACGAGTGGCGAGCAGAGTCACAGGTTGCAGGCGGCGCAATGACGGGCTCAGCTCACGGGCAGTGTAGATCGCAGCAGCTCATCGTCATCGCGAGGGGAGCAATGTGGCTAAGACGATCGCCAGAACTTACAAGATGCTGCAGATCGAATCGGAAAAAGACTGGAGCTCGCAAGGGACTCTAGGGACCCGCAAGAAAAGGCCTTTTGTTGGCCCTTTAGTGGCCTTATAACAAGATTGCACTGTATCAAGACTATGACTAACTAGCATAAATAATTAGATATCTACTCATTTTTATGATGGAAATAAGTGAAGAAAACTTTCCAAATTAATTACAGATGCATAATAGACAAAAATGACAAGAAAAAACCAGTGCATAGTTAAGTACCAAATTCTATCGAATATGAATTGAAAAGTTGCTAAAGCAAAGATACTCACCTTTCTATCCGCCCTTAAATAAGCCTTACAGCAAGACCTTCTGTCATTCCTTCAATAGGCCCAACAACAAACTCTTCAATAGACCCAACAACATGCAGAGTGTGAAAGGCTCAAAATTAGATCCCATCAAAGGCTCTTACTTTTAAAATCAACATCAATGGAGCGTTTATGGAAGGAGCAATGTTAGGGGCTATCTCGGGAGTTCTTCAAGACACATTGGGAACCCTTTTTGACGGTTTCGCAAAGATGATCCCAGCTTCATCGGCAATCCAAAAGGAGTACCTGGCCTTGATCGAAGCTCTGAAATTTTTCAACTAAAGAGGGAGAGAGAAAGATTGAGATTAAATCTAATTGTCTAGAGATGGTGGATGCTATTATGCAAGATAAGCATGTGGGATGGGAGATGTTGTCTTTAACGGAAGATGCTAGAATTTTGTTGGCCCATTGCAATTGGTCCACAAATTTAGTAGTTGATTGGGTTGCTAAATCCCTTTGGAGGAATACTCTAGCCTCTTCTTGGGTAATGTCATGCCTCGATTCTCGAACGTGTACCCATCCCTCACCTAGTCGATTAATAGCGACGTCCTAGAATGCATCACTGACCTATTTATTTAATATACGCATGTGGAAGCATAATATAATCCCCAGATAATAAAACATTGGGATAGAAAAGTATGCCACAATTTTCACAACATGAAAACACATAACCACACTTTTATACACGGCAAACTATAATATCTTACAATACTATTCATAAGTCTGATCTACTATACATTTGATAAAAACCCAAAGTTTGCAAAACAGGATGGGATCTCAGTCCTCATCCGGATCATACTTAGGATCCTCTTTGTGGTCATTTTCTTCTCCAAAATCTTCCTCCTCATCAGGTTTCACATCAGGGTTTTCCTCTTCAGATTCCTCCTCCTCAAGCTCCTCATCAGGGTCCTGAAATGGTTATTCAATAACCACTGAGACCACATCTCAGCAAGTTCTACCCCCTAAGACTTGATTAGTAAACCAATACGCTAACCGGGCTGTCTATGCACGCATGGGTCAGAGGACTTACCTTAGCCTTAGATTCCACCTGCATATTAGCACAGTTCAATAGGCACCCAAACAGTCACATCACAAATCGATATCTCGATCAATCGACTTAGTCAATTTCATGTCAGTCGGACCATTCATCGGTCATTTCAATTCAATTAAGCAATTCGCGACATCAGATCAAAGCAATGACGAATCGACCTAGTCGATTACATGTCAGTTAGGTCATCTCACTCCACACAGTATAACCTCCAATAGTATACTCAGTCGCAAAGCTACAGTAATGCTCTCGGGCGTCGTTTTCGCCAAAGTGACGTATGTAATGGATAACACTCGTGCGTTCTTTAAGGCGCCGTTTTCACCAGTAATATCTTTAATCACCAAACCACATATGTCCATAATGATACATGTAGTAGACAGCACTCGTGCGTTCTTTAAGGCGTCGTTTTCACCGGTGATTTCCTCAATTCAATCAATCAATTTGTGACATCGATCAAAGCAATGATCAATCTACCTAGTCAATTACATGCCGGTCGGATCATTTCTAGGTCATCTCACTCCACACTATATAACCTCCAATAGTATACTCAGTCGCAGAGCTATAGTAATGCTCTCGGGCGTCGTTTTTGCCAAAGTGACGTATTTAATGGATAGCACTCATGCGTTCTTTAAGGCGCCGTTTTTACCAGTAATATCTTTAATCATCGAACCACGTATGTCCATAATGATGCATGTAGTAGACAGCACTCGTGCATTCTTTAAAGGCGCCGTTTTCACCAGTGATTTCCTTATCACCGAACCACGTATGTCTATACTAATGTAGGTAATAGACAACATTCGTAATTTCTTTAAGGCGCCGTTTTCACCGGTGATTTCCTTATCATCGAACCACGTATGTCTATACCTCGTACTTGATCGGTCTCAGCCAAGAGTATTCCCGGTTCAATCTCACGATTCTCTCCACTTTACAACTCATCAAGGCATTATTAATGCTAAATAACCATACTTGGCCATTTACCAATCAATCATGCAATTTCACTCAATTTCCATCAATTTAAGAATAATTCCTCAAATTTCGCAATCAATTCAATTCAAAGTGCAACGTAGAGCTCAAATAAATAAACGAACTGCACCACGACGATCAACATAAAATTTCAATCGTCGGGTATCCCTGCCTAATTTTAGAAAAATAAATGATTAATTAATTAATTTTGAAAATTAATAAATAATTACTAAAAATCCAATTAAGGTCGTAATGCCTAATTGAAACCCGATAAGGGTCGGGAAAAATCCCGAGATGCATTCAATAATTACTAACACATCTCTACTTGCTAATTATCCTAATCAAATGCCTAACATGCATCACATTTAATTAATAATCACTAATCTACTCTAATCTAACCCCCTAATTGCACTTAATTAAATCTAATCAACCCTTAAGCATAATTAGAAAACTAAGAAAGCATTAGTGAGCAAAACTCACTTGTTAAAAGCAAAGATTGGAACACCACGACGATGACGTGACAACGGCCGAAATCCAAATTTTCGGCGGCGTCGGCGGACACTCGAGCCAGGCCCAACAAGTCTTGCAAGCACACAGAAATTTGCTAGGCTTGGGCTGAACTTACGGTTGGGCTTGGCTTCGCGGGCTTGGGCTCGGAATTCTTGGGCCAATTTGCAGGCCTTGCTGGCTTCTTGGGCTGATTTCAAGTGAGCTGGAAATGGGCCTATTAAACTGGGCTGCTGCACCCAATAAAATTCGCTGGGCTTGAAAGAAATCGTGGCTTGCTCGGTTGAAAATCACGGGGCCCTTGGGCCCGTGAAATTGAAGAATTGAAGGTTGCTGGGCTTCTCGCGAACGGTTGGCAGAAGCTTGAGTCAACAATTCTGCTGAGGAAATCACCGAGTGGACTGGGACGGGCAGCTTCGCGGCTTCGGTGGGGAGCAGACGCGTGAAGTCTTCGAACGAGCGACTGAATGAAACTTCGGTGGCAGCTGGAGATGGAGACGCGAGACTGAGGAGCTGCTTCGATCAACAATCCAACTGAGGAAACAGCAAGGTTGACCGAAGAACGTGGCAGCTGCTAGAGCGGTTTCGATGGGTTTTCTTTCGTGGGTGGACGCTGACAAGGACGTGGCAACGGTGGAGGAATCGATAGAGGTGTTGGCGTTGATTTTCGGTGGAACTGCAGCACTTCACGAGGCAAAGAAGTGGAGAAGAGGGGCATTCGCTGGCAGCTTCGGTGGATTCGAGCGGAGCAAGGTCAGAGGCAGAAGCAGTCAACTGCTTCGGTGGAAACGTGCGGAGAATCGGTGGGGGGCAGAGATCAGTGGAGCAGCAGCGTGAGGGGCAGAGAGAGAGACGCTGGCGGAGATGTGGGCGTGTGCGAGCTGGCGGATGAAGGAGAATTCGGAGGGAAGCAGCTGGTAATCTATCATTTTCATTTTAGGATTGACAGGACTGGTTGGCTTAAGACCAGAATGCAGAAGCTACTAAGCTCTAATAGCTGCCCTGGCGCTTGCTCCCTAGGCAGCGAAGTTTCAGGTCCGCTTGAAGATACGCTAAACAAGCCCTAAGCAGCGAACGTGTCAAAGCCCTTAGACATCAACCCTACTCGTTTTTCATGGGGAACCCTCGAACAAGAGTGGAAAAGGTGCTGAACAGATTCAGGTTTATCTTGAACATGGAATCCGCCCGTTTGAGTCGTCGCAAGCCACAAAGCTCGATCTTTTCTTCCTTTCGTCCTAGAGACCGTGCCATTCTGTAAGTCTATGTCATGGTTTTCATCTTCGCTGGGAAAGGTCTTTTTAGGTCTTCTTCTTCCTCACCAATTTGGTATCATCGTCTTTTCTGTGTTTTCCTCTTTCTCCTCGGTCTGATCTAGTTCTAGTTAATTTGTCGTATTTCCGGTCTCGGTGCCGTCGATCTAATTTGGTTCCTGGTATCATCGGTCTTCTCATAAATTTCTTTCTCATAGCCCTGTGGGTCTTGTGTCATCGGTCTGCACGAAGAAGGAAGGATAATCAATAAGAAAGTCAAGGATAGTAGGTAAACCGGCCGAAACCCCTGCTTTTGCCAGCATGACAGCACGAACTGGCAGCAAGGAGTCAACTGAATGACCAAAGCATCGGTTGCTTCCACTTGTGACCTTCTTTGACCTCCTTGACACCTTAATATCAAGGAACTCCCCCCTCTCTTCTTCTCTTCATGTATGTGGGCTGCCTGCCCTGTCCCGAATAGACGAAGAGGAACAAGCTGAAGAAAGGCGCGCGAGAGAGAGTTGAGTATCCACTCACCCCACCTCTTCCACAATTAGGTGAAGACCAGGAGGGCTGGAAAGCCCAACGGGAAACCTTTCACTGCGCCACACGATTCTTTCGCGAAGCGCTCTCTCGCACGTTTCCACTCCCGCCCTCGCAAGCAAAGAAGTTTCAAGATACCAGGCCACCAAGTGAAAGTGAACAGCCCCGAGCAAATCTTCTAGAGAGCGTACCCTTTTTTCTACTCTTTCTTTATTCTAATAATAACTAATAATCTAAATATAAAAAAAGAAGAAGATTTTTTTTGTTGGACCCCCTGGACCTCCGACCAATGAGGTGATGACACATGCATGCGTGCATATAAACTTCTAAAGAGTGGGTTTCAAACCTGGGTGGCACTATGTAACTCAATCCATTATAGGGCTATTGGTAGATTCTTTTTCTTTTAGAATAGAATCAGAGGTTCTTATTGGCTAGCTTCATTGCAACAAATGAAAAGGATACCAATGTTAATCAAGAAGCTCCTCTTGATCGATTAGTTGGCAATAAACACGGCTTCTCTTTTGACTTAAAGTCGGCCACAGATAGGTGGCCTTTAGTCTTTCTGTTTGAAGTGATGCAGTATTTATTCGATAGGTCATTTGCTTGTGCTGTTGTTAATTCAACATTAGCATGCAACATATTTGAGGTACACTTTGTTAGGAATCCGAATTCAAGGGTCTCGTTTGTTGCCGGACAACCTCTCGGTTATCATGCCTCTTGGCCTTTTTATTTGCTTCTTTAATGCAAAGGTACAGGGCCTTCATATTTGTTGGCTCCCAAAATTTGCTACCTCCAATAAACTACATCATGAATTGGTACAAAGCAAAGTATCAGTTTTATATATATACTAATCATGTAGGTAATCATTTGGGTTTTGCGGCTTTATCTAAATGGCACAAAATAGCATGGGCATAACGAATTCCATTTAGTTACCAGACTTAACATGAACACTTTCATCTATTTAGGTTGACAATATACTTATCATACTTTTCAATAATCTCATATCCATTATTTCCATTCCAAATTGGATAGGAGAACCTACTAGCAGCTTCTATGCTCACATAGAACCTACTTAAGCCCAATTTGTGTAAATGTGCCTTGCGCACATTCTATGCTGACATATGGCATCAACTCGGAAAATACAAGAACAAGTCCCTATAAAAACTCAAACCAACTAATACAAATCAGAAAAAATATGCAAGTTATTAAAATTAAAATGGAATTAATTCACAATAGTATTACTTTATGCCGGTCGCTCATAAATGCTATTCTTCCTCATCGGTTATCTCAAGGTTGGTCATTAAATTTTTTAGGAACCAAGACCAAGTATCCTTGTTCTCTATCTTCACCACTATCCAAGTTATCAAAAACATTTGATTGTCGGCATCTCTCCTCACAACAACCAACAATTCTCTTTTGCATAAACCCTTTAGAAAGCATACATCAAATCCTATAACTTTTCTACAACTAGCCAAAAAGCCTCATTTGCATGCATCAAAACATATATAAAATCTATTCAAATCTACGCCCATCATCAGGCATTGGCCTCTTTACGACCTCTACATATACCTATTAGATGGGTTTTGAAGCATGCATTGGCAAGCATAACCCCTTACCTGCGAATACTCTTTCTTATACCAACTTATCAATATTTTTTATCATTCTTAGCTTAGCTCTCTTGCAGTAATTCCTTGATACATTAACCTTTAATTGCTCCTTCGCTAACAACTGGAATCAAGAACTCTTGATTTCGAGCATTACTTTGATAGTATTGAAAAAGTGCTTCCACAACCACGCACTTAATATCCTTTTATTGTCAAATACAATTAAACAAGTATGTTCCTCTTAGAATGACCTAATATGAAATGACCCATTCCTATTCAGCACGCCATATAGCTTCCATGGACAATTGAGTTGTGAGCACTTAGCTTTCACAAATTACTTCGTACATCTAATGTATTCAATACTCATCTGTTTAGCAATAGAGCTATTGACGATAGTTTCTTTTAATTGTTTGGCATCATCAAATTTCATACCCACAGACAAAACATGTTTATCAACAGTCGTAACAAGGCTACTTACTTTTCCTTCTATGCACATGTTCTTCTTCATCATTACCAAGCTCATTCTCTAAACCAACAGTTTTATCATTGCAACTTTCTTCATCTTCATTTCCATTAGCTTCAGTTGGAGCTCCATCCTTATTTATTGACTCACACCTTTATTCTAAAGCTACAAAAAAAAATTTGACAAATTTCATTTGCTTTTATCTTGACTATGCGAGTTCATCATCATCTTTGTTACTTGGAAAATTTACCATTGTCAAATATTCATCTTTCGATTCATTAGATAGAGTAACTTCTCATTCTAATCTAATTAAGTTTTCATCGCCCACATCTTCACCTGAGATTTCAGGACATCTTCCTGTTTGCTCATCTCTATCAATATGATTTGTCTTCCTTTTCTCCCTCACTTGCCTCTCACATTGCCCTCCATTTAACCTACACTTATCTCCAACCTGATTACTCACTTGAGTAAGATCTTTTACTTCTCCTCTTTCGGTGGTCTTGCCATCCTCATGATTTCTATCATTCTCACCATCCTCATCATCACTATAATATTCAACATAGACCTTAGCTTCGTCGCTATAAAAATAATAGTAAATAATATCCTTAATACTATTATCGTCATTAGAAATTCTCAAACCATCATTCAATTCCTTCTCAAGAACACATTAATGCAGTTTTTGGACTTTCCATTATAAAAAAATACACAAAATCCCTCGCAAAATCAATATATGATGACTTTCCAATATTGACAGAGATAGTACATTTATTTCCACTTACTTATTCTTAATCTTCTGCACCAATAATAAACTCTCTACCATAGCAAACAATAACACTTATGTAATTCTCATCCGTGTCGATGCTGCACCCAAGGAGGAAAAAAAAGTCATTAATTTTTGGGACCATAAAGCAAAATCATCAACTTTATCTGCAAGTTCTTGTCGTCTTGTCAAAAGAAACAAAGGAAACCGATTTATTCAATTCAGTCCCCTTATAGAAACAAATGAAGCTGAATTGAATATACAAAGTGAGGTCCCATCACTCATTTTTCAATTCAATCCCATTCGGTTCCCATAGAAGCACTCCAACTAATTAAATAAAGAGAAGTCTCGCTACTGCCTCGTAAGTATCAAAAAACTATGTTTCCCTTTAAGTTAGCTCTCATTTTCTCCTCTGCGCCCTATTTTTTTATTCGGTCCCCACAAAAGAAAGCAATCCAACTAATTAAACAAAAGTGAGGTCCCCACCACTTTCCCTCCAAGCCGAACCTTCATATTGCCGTCCATGTCCTAATTTGTCGATCAGATCCTAAATTTTCCACCCAATTGACACATGGAGAAAACATAACAAACTTGAGTGAGAGTTAGGGACATAGCTAGCAAACTATGATAAATGACGGTGCAACTACGATGGTAGCTAAGCAACGGCAGCCGAGCAACGGTGGGCAAGCGAGTGAGCTACGTTTGGTGTCCAACAAGGATCATACTTCATATGCGGACGAATAGCCCTAATTTTAGCCCCCCTTCAGCGATGTCGTTTTGGCCATATGAGCTATGAGGCGCTATTTTTGTAAGGCAATCCACGTGTGATGGCAAAACGACGTTATTTCTTAAGAAGAACGTAAAACGACTTCATTTTGCAAATCCCCTTTTTCCATCTCTCTGGCATCGTATAATGTCAAGAAGTGTCGAGAGACTCGCTTTAATAATGCGTGTCCTCAATCAATTTAAGGCGCAATCGATTTACATACCAATGAAGTCTTCTCTTTGGTCATCTTTGACCGAATAGCACGCCCCCGATGCCGCTATTTCCTATTACCTCGGTGAGCCCCTCCTGACGTCGCTGCTTTCCCCCGAACGCCGCCACTTCTACTCGTCCAAGCCGGCGCCTGCATTACTGCTGCCACCGCTCGTCTGAACCCATCCCAAAGTCACGACCAGCTCGAGCGCCACCCGAGTCGCTGTTGTTCGTGATCCACCGCCCGAGCCGACGACGATCGAGCTTACCGCTCTAATCATCGTTGCGACCCACACCGAGTCTCGTCCGTGACGAGTTGCTGTTTGCCGATCCGAGTCGGACTCCCGCCGCGAGTCTTGCCTAATCGTGACCTGCTGCCCCAGTGCGGTCCCTGCATCGAGCTGATTTGTGCTGTTGTCCCAACGCCACGCCATCCCTGTTGAGCCGCTGGCCCACAATTGCTGATTTGCGTTGACAACGAAGCTAGCTGTTGTCGACACCCTTGTTGAACGACTAGTCGAGTTGCACTTGGCCCACCCCTGTCGCCATGAGTAACAGCGTGATTCTTCGGCCATTCTTTATAATACTTTCTTGTGCAGGAAAGGAGATTGAGCTTTTGTTTTTGTTTTTTTTTTTCAAAAAAATAAAGACACGTACTATTCCTTTTAAAGACATGTACTGTTCCTTGGAGACCATTAGTTGCAAGCTCCAGCTCCGTGGACTCGGTCACACCATAAACCGTCTCATTGTCGGCCGCTGTTGACATCTAAATCTTGACGACCCAGTCATATGAAAATTAGGGATTAATTTTTAAGCCCTAAAAAAAGAAAAAAAAAAAAAAAAAAAATAATAATAATTACATAGCATATAATTTTAGGCGCGCCATTATTTTCTGATAAGGAATGACAATTTGATATGTTCAATAAATTTTTCATATATTCAAGCGATATACACGTCGGGAGATATATTTAGCAGAAAAATTGAAGATTTCAAGAGAATATTCCAAGTGGGATATATATTTGGTGTTAATCTTTGGGTATAATAAAAGAAACACTAGATCTTGCAATCCTTCATGGGCTCTTGTTTCGTTACACATAAAAGGGGTTGACCTGCATGGATGAAGCGGAAGAATGGGTGAAAAGAGAAGCAAGTGTGAGAAACAGAGGAAAAAAAAAAAAAAAAAAAACCTCCCTCTCTCGTCCATTCATAGGCCCTGTTTGGTTCGGCCTTTCAAATGGGCTTTTGGACTCTAAAGTCCCTTGGCCAAATGCAAATGCATTTGGTTCAATTTTTTGGGCAACTTTGGCAAGATGCAATTGCATCTCCAAGTGACTTTAAGAGCCCTTAGCCCAAAACAGGTCTAGAGGTACTTTGGGAAGTTGCATCTTCGAATTCAAATCCCCGGTACTATTCATCTTCTCCAAAACCACCGCACGGAAGCCGGTCAGAGGCCGACAACCGCCGGCCAAGGGGTCGCACGCGCCGGCGACCGTCGCTAGACCTCATGTGATGCCTGGGTCACGCGACCTAGGTGGCCGTCGCCTAGGGTTGCTCGACCCGGCGATTGTCCGAGGGCCAAATCTGGCCATCCAGCCACCAGATCCAGCGATCCGACCTCCAGGTCCGGCAGTCCAACAGCCAAATCCGGCAGTCCGGTGGCCAACCTTTAAAAAAAAAAATATACAAATGTTTTTTTTGTTTTTTTAATTTAATAAAAGTCCTTTACAAATGCAAATTTTACCAAACGGTATTTTGGTCAAAGTTGTTTCTCAATGCAAATTTTACCAAAGGATATTTGTATTTCGGAAAACCCCATTCACCCAAAAGTATTTAGCAAGATCAAGCTGTTAGGTAATAGGATTAGGCTATTGGGTAACAAAATCAGGCTGTGGTTCCTGATTACCCAAATCTCTCATGAAAGATTCTAACAGGTTTGACAACATCATTGATACTGAATCAGACTCGGTATCCCTCTTGTCCTCATCATCCTTCTCAATATATACCATTGATTCATTTCCTATTGTACCAGTAACTTCATCAATTTTCATGGCTAATCCACCGGACCAGGATATGGAATCAAACCCCTCTAAACCAGAGGTTGTTCAACCAAACAATTCTTCTCAACATGTGTCTACGGCATCAAAACAGTTTTTTACTATTGATGATATTCCCTATCTTAAATGGCCGAAAAAACTTGAGGAATTCCATACTTGGTTAAATACCCAAGCCATTACCAACTGTTGGAGAAATCTTTCGGAATATTTTGAAGCCGACAAAACGTTTCCATCAGTCTATTCTCGAAGATTTGCGAGACTCTACTATTTAAAGTCTGAAGACCTCCGGACTGCCAGACTCAAGACTCAAAGTCTATTCTCATTAACAGTTTCTAATCCGTTGAAGAAAGGCTATCCAGAACTGAGTGCTTCATTAAGGATTTGGCCTTATCGACTGTAGAAGATCTCTTGGCTGGATATGACGTAACGGATTCCTTTATTCGAATCAAGATTGATTAAGGATCCGATGATTGGCAAAGTATACTTGGAAGGTTCTACTTATGGAAACCAAGATCCTGATTGTATGGGCGAGCAAGATTGATGGGCTATCGACATGTTCCTTTAATAGCTCGAATGATCTTCCTAATTGATTCTGTCCAACGGGAAGATTGGAGGAATTCCTTTGGTAAGTGCCAACGGGTATGATGGCATAAAGAAGTATAAAAGGAAGACGTTTCAATTGTTCAAGAGCGTGCACGATAGAAGAATTCCAAAGTCTGAAGCTCCTTGATTCTTAGTCAATTCATTTACTGAGCAAAATCTTGTACGCAAAAGAGAGTCTATATTTTGAGATACCTTGAGGAAGTGTGGTAGAGTATCTACACTGTGGAATCAAGGGAAAGCATTGCTGTAACATCTCTTTTGTTCATAGTGAAATCCAGCCGGTGGGCTGTCAGTGCAGAAGAGTGGACGTAGGCTTGGAATAAACCGAACCACTATAAACCTTGTGTTCAATTTTCTCTTCCCTACTCTCTACTTTACTTTGATCATAATTCATTTTGTTAACTAAAGGAGAACTTCCTTTCTATTGTCTGCCTAGTATTGCTTACGTATCTCGAGAAATTATTTTTACACATATTCACCTCCCTCTAGGTGCTTATACTAGCTATATCAATTGGTATCATAGCCTGTGTACTCACTTTGTTTGAAGTGTTTTAATTCAGTGTTAAAGATCCATGGCTAGTATGCTAGCTCCAGGGCTGGTGGAAGGGCAAAGCAATACCAAACCACCTTACTTTGATGGAAAGGATTACAACATCTGGAAAAACAATATGAAAGCGTTCCTAAGATCAAAGGATCCTCTAGAATGGGATGTTGTAGAAAAATGAATCACTCCTAAAGCTACATCTGTCTCAGAGAGAGGAAAAGAAGTTGTTGAGTCCAGTGAAATGACTCAGGAAGAGATAATCAAGAGACAAGCTCTTGATGCAAAAGCAATTTATTCTTTATATTGTGCTTTGTCACGTACTGAATATAACAGAATATCTTCTTGTGTTACAGCAAAAGAAGTCTGGGATAGATTACATATTACCTATGAAGGAACCGATCGAGTGAAAGAGACCAGAATCAACATTCTCCTCGGTCAATACGAAGCCTTCAAAATGAAATCAGGAGAATCTATGACTGACATGTTTAGTCATTTTACAGAAATCGTGAATGGTCTTCAAAATCAAGGTCAACCAATTTCTGATCCCATGAAGGTAAACAAGCTACTGCGTGGACTCTCCAAGGATTGGAATCATATAAAGACCTCAATAAGAGAGACATAAAGGATCATGCCATTATCTGTCGATGAGTTGATTGGAACTCTTCAGTCTTATGAAGTGGAACGAATCAATGAAGACAAAGATCCTAAAGGTAAGAAATCCATTGCATTAAAATCCAATGATGATTCTGATATTACAGATTCTGAAGACGAAATGGATGATGAGGAGCTTGCTCTCATGATAAGAATATTCAGAAAGCTGAACAGAAAAGGAAGAAGATTCAATCCAAAGAAACAGAGTTTTCAAAAGCAACAGACTAAGTCTGTTGAGGATGATGAATCAAACAAAGATGTAGTCTACTTTGAATGTAAGAAAAAGGGACACATCAGACCCAATTGTCCTCTTCTGAGGAAGAAGAAAGGAAAAGCTGAAAAGTATCGAAAGGCTCTTAAAGCAGAAACCTGGAGTGATACATAGTGTGAAGAAAGTAATGATGATTATGCCAATATATGTCTGATGGCACAATCGAATTCAGATTCAAACTCTGAAACAGATTTAGATTCAGACAGTGAATTTGAGGTAAGTAACTTTAAAATCCCTGTTAAAGTTTCTAAATACATTGATGAGTTGTGTTTTAGTCTTAAGACTTCTCTTAAAAGGATTTCCAAACTTAAAAAGAAAAACTCTGCACTAAAACAACAGGAAAATATTTTGAA
This sequence comes from Eucalyptus decipiens, assembly GCA_014182575.1. Taxonomy (NCBI): domain Eukaryota; kingdom Viridiplantae; phylum Streptophyta; class Magnoliopsida; order Myrtales; family Myrtaceae; genus Eucalyptus; species Eucalyptus decipiens. The sequence continues at coordinate 58,863,913 of CM024614.1, read as the reverse complement.
AGAAAAGTTGAAATGTTTAGACATGAATGTTTCTACTCTTAAAGAAAGCGAAGATAATCTCTTGAAAGAAAATGCATTTTTAAAAAATGACTTATCAAATATTTCAAAAAGATTTTCAATAGGATCTCGAGAAACTTGAGAAAATTCTTCAAAGCACAAAGACCTTATTTCAATAAATCTGATTTAGGTATGACAGCAGAAACCATTCCTTTAATTGATTTTCCTAAAGTGAATGAAAGAATCAAGGAAAGAATTAAGCAAAGACCCACAAGAGATGCTTACAAAAATCATTTCAAAAAGGTTTTTGTAAAACTAGTAGGACGAAATGCTCTCAGATGTTCAAAGTGCAATAGTGCATATCATTTTGAAAAAGAATGTCCTATGGTTTGGAAACCTGTTAAGAAAGTATGGGCAAAAACCGCATATCATACTAACACTAATGGACCCAAGAAAATATGGGTACCAAAGAAAGCTTGAGTCTCTTTTTTTAAATGCAGGTCACTATCAAGAAAAAGGTAAAATGGTATTTGGATAGTGGATCCTCAAGACATATGACAGAAGATTCAAATTGTTTCATAAAGCTCGTTCAAGTAAATGGTGGAAAAGTCTCATTTGGAGGAAACAACAAAGGAAGAATTGTGGGATTTGGAACTATAAAGATTGGAAATCTCACAATAAGCAATGTTTCCCTAGTGGAAGGACTCAACTACAATCTGCTCAGTATCAGTCAGTTGTGTGATACTGGTTTCAAAATCAACTTTCAAGAGGAAATATGTTCAGGAACCAGTAAAGATTATACTCAGTCATTCATGGGCCGAAGACATGGAAATATTTACTTCTTGGATGTGAAACCAAATGAATCGCAATGTCTAATCTCAATTCAAGACGAAGCGAGCTTATGGCACGAAAGCTTGGGCACATCAATATGAAGCAGATAGCCAAAATTTCAGCAAAGAAGCTTGTTCGTGGTCTACCCAATTTATCATACCAAAAGTCTGATCTATGTACACCATGCGTATTGGGAAAGCAAGTAAGAAATTCCTTTAAACCAATAAATCAAGTTTCCACTAATCGTGTACTGCAGCTTCTGCATATGGATCTCTTCGGACCAACCAGAACTTAGAGCATTGGAGGTAAGAAATATTGCCTAGTAATTGTGGATGACTACTCACGATTTACTTGGGTATATTTCCTGGCAAGTAAGTCTGAAACCTTCTCTTACTTTGAAAAGTTTGCTAAAAAGGTTCAAAATGAAAAAGGGTATGTTATCTCAAGTATAAGAACAGACCATGGAGGTGAATTTGAAAATCAACATTTTACAAAATTCTGTGATGAATCTGGTTTTCAGCATGTGTTCTCCTCTCCATATACTCTAGAGCAAAATGGAGTTGTGGAAAGAAAGAATACATCGCTTCAAGAAATGGCTAGAACTCTTTTAATTGAAAGTAACATCTCTTCACGATTTTGGGCTGAAGTAGTTTCAATTGCATGTTATATTATCAATAGAGTTTTTCTAAGGCCTATTATGGAGAAAACCCCCTATGAGTTATTCAAAGGAAAGAAACCTATTGTTTCATACTTTCATGTGTTTGGATGTAAATGCTTTATTTTGAAAAATGCAAATGATCGAGTTGGTAAGTTTGAAGAAAAATCAGACGAAGGCATCTTCCTTGGATATTCTACCTCAAGCAAAGCCTACAGAGTCTATAGCAAGAAGAGTCAATCTGTGGAGGAATCAATGAATGTCAAATTCTAGGATTCTATGCAAAATGAATCTATTCGAGACTTATCTTGAAGAATCGAACTGCTCCAAACTCTACAAAGTCTAAATCTCAAGAAGCGGCTCGGACTACGAAAGACCAACACCAAGTGGTTATTGAAGATTCAAATGAAGGAAGTGATCATCAACCTGACAAATCAACCAGTAACTGGAAGCATAAGTCCAGTCATCCCAAAGATCTCATTATTGGCGACATTAATGAAGGAATTCGCACAAGATCCAAAAGGCGCGAAGAGTCTAGTGTCTTTGTGGCTCTTATTTCTAAAATAGAACCCAAAAGCATAGAATAAACTTTATCGATGAAAGCTGGATTGAAGCTATGCAAGAAGAACTCGAGACAATTCAGCATTAATGATGTTTGGGAGTTGACTCCTAAACCAAAAGGTAAATCTATTATTGGAGCTAAATGGGTTTTCAGGAACAAGATGAATGAGAAAGGAAAAGTCGTAAGAAACAAAGCAAGACTCGTGGCCAAGGGATATACGCAAGAAGAAGGGATAGACTATAACGAGACTTACGCACTAGTAGCAAGGTTAGAAGCAATTCGATTATTACTTGCTTTTGCTTGTTATAAGAATTTCAGGTTATTCCAAATGGACGTCAAAAGTGCTTTCCTAAATGGATTTATCCATGAGGAAGTCTATGTGGAACAACCACTTGGAATTGAAGACCCAAGGAAGCCAGACTCAGTATTCAAACTGAAAAAGACCTTGTATGGTTTGAAGCAAGCACCCCGAGCTTGGTACGACAGGCTGAGTAAGTTTTTAATTCAAAACGGCTTTGTCAAAGGTAAAGTAGACACTACTCTGTTTATCAAAAGAGAAAACAAAAGTTTTCTACTTGTTCAAATATATGTTGATGATATTATTTTTGGATCCTCTAATGAAAGTTTGTACAAGAAATTCTCTAAGTCTATGCAGGATGAATTTGAAATGAGCATGATGGGTGAACTAACCTTCTTTCTTGGACTTCAAGTGAAACAATTGAAGGAAGGGACTTTTATTCATCAGGAAAAATATGCTAATGATCTTGTCAACAAGTTTGGACTGGAAAATTGCAAAAAGACTGATATACCAATGTCAAGTTCCTTGAAGATAGACAAAGATAAAGAAGGAAAGAAAGTTGACCAAAAGCTATACAGGAGTATCATCGGTTCACTTCTTTATTTTACTGCCTCTAGACCTGACATTTTGTTTAGTGTTTGCATTTGTGCTAGATTTTAAGCAGACCCTAAAGAATCTCATCTAAGTGCTGCAAAGCGTATTATCAAATACATTGCTTCAACTTCAAGTCTCGGTCTTTGGTATCCTAAAAAGGGAGACTTTACTCTTCTTGGATACTCAGATGCAGATCTAGCCGGTTGTAGAGTTGATAGAAAGAGCACCTCGGGTACCTGTCAGTTACTTGGAAGTAGGACAGTGTCTTAGTTTTCAAGGAAGCAAAATACAGTAACTCTTTCTACAGCAGAGGCAGAGTATGTAGCTCTCGAAAGTTGTTGTTCACAAATTCTGTGGATAAAACAACAGCTAAGAGACTTTGGAATTGAAGATTCAAGAACGGAGATTAACTGTGACAACACAAGTGCAATCAATCTTACCAAAAATCAAATTCTTCACTCAAGAGCAAAGCATATAGAGATTCGACATCACTTCATTAGAGATCATGTTCAAAATGGAGAAATTTTGATTCAATTTGTTGACTCAAAGAACCAATTGGCGGATATATTTACAAAACCTTTGGAGAAAAATCAATTTGAAATTATCCGTTCCAGACTCAACATCTTGAAGCTTGAAGAAGTTAAAGTCTAGAGACTCTCGAGACTCGAGACAATCATGGTTCTTGACTGTAAGTTATTTTATTTTCTCTTATATTAAATCTCGGAAAGGTACGATCATCTATCTATAATTGATTTCCGCTATCTTCAATTTCCGTGAAAAGTGCAATTTTTTTCCTTTTCAAAAAGAGTTAATTTTTCTTTAAAATGGCAGTTATCTATTTTTGAAAAAGGCAGTTATTTTTAAAAGAGGCATCTTTTCACTTTCCTTTACGACGTTTAGTATTCCCCCCTTTTCGACTGAGCTATATACAGTCGGTTCCTCTTCGCTTAACTCCAAAACCCTAAAAAGCATCGATCTTCCATTCTTGTCTTCCTCCCTTGTTTAATATTCGAAAAAGTTGTCATCTTTCTTGAGAAAGTCAAGCAATGAATCTTTCAAAGACTGAGAAAGATGTCGTCTTCAAAAAAGTCTTCGAGGATCGCAAGCAGGGGACCACGGCGAATGAGTGAGGGGCCTACTCACTTTGATCTCACCGAGAAAGAGGAGTCACCAAGTCAGCAGCAGAGTCCACAACATTCTCAGCGGCGTCATTCTCCACCAACTAGTCCATAGGGTGTTGATCATCAACAAGAGGAAGAAATTGTTGAAGACACAGATCCTGTAAGAATTCAAATGCCATCTTTTATTTATAAGCTTTACAGTGCTTTAAAGAGGACTAGTACTCCATTGAACTACATCGATGAGTTTCTTAAGGACAATGGATATGGAAATGAGTACATCTTTTTACGAAAAATGGAGCATTTGGGAATTGCTTCTAAGGGGTTGGCAGAAGAAACCCTTGCAAATATCCCAAGTGATTCGCGTGTTGGAGGACTGAATCCGATCGATGGGAATGATGATGACAAATTGTATAGCCAATTTCAAACAAGAATGGGTGTTGCGGAAAAAATTTGAGGAAAAATGACAGAGTTGTTTAGATCGAAAGAACAGAAGGATCTATACTCCAAATTGTTGAAGCGTTGGGTGATAAACCCTAGGAGTGTGGATTTTGATTTCCTTGATGCTGTGAATGTCAATTTGAAGGAAAAGTTCAGTTTTCTTCAACTTGAACAGTTCTGTTCTGACACCACAGAAGCCTATGCTCAATTAACTGCATATTTCTATTCAAATCTTAGTTTCTTGGATGCGAATAGAATCTCTTTTAGTGTCCGAGATCAGGACTTTGTAGTTGATGTGGATATGATGGCGGATGTGATTGGGGTTGAGAGAGGGAGATATCAATCTATCAGTGTCTCTATAACTCGTGCCACATTGGAACTTGTTAAAGATATAAGAACGAGAGGGAAGGATTTCCTACTCAAGGATGCATGCGTTCAACATTCTGCTTCACAAGATTGTGATCAATTGCCTCAGACCGAAATCAACTTCCAAAATTGATGTTTCAAACTCAGAGGCAAAGCTGATGTACGCCATCAATGCTGGGAAAAAGTTTTCTCTTCCTCACACTATTATGTTCCACATGTGTAGAGCAGTGGTGAAGGACAATGGTCAACTTCCTTATCCAGGTCTTGTGTCAAAGATATTCAAACATTTAAATATTCAGCCTCCACAAATTCTCTGTGTTCGACCGTGTGACAAAATGGTGGTAGGACTGAAAATGGTGTCCAAAATGCGTCTGAAAGAACTCGACAAGACGTTGGAGAAATTCAAGGAGACAACCCCTGCCAAGCCTCATCAAGCCTCTTTTGCAGCGAAAAGAAAAGGAAAGGAGCCCATGGTTGCTCCATCCAAAAAGAGAAGAGCTCTCATCATTGAGGATGAAGATGATGGGGATGACCTCACCATTTCTACTATGGCATTGAAGAAGCTGAGTCGTTCTGTTCCAGAATCAATGGAACGACAGGAGAAAGAAGCAAAGGAGAGAGAAGGATAGGAGAAAGAAGAAGAAGAGAGAGAAGCAGAGGAGGAAAGGTTTGAAGAAGAAGATGAAGAAGAAAGAGGAAATCAAGAGGAATGAGAGCATGAGGAACACTCTTCTCCACCTGAAGCCTTGGAAACAGGGGGAGTGTTAGGGAAATCCCTTATGATGTTTTGAAGATGACAAAATAAATCAAAGGCTACTAACATGTTTGATGGTTGAGTAATAGACCATGCAGATGATAGAACATGTAAAGGATATTATCAAAGTGCAAAGACGACCAGAAGACTGAACGTAACTCATGTCCAAAGTATATTCTGAAGATTTCCAGACTTCTGTGTCAAAGTCTGAAGACTGCCAGACTTAAGACTCAAAGTCTAAAGACTGCCAGACTTTAGTGTCAAAGTCTGTTCTACATCAGAAGTCTGTCAACTCTGACTAATTCCAGACTGAACGTGAATGCTGAACCAGAAGACAGATTCTATGCTGAAACTAAACCAGAAGACAGACTCTATGTTGAAACTGAATTGGGTACAGACCTTAAAGCTAAATCTGTTCAGAAGCAGATATGTTCAGACCCAGATTGTAAAGTCTACAGACTCATATTGTAAAGTCTACATACTCAAACTTTACATCCAGATTACGATGAATCGTAACTCAAGCCCAATCATATAACGACTAGTGATCTGGTTTGGATTCCACATCAAGATTGATTTGATTGATTCAATCTAATTAATTGACGATTGGATCTTGAAGACAAGAGCTTTCTATACGAAGAAGCTTTACTTATGGAAACCAAGATTTCGTTTGTATGGCCGATCGGAATCAATTTGGGATTTTACCTTTGTCACTCAACGGCTATCAAATCTTCTAGATACAAAGCTGTCCAATGGGTATATTGGAAGACGATTCTCCAGGATACTGTCCAACGGCTAGTTTGGAAGTGGAGGAGTATTTAAGGAGATCATGGACCGATGAGCAAGTAAGAGACGGAGCGTAGAATTTATAATTCCAAAGTCGAGCGATCTTCGATTATACACTTGTCTTTGGAGAGCTTAAACGTTTGTAATCGTGAGAGAAATACCAAAAGAGTGACTTAGTGAGATAGTGTGATCTACTATTAAATGTCTGCACTCGAAGTTGTAATCTCTTGTTGATTGCATAATGGAATCCAGCCAAGAAGGCTGTTAGCGTGGGAGAGTGGACGTAGGCTTGGATTAAGCCGAACCACTATAATTTATGTGTTCTTATTCTCTTCCCTTACTCCTTTATTTTGTTCATACTAGCTATCTCAACTGGTATCAGAGCCAAGTGCTCGGTTTATAGAAGTGTTTTTACTTTTGAGCTAAAGATTCTTTATGGCTAATATGTTGGCACCAGGACTTATGGAAGGGCAAAGCAACACAACCACCATATTTTGATGGAAAGGAATACGACGTATGGAAGAACAAAATGAAAGCATTCCTAAGATCCAGAGATCTCTTACAATGGGATGTTGTGGAAAGAGGAATCAATCCCATTGCTGCGTCCACATCAAATAAGAATGGCAAAGACAAAGAAACCAAACCCCCCGCTCCTATGTCTCGGATGGAGATGTCCAAAAGAGAAGCGCTTGATGCAAAAGCCATTTATTCTTTATATTGCACTTTATCTCTTGCTGAATATAACAGAATCTCTTCATGTGAAACAGCAAAAGAAGTTTGGGATTAACTTCATATTACATATGAAGGGACCGATCGTGTAAAAGAGACAAAAGTAAACTTCTTGCTTGGCCAATATGAATCCTTCAAGATGAAGCAAGGAGAATCGATTGGAGATATGTTTAGCCGTTTTACAGAAATTGTAAATGGTTTAGCATATCAAGGTCAGCAAATTTCTACCCCGATGAAGGTCAACAAACTCTTGCGAGGTCTCTCAAAATATTGGAATCATGTCAAGACCTCAATCCGGGAGACTCGAGAGGATTATGCCACTCTCCGTTGATGAATTGATTGGCACTCTTCAATCCTATGAAGTGGAACAACTTAATGACGAAGATCCCGAAGGTAAGAAGTCCATTGCTTTAATATCTAATGCTGTTTTTGATGAAACAGACCGAGAAAATGACATGGACGATGAAGAACTTGCCTTTATGGTCGAGAAATTTAAAAAGCTGAGTAGAAAAGGAAGGAAATTCGATGGAAGAAGTCAATACAAGCATAATGGCCATAAAAGAATCATGAAAGAAGATGATAATCAAGAAAATATATGCTTGATGGCACATTCAAAATCTGGGTCTGATTCAGACACAGACTCATAATCAAAGTCTTATTCAGACACAGACTCAGAATCAAAGTCTGACTCGGACACAGACTCAGAATCCGATGAGGAAATCAACGTAAGCAATTCAAAAATTCCTCTCAAAGTTTCAAAGTATATAAATGAGCTTTGTTCAAATCTCAAATCTTCTCTTAAAAGGATTTTCGAACTAAAAAATGAGAATTCTCGACTTAAGCAACAAGATCTTTCTCAAGTCCGGAGACCTATTAAGGAAAATTGGATAAAAGCAACATATTCTGCTAACTCTCATGGACCCAAGAAAAATGGGTACCAAAGAAAAGATAAGTTATTTTTGCATGATATAAAGAAAAAGAAGAAAGAGGATTTGGTAAGGAATTTTTTATTCTCAATTTGATTTGGGCAATAATTCTCATTATGCTTGATATTCGATATATCCTTGGTTGATTGAGATTTTATAATGATCATATTTTGTTTTATGGAAGAAAGAATCGTATGATTTGTTTTTGTGATTTGTGAGTTAAGATTTGATTTAGTACGTGTGATTATTTGAGATAATTCAGATTATTTTGTCTAATTTTATACTCTCAGATATAATCATATTTTGCAAAGTGAAAATCTGTTTTACGTGATGATGCAAGATATTCTTAGATATTCAAAGATTTCATTCTCCCTGATTTTATCGTACTATGACTAAGTGAGAATTTATTTTTCAAAATATCATTGTGCATAATATTCTTTCTTTGAGTACTCTGTTATGATGAATTAAGAAAGAATATTATTTATCTGTGGAGATTTTATATTTTGCTCTAACGTCAAGGAAGGATCCAAATTAATGGATACCAAAAAGGGAAATGAGTTGATTGCAGGAAATTCTTTAAGGGAAGGATGATTGTGAATCTACACAAATTTTGGTGCAATCAGAAAATATCTCCTGCGACAATTGGGGGAGAAATCAAATTCAAAAGAAAAGGAAAAGAATCGTGATCACCTCAAAAAGGCAACAAATTGAGGGAGAGCTTTGATCAATTATGGAAAAATCATTTTTGGATTGATCATGATCTTATTATGGATGGAAGGAAAGGTAAATGTATCAGAATTTGTTCAAAGGAAATCCGGTTAGTGCATCTTTTATTACCTTTTGTCATGAATAAATCTTTTATTGATATTATTTTATTATGACAAAAAGGGTACGTGAATTTCATGATGCATCTGTGATTTTCATTGGATATTTCCTGATATATATGATCGAAGTGAGCTATATTGCATATCTTTAATATTCGACTTGTTTTATAAAAAGGCTGATTTTTGGAGACTGTGATTCATGCAAGATATTGATTATCATTCTCTACGTCAATCTATTGTTATTGCTTTTTGATTATGACAAAAAGGGGGAGAAGATATGAATATGCATATGTGCTGATTGGTTTGATATTATTGCATAATATTGAGCTGCGATTATTTTTCTATATATTGTTATGCTCAATTTATTTGCTATCTTATGATATCCTTTGATTTAAATTAATATTTTTAAAAGCGTGTTTACAAATCTGCATATTCAGAGATTGTTTTGTCATCATCAAAAATGGGGAGATTGTTAGGGAAATCCCTTATGATGTTTTGAAGATGACAAAATAAAATCAAAGGCTACTAACATGTTTGATGGTTGAGTAATAGACCATGCAGATGATAGAACATGTAAAGGATATTGTCAAAGTGCGAAGACGACCAGAAGACTAAACGTAACTCATGTCCAAAGTATATTCTGAAGATTTCCAGACTTCTGTGTCAAAGTCTGAAGACTGCCAGACTCAAGACTCAAAGTCTAAAGAGGCGCCGAGACTTTAGTGTCAAAGTCTGTTCTACATCAGAAGTCTGTCAACTCGACTAATTCCCATCGAACGTGAATGCTGAACCAGAAGACAGATTCTATGCTGAAACTAAACCAGAAGACAGACTCTATGCTGAAGCTGAACTGGGTACAGACCTTAAAGCTAAATCTGTTCAGAAGCAGATATGTTCAGACCCAGATTGTAAAGTCTACAGACTCATATTGTAAAGTCTACATACTCAGACTTTACATCCAGATTACGATGAATTGTAACTCAAGCCCAATCATATAACGGCTAGTGATCTGGTTTGGATTCCACATCAAGATTGATTTGATTGATTCAATCTAATTGATTGACGATTGGATCTTGAAGACAAGAACTTTCTATACGAAGAAGCTTTACTTATGGAAACCAAGATTTCGTTTGTATGGGCGATCGGAATCAATTTGGGATTTTACCTTTGTCACTCAACGGCTACCAAATCTTCTAGATACAAAGCTGTCCAATGGGTATATTGGAAGACGATTCTCCGGGATACCTTGTCCAACGGCTAGTTTGGAAGTGGGGGAGTACTTAAGGAGATCATGGACCGATGAGCAAGTAAGAGACGGAGCGTAGAATTTATAATTCCAAAGTCGAGCGATCTTCGATTATACACTTGTCTTTGGAGAGCTTAAACGTTTGTAATCGTGAGAGAAATACCAAAAGAGTGACTTAGTGAGATAGTGTGATCTACTACTAAGTGTCTGCATTCGAAGTTGTAATCTCTTGTTGATTGCATAGTGGAATCCAGCCAAGAAGGCTGTTAGCGTGGGAGAGTGGACGTAGGCTTGGATTAAGCCGAACCACTATAATTTCTGTGTTCTTATTCTCTTCCCTTACTCCTTTATTTTGTTCATACTAGCTATCTCAGGGAGATGGTGAGAAAAGAGGAATGTCCTCATATCATGTTACCAGTGAAGGAGTCAGCCGCTCTCCAGCAGATCCAGAGGACATTCATGCCTCTCAATTTCCTAAGAAGGGACATGATGCTTCATCGCAAATCTGCGTGACTATGCTGATATACCATCGTCTGCCTTTACTCCATCAGATCAAGCCGAAGCCAGTACGCAGACTGATAATTCAACAAATTTTCGCAGAATCCTTGATGTTCTCTTGGAAATGCGGGGTCAGATATATGCTTTGGAGTGCGAAGTTCAGAACTTGAAGAATGCAGGACAAGCTTCTTCCGTTTCCTTGTCTGATCAGATCCAAGTCCTTGCTCTTCAGAATCAAGCAAATGCTAAGAGTGAAGAGGTGGCTCAACGGAATGAAGATTTGAAAAAGCTAGAAGGCATCGTACAGTCAATGGGAGATTTCTAGCTTGTTCGCGTTCCAAAGCAATCTTGACTCCATTCTATACCCATCTCAACCTTTTTATGATGACAAAAAGGGAGAGAGATGCGAGATTTGAAATCTTTGAACTTTAAACTTAAACTTGTTGAACTTTTAGTTTGTTTTGATGTTTGACTTGACTTGGGTCCGGATGTCGGCGAACTTTGATTTGGATTTGACTCTTTGCTTATATTAAGTACTATTGATATCTTATGAATGGCTTTACTCTCATGCAAGACTAACCTATTTTTCTGTGGTTGCAGATTCTAGTGTTATCATTAAGCCATTAATCTTTATGAGATATCCATATTTGCTTGAGTAATATTTTGCAGGTCAAAGTTATTCAAATCTGCAGGAAAGTTTTGTCACCATCAAAAAGGGGGAGATTGTTGGAGAAATCTTTCTGGAATATTTTGAAGCTGACAAAACGTTTCCGTTAATCTAGTCTGAAGATTTGCAGACTCTACTATTTAAAGTCTGAAGACCTCCGGACCGCCAGACTCAAGACTCAAAGTCTATTCTTATTGACAGTTTCTAATCCGTTGAAAAAAGGCTATCTAGAAATGAGTGCTTCATTAAGGATTTGGCCTTATCGACTAGAGAAGATCTCTTGGCTGGATATGACGTAACGGATTCCTTTATTCGAATCAAGATTGATTAAGGATCCGATGATTGGCAAAGTATACTTGATACCTAAATTTTGTCCATGCATATGCAACATATTATATCTTATTTGGGACCTAGTGTCCTATGCAGAAAATGAGCAAAATAACATTACACATACTAAGACAGATAAGAAGATACCTGTAGTTACTTACCGGGAGAGAGTGAGATAGGGTGTGAACCCTGAGTTTGGCAAGTATCAAGGCGTCATCTTACCTGGTTACATGAGTAGGTTGCTTCTCCAGAACCTGAACCATTCTTTGGTCGCTTGTTAGAGCAATAAGTGGTTTGTCTAGGACCCGAACCTTTCTTCTCACCTTGACGGAGAATTGCTTTTCCAGGACCCGAACCTTTCTTCGGTCGCTTGTTAGAGCAATAAGTGGTTTGTCTAGGACCCAAACTTTTCTTCAGTCGCATGTTAGAGCAATAAGTTGTTTATCTAGGACCCAAACCTTTCTTCGGTCGCCTTTACAGGGAATTACTTTTCCAGGACCCAAACCTTCATTCGGTCGCCTGTTAGAGCAATAAGTGGTTATCTGACCTTTCTCGAGGAATGCACCGACCTTTCTTAGCGCATATATTTGTGGGTGCCTGATCTTTATTAAGGACACTAGTTGGTATTCGACCTTTCTCGAGAAATGCATCAACCTTTTTCAGGGCATCAATTGTTGGGAGATACTTGGACGTTTACAAGTATCGAAAGGGTACTTGGATGATTACAAGTACTGAACTCTAAATGATACCTGGACTTTCGCAAGTATCAAAGGGGTACCTGGTAGATGGAATATCGAGAACATATATGAGATATTCGTGAAGGTCTCTCACCTCCTAGTATGTGGGAATATCGAGGATGGATCTCGTATATTCGTAAAGATCTCTCACCTCCTGGTAGTTGGAATATCGAGAATGTACCTTAGATATTCATGAACGTCTCTCACCTCCTGATAATTGAGAATATCGAGGACGTGCCTCGCATATTCATGAATGTCTCCCACCTCCTGGTAATTGGGAATATCGAGGACGTGCCTCGTATATTCATGAAGGTCTCTCACCTCCGGTAATTGGGAATATCGAAGACGTACCTTGAATATTCATGAAGGTCTCTCACCTCCTAGTATTTGGGAATATCGAGGATGTACCTCGCATATTCATGAAGGTCTCTCACCTCCTGGTAATAGGAATATCGAGGACGTACCTTGGATATTTATGAAGGTCTCCCACCTCTTGGCAATTGGGAATATCGAGGGCGTACCTCGCAATATTCATGAAGGTCTCTCACCTCCTAGTAATTGGGAATATCGAGGACGTGCCCCACATATTCGTGAAGGTCTCTCACCTCCTGGTAAAGGGGATATCAAGGGCGTGCCTCGCATATTCATGAAGATCTCTCACCTCTTGGTAATGGGAATATCAAGGACGTACCTTGGATATTCATTAAGGTCTCTCACCTCTTGGTAATTGGGAATATCGAGGACGTGCCCCGCATATTTGTGAAGGTTTCTCACCTCCTGGTAATGGGAATATCGAGGACATACCTTGGATATTCATAAAGGTCTCTCACCTCCTGGTAAAGGGGAATATCGAGGACATGCCTTGCATATTCATGAAGGTCTCTCACCTCCTAGTAATGGGAATATCTAGGATGTGCCCCGCATATTCGTGAAGGTCTCTCACCTCCTGGTAAAAGGGAATATCGAGGACGTACCTGAGATATTCGTGAAGGTCTCCCACCTCTTGGTAATTGGGAATATCGAGAACATGCCTCATATATTCATGAATGTCTCTCACCTCCTGGTAATGGGATTATCGAAGACGTACCTGAGATATTCATGAAGGTCTCTCACCTCCGGTAATTGAGAATATCGAGGGCGTACCTCGCATATTCATGAATGTCTCTCACCTCCTAGTAATGGGAATATCGAGGACATACCTTGGATATTCATAAAGGTCTCTCACCTCCTGGTAATTGGGAATATCGAAGACGTACCTTGGATATTCATGAAGGTCTCTTACTTCTTGGTAAAAGGGAATCGAGGATGGGTCTCACATATTCGTGAAGGTCTCTCACCTCCTAGTAATGGGAATATCGAGGACATACCTTAGATATTCATGAAGGTCTCTCACCTCTTAGTAATTGGGAATATCGAGGGCGTGCCTCACATATTCATGAAGGTCTCTCACCTTTTGGTATTATAAACTTGAATGTGGTACGAGGCTTACCTAGATGGCCGCAAGCACTTAAAAAGGCTGGAACACCTGGGTAGCCACAAGTGTACAAAGTATTGGAATACTTGGATGAACATAAGTATTTAATGATATGACATGGGACCACTCAAGCAGGTCCGAGTGTAAGAAAGTAGACATGGGTAACCACAGGCGCACAATGTGGTGGAATACTTGAACAGCTACTAGTATTCAATGATACAATTTTGAGGACAACTCGGACAAGTCGAGTGTCACGGAAAGAGAATACCTAGACAATGAAAGCTACTCAAAGGTAGTGGGACACTTGGTCAGTTGTAGGCATCCTAGCTATGAAGACAACTCAAACAAGTCAAGAGTCAAGAAAATAGAGTATCCCAACGGTGGCCGATACTCAAAGACAAGGGGATACATAGACGGTCACAAGTATCAAAACTCGAAGACAGCTTGAACAAGTCGATTATCGATAAGATAGTACCTAGACAGTGGTAGGTACCTAAAGGCAAATAAGGATAGGGATATGCTTACCTAGTGATATCTCTAATCTCCGAGAGTATGTCTGCTATTTGTAGAGTATGAACACATGGTTATATATATTATAAGTTCATGAGTTCAAATGGGATTCATGCATGATAATTTTCTTAGTTTTGCATCATTTGAGTTCCACTAGGGAAAATTTTGAAAGACAGCTTTCATTTAGAATGTGGATGTCTTGAGCATGCCAAATGAGGGACTTTCAATCTGAAAGGACTTTCCATTCACTCTCATGAAAAACCTGACCATTGATGCAGGATTTATAAGGACCACATTATCTCACTATCATCACGTCGGTAGGGGTCCAAGTATTCTCGCAAGGGGTACGACTTTACCAATGTGAGAGGTCTTTGTGGGGACCGAAATATAGGCCTAGTTGACGACCTATCCAAGGGGACTATCAAGGTCACGGCTTTGTGAAAAAGATGCTGCACGATCATCTCCGGGTTTGCAAGTCAGGAATCCTGTGAAAAAAGAGAATAATCTTGCTCGTACTTCTTCGAGCGATGCTTATTATGTACATATGAAATCCTATGTTAATTGAAGTGTCTTAGTTTGAAAAGACTTTTACAATGGAAATGTAACGTAGACTTGGCTCACATATAAGAGGGTGAGAGTTGGTGACTGTCTCGGCATTTGTTACTAGCCTTTCTTCTCATTGTTGGATGAAGGTTCTATGGACCACAACAATAACTTTTTCTTGGCTATATTTTTTACTGGGGGGCATTGGCCTTACTTTTACCAGGCACATTGCTTTTTCATACCCCTATTTTTTATTCTAATTCTTCATTTATGGGCATTGACATTACTTTTACCAGGTACACTGTTTTTTTATGCCCCTGCTTTTTTCTTGTTGTTAGAGGAACTGGCCTAGGCTAGTTCAATCGAAGCATCGTTATTAGACTATTGAGTCCTCATCTTCAGCCGACGCTCTAGGCTATAGCAATGACTTCTGCTTTGTCTCAATGTGAGGGTAAAATTACAAACTCACTTAGGTTGTACAATGAATACAAGTGCGTAAAGAAAGAATTGCTCTTCGTCATTCTAGGGCACTTAAATTAACATGAGTGTTCATATGCAATAAAGACACCCGAAGATTGATGCAAGTGCGAGTAAGAAAATTTTTATCCCTTTTCTCACCTTGTGATGTTAATTTGCTTCCGACCTGCCCTAGTGTAGGGTGGTTCTTTGACAGGGGTAGGATAGAAATTTCACCAGTGTATGGGGCTCAAAGGGGTGAGCGATGGAATGCCTCTCACTATTTTGGTTATCATACCATTCGCGAGAGAACTCTTTACCCTGCAGTCATGGAATCTTCTAAACTCATCTCACAAGTGTATAGATGAGGGACTGTGTGTAGGATATGGCTTGCCTATCATCATTCTGACGCGCCTCATCCAGCATGCTCAATCATTCTTGTATTCTTCACTTAACTATCTATTCTAATAATCCTTAATGGAATCAGTGATTTAGACAAACAAAATCATCATGCAAAATTCACTTGAAAAAAGGCATGCAACATATGAAAGATTTTGTGCTCGCAAAGAAAATGGATGGTTTTAACTCAAATAGCCTTATTGGCAGCTTTAAGGGTCAACATAATAGTGTCGTTAAATTTTGAACATCAAAAGGGTTATTCACAAATGGATGTCGATGGATTGCTCCTATTAAGTAGGGAAATGGCACAAGAAGGATCAGCTGGGGTTGGGATCTGATCATTGATTTGATGGGCCTTTCTCTTTTTGCCCCTGCAGAAGAGAAGATGTGGAAATAGATCAATCGGTAGAGCTAAGATCGCACGTGATTTGAGGCTTGAAAGGTTTTTGTCATTTGCTTTAGCGATTTCTTAAGACGTCATTTCATTTAGGAGAGTTTGCTATGCCTCTCATTGATTTGTTATCATTGTTTTTTAGAGTCAGGTGATCCTACAAAAGATAGGAAAGAACATGTTAGTCACGAACTCTCTCAGGAGTTAAACAACTAGGAGCGATACAACATTACCCTTCCTTGGTTTGCAGATGATTGAGTGGACATGGAGTACGAGGAGGACACAAAGTCCTACGTCTCTCATTTCATCAGGTCAATTGTTCTCCTTAATTGGCTTATGGATGACCCATCCTTCTACATGAAGTCAGGTGAATTCGATACGGGTCATTCCCATGAACCTGCTTGGCCAATATTGATTAACCATTGGGTTTGGTTCTTGAATCTCAATGCTTCCTGTCAATAGGAGAAAATATGTCAAAAGCGAGTTTAGAGAGAAAGTATTGGAAACGATATCAAATTACTCTTTCCCAAAGTTTCTATTTGCTGACTCCTAGGGATCTTCGAATGTCGATGACAGCTTTTTGTCTTTAACACAATTCAATGTCTCTTTTGATTGGCCTTCCTCATTTGCAACTATGTATGCATGATTTATGTTTGTTGATTCATCTTCAACACCCTCCTTCTGTGGAATTTTTCTTCTACTTTTGATCGCATGAACATTAATAGAATTGAGCAAAGTCATGTACCTTAGGTTTCCATAGAATCTTATGCTTCTTGGCTCGTCAAAGCTGGAAGTCCCATGAACTCGTGGCGTCCCTTTTTGAAGCGGGATTTCTGTTTGCCCCCGCTTTCTTAGAAGGGTGTCTTTGAATTTAGCGAGGTCACAAGATGTGCCAGCTTCAAATGCCTCCCATCACACTAAGTCAAATGAAATGATATTCTGAGACACAAAGTGAGTGAGTCAGAAAAAAAATTTAATATCTTGTTTTGACAAAAACTTTTGGTATTGAAATATTTTGTTTTCAAAAAAGCATGTATTTGGGGGGGGAGGAAGCATGAGGGAACCCAACCCTCAGTATTCTCCTTGGATGGTATTTTCTTTTCATGGTTAGACAACATCACTGGGTTGGGTTGGTTTGGTGTCTCCTCATGCCCTCAAAATGTCTTCAACTTTATTTAGTAATAGGTGGATATACATTTTGGAAGAGTGATTTCAAAAGTTAGTTCCTCAAGTGGAACTAATGTTGAAAACAAAACAAGCCAGACTTAAGAAACATGTACAGGTTCCCACGTAGGGGAATATGCAATGAAATTAAAAAGGGTTCTACTTGAGCGGGCCTGCACCCATTTCTCCTTACGGTCCTTCATCGATAGCGCCCATGAAAAGGTCTTCAAACATGGTGATCATGTCATCTGGCCCTTCTTTCTTGGTTGCTAAGGGTAGTACTTCATTGCCTGAATAATACCCGGCCTCTATCAGCCCTTGATAAATGTCAGCGGTATGTGCTTCGACTTTTTGATATGACTAACTTTAGACTGAATATCGCATTTACTTTATCAGTGTGATCGAAGAGCGGATTGCTCTGGAATGAGAAGCTTTAGTGTCTAACAGGTTTTGGATTCGACTCTTGAGGGCGAAGTACTCATCAGTCGAGTACCCCACTTCTCCCATGTGATAGTCGCATATCTTTGATAGGTCGTAGTTGGAAAAGCTTTCAGCGTTGGGTCATTTTGGCTCAATCGAAAGGAGGTTCTTCTTCCGAAGGACTGCCAGTACTTGTGATGGAGATCCAAGGAGAGGGGTAAATTGTATCTTATTGCTGTAACGCTGGGACGGCTGATGGCTGGTGGTCTGTAGTTGTCCTGCACTTGTCTGAATTGTTGGAGGATGATTGTAGGTCGTATTGACATATGCTAGGGGTTCTTTATCTTTCTTCATGCTAAACTTGCCCGTGGGTGTAGGTTTAGTAAACCAACCATCCCTCAACCCTATCTCGATTTGCTCCCCTACTGGAATGAGTTGATTAAACGATTCGGCGATTGTGGTTACTATTCAATTGCGGTACTCGTAGGGGAGGGTTTTGATAAACATCTTTCTCAGCTCGAAATCGGTTGGTTCAGGACTAATTTAGGCTGCCAGATTCCTCCATCTAATAGTATATTCTTTGAACGATTTGTGCTTTTTCTTTTCGGTACGCTCAAGATCCTCACAAGAAGGGGTAATGTCCATTATGAACTTATATTGCTCGAGGAATGCCTCACTCACTTCGTTCCATGTTTTGAGAAGGTTCATGTTCTTCGTGATGTACCACCTCAGGGCCAAGCCTACTAGACTTGATTAGAACAGCTGGATCATTAATGGTGCATTATTAACATATTGGGTCATTCGAACCAAGTACATTTGCAAATGAGCCCTCGGGCAAGTTGTGCCATTGTACTTCTCAAATTCAGGCATTTTGAATTTTTCCGGCATTTTGACCTTCGAATAAATGGAAATGTCCATCAAAGTAGGATCTTTGAGGCCTTGTAGTTGTTTCAGCTTCTCCTCAAGCTTTTCGAGGCGTTTGTCATGCTCAGTTTTAGACAAACTGTCTAGCTTCGCTTTCTCAATCGCGGTTTAGTGTGGATCATCCTCCAATTCGAGCATGTTATCATTAGTATCTCCACCTTGATCACCCCTGGTAGATGATTATGGCAACACTACCTCGATTGAGGCAGGGGTGTAAGTTTTCCCTAGATGGAGTCTATCTGCTTTGAGAGTTGTTGAAGCACATTGAAGACTTGCTTCATTTCGCTTTCCATGATCGCAACACGGCTTGGTACATTCTCTTCGGCCATTCTTGCTCTTGCTTTTGAACAAGTCTAGATCGACGAACGTTGACGTTCCGTGATTACCTGGTCATGAATAAACAAGCATGCGTAAATACATGGCATAAGTAGGGAGTCGGTCCATGATGACGACCTAATCCTACCATTTTGTTTATTTATGAAAATTTTATACATGAAGAGGATTTCCTAAATAGGGATTGAAAAAGGGCATGTGACATGTTAACATGGGCTAAAAAGATATTCAATTTGAAAGGCGAAGAAAGCATGAATTGCAACAAAATTTTGAAAAAGATTTCTATCCCTTTTTTAGGCAAATGAAAAAAATTTTGCGGAAAAGAACTTTGTAACGTGCTTGAGAATAAAAACATCAACTAAAAGTAATTTCTTTTGCAAAAGTTTTTTTTTTTTTTTTAAATTTATGACAATTACTTCCAAATTTAAATGACCGTGATATTAAATCTTAGACTAATCATGGACCGCTCAATATATGCAGGAAGATAAGTAAATTACAAAGCACACGAAAAAAACTTACATCACGTGAGAAAATTGATGACAATCACATAGACATGCGCATGATATGTGCGGCTCGATTTCTTACTAAGAATGTTTGTTGAGATTAAAAGGCATCCGCTTGTCGTAGTCTCACGTTGGCAGCATACCCTCTTAACCTCGGCTAAAGAAATTCGGAGGAAAGAAAGACAACCTCTACATCACAGCAGTTTATAATTACAAAACAGTAAAGCATGCACAGCAGTTTATAATTACAAAACAACCTATTTTAACCAAAATTAAAATAAATCTCTAAGCTACTAACTTGCATAAAGAAAAAGACAAAAACAAGTCAGTAAAGTGCTTTAAACAAGATAAAATGGCTTAAGTCCTCAAGTGTCCCCAGCGGAGTCGCCAAGTTATCGCGACATCTTTTTTTCGGCACCCGATCGGGGTGGGCACCTTCGAAGGCTAATGGTTTAACTATGCCTGTTAGGCTTAGCCCAAACTCTCCCAAGTCCACAAATTCACGACTTAATGGTCCAAGTTTTTAACCTGCAAGTCAATTTTCAAAGGAGTCGCCACTAATCAATTTGGGTTGGGTCGATTAGAAACCCAAGCGAAATATCGGGAGAAATACTCACTCCTGCGCAACCAGAGAAATTAGGATTGGGGACTTGATTATACTAGTTAATCACTGATGCCCTTTCGATATCTAATATTGCTTAAACCTTAAGGCTTTTTGGATTTTTGAGGGGTTTTCTATGCATTTGTAAAGGAAAAACATTTTTTTTTTTTGTCTTTTTCTATTTTTTTGAAATAAAAAGTATTTTTTGGATTTTTGATCTTTTTTTCTGAAAATGTAAATCATTTTCGGCTTTTTTTTTGACATTTTTGGCTTTTTTTGGAAAAATATGAATTATTTTTTATTTTTTTTATTTTCTGGAAAATAAATTATTTTTTATTTTTTATTTTATTTGATATATTATTTTATATTATAATAATATTAAAAACGAACCAGGTCAGATCCCCGGGTTGGGTCCGACCCAACTCGCAAGCCCAAGACCTAGACGGGTCTACAACGCAGGCCCAACCCGGGATTTTTATTTTTTATTTTTTAAAAGGATTTAGCCCACACACCAAAATTGGGCCTATTAAAAAGGATGCTCAGCCCGAGTTCCAAATCCGGCCTGACAGCCCAACCCACTTAAGGAAACCCAAGGGTACCGGCTCACGCATCTGACCCGGTTGACTCGACTTCATAGCCGCAGCTCGCTTTGCGGTCCAGCGGCTGCAACGGACGACGGGAGGAAGAGGGTCCGAGCGGCGGTAACGATGATGGGCGGTTGCTGGGTCTTAGGGGAGCGACGGTGGTGGCTATGGAGACAAGCAGGGGCGACGACCAGGGTTTTAAGCGGAAACGGCGACGGCCAAGCGAGGCTAATACCTATCTGTGGAGAGGGTATGGTGCGGCGGCGTTGCTGGTCGGCGAGACGGCGTTGTTTGTGGTGGAGGCGACTGCCCAAATCGACAAACGCAACGGGGCAGCGACGAGGCAGTGACGGTCGCCAATTCCGTCTCTCTCTCCAGGTTTTGCTCATTGTTCGGCCCTGGCTTCACTGACGAGCCCCTCCAATCTTCCTCCGATCTTGGCTGTCCTTGGATCTCGGTCTGCTCGTCCTTGGCCCCTCTCTGAAGTCTCTCAGTGGGAGGTTCAAAGATTTGCAGCCCTCGATCCTTTGCTGTTTTTGTGTGTTCTTTGACGAAAGTGGTGCCCTACTATTTATAGGCAAGGGGGTCCGATCGACGGAGGCTAGGCCGGCAGTCTTTTGTGCATCGACCGACCTTCCTTCCCCGACCGAATCGACGTCAGCTCAGCCACCCATTTGTGTCTCTTGTTCCGCATTAAAGGCTTGTCTTCTCACTGTCGATCTACCCTTGTCGTAGCTTGTCTTCTAGCACGTCACCGACCTCTATGCGTGAGGCACAGAGGCAATGGAGGAAGAAGATGACAGAAGAAAGAAGAAAGGAAAGGGGGGGCCAGGCCAAGGAAAAGAAAGAGAATAGGCATGGGAGCCCGCACGGAAGAGAAAAATGGGCTACTTCTATTTTCTTTTTGTTTTTATTTATTTTTTTGCTGTTTTTATTATTTATTATTTAATATCCGAAAAAAAGGAAAATAATTTTAAAAAAAATTAAGACCTGATTAAAAACCTAATCAAAATTTAGGTGTCAACAGCGGCGTCTTTGCCCGCCTGTCGCCGCGCCTCCGCCCGCCACTGTTGCTTCTACTACCTAGCTCCGCCCGTCACCACGCTTCCGAACGCCGCCACCACTGCAAGCCCGACATCACCGACGCCCACTCATCGCTACGCCTCTACCCTTCCATCGCCGCACCTCCACTGCAACCCCAAGCATTACTGACACCGCACCTCCACGACACTGCCACTGCCATCGCCCAGCTCAAAGCCACAAGCACCACTGCTGTCGCACCTCCGTCCGACCTGCTGCTAATCCTCCTGCCACGACCTGACGCTGATGACCCATCGCCACTCCCAGGCCCACAACGAGCCGCACCGAGCACCCTCAACTGCGAGCCCCACTGTCTGGAGCTCGCTGACTCGACATCGGCCTGCTCGCTATCCCTTCGAGTCCACCAACTCTCCCTCCTAAGTTGCTGCACCTAAGCTGCCACCACAAAGCCGTGACGAGTTTGACCAATAGTTGCTATTGCGTTCCTATGACCCGCTATTCCCACTCGTGTTCGAACCAAATCGATTCCACAAGCTTTCTTGCGGGATCTTTGGTCACGAGCCCGCTGCCGGTGAGCTGACTCCAACGCAAGTCGTTGATCACGAATCCGTGGTGCCGATCCCATTTTGGAAATAAAATCCAATCAAGGTAATTTTCTTAAATCAAATTCCGTTTCGATATTATTGTCTAAATCGTAATATTTGGTGCCAATGTTGTTCCTTGGATATTTTAGGCATTATCTGATAGGATATTATTGCTTAAAAATCACTATAATTACTAATTTGATCTATAAGACGTCGGATCTTTTTTTTTTAATTATTAATTTGTTTGGCTCATTGATGATATTTTAACTTTTAAATCATTATAATTCTTAATTTGATCCATAAGATTTCAGAATTTTTTTTTTTTAAAAATTTTGAGGTTTCTATTTAGGATTAGAATAATTGTTAATTTAATATGTGAGACAATGGATTATTTTTCCAATTATTTTAATCATTTATTTGATGAATATCTTGAGTGATTTAGATATAATGCTTATTTGGAAATTACTTAAGAATCAAATTGTGCATTAGATAGGATAGTTTCCTAAATTAGGATTGCATGTTTTTAGATTAGATTGCATGTTAGAATATATAGGATTTCTCGATAACATTGCCTAGTTTGAATAGGATTGCATCTTTAGATAATTCTAGAATATATTAGAATAGATTATAGATAACGTTTTCTTTCATAGATAGGGTCCTAAATAATGCTTGCATGTTTAGATAATATTGCATCTTTAAAATAGTTTTTATAAGATAAGATAGGGTTTATGTCAAATTAATCCCTAAAATAGATTAGAAAATCATTCATTTTAGATAGTTTAATTTAGTTTTCTTTTATTATGAATTTTAATATAAAAATACAAAAATATTAGGTGCATGTCAAATAGTTTGCATGTTAGGTTCATTTAATTATAAATTGCTTGTCAGTAGAGTTAGGTCATTTAGTTAAAGTGCAGGTCATATAGTAAAGTTCTAATTTCAAGAAAAGAGAAAACCCAAAAAAAAAAAAAAAAAAAAAAAAATAGTTGCTTGCTTTGTGTGTTTAATTCTGTTGGTGCAATTTATTTGATTCATTGAGTGTTTAATAATGGTTGCGCATTCGTATAATCACCCAATTGCATGATAGTGATTTAGGTTAAAATCAATCCAATTACCTATAAAGACATTTTTGAAAATAAAAATAATGGTATTGAAAGGGCATTAGAGAAATCTAGTATAATCAAGTCCCCGTACCCAAAGTCTCTGGTTCGTATGAGTCAAATAATTCTCTTATTATTTTACTTAGGTGTTTGATCGACCTACCATAAACTGATTAGTGGCGACTCCTAGCTAATAATCTTTTGCATGCTAAATACTTGAACCTAAGTCGCAAATTAGTATGGGCTTGGGAGAGTCCGAGCTAAGTTGAGGCTTAGTAATCCATCAGCCAATCCTAGGTGGTTCACCCGAGGTTAGGTCGCAACAACCGCCGATCGTGAATCCTTTGTGCCAATCCCATTTTGGAAATAAAAAATCCAAACATGATAATTTTCTTGAACTAAATTCATCTTGATATTATTGTCTAAATTGAAATATTTGATATTAATAGTGATTTCATTGAGGCTTTAGGCATTATCCAATAGGATATTATTGGCAAAAAATCACTTTAGTTACCAATTTGATTCGTAAGATTTCATATCATTTTTTTAATTATGTTGATTTTGATGATATTTTGGTTTTAAAATCATTATAATTATTAATTTGATCTATGAGACTTTGGATCAATTTTTAATTAGTTTGATTTTTCTTATTTGTTGTCATGTTTAGAGTTAGAATAATTGTTAATTTAATTCATGAGACAACAAATTGTTTTTTCAATTATTTTAACCCTTTATTTGATGAATATCTTGAAACAATTGGATATAATGCTTATATTTGAAAATTGCTTGTTTTGGAAAATACCAAAAAAATTTTTTTAACTCACACTGGTACTCCTCTTTCCCCCTTTCCCCCTTTCCCCCATGATTCTCTCAAATTGAACCTTTTCCTTACAAATCACATTAATCGATTTGCCAAAATCGAGTTGTGAGGAGTCGAGGCTTCGAAGTAGCTTGGGAAGTGGAGAGCCCATCGATCGCCGAGATACTAGACTTGATCGCCGATGAAGTCACTGCTTTGGTACAAGTGCGTGTCCAAACGGTGCTATACCTTTATAGACAGCCGTCTCTTCATGGCGTGGACCCTCGGCCTCTTCCGCGAGGATTGCCTGAGCCTCTACTGTACCAATGAGGGTTCCCTAATGTTCGAGGGGGAGAGACAGTACCCTCGTCAGTGAAGATATGTCAAGTTGCTAGGGTCTTGCCATTACCTCTTTTGCATTGATAATGTGGCCAACCATGAGGTTGCTATATGGAAGCCGGTCGCTGGGGGTTGTATGCTTTTGTCACCTGCAGATGCTAAGGCACCCGATAGATCGGGTCTCTCTGTTTATGGATTTGGGTATGATGAATGGAATGATGAGTTCGTGTTGTTAAGGGTGGTTCAGACCTTGCGAAAGCCAATTGTATCTGAAGTTAGCATCTACAAATCAAAAGCTAACGTGTGGAGGTAGCTCCAAGGGATGCCATACTTTCTAGTTGAGCCGGGTAGAATGGGGGTTTACCTGCACGGCCGTCTGCACTGGCTAATGAGGCGCAAGTGGCTGCAAAATTCGGCAAAAGTGTTGGTAGCTTTTAATATTCGTACTAAGAGTTTTGTGGAGGTGGACCTACCTAATGTTATAGACAATAGGCTTCACATGGATTTGACTGTCCTGGGAGAGCATCTTTGCCTTACCATTTATGGTAAGCCTGGGGTTGTCGTTGTGTGGATTATGAGAGAATATGGATTGAACCGACCATGGGATTTGTTGTTCTCGCTACGTGATCGCTAGTGGAGTTTTCGACTTGTCCGGCCATTGGCTTACTCCTGGGATGGTCATCAAGTTTCGGTGGAAGTGGGCAATGAGACTAAGATTCTCTGTTGGTACAATTTGCATACCAATGAAGTCGAACAGTTCCAATTAAACGGCAGGCCAAGCTCCTTTGTAGCAACAACTTGTCTGCAGGATATATAGAACAACTGAGATGAGGGGTAAGTATTTCGTGAAAAGTAGCTAGTTTGGGGTTTCAGATTCTTTGTAGACAGATCTTTAATAACCTAGTTAGTGTAGTGAATTTTGCTTGAACTACTTCCTCCCTCTTGCATGTTCACGAAAATGTGAAGTGAAAGAAACTCTTTTCCATGGCTTTTGGGATGGAAGGAAACTGATGTGAACACGATAAATATACCACTGAAGAGATAGCTCTTTTTAGAGAAAGAAGAGGTAATCAATTGATGCGAGGGATGATGGGATCCTCTCTCTTTTTGTGGACAGGATAACTTTTGGGAAGTCGAGGAGAGTATTGAGGCAGAAACCTCCAACAGGGGATCCCGGTATCCAGCCATCTCATGGCCACTTTGGGCTTCCGACCCCCACATTCCAGGGCATCTCGCACTCAACTAGCATCACGAGGAACCTCCCTTCGGGCGAAACCTCCGAGGGGACTTCCGGTCTTTACCCTTCTAACCGGGGATCTCGCACCCTAATCCTGGCATCGCGAGTCACACTCCCTTCGGGCAGAAACCTCCGACAGGGACTTCCGGCCCCCCACATTCCGGGCATCCTGAAACTCCCAGGGAATCTCTGGAATTACGCCATTCGGCCACGGACATCAACCTCCGCCACATCCTCTTACTCACATACCACTTCCACATTTTATCATTCTTTTCATCTCATTATTTCATGGCATATGATTCACACACATGCGTCACCATTCATGATCATTCATGCATCAATGTCATGTAACGGTGTATCATAGTTCACGATCATGCATACATCAATGGCATATAACAATGCATCATAATTCACGATCATACATGCATCAATGTCATGTAACAATGCATCATAATTCAATAGAACTCATGGCCGATAAAATAATCCACTTTTATTTTATTATTATTTTATTATTATTTTATTATTTTAATATTATATTATTTATTTCCATAAATAAATATTATCTTTAATATTCATGATTTTCCAAAAATCATGAAAATCAAACAATCATTAAACAACTAATTAGAATCACAATTTCACACAATTTCGTGGCCAAATTCGCATTTCACATAGTTTCCCAAATTTCCACCAAATGCACTTAATATTCGGATATTGGCCAGATTGCACAGTTTTCGGATTAATTCAATTAAAATATTCATATGACCTCCGAAAATTCTCAAATTTTACAGGGTGATAGCCAACATATTTTCGTACCTTTTCATGAAGAACACTAAGCCAAATTCTTTATAGATTAATTTATACAACTCCATGAAGCTTCTGGAACCCCCACCGTTTCGTCCAGAACACATCACCGAAAAACTTAGATTTGACCCCCTAAATCTCTTTTCGTTTCTTCTGAAATTCGAGTATGTTATGCATAAATGTCTCCTCTACAAGTTTCATGAAGAGATCTAGGTTAAATAACCAAAGGATGATCCTCTTTCAAGTCCTTGAAGTCTCGGGTGTCTCGGTTCACTTCAACAGAACCATCCGTCTCAAAGATCTAGACGATTTACTAAGCTACACTCATTTGTTTCTCCTCAAATTTGAGTATGTTGTAGTTTAGGATGTTACCTACAACTTCCATGAAGACAACAAAGTGAGATTTCCATCATAAACCAACATGCAACCAAGAAATCATCAAGAGGTCAGTAGGAAATTCGCAGATCTAGAACCTCCGTATCACAAAGCATTTGACCCCTCATATCACCTTCGTTTTCCATGAAATTTGAGTATGTCATACCTCAAGATGTTAGCTTCAACTTTCATTAAGACACCGAAGTCAAAATCACACTCCAAACCCATATGCAAGCTCGAACAAGAAACTGTCTACCACAAACCGAACGGAAACAGCCACAATACATGAACATATGCAATCCTTGCTTGGTATTTCGCCTAAATCCCCCTAAAACTTAACATGCAAACACCAAAAACAACATGCAAGAGAAGTAAAGGACCCCCCACTTGCCTTAAAGAAGAACACACAGCAACACACGGCGGCGTAGGACGGTCGGACAAGGCGGCGACGGCGAGACACGGCGGCGGCAACTCTCGGCTCCACCTCCTCTCTCTCGGCCTCTCCTCCGCTCAAGCTCTCTCTCGCACACTCTCTCGGCCAAAATGAAGAAAACGGCCCTCTCTCTCTTCCCTCTCTCTTTTATATCCCCATCTTCTCATGATTAGCAATCATGAGATTGCCTACAATCCCACCAATGCATGCCATTCCTTTATGCCACTTGTCACACTAATTTTTGAATTGATTTTGGGCTTGGGCTTGGGCTTAGGCCCAACCGGCCATTCCCCTTGGCTGGTCGACAGCCACCTCTTGGGCCCAATGGGCCGACTAGCTTGGCCCACCAAGCTTGAGGCTAATGGGCTCAAGGCCCATTCCGAAAATTAGCCCTTTTTCTCCTTCTTTTTTTTTTTGAAATTTCTTCTATAATATTTTTAAATTCCAATTTCCATCTTGGCCAAAGTCTTGGAATATTTTTAATTATTGAAATTCAAATCATATGGCCAAGCATTTATAAATTAAATTTAAATTTCCACAATCACAAGCACAATTCATCAAATTAAAAGATAAATTGGCTAAAGCATGAGCCATAAAATTCTATCACCTAATTAAAGACATTTGACACACCTTAAGGCTTGGCTTTGAATTTAGGATGCCACAATTCTCCCCTCCTTAGAGAATTTCGTCCTCGAAATTCAAGCACTACTCGCGCCTTCTTGAAATAAATAAGGGTACTTTTCCCTCATCGATTCTCACTTTCCCATGTGGCTTCCTCCACATCATGATGTCGCCATAACACTTTGACTAATGGGATCTTCTTAGTCCTAAGGATCTGCTCCTTCCGATCCATTATCTGCACGGGCTCTTCAATGTACCTAACTTTCTCATCCATTTTGATGGCTTCATGATCGAGTATGTGACAGAATCCGCCGGTACTTCCTCAACATCGATACATGAAACACATCGTGCAGATTTTCTAATCGGGAGGTAATGCTATACGATAAGCCCTATCTCCTATTTTCTCAAGAATTTCAAAAGGTCCAACAAACTCCGGGGCTTAACTTACCCTTTATCCCGAATCGAGATATTCCTTTCATTGGAGATACCTTAAGGAATACATGGTCTCCTACATTAAACTCTAAAGGTCTTCTACGCTTATCCGCGTAGCCTTTCAAATCTACCCGAGCCTGCTCTAAGCCTTTCTCTAATAACATCAACAGCCTCGGTGGTAACTTGTACCCGATTCAGGTCTGTCAATTTCCTCTCACCTACTTCATTCCAACAAACGGGAGTTCTACATCTCCTTCCATACAATGCTTCATAAGGTGCCATGCCTATACTCTTCCTCAAAGCTATTATTATAGGCAAACTCTACCAAATGCAATCTCTCGTCCCAATTTCCTTTGAAATCAATCACACGAGCTCTCAACATATCCTCCAGTATCTGAATCACTCTCTCTAATTGGCCATCTGTCTGAGGATGAAAAGCTGTACTAAACTGAAGCTTAGACCCTAACGCAGCTTGGAGACTCCTCCAAAAATTCGATGTAAACCTTGGGTCTCGATCTGAAGTAATAGTTACTGGAATACCATGTAAGCGTACCACTTGACTTACATACATGTCCGCATACTTATCCATTGGGTAATCCTTGCGAATCGCTAAGAAATGCGCCGACTTAGTCAAACGATCCACTATAACCCAAAGCGAATCATGATTCCTTAATGTCCTTGGCAATCCTTGCACAAAATCCATCGTTACATGTTCCCATTTCCATTCGGGGAATGTCCAAAGGTCTCAAAAGTCCTACGGGTTTTCGATGTTCCGCTTTTACCGCCGGGCACGTCAAACATTGAGATACGTGTCTAGCCGTATCCGCTTTCTCATACCACTCCACCAAAATTGCCGACGTAAATTTGTACATCTTTGTACTACACAGGTGGATACTATAGTTACTCTTATGTGCTTCCGACAAAATTTCTTTCCTCAACTCCTCATTGTCGGGAACACAAAGTCGTCCTTGACATCTTACTATTCCATCATCGAGAGATCTGAAATTCGATCTTTTCCCTAAAGACACGGCATCCTTCATTTTCAAAATCTCGGGTCGATTGTTGCAAAACTTTAATTCTCTGGATAATCTCGGCTCAATCCTTAATGCACTAAGCACGCCGGTAAGACAATCCAATTCAATTTAAATTCAGAATTTGCTACGAGATTCTAACAATTCCCATTCCGCCATTCTCAAACTAGCAATCTCTATAGCCGACTTTCGACTAAGAGCACCGCTACTCTATTCGCTTTTTCTCGGGATGATATTTTATCTCATGGTCATAATCCTTCAATAATTCCATCCACCTCCTTTGTCTCATGTTCAATTCCTTTTGTGAGAACAGATATTTCAAACTCTTATGATCCGTATAGATCTCAAACTTTTCCCCATACAAGTAGTGTCTCCATATCTTCAAAGCAAACACTATAACAAGTAGCTCTAAATCATGCGTCGGATAATTCAGCTCATGGGGTTTCAATTGTAGGATGCATAGGCTACAACCTTGCCATGCTGCATCAACACACATCCTAGTCCTTTGTGAGATGCATCACTATACACTTTGTAAAACCATTAGGTCCAGAGGGTATAGTCGAATTGAGTGAAGTCAATTTCCTTTTGAGCTCCTGAAAACTTCTTTCACATTCCCATTCCACTCAAATTTCACATTCTTTCGAGTCAATTTAGTTAAAGGTCCTGCCGGTTCGAGAATCCTTCAATGAACCTTCTATAATAACCGGCCGGCCCTAAGAAACTTCGTATCTCCGTAGGTGTCGTTGGTCTCGACAATTCACTACCATTTCAACTTTTGCTGGATCTTACCGCAATTCCTTTTCCCGACACCACATGTCCTAAAATACTATCCGGTCCAACCAAAATTCACACTTACTAAACTTAGCATACAACTTATGCTCTCGCGGAGTCCGCAAAACAATTCTCAAATGCTGCTCATGCTCTTTAGGCCCTTTCGAATACAAGAATATCATCAATAAAGACAATCACAAACCTGGTCTAAATAAGGCTGAAATATTCTATTCATCAAATCCATAAATGCAGTAGGGCGTTAGTCAATCCAAATGGCATAACAAGAAACTCATAGTGTCCATAACGAGTTCTAAATGCAGTCTTAGGAATGTCCTCCTTTTTAATCCTTAACTAATGGTATCCTGATCTCAAATCAATCTTAGAAAAGACCGAACTTCCCTGAAGTTGATCAAACAAGTCATCAATTCTAGGCAAAGGATACTTATTCTTAATAGTCACTTGATTCAAGCGCACTATAGTCAATACACAAGCGCATTGATCCATCCTTCTTCTTCACAAACAAGACCAGTGCACCCCAAGGTGAAGCACTTTGGGTCTAATAAATCCTTTATCAAGCAATTCTTGCGGTTGCACTTTCAACTCCTTCAATTCAACTAAGGCCATTCTATATGGAGCTTTTGATATTGGTCCGTTCGAGCATTAATTCAATTTCAAATTCAATCTCCCGCTCGGCGGCAATCCGAGCAATTCCTCGGAAATACATCTTGAAATTCATTAACCACATGAACTTCCTCAAGATTTGACTCCTCTCTAGCACAATCTCTAACTATGGCTAGGTACCCCTGACATCCTTGGTCAAGTAACTTACAAGCTTCTATTGCCGAAATAAGCGCTACAGGAAAATGGGTTTGACCTCCTAAAAATTCACGACTAGACGTCGGGTAAAACAAATTGAATCACCTTTCTATAACAATCCATTCTAGCCCGATACTTACGAAGCGGTCCATTCCTATAATAACATCAAAATCATACATAGCCATTACAACCAAGTCTATTTCCATATTCTTTCCTCCCATTGATATCTTACAATTTTCACACACCAGCGTAGACAACACCATATCCTTTAAAGGCGTGGAAACACAAAGAGGCGTCTCAAGAGGCATAACTTCTATCTTTTTCAAGCATCTATATCTTTGAATGCGTTGCACCCGTGTCAAACAATGCATATGCCTATTCGCCATTAATAAGAATCGTACCGAGATAACATTCTTGGAAGCTTCCGCTTCCTCGGGTGATCGCATACACCCTTCCTTGTGAGTGGTCTCGAGGATTTCCCTGCGGGTTTTGACTAACAGCACTCGATATCCCTGTCGCACCGAGCCAACACTCACTTGCGACCTCTCTCGCGGCAATTCCTCTAAGATGTCCCAACTTGTCCACAGCCGAAACATTTGTTGTCCGGGCGATGGTGCTTTCCATGTTCGAGACCACTCCTTGTTCCTCCAAAGTTTCCAAAATTACCCTTCTTCTTCACATTCCAGTCGACCTTGACTGAATAAGGTCTCTTCCCTTTTGCACATCACCAAAGTTCATCGGTTTCTTAAATTCCGACCTTTCCCTCAACAATTCCTGCTCCACTAACTACGCCCTTTCATAAATCTCATTATAATCTCTTATGTTCAAAGGCACCAGTTGCTTCCTAATGTCAGTTCTCAGCCCTTTCAGGAATCTCTTAGCCTTCTCCTCCTGATCCTCAATCAATCTAGGAGCATATCTAGACAATTCAGAAAATCTAGCCTCATACCGATCTCAGTCAATCCCTTTTGTTCTAGCTGAACAAACTCAGAATCTTCCTATCCTTAGCACGATCGGAGAAATGCTTCCTATTAAAGGCCCTAACAAACTCCTCCCAATTAACATCGCACTGGGTGGAAAGATGATGTCCTTGAAGCTCTCCACCAAAACTTCGCATTTCCCTCCAATTGATACTCGCTAAAACTATTTTCTCAGCATTAGTGCAGTCTAACCACGGAAAATTCGTTCCATTCCATCAATCCATTGCTTTCGCCTCCTCGGGACTTCCCATTCCATTGAACTTAAGTGGCCGGCTTCAAAAACTGCCCACTAGTCCCCGAGTACGGCGTTCTGCTCCAGGGCTGTTCGCGCTGCCTCTCCATCAGATTTCCAATATTGGCTAATGCTGCAGGATATCTTCCATTCGGGGTTCAGCCCTTGCAGCAGAGATTCAGCCTCGATGGATGAGCACTTCGGCTCGCACCATAACTCTCTGCAATTTCCAAGCATTGCCTCTCAGAATAATCCGAGACTTACCGCCTCCACTCAAAGCAGTTACTATTATCACATAAGTAACATATACATGTTAATGCGATTCAAGACAAATACTGGGGATCTACGAGTGAATACCCATCACCCGTTATTCATTTATTTCATTTACATCCTATGGTGTGCATTGTCATCATGTTCCTCAATTCCAAATGAGGCTCCTTATCACTCCACTTATAACCATTCGCACGATACTAAAAAGGGCGACCGTAACACCGAACCCTTCGGGTCGTTAGCGGTGCTTAGATGTTACATCTTTTACCATCTCTATCTCTTATGCTAAATTAAGCCTTGCCGATTACGAGACATTTTTTTTTTTTTTTTTTTTTTTTTTTAAAACGGTCCCATGCGCAACTCATAGCGGGAAGCAAATAAATATCACCATCTATCTCCCTACCAATCCCATGATACAAATACACACCAACTAAACACCACGATTTTATAAACGGTGTTGGCCTTGCTTACATGCATACATATAGCGAGATGGGGTTTTCCTGGTCGGTACAAAAGAAACAGAAAAGGTAAGGACTCGCCATGTCCTTCCTAAAATCTCAAAAGGAACTCCGACCTCTACCATCATATGAGCACAAAAACCCTCCCATCACGGCGTCAACTATCTACACCAAAAAAGCGGTCTAGCTCCTACTCCGCGCGCGATCTCACACCCATCCTGGTGCGTCGGGTGCTGGCGGCAGCGGCATCGCATCACTCCATCCGTCGTATGTGCACGGACAAAAACTCTTGTATGGCCAGAGCCCAAAGCGGATAGATGTCATACATAACTAAGCATCGTACTCGGATAAAAGTCAATCCGGTACCGAAGGCGATGTCCCTATCTCGAGTCATCTCCACCTCGACGTCGGACGGAATACCGTAAAACACGCCACGCGAAACAAGACGGCATAAGTGCTAATCTGAAATGTTATCCCCAAAAGGGGTGAGTATAACCACTCGCGAGATAGGGAAATCAATAACAACTCGGTGCACCATGCATACCATCATACAATGCGGGCATTTCTTACCTTTTCGATGTCAAGCGTATTCGGGCATCATCATGGCATCTCATATTACATCATCATTAGCCATGCATCACCATGCATATCACATCATATCATTATTGGCCATGCATCACCATGCATATCACATCATCATTAATCATGCATCACCATGCATATCACATCGTCATTAATCATGCATCACCATGCATATCACATCATATCATCATTGGCCATGCATCACCATGCATATCATCATCATTAATCATGCATCACCATGCATATCACATCATATCATCATTGGCCATGCATCACCATGCATATCACATCATCATTAATCATGCATCACCATGCATATCACATCATATCATCATTGGCCATGCATCACCATGCATATCACATCATCATTAATCATGCATCACCATGCATATCACATCATATCATCATTGGCCATGCATCACCATGCATATCACATCATCATTAATCATGCATCACCATGCATATCACATCATATCATCATTGGTCACTTTTATTTATCAATTGATACCACATTATCTTTTCTCAATTCATCATTTCCACCATCATCATCCTCCCCCCGGGCGAGAAACCTCCGACGGGGATCCAAAGTATCCCAGCCATCTCATGGGCCAGCGGGCTTCGGCCCCCACATTCCGGGCATCTCGCACCTCAACTAACATCACGAGGAACCTCCTTGGGCGAAACCTCCGAGGGGACTTGGTCTTTACCCTTCTAACCGGGGATCTCGCACCCTAATCCCGGCATCGCGAGTCACACTCCCTTCGGGCATAAACCTCCGACGGGGACTTCCGGCCCCACATTCCGGGCATCCCTGAACTCCCGGGAATCTCGGAATTACGCCATTCGGCCACCAGACATCAACCTCCGCCACATCCTCTTACTCACATACCACTTCCACATTTTATCATTCTTTTCATCTCATTATTTCATGGCATATGATTCACACACATGCGTCACCATTCATGATCATTCATGCATCAATGTCGTATGCAGTGTATCATAGTTCACGATCATGCATACATCAATGGCATATAACAATGCATCATAATTCACGATCATACATGCATCAATGTCATGTAACAATGCATCATAATTCAATAGAACTCATGGCCGATAAAATAATCCACTTTTATTTTATTATTATTTTATTATTATTTTATTATTTTATTATTTTAATATTATATTATTTATTTCCATAAATAAATATTATCTTTAATATTCATGATTTTCCAAAATCATGAAAATCAAACAATCATTAAACAACTAATTAGAATCACAATTTCACACAATTTCGTGGCCAAATTCGCATTTCACATAGTTTCCCAAATTTCCACCAAATGCACTTAATATTCGGATATTGGCCAGATTGCACAGTTTTCGGATTAATTCAATTAAAATATTCATATGACCTCCGAAAATTCTCAAATTTTACAGGGTGATAGCCAACATATTTTCGTACCTTTTTCATGAAGAACACTAAGCCAAATTCTTTATAGATTAATTTATACAACTCCATGAAGCTTCTGGAACCCCCACCGTTTCGTCCAGAACACACAGTATTGAAGTGTGTTTTGTGATCTAATTAATTTGGTAATATGGACAAAGAATGGAGGAGATAGTCGGGTAATGGTTAAGATAGGGTTCAACTATTTTCTTGAATATACCGCAAATCCCAAGTTAGGTAAAAAGAAAAAATTGCACTGGTTCGTAAGCCTCCTTTGCCAGAGCCATGTCCCTCACCAATATGCACGCACGTGTGATCACAAGCGAGCTATTTGGGTAGTGATATTTGGTTATTGAACCAGATCGCTCCCACAAATCAAACTCTATTGAGTATCGTGACATATATACTTCACTCCCTTTTAGACCTGATTATAGGGGTGCACATGACAAAATTTATGGAATAGAAATTGATATTTCTGGCCAGAAATCGGTTTCTCAATTTCTGATGAAATTAAAAAATTTAGTTTCTAATTTATTTTTCAAATCAATTTCTGGAATAGAAATATGTTCCAGAAATAGAAAAATCAAATTGCATTACTAAACGGATTTCTATTCCAAACCTGTTCCAAAGAATAAAGAAACAGAAAAATAATGAAGTAGAAATTTTATCATGCACAGCCCTAGTGTCCCAACCCACTCAAGCTCGACTTGAGTCACAAGAGTGGAAGACGTCTTTGAGCCAGCCTAGGCAAGTCCCAGTAGTTGTAGGACCTTGGCTAATGTCGCCACTTAATTATGCAATTTTTCTGCTCAAGAACAGGTCCGGCTATAATCTCAGAGTAATCGACCAAGACTGGATGGTCATTGTCTCTCTCTATTCCCAATATTGACGCTCTGTGATAGACGTAAACAATATAATGAGTTTCCTAATAAGTGAGGTAGATAAAGGTCAATAGGAGGGTCGCCTGCAGACTCGCTAACTGGGGACCCTCTTATAGATAGCCAAGCTTTGACTGAACTTCTCATGTGCACGGGGCAAAACTTATCATATTGGAAGCCATGCGTAATATTCCGATTAAACTTATCGTATTGAAAGCCACATTAGTAGATTCTGTTAATTGGAATTCATGAAATGACGATATTGAACATTTTCATATAATATATAGATTAAATTGAATATTTGTTAATAGTTTATGGACTACATGAAATAAATTAAAATTCCAAAAATAACATTACAATTAAACCAAAATTTAAAAATTATTTGCAGTAACTTCCTTACGTCCTTCATCCATGATGCTTTAACTTGATTTTGATCGAACAAATGTCCAGTACAAGAAATTTGTCAATTTTGTATGGTTTGATGGGAAGAAAGGTGCGGCATGATAACTCCTAGTTTGTCTCTTGATGCGTTCATGATTTAAAAGGGAAATGCTTATGTGATTATTTTTAATTTACTATGATATTAACAGCCTTTTTGGGCAACAAAAAAATACATAATAATAATTAAAATTTGTTATGGGGTTCACTTTTTTAAGAACTTATAGCTCACAGGATGTTGTTACTCTCATAGTAATTTAAAGACTATTATGCTAGCAAAACTTATTTAAAAATCCAAAAAGTGGGTTGGCTTGGCAATATGTTCAATGGTTTGCGTTCCCATTCAAGATTAATAAAGAGAAATTATGGGTTGAAACTTGATGCATGAGATTAATATATTATTTGTCTAATGGGTAGAATCTCAGTATATGTATAATTTTCCATGACTTTGCAACTCCAGTTTGATCTTAGTGTACACGAAGAAAATCCATTTACTAATAGTAGCAATGCGAACCGTTTTACCCCATAACATCATGCATCATGCCAAGATAACGTAAAAATGCATTTTGCTTATGTTGACTGGCTCTTTTGTCTTATCTTGGATAAACTGTCTATAGAACAAATTTATGTAATATTTTTTTGACGTCAGTAATAAAGTCATCTCCTTGGGAGTACTCAACAGGACCGAGATATGTGCTTACTTGTCTTCTTAACTAAGAAAATCATTCAATTAGACAAAAAAAAAGATTAATATTATGAAAAATCTCAGACTAATATATTTTTTATTAATTCATCCAAAACTAATTTTTGATCATAAAAATTCATAAATTGGTACACTAGTGATAAATTTAGTCTTCATTAGTATCTATTAAATTTTATAGTCAAATTGCAAAATTGAATAACATGTTACAATTAATGGGTGTACCAATTTATGGTTTTATCCTCTGTTTGTCACAAGTGTAACCAGCTTATAGTTTTTCTTAGTATTAATCTAATTTAACGGAAATTGACGATAGAGGGTAAATTTCTTACAAATGTATTGGTTTTGGTTATCAAAAAATTAATTTCAGGAAAAATTATCATAGGTAATACCAATTTGGGGCTTTTTGTGGTATTAAACCAAAAGGAAATCCATCTAAAGTGCAAGAGCTGATTCTCTTTTTATCAACAACCCCACGAATCCATATACATGTCTTCATTGACAACCTCACATGGACCGTCAAAAAAAGTGTCATAACATAAAGATATATTATCATTTTAAATTCCGTAGTGAATAATCGTAAAAAATTTCAAAAAGTTTTTAGGTCCAAGCCTGCATGGATATATATATATGATCACCCCCCCAAGGCAAGCAGTGTTCGCTGCCCAGTTGAGCTCCCAACTTTCTCTTCTTCTTCTTCTTTTTCTTCCATATAAGTTATTACATTATCATATAATGATCGACCCTCGAAGTGAATCAGGCTCAGTGAGGCCACTGAGATCAGATCAAGTGGCCAAACGGTGCATTGTTGTGCTGATCTCAGTGGCTTTAATTGGGCCAGGCACATGTGCTGCAAAAACCTGGCACTTCAGATGGGAAGTGTAGTACTGGTCTCCGGACTGTGTCGAAGGCATTGAGATGGGCATCGATGGGAAGTTTCCGGGGCTGACCATACAGACCGTGGTCGGCGACACCGTCTCTGTCGAGCTCACCAACAAGCTCAGCACTGAGGGAGTCGTTATCCACTGGCATGGGATCCGACAGGTAGTTACTGAATCGTTAAGTTTATTTATCCTCTCTCTCTCTCTCTCTCTCTCTCTCTCTCTCTCTCTCGAGTTTGTGCACGAATGATGAGTGCTTGAAGTTAGAGTTTGAGAAGAAAAGGTTTGAGTTTGATATGATGATTCGCTCTTCTATTTTTTTCTTTTCATCGGTCAGCTGGGGACTCCATGATGTACAGTCTCCGTCTCGCAATGCCCCATCAACCCTGGAGAGACTTTCACTTACAGATCCCAAGTTGACAAGGTTAACTCTCTCTCTCTCAACCAGCTCAAAGTTAAAATTTCCGACTGAGAGAGAAGCTACTCTCGTAAGATGGTGAAAGAAAAAGCATATTTGCTCCCAAAAATATATCGACGTTGACAAATATATGTCGTTTATCAAGATGAGTCTGTATAAACAGAGCTTTACACAAAACTACCGACAAAATATATACTTTGCAAAGAAAACTTAAATGCCCTTTCGGGTTATTAATGAACTTTATCAATGCAAAGGTGGCGTGAGCTCATGACACGACAAATCACTTTAGGTTCTCAAGCAATAATAAGTTTTTGCGCACCCTCTTTTCTAAAATATGTCTACAATGATATGATGATGAAGATAGAAGAAAAATGAAGCATCTATGGGATTGAGGAAGTTATCGAGAGGATTCACTACACTCGCTAAACTATCAATGACCAGCCATTATTCTATAAATGTGACCTGTGCATGAGTTTTTATTAGACTTGACTCAGATATGACTATCACCGGAGAAGTCCCTATGCAAGTTTGGAAGTCGGAATCCCACAAAAACAAGGTTTACTCTGTCCTAAGGATCACAGTCACTATCGAATGCCAAGCGAAGGCTACTTGTGTATTGAGAAAGTCATTTCTAGCGAATTTCTTAACCCTAAATATACCGAGAAACAGCTGGGAATAATCGCACCGGAATATTATTTGACTCGCTGTAGTCTAGGTTAAATGACAAGTAACTTTTTTAAAATTTGAGGAGCTGTTGTGGCGGTGACTTGCAGGCGGGGACGTACTTTTACCACGGGCATTACGGGATGCAGAGGTCGGCGGGGCTATATGGGATGCTGATAGTGCGGGCGGGAGAAGGAGTGAAAGAGCCCTTCCGCTACGACGGCGAGTTCAACCTCTTGCTCAGTGATTGGTGGCACAAGAGTGTGCACGAGCAGGAGCTTGGCCTCTCTTCCGTTCCCTCCCGTTGGATCGGTGAACCTTAGGTATCCCTAAAAGTATAAAATTCATGATCATAACGCTAGGTACATTAACACTGACCTACCAAATTGTTATACTAGTTAATGATGTAACTGGATTTAAGTAAACGTTTATATAAAAATAAGGTATCCACTGCATCAATTTCATTGTTAGATGATCTCAGTATATATAAAGCATTACTCAATTATAGTATAGTAATATGACTTAAAGAACCAAGTGCATGTTAAAATATCCCACGTCACTTGACAATAAGGTTTATATGCTTTTTATACATATGTGTTCTCCCTATATCTATCAACTTAAACTTTTGAGTTTGGCTCTTTAACATGATTTTTGTCCCTTTTGCTTGTGTGTTCACCATGTTAGTCAAACACCATAATGTGATTTGTTTTAAATGTTTTTTTATATATATGTGGTCACTCTCCATCGAAAGGTAAGATTTCTTAACACCACAAATGTGCAAAACGTTTGAAGACTTCCATTTTTCCCCCTCAGAGATCTGATTTGGATCCTCATATTTCTCAAAAATACACCGACTTATTTGTTCTTTTCTTCTTAGATCTCTATGGTCATATTTGTTTTGACAACGTCGATTCAGATAATAATAGCAATAAAATTAAAAAATAAAAAAAATAAAAAAAGAAGATGTTTTCCACGTCTAGTGCATATCGTCTCGATGACATGCAATTGCCAACTATTGTGGAATGAAGTACTTAATTTCGAAATCGTTGCCCCACAACTTATGTTTTGTAAGGATACATCATGGAGAATTCT
The DNA here is from genome assembly GCA_014182575.1 of Eucalyptus decipiens. Classification (NCBI taxonomy): domain Eukaryota; kingdom Viridiplantae; phylum Streptophyta; class Magnoliopsida; order Myrtales; family Myrtaceae; genus Eucalyptus; species Eucalyptus decipiens. The sequence continues at coordinate 58,823,842 of CM024614.1, read as the reverse complement.
TCTACTATGTGAGTAGAGAGATTTTCTCGCACATGACATAAATAGTCCTTAAATTGATTCAAAGTAGAAATTGAGAGGATGATCACTCTTAGTTTTGAAGGTCCCCAGTTGTGTTGTGAACGCCTATATCTTGTTGGTTTAGGAATGAATTGGTAAAATGTTTAGAACTGAATTGGCAAAAGTGCAGTAGGTTTATGATTTTTTGGGCAATTTTCCCTTTTGTCAAAGAGACATAATTGGATCATTCCCATGGTAGATATATCTATCCCTCCAAAAAATCCCGCCAACTATAATTCTAATTATTGGGTCATAAGTTGTGGATACATCAATATGTGAATTTAACCAAGCATACATGCGGATGATGTACATAATTGGAAATGATCAGCACGATGCTTGCCTGCTGCTAGGTGGATTGAAGTTCTCAGATAGTTTCCTCTAACCAAGTTTGCAGAAAAATATGACCCCTTCGCATATTGCCTTATGATTGATTCGTCTGAGGACAAAAGAGGGTATATCATTGTTTTTGTGAGTTACGACAGCTTATCTTTGGAATTTCAAGTACAAGAGGGTGCGACCAAAATTTTTACTACTTTTCTAAAGTATCGCACATAATATAAAAGACTACTAGGACCCCATCCCATAGGTCCCCTCTAAGTCCGTCACCACCGCCCTCGCCTCTCTCTCTCTCTCTCTCTCTCTCTCTCTCTCTCTCTCTCTCATCGAGTAGCAGCTATGCATGAGAGTGAATGCTTTCCAAAGGGAAAATGAGGAATTAATCTAGGAAGATGATTGATACTTCTGTGACGAAATGGATTCTCTTTTCTCTTGACAGAAATGCCAAAAATCGAAGTTTCATTTGGACGTTCAGAAAGAGAATCATCCTCCTTTGTCCTTGACACGGTTACAATATGGTGGTGGTGGAAGCCGACGGCAACTACGTCCAGCCTTTCGACGTCAACGACCTCGACATTTACCCTGGCGAGAGCTACTCCGTCCTGATAACCACCGACCAGGACCCCCGCCAAAATTACTGGATCGCCATCGGCGTCAGAGGAAGAGAACCCTACACACCCCAGGCCCTCACCGTCCTCAACTACCTCCCCAACTCCGCCTCGAAGCTCCCCGCCTTGCCACCGGCGGCCACCCCTCTCTGGAATGACTACAACTGATATAGCTAGAACGAGTACCTAGAGAGGGGGTGAATAGGTATAAAACGATTTTTCACTTAAATCACACAATACTAGACAATCGATGGAAATAAACAGCAATCGAAAGACTGAGAGAAGGGAAAAGAGAATTGAACACAATGTTTATAGTGGTTCGGCTTTAGTTTAAGCCTACGTCCACTCTTTCGCACCGACAGCCTATTGGCTGGATTCCACTATGAACAAAGAAGTGTTACAGCGTTGTTCTTCCTTGATTCAGTGGTGTAGATGATCTACCACACTTGCTCAAGATATTACTAAGTATAAACACTCTTTTGTGTATACAATTTTGCTCAGAATGAATCGATTGAATATCAAGGAACTTCAGACTCTGGAATTCGTCTATCGAGCATGCACTAAAATAACTTGAACGACTTCCTTTTATACTCCTTCATGCCATCATACCCGTTGGCACTTACCAAAGGAATTCCTCCAATCTACCCGTTGGACGGAATCAATTAAGAAGATCATTCGAGTTATTAAAGGAACTTGACGATAGCCCATCAATCATGTTCGCCCATACAATCAGGATCTTGGTTTCCAAGAATAGAACTTTCCAAGATTACTTCGTCAACCATCGGATCTTGAATTCAAATAAAAGAATCCGTTAGCTTAACCCAGCCAAGATATGTTCTCCAAAGAATAGGACTAACTCCTTAACCAAACACTTAGGTTCTGGATAGCCTTTCGACACTGGATTAGAAAACTGTCAATGAGAATATCTTTAAGTCTTGAGTCTTGAGTCTTGAGTCTTGAGTTTTGAGTCTTGATGTCCGACTGTCTTCAGACTCTAAACCGAAAGTCTGTAATAATCCAGACTAGACTGATAGAAACGTTTTGTCAGCTTCAAAATATTCTGGCAGGATTTCTCCAACAATAACCACAGCAAGGCCTTCTCCACCCAGATCGTTGCCCCGGCTGGCTCCCCTCGGCCGCCAGTGACCTCCGACCGCCAGATCCTCCTCCTCAACACGCAGAACATCTTCAATGGCCAGACAAAGTGGTCGATCAACAATATCTCCCTCTCGCTGCCACCAACACCGTACCTCGGTGCAATCAAGTACAACCTCCTTAGTGCCTACGACCAGACCAGCCCGCCGGAGAGCTTCCCAGCTGACTACGACGTGATAAGCCCACCACTGAACCCCACCACCACCGTCGGGAGCAGAGTCTACGTTCTAGGGCTCAACACTGAGAAGATGAGAAATCTGTACTGAAGAACCAGAAATGCAGAAACTCTGTACTGAAAATCAGAGATGCAGAAGCAAGAAGATGTATTGAAAAGTTCGAAGATTGATCAAGAAAAACTTTGTATTCTTCTTATTTCAATCACAATGTATTTCAGAATTTGTACATCAATGAGCAGAAAGAAATTTTTCATCTCGACTCCATACTTTCTATCTTTTATCTGCATATTGCTGTAGACTTTTACAGAGGATTCAAACAATGGAGGTTTTCTCTCTTTCTCTCTCTGGATCACATCTCAAAAACACACGCTCGAAACTACACATACTTTTCTATTTAAGAAGATGAATACTAACTGACAAAACTAATTTCTGTTTTTGACTTTCCAACTGAATAACAACTTTACATGTCTTCATAGGCTAGCAATCCGCAATCCGTGTCAATCTTTTTCACAAATTCACCATCGTCGATGACAGTCTTCATCACCCTTTATCTCAGTCGTTCATTTGCAGCCTCTTCTTTCGACTGGTATCAGCCACTTCTTCCCTTTTTGCTTGTATCAGCAATCACTTGCTTTTGTTCTTTTGTCAGCTTCAGCAGTCTCAGCAGCAGCATCTGTTCTATTTCCACATCAGTATTATGGATAGCTGATTTCTTTTGTCGATATATCTTAACAAACACCACGGTCGATATCATTCTCCCGAACGCAAACATGCTGTCGGCGAACAAGAGCGAGATCCATCCGTGGCACCTGCACGGGCATGACTTCTGGGTGCTGGGCTATGGCAAGGCGAAGTTCACGGCGGAGGACGGCGACAAGAGGCTGAATCTGGAGAACCCGCCGCTGAGGAACACGGCAGTGATATTCCCGTACGGCTGGACCGCGCTGAGGTTCGTGGCGGACAACCCGGGGGTGTGGGCTTTCCACTGCCACATCGAGCCGCATCTGCACATGGGCATGGGGGTGGTGTTCGCGGAGGGAGTGAACGCGCTGTGGAAGGTGAAGATACCGAGCGAGGCCTTGGCCTGCGGTGCGACGACGAAGATGGTGGCAATCAACGACCTCTATTAGCTTAGCTGAGACATCAAAAGATTATGTCACCGCGATTCAAGAAGTGTCGTATTGGGCTTGATCAGTACAGTCTAATATTTAAGTCCTAAGTTGAAGATTTCCGTATTTTGGAAAATTAATGAAGTGTGGTCTTTAGATCAAATTGATTGACGAAAAGGGTAGTCGGCCTTTTCTTTTCCTTGTGGAATATGAAAATCTCGGTGGATCTGGATTTTGTCATCACGTGTTCTCTATCTTTTCGTTAGGGTTGAGTCTTTTGCATGGGATTAATAGTGAAGAGAAAACGAGTGCATAAAGTCCTTTCAATGTTTAACCTATCATTCATGAAAAATTTCACATAAGCACCTGAAGTGGGGATAATTTCTCAGAAGATACAGCTCAAAGTGAACATCTAAAATAAGGATCAGAGTGGGGCTAGTTTCTTAAAAGAGAATATAGAGGGGACCTTATCTTAAATAATAATATGAAATAATTAACTTTGTCTCAAATAAATGTTTGAAAATGCAATTTTAGCTCAAATAAGGTTTAAAGTGGTGGAATTTGTCTCAAATATGTTCCAAGCTGATCAAGCCTTTTAAACTCGATTAGTGTCTCCATCTATTATAGAACCTGATGGCCTTGGATATGACCATTTGTTGGAGGAATTTGTAATCAACTTTAAATCCTCACTTGAGACTAAGTTGATCACCTCAAGTCTTTATTTGAAAATGTCTACTCTTGACTCTCTCTCGAGAGGTCGGCCTCATTTTAGGCCTTTATTCAAGACAAGGTTTACTATGGGTCATCTTTCAAGAATTCATTTTCATTTCAAGCCCATATATTTTCTCTATAATTTCATTTGCATTTAGACACGAAGAAGGTAGTGATTCCTTTTTTATCATTGTGAAAAAACATTCATATGAGATCATTGCAAAGGCAGATCTAATCAAATAATTGATATTGTTAGAATATCGTTCTACATCGGTTGATAACAAGTCTTATATGTTATATACATGTGATCTCGTTTCATTTATTAGCTTAAACTTTTGGGTTAAATTTTCTAATATGATATCAGAGTCAGTGCCATCTCTTTCGCATATGTGTGTCCATCTCGGCATCAACTTAACTTTTGGATCATATTTTATAATAAATATGGACATAATTTGTTGCTTTTTTTTTTTTATCAATCTTGCTCTACTCCTATTTTAATTCTCACTTTTAAACTTTTGCTTTATTTCATTGTAGGTTGTAGGAGTTGAAACCCATACCTAAAACTAATTATCCCAATCCCAATCCCAATCCCAAGAGAAGGTGAATATTCAAATCCCCCACTTCCCCCTTCTCTTGTGGGAAGGGTGACCACTGGGCAAATTTTAGTGGTTTAATTCGTTAATCTATCTTGTAAAGAACTTTATAATAAGTATAGACTTAATATGTTGCTCTAGCCTCTAAATTATTTTGAAGATTCATGGTATCCATTCTTTGTGAGACGGGCTTAGCTCAGGCACAGCTGGATTGAACCAGGCTTTATAATTGATTGCCATGCCTGGCCTAGGCTTGTCCAAATTGAAATTTCGAGCCCATGACTTGTCTGCCCATTATTAGATACAATGTCGGAGATGTTAATTAAAAACATCGGTATTCTCTTCTTTCTTGCATTGGTATTCGCGTATGAGAAATCGGAGGAATCATTTCGCGAACGAACCATGAATTCTTCAACGACACAAAACACTTCTTGGTCCATATAATGGTATTAGTTGGATGGTCTTAGAACATTATGGTTAATATTTGTTTAAGTATGTGTATGTCAATTACATGTAAGAATTGATACAATTTATGAGATTTATGAACATTTAGATAGCCCGTCTCCATTTTTGTGTCCCTCAAAAGCTCAAATCGAATAAGATGAACTCTTGCTTGGCTTAGAAAAGGAAATGGTTTTGTATTTAATTACAAGATAACGTTGTGAAGAATGTCCCGAGTAATATTTTCTTTTCTTTATTAACTTTTTGTTTTTATTAAATGTAAACTATCCAATGGACGTGAGTTACATAAAGGCGCATTTGATAACATTTTTGTTCAAAAATTATTCCCGAAAACAAAAATAGAATAAACAATTTTTATTCCGGGGAACAATTTTTTACCAAAAGAACGCATTTAGTAACTGTACAAAATTTCTATTCTCGGAATAGAAAAATAACAAAAACACGTTTGGTAAACTTGTGTAATTTTTTAGTTTATTTTAATTTTTTAATATTTTTATTTTAGTTTTGATTTCTTCTCTTTCTTTTTTCTTTTTTTTTCTTTCTTCCTTTTGGCCGGTCGCAAGCCTCGGCCATGGCTGGCGACTGACCGACGAGGGTCGACAGCCTCGCCCAGCCACAGTGAGGCTCAACCTCGCCTTAGCTAGGCGAAGCTCGGCCTCACCAAGCCACCACCAAGTTGGCGTCACCCAGCGGTGGGCCGGCGAGGCCAAGCCTCGCTGGGGGCCGGCAACACTCCAGCGAGGTCGCCGGCCATGGCCAAGGCTAGCAATCGACCAAAGAAAAAAGAAGAAGAAGAAAAAAAAGGAGAAAAAAAATAAATAAGTTTTGTGTTTTTGTTTTTTTGTTTCTTCAAAAAGTGTTCCCAGAAACAAGAAAAAAGTTTTTATTGTTTCTTGTTTCTGTTCAAAATTTGTTCCCGGGAACAAAAGTGTAAACAAATGCGATTATGTTCTTTTTTTATTCCTCGGAACAAAAAAACAAAAATTGTGTTCCAAGTTACAGAAACAAAAGCCAAACAAACAATTCCTAAGGCTGCATTTGTTTTGATTTCTTTTTTCTGTTTTTAAACAATTGTTTTGTTTTTTTGTTCCTGGGAACAAAAAAGGAACAGAAACGCGTTTGTTTGCATTTTTGTTCCCAAAAACACATATGGAACGGAAACGAGAAACAAAAAAAAGTTGTTTCTTGTTTCTAGAACAAAATTTATGAACACTTTCTTCTTCTCTCTTTTTTCTTCTTCTTTTCTTCTTCTTTTTTCTTTCTTTTTTCTTTGGCCGGTCGCCAGCCTCGGCCATGGCCAGCGACCGACCGTCGAGGGCCGGCGACCTCGCCGAAGCGTCGCCAACCCCTGGCGAGGCCGAGCTCGCCAGCCGCTGGGCGAGCTCGGCCTCGCCGGATCTGGGCGAGCTTAATCTCGCCTAAGCCGAGCTCGCCCAGCGGCTAGCAAGGCTCGACCTCAGCGGGCCACCGCCAGGTCGGCGTCGCCTGGCAGTGGCCCGGTGACGCCGAGCCTCGCCGGCCGCTGGGCGAGCTCAACCTCATCGAATCTAGGCAAGCTCAAGCTCGCCCAGCCAAGGCGAGGCCACCAGCCCTCGTCGGCCGGTCGCCGGCCCTCGTCGGCCGATCGCCGGCTATGGTCGAGGCCGGCAACCGGCCAAAAGAAGAAAAAAGGAAAAAGAAAAAAAGGAAAAATAAATAAGAAAATAAGAAAAATAAGAAAGAAAATAGAAAAAATAAAATTAAAATATTAAAAATTAAAATAAAAAAATATACAAATTTACCAAACGTGTTTCTGTTCATTTTTTATTCCCGGAACAAGTTTACCAAACATTTTTTTTTGTTCAAAAATTGTTCCCTGGAACATAAACACTTTTTTTCTATTTTTGTTTCCTGGAACAATTTTTAAACAGAAATGTTATCAAACGCACCATAAGTCTCTGATGGGTTAGGCCAATTTCTAAATGCCGGACAAGATCAAAGCTGGACGTGATGACATCCATAATTAAATTTCAAATGCCGAAATGTCTAATCCACATTGACCAAATTACGCACATTCAATGAAGAATTTGTATGATGTGAAGTAGTAAATATATCATAACTGACTTACAATTCATTGGCTCAAAACTTTTAACTAAAACTTGGTCAAATTGAATATATTTATAAGTCCAGACTTGGAGCAAGAAGACCTAACACCAATCCAAGTCCCTTTTTCGTAATTAAACACCACACCATTAGACTTAATTAACATGTTAAATAATGTAAGAAAGGCAATGCCAATGGGCAATTACCAATTCATGATTTGGTGGGATAGGGACCATCGCTGTAGCAGGCTCAATTCATCAATCTCTTCGACCACAAATATGTTTTATCTTTTGCTTAACTGTTAAGCATGGGGAATCTCCATATGCAGCATCCACCTACTCATCACTTTCCACTTATTGGGTAAAATTTAACAAGTAATTTGACTCTCTCCCTCTCTCCCTCTCTCTCTCTCTCTTTCTTCCTTGCTCAAATCTATAAATAGGACTCATTTCTTGAATTCAACCACGCCACATTCCACTCGAAGCTAATGGCTGTTGGTGTTTGCGGAAACGTGTGATTAATGTGTGTGCAAGTGTGTTTTGTGTATGAACTTTCAAGAGGGCTAAGGAAAAAACAATATGGGTAAGGAAATAATTTGCAGCAAGGGAACACAAGGGAACAACAAAAGAAAGCTTTTTTTATTTAGTTGTAGTACAAAGTACAAAGGAAGGGGAGGAGCTTACCTTTTGCTCTGCCTTTCTACGCTCCCCCCTCCTTCCCTATTTATAGGGACACTCCACCGACTTAGCCCATATTCTAGGAGTTTCTTTTACAATTTTTTTTCTAGAAAAATAAGCTTTTTTAAGGCAAATATCTCTGCCATTTTTCGAGATAATTCCATAGATTATTCTAGGATTTTCTTGTATTTTCTAGCTCAAATCTTTCAAGAAATTTCTAGAAATTGGCTCAATAATTTAACACTCCTCCTTGATCCAATTTCGTGTTACTCCAAGCATTTCTCATAATGTCTCAAACTTGGCTCGCGATAGTGCTTTAGTGAAAATGTCGGCTACTTGTTCCTCAGTTTTGCAATATTTTAGTTCGATCTCTTTGTTATTTTGCGCCTCTCGTATGAAGTGATATTTGATGTTGATATGTTTGGTTCTTCCATGGAATACTGGATTCTTTGATATAGCGATTGCGAACTTATTCTCGCAAAGTATTGGAGTTGATTCCATTTGTGCTTCTCCAATGTCTTCTAGAATTATTCGAAGCCATATTGCTTGACTGGCGGTCATTGCAGCTACGATGTATTCAGCTTCGGCAGTAGACTGTGCCACTGAGTCTTGTTTTTTGGATGCCCATGAGAATATTCCAAAACCCAGAGTGAATGCATAGCCAGTTGTACTTTTCCTATCATCAGCTGAACCAGCCCAGTCGCTATCAGTGTAGCCAATGAGCTTGGTGTTAGCACTTGGGCGATACCAAATGCTGTAATCTATAGTTCCTCGTAAATATCTGAGAATTCTCTTAGCAGCTCCAAAGTGAATTTGACTTGGACTCCGCATGAATCTTGATAGTAAACTTGTCGCATACATAATATCCGGTCATGTAGCAGTGAGATATAGTAGACTGCCAATCAGACTTCTGTAGAGGGAGGCATCGGCTTTTTTTGCTCCATCTTCCTTCAATAGTTTTTCATTTGTCATGAGCAGGGTTGAAACTGCTTTGCAATAGTTCATCTTAAATTTCTTTAGGAGATTTTCGGTATATTTCTTTTGTGAGATGAAAAATCCTTCATCTTGATTGACTTCAATACCGAGGAAATAGTTCATCAAGCCCAAATCTGTCATTTCAAATGTTTTCATCATTTCTTCTTTGAATCCTTGGATCATTGTCTCATTATTTCCTGTATATATAAGATCATCTACATATAGAGAGACAATGAGAGTGTTGGACTTACCTTGGGTCTTGATGTAGAGTGTCGGCTCACTCATACTCCTCCTAAATCCTTGTTTGATGAAGTACTCATCGATTCTACTATACCATGCACGTGGTGCTTGTTTTAACCCGTATAGGGCCTTCTTAAGCTTTAAGACTTTTTCTTCATTGCCTTTGACAATAAAGCCTTCTGGTTGAGCTACATAAATTTCTTCTTGAAGATATCCATTTAGGAATGTTGATTTTACATCTAGTTGATAAATCTTCCATTCTTTTTGTGCCGCTAAGGCTATAAGTGCTCGAATAGTATCAAGGCGAGCGACGGGAGCAAAAGTTTTAGTATAGTCGATACCTGGTTGTTGCAAGTATCCTTTCGCCACAAGCCTTGCTTTATGTTTATGGATTGATCCATCTGCGTTGAGCTTCGTCTTGTAGACCCACTTGACTCCAATGATCTCTTTGTCTTCGGGTCGATTGACAAGCTCCCAAGTTTCATTTTTCTCGATCATCTTGATCTCTTCCTCCATGGCTTTTCTCCAGACTTCATCTTTGGATGCTTGTTCGTAGTTTTCTGGTTCTAAAATAGCAAAGTTACATGTGTCATAAATTCTTCTAAGGGCTTTTACCCTTAGTACTGGAGATTCTGGAGTAGATTCTTCTTGCGTCACCCTTGGAGAGCTTGGTGGAGTTACGTCGTGAGTGGTAGAATCCGGTACTTCTCCTTCTTCTTGTGACGTTGACTCCTCTTGAGTAGGTATGTCTGGCAAAGTTATGTACTTCTTCTCGATCATCTCGCTCTCCCAATTCCAGGCAGCATTTTCGTCGAACTCGACGTCTCGACTAATCATAAGTTTCTTAGTTCTTAGGTTGTAAATCCGATAGCCTTTTGATTGGTCACTATAGCCAAGGAATATTTCTTTTTCTGTCTTTTCATCTAGCTTACTCCTTTTTTGAGCAGGGATGTGGACATAGCAAATGCATCCAAATACTTTGAGATGCTTTGCTGAAGGCTTCTGTCCACTCCATGCTTCGACTGGAGTTTTATTTTGAACTGCTTTAGTTGGACACCTGTTTAGTAGGTATACAGCAGTATAAACTGCTTCTGCCCAGAAAGTGTTGGAAAGGCCTTTCTCCTTTAGCATAGACCTTGCCATCTCCATGACTATTCTATTTTTTCTTGCAGCTACTCCATTTTGTTCTAGGGCGTAGCCAACAGTTAGTTGATGATGGACTCCTTCATCTTCACAAAATTTATTAAACTCCTTTGAATTGTATTATGTGCCTCTGTCACTTCTTAGGATTTTGATTCTTTGGCCACTTTGATTCTCGACGTGGTTCTTGAATTTTCTAAAGATAGAGAAAACCTCAGATCTTTCTCGAAGAAAATATACCCACGTCATTCTTGTGTAATTGCCAATGAATATGATGAAATATTTATTTTGACTGGGTGTAGCTGTCCTCATCGAACCGCACATGTCCGTGTGGACAAGTTCCAATGGCTCCTTAGCTTTCCATGCAACTCCAGATGGGAAGGACTGTCTCTGTTGTTTTCCAAGAAGACAGCCTTCACAAACATCTGAAATTTCTGTGATGGCTGGAAAATCTCTCATCATATTTTTCTGATGGAGAATTTTTAGCCCAGCAAAATTGAAGTGGCCAAATCTTCGATGCCATAGCCACGAATCATCAAGTTGAGCTTTCATGGCTATATCTTTGACATATTTCCATTGAATAGGAAAATTGTTATTTTTCATCTTAATAGAGGCAATGATATTTTTATATTTACCATAGATAATGCAGGTATCTCTATTAAAATATAGAGAATACCCACTTTGTATCATTTGGCCCACACTTAAGAGATTTTGTGCAAGACGAGGGACTAGATATACATTAGGTATATATTTTGGGCCTTTATTCGTTTCCACGGTGATGGTGCATTTTCCTTTGACATCTACTAATGCACCATTGCCCAACTTTACTTGGGATTTCACCGACTTATCAATATTAGTGAATATAGATTCGTCCCCTGTCATGTGATTGCTACACCCACTATCGATGTACCATGTTTCACTTTTATTGTCATCTGTCGCTTGGCCTGCGTATAATGTATTTTCTTCACTTTCTTTTTTTTTCTACATAGTTTGCTCGATTATTTGTTTTCGAGCGACAATCTTTTTCTACATGGCCATATCTTTTACAAAAGCGGCATTGTTTTTTATTTTTAAACCAACAATCCTTCTCCAAATGATTTGTTTTCTTGCAAATACCACAAGGTGGATAATTTTCCTTTTTTATAATTTCTCCTCCTCTTTTGTTTTTCCATGAGCTCCTTCCACCATTTTTAGATTGATGAGACCGTATATTTACTTTAGACTGAAATGCACTTTCAACTGAATCTTCATCTTATGCCATTAGTCTTTTCTCATATGCTTCTTGAGAGCCAATTAATTCACTTATTGATAGGGTTGTCAAGTCTTTAGTTCCTTCTATAGTTGTAACTATAGAGTTGTATTTTTTTGTAAGTGACACCAATATTTTCTCAACAACCCTTTGATCAGTTATCCCATCTCCATAGGCTCTCATTTGATTAATGAGTTCCTTTAATTTTCCACAATATTTTTGTACGGTCTCATAATTTTTCATTTTAGAATTTTCAAAATCCCTTCTCAGAGTTTGAAGGCGAATAGTGCGTACCTTTTCCGATCCTTGAAATTCTTCTCGTAGTATATCTCAAGCCTCTTTTGCATTCCTCGCTCCAATAATTCTTGGAAATACGGTTTCCGAGAGCGCTTGTTGGATAAAATATAGCATCCTTGCATCCTTTTGTAGTTGATCCTTCGAAACACTTGCACCTTCTAGTGGAGCCTCACAACCTTTTTCCACGATGTCCCATAAGTCTTGGGCCATCAAGAATGTAGTCATTTTTATGCTCCAAAAGTCATAGTTGTTCCCATCAAAAATGGGAATGGAAAATGAGGATGAGGTTGGGTTGGCCACGGTTTAGTTAGTGGGTATTTGGAAAGGGTAGTTTTAGGAATGGGTAGGTAGGACAAACGCCCAATACCAACTAAAGACGTGGCTCCGATACCATTGTTGGTGTTTGCGGAAACGTGTCATTAATGTGTGTGCAAGTGTGTTTTGTGTATGAACTTTCAAGAGGGCTAAGGAAAAAACAATATGGTAAGAAATTAATTTGCAGCAAGGGAACACAAGGGAACAATAAAAGAAAGCTTTTTTTATTTAGTTGTAGTACAAAGTACAAAGGAATGGGAGGAGCTTACCTTTTGCTCTGCCTTTCTACGCTCCCCCCTCCTTCCCTATTTATAGGGACACTCCACCGACTTAGCCCATCTTCTAGGAGTTTCTTTTACAATTTTTTTTCTAGAAAAATAGGCTTTTTTAAGGCAAATATCTCTGCCATTTTTAGAGATAATTTCATAGATTATTCTAGGATTTTCTTGTATTTTCTAGCTCAAATCTTTCAAGAAATTTCTAGAAATTGGCCCAATAATTTAACAATGGCGTTGTCGAGGTTCTGTACAACGTTGCTGCTCTTCTCTCTCCTTTTAATCCGCCAAGCCGAATATGATTATATGGTAAAAACATACCGTGAATATTGCTCCTTTTTTACTTTTTTTTTTGTCAGTCCTACTCTATTCCTACTCTACACTCACTTGCAGACTTGTGCCCTGCCTCTTACAGGACGTGGGAGTCGCAACCCACTCTCGAAACTTACGCGTCCCTACCCCCATCCCCCTGAAAAGGTGGGGATTTGAACCCCTCACCTCCCCCTTCCATGATGGAAGGGTGGCCACTGGGGCAAACCCCCAGTGGTTCCTTTTTTACTTTAAATGTCACTTTTTCAACCATCTTTGAAGATCTGTCCTCGTTGAATATACTTCTATGGAGCTTCAATAAATGTTCTATCGAATTCTCCTTCTGTTAGGTGATTCGGTTGAAAACGGCTGACCCGCCAGCTCCTCCACCTCCGCCTCCACCTCCACCTCCACCTCCACCCATAGGTATGGACACGCGGTGGCATTTTAAATCACCCTCAGTACTAGAACTCTGAAGTACCATTGACTTTAAGCTAAGTTTTTCCTGTACATTTCAAGATTGCGAAGAAGCCTGCACTGCTCGGTGCCAGCAATCGGCGTTGTGCCATAGGGGATGTCAGAACTGCTGTGACCGCTGCCATTGCGTGCCGTCAGGAACTTCCGGCCACTACGATGGCTGCCCTTGCTATTCCAACAGTTTTACCTATACAGGCAGGCATAGATGTCTTCAGGAAATGCTCCTCCTTATTTCAGCTTCATAACATTTTAAAAGAACTGATCCTTAAAAAGCAATATATTTATGGAACAAAGCAAGTTCTCAGTTCATAAAACAATGTCATTTGTTAAAGATGGAAAATCTGTTAGAATGAGATGCACAGGACGCCTTGATTGGCAGACAGCCCACCTAGCTATGTCATGCTACAGAACAAGACGCCAATGAACTTCCAGCAACAAAACTCAGACAGACTCATTCTAGTAAAAACAATACATCCATGCAAGCATGACACTGGAAAACCAGCCCCTGCTTCTTGCCATTTACTCTGCAGAATATAATTATGGTCCTTTCAGGATGATTTCTAACAATGAATCACGCCGGAAAATCCACTGAAAGATACAGATAACAGGCAGAGCCAAAAAAATTTGGCAGCTTTTCTGAGCAATAATCATTATTTTGATGCCAGAAAAGTATTTTACATTAAATTAAGAGAAAAATGAAAAACTAGAATAGCAATATGTAATATCAGAAACACAGTCAATGACTTTCTTATTTGAGACTCAAGGAATCATGTTTATCATTTAAACTTGTGCCAAATTCAGACTATATCATTGACATTGCTATGCTGTTTCCTATTTCAGATTACAAAGCCCAAATGCTCCTACTAACCGGTTGATGCGACAATTATCTCTTACCTTGCAACGTGAAAGCAGCATTTCACACTTTACAAAGATGAATTTAGATTCAAGAAATTCTACTTGCAAATATTTTGTACCCTACCACTTAATTAATAGGAGCATCTGAATACAGAAGAGGAAAACATTCTTTCTAAAATTGGTGGATATCATTTGTATTATTATATTATATTTCTCGACCTCGGTGGCTCTCGCTTGTGGAACAGTTGTTCAGGTTCTGTTTCTCCCATTGGATGCTAAACTGCCCCCCAAAACGCCATCCCGTCATGCTTGCTAGATCAAATTTCGCTATGGAAAAAGGGCCTCATTCTTGTCAACAATCTTCTGTTAACAGTCGCATGTCAATTTAGTTCGCTTACAATGAGCTCCAGGAAACAATGGAAATCTTCAGCTCCATCTGTTCCAGAACTTATAACTCCATCATCATCCGTAGACGGAACAGAATCCAACAATCCACGGTGAACAGGGGGAAAGTTAACCCACTGTCGGAATCACACTCCCGTCGCTACTAATGAATGCGCTCAAATCTATACGAGAAGATGTTTTGGCTACGCTCGATTCGAATACATAAATCCTATCTAACTCCCAAAAAGCCGGACCCACACTGCACTAGCAAGATAAAAAAAAGCAATGACCTCACATGTTCCCTATACAAGCGCTGACCGCAAGTATCAAGAGATGCAGTCACCATTGCAGAAGCTTGTAAAGCAAGCAATGACATCCATCCATCCCTCGTCAACACACAACCGAATAGCTCCCAACCAGCCGATTGGCCAATCAAGCATGGCTCCCAAGCCTCCGATTACCAAAAAAGCACGCGCTCGACAGAACACAATGCGCGCGCGCACGAAGAGGCATTCCCGAAACGAAACGGATTAGGCAAAAGAATCGCGTGCGCATTGAGGAACGGCAAGGCGAACTGAAACACGGAAGAAATCTTACGCGCATTCGTCGCAGAGCTGTGCGTAGCCGCCGCTGCTGAGCCGCCAGCCGGACCGGAGCCGAGCCGGCCCGCGCTTGCAGTAGAAGCAGGCGCTCTCCCTCTCCTCCTCTCCGGAGAAGCAGACTGGATAGCAAGCCATCGTCGTCGGACACGCTCGAAGGGGAATCGCAGATGCGATTTTAGAGAGAGAGAGAGAGAGAGAGAGAGAGAGAGAGAGAGAAGGGAGAGTGCAATGGCATTCGCGCGCGGAGAAGAAGACGAAGTGGTAGTTGCTTTTTGTCTGTTCGCCAATCATGAGCGTCTGCGTCAGGGCCCCTATTAACGGACAACGAAGAAGATACGGAGAGTGAAGAGCGTCCCGTGTGGTCGCTCCCACGCTGTGTTTCGAACGCGAGCCGCTCGATGAGAAGAAAGCGGGTGGTCTGGACCCCGTCCCTGGCCGTGAGATTTGATCGAAGGGGGCCGATGGTTCTTCGAGCTCGTGAAGGGAGGGACGCGTTCTGTCGGCGTGCCGAATTTTCCGATAATGACAAGTATCGTAGCGTGACGCGGTGCGCAAGTGACGAAATGGGGCTGGGAATTCACAGGAATAATTTTGATTCCAAACTTCTAATTTATTTAATATAATATATAAATTTTAACTCAATATATAATATCGTCACGAACTTTTAATCTCTTCAATGTAATGAACTTTTAATAGATGTCCGATCTTATCTTTTAAGTACATGAAAATGTTTAATATTATTTATGAAGTTAAATTAATAGAATGACAATATTAAATATTTTCACGTAAATGAAGAATTATATTTAAAAATTTAGGAACATATTACACATCGGATCAGAATTTAAAGATTCCTTGTGTCATTATCCTGGAAAATAATTAGTCGTAATTAAATCATATAAGCTTGGCACATCCCCACGTGTCGTCTCTTGGACAACTAGAACCAGTACATGCAGTAACTTCTTGTTCGGCCAACACCGATTATTGCCACGTGAACACTTGGATTTGTCCTTCTATGACTGGCCAGTTCGGTCCAAATCTCAAAACATAAGTGAGTAATGATAACAAAGACTAATTTGTAAAGCTCATATAGATTTTTATTGGGCTTGTCATTAAAAAAAGAACCTATAACTTATCACCACTTTTTCAACCGCGGTGAATGAATATGATAAGCGCTTCCCCTACAACCTGAAGTGCACTCATCCATTAGTAAACTCATTTTTGGAATTACTTTCGACTTTCGATTTTCGATTTTCTCGCTATTGTTTAGAGTTTGAAGTGGCAAGAAACATTTTCGTAAGCATTAAATATTCCAAATTTAAATCGATTTTTTTATATCAACTGAAAATACGAAAAGGCCTTTTTTGACATTTTATAGTGCCGAGCATCAATTTTTCATCATCGACCTCAACTCAGTTAAGTCCTTTCATGCGAGTGCTGCTGGAGTTACGTCGCAGGTGGCGGAAGTCGAAGCACACAGCCACAACATAAACGAAAGATGAGATGCTGCTTATATTTGTGGAGTTGCAGGACATAAAGAAGTGGAACTAAAGATCCGGCACTGAAAATCATCCATCATTGACATCAACCATTAGACTTAAATCCAAAACGATGCGGGCTACCCAAATGAAACTTCCAAAAGAAGAACATCATCATGTTCCCAATTTAAAGGTAAGAGAGAAGTAACTGGAAAATTCACCAACATGGCTGAGAAAACAGCACAAGTAAAATATCATCCTGCTTATTGACTAAAAGATGGGCGAGAGGGGCAGAGACAGAGAAACACAGAGACAGACAGACCGGGACAGGATGACAACGTGACACAGAGAGACCGGGGTGATCATCCAGGAAAGCGGATGATCACCTCCCTTCCCCCGACCACAACAAAACCATTCCTTTGAAGTCGCGATATCATGTCGTTCCTTGTTCCCGGCCAAACGTGACCCGGAATCCTTATATGGTTGAGATTCCCCCTGTTGATGAAGAATTCTGGCAGCATCTCAATCATCATCTTTGCTTGCTTAATTGAAGTCAGCTCGATCACGTCTTCTATTTTGATGACTTCCAAGATCTCGTTCAGGTCCCACAGTTTTTGGTCTCGGGCAGCGCGATACTGCCGGCGTTCCTGAAAACTGAAATAACAATGCAGATAAACATATGTAAATGAGCCAGAAATGAAATCTCCGGAAAAGACTTTTCGGTGCTTACCTCAGATCTGCCGAATATCGGTGTTTGTTGAATGCTCCATGGGCCTTCTTGTACGCATCCCATCTTTGGAGAAGAAACGCAACGTTATCCATCGCGGCGGAGAAGAAAGTGTCTGTGGAGAAGAGAAGATGGCGAAGAAGAAGAGCGTGCACAAGACGGGATGTGCGGAGCACAGATATATGCATTTTACCTGGACGAATCCTCCCTGAAATGACAAAGCTTGATTGACTTAAAAATTTTAAAAAAATTATCAAAATAAGGAAAATTGGGTTCGCTAGAGGTGCGAAATCGTGCACATGGTCTAGAAAGGGCCAATTAATATTTCCATAACAAACGGATCCATACATGATTGTAAAACACCAAGATCAATAAATACAGCGGAATTAAAGCGTACCTGTTTGAGCCATCGCTTCGCTTGAAGAAAACTAGATCACTCTGATAATCAGGGATCTATCGGAATACCAGATCTTCCTCTCTATGACATATTTCGATATAGCAGCTTTCAATGGGATTAAAGCAACTGATAGGTATAACCTACCCTTTTATAGGCTAGAGAGGGGATCTAGCAAACCCTAATCAACAGCGTGTCAACTGGGCCCTTCCCATTATGGGCTTCAGTCAAACACAATTGCCTACACTTTACTGCTCAACTAGGCCCGTTAACAATAGATGCCAATACCCAATTCAATCAGATCACTTTAGGGTATAACAAATATTGGAATATCCATTAACCCGATTATTTAAAATAGAAAATCAATTAATTAATGTAAGCCCATATTATAGGAAATTTCCAACATTCTCCTACTTGGGCTACATTAATTAACTTATTTTATTTTGAAAAAGATTTTATATTGAAAACGACACTATTGGGTTAATAACTAAAATTTTGTTTTATGTGGCCACAACTTTTAAAAAAATAATATTCCAATAATGGCATCTCAATACCAATCCAATCCTATATAATCTCAGTATAGGACTATGGAGATCAATGTGTTAAGAAAATACCACAACACAAGACCTTCCATAATCACATATAATAAGTATTATATTTTCATGGATCATGGGCCTAGTAGTGTAGTAAGAAATAGTGCCGACATGTGATCAAAATATGCACTATTTCTTATCGGTCCTCAATGCAATTTCTCAATGACATGAAACTACATTAGCGCAATTTCTCAACGACATGAAATTGCCTCAGTGCGATTTCTAAACAACATGAAATTGCACAATTATGTCACAATCCAACATGAGATCTCATAATCAGTGACATCCAGTCATCTTTAAACAAAATTTGTTTAAAGATACTGTTTTATACTTCCATTTCTCAGTCAACAGGAGAAAGGATAATAATATAGTCAATAACAACAGTTATTAAAATAAATGCTTTAATAAACATCATAAAAGCATTATCAATCTGTATATAACTATAATATCCAGAAATACAATTTGTATAACTCCCACTAACAAAAGAAATCAAAAGAATCTAAAACATTCATATTCTTTACATGTTCTTTAAATAAAATGGGTCGTGAGCCTTTTGTTAGAGTATCAGCCAATACGGACTTAGTTCTAATATTCTCAATTACAATGTCTCCATTTTTGACCAAGTCCTTAATAGTATAATATTTGATCCAATTAACATTTCAAAAGTGGCATTGTTGTTATTTATAGCAAAAATAACTGTTTGTCACACATGATGCAATAAGACCAATTATGAGCAATAAGTATTTTAACAAAAATAATTAGTACATTATAAACTCCCCTTTGGGCAGAGTGTATAATGCACCATTATTATTATTATTATTATTATTATTATTATTATTATTATTATTATTATTATTATTATTTTACAGCATGAAGTTTATAAAATAACAATAAGGAGAATTATATATAATTGTCAATGATCCATCCCCTTTGGGCAGACAAATCATTTAAATTATACATCTCCATAATATCAATATATAGAGACGATAAATGAGAATTACATATAATCTTCAAGGATCAATCCCCTTTGGGCAGACAAATTCTTTAAATTATATATCTCCATTATCTCAACATAGAGGGGAATTACACATAACTCTAAAAAATTTATCCCATTTATGCAGATAAACCTTTTGAGTCACACATCCCCATCATTTATCTCCAATATATCAATATAGAGGGGAATTACATATAACTTTAGAAAATTTATCCCTTTTGGGTAGATAAATCTTTTTGAGTCATACATCCCCATCTTTTAATTTTAATATATAAATATAGAGGGGAATTACATATAACTTTCAAAAATTTATCCCCTTTGGGCAGATAAATCTTTTTGAGTCATACATCCCCATCTTTTAATTTTGGAATTTATCTTCATGCAATTTTCAAATTAATATACACAATAACCCCCTTTGGGCAGGTAATTGTATATACTAATTTTTATCAATAGGAAACTCCAAAAAAATATATGCCAAAATTCATCAAACAATATGAAGCACTTTACGACATGTGCTTCCCAAGATCATATTGCATTTATCAAGCAACAATTTTTACCACAATTTTTTTTATTATTATTATTTTTTATTTTTAAATGGAGGGTGAGAAATACATTTTTAGTCCAAATCACTAAATTAACCCAACAAAAGAAAGGATAGGTGCATCTAGCACTTCAATCATCATGTTTCGTATTTAAGTTTAAATTACTCGTGCACCAAATACCAAACAAAGACACCCAGGCAGGAACTACAATCTTTACAAGAAAAAGAATGGCACCCAAGCTGCATACTCGACCTCAACTAAAATAGAATGAAGAACACTCTAAGCAAGCAGTGTAACCAATTACATCAGACAGGGAAAACAACCCACCATTTTGTCTCCTTTAGTCAATAGGTTCTCATGTTTAAATCAATAAATAAAAGTCCCACTAGCAATCTTAAGCTTACTTTCCCTTTTCTTCTACACAATGGTCGTTCACATAAAACACTATCACAGACCATTGCTTATAGAGACATAATTGAACGAGAAGTTCACCATCCATCAAAGAAAACCAAGTTCATCAATCCATAAGCAGTACCCACGATTACCATCAATGGAATTCATCTAAAATTTCATTAAAAAAAAACGATCTTGAATCCACCACAAACAAGGATATGAAAGCACACATCAATCAGTACAGTAGCCACCAGATTCCAACATATGTGAATCATTAAACATGAACCTACACGAGAAACCGAAGACGTTCAAGCCACTCAGCCCTCGAACCCGAATTGTTCACGCACCCTCCAGTCAAAGCAAAAGCTACTGCACAATAAGGCTCAATCCCATGAATCTGCCCAAATCACACCAAGGCCATCTATGTTTCGCAGACCTAGTCCAGCAGAAGCAAAATAGAGGGCCACGATTCGCCAACGGAAACCCATGACAAGTCCCACATCAAGCACTCTTTTGTTCGTCAGATCCAAATGTAAACTTTCCAAAAATATTTAAGGTCCAGATGAGTGTTTCCTCAAGCTGGACCACTTTTGCTAGGTTAATAGCACCAACCCATGATGGGAGAGAACTTCTCCCACAAGCTAAAACATAAGCACTTAACTTGAGTACCTCCACATGTTAATTGGAACGGTAGCACTCTTTGTTTTATTGTATCTCATCAATCAGTCCTCCACTAGTCAGTCTAGTCCATTAACCCTTTCTCGAATTTGTGTAGGAAAGATGAAGCATCCATGTACGCAAAAACATTATCTGTCCCAGCAAACAAACTTGGCTAATTTAACTAGGAGTAGATGTCCTAGACTAGCCATGGTGGAGCACTCATGTTTGCTAGGACATTTGCATGCTCGAGTTCACAATTTTCCATGCTAATTAGTGAAATAACAAACCTTTCATGTACAAGGATTCCTAGAAAACAATGGGAACTCACTTCCTTGCACTTGCTTTTATAATTACAAGAGCTATCAACACTCTATCTATACCAATTAATTTACAAGTACTTACCACACTTTGGAGCCGAACATAACCAATGGATCATCTGTCTCTTGCTTATGAGAACTAACAACAATTTTATACTCGACCAGCAAATAGATTAATTAATCACAACTTTCTCAAGCAAGCATGTTGCAAGACCCCAATCATTATTCCAATTGAAACATTCAAAGCTTGATCAGCTAGATAACTATACATAAAGATCAGCATCGACCTAGTAACATTGAATGTGAGCCTCACACGTTCAACGTGGAATAAAATCGTGAAATCCTATGATCGCACCATATAATGCAATCTACCAAAATTTATTGTAAAAAAAAAAACAACAACAACAACATCAAGCAAGCACATTTACACTCCTTGTCATGAAAAATTAGCTAAAAAGAGGGCAAGCCTCGAGTCCAATCCAAAAGAAATTTTCGGTGGCTGCACGTGACAATCAGGATGAAGCTACAACCTATTAAAGTATGAGGGCGACTAGAAGAAAATAAAGACTAATAGTATGATAATCGAAAGAAACACACTCTTCTAGCATTAGCAGAAGAATCTAAAAGCACCAAACAAAATAGATGTGGACACCTGACAATAAGATAAAAGCGCGGATGCCATGGAATATTAGGATTCAAAACTAAGTCTCCTTCAAAGAGCATTGGCCAAAGAGAGTGTACACATAAAAGACTTTCGCACATCAACTGCGATTTCTAGCGAAGTGTACACATAAAAGACTTTCGCACATCAACTGCGATTTCTAGCGACTACCACCGCACACATGTCGCATTATGCATTGGCACCCTAAAATCTTACATGCATAGTCGGTAGAATACTGTCCCTTGATCCTGTTTGATATGCAGGTATTTACCCTTAGCCTTCACCAATATATATTTAAAATTGGCCCCTGTTTAAAATATTTTCTTACGAAAAAAAACTATTAGCCATCATCTAACATAGCAACGCCCACACGAACAGATCCTTCGCCGACCCATCGCCGCAGCACGATTGTGGTGAACGAATTTCACAAAATCAACCAACCAACCGGGAGAAAAAAAAACGAAAGAAAATAAAATAGGCAGAAATCCCTCTCAAAGGCATAGTTTTTGGCATGCACAATATGAAGGTTGAACACCATGCCTTCACTATGAGCGAGACCTCTCAACTTCTGCTCTTCTTCATCCAACCGAGAGTCTGGCAGAATATAGTAAACCCCAAACGAAGAGCAAGAAACAAGTTCACCTCGAAAATGCTTCAACTCTTGTGCAAATTTAACCTCACAGTACATGTATCTATACGTATATACTTTTGTATTATTAGTGTTCATTCTGCGTAATTCAATGGTAAGGCGGAGGATCAATACAGCAAGCGCCAATCTGCAGAAACAAATGCAGTAAAAGAATCACGAGAGACCACTAGAAACTTGTCTCGAGCGCCTAACGGAACATCCTCGACCGAAATCCAACGCTCATTCTAAAGCTTCTTGAAAAACTCGCATTCAAACACTAAGCACACATCCACTTGCGCAAAACACCAGCGAGACCCACAACCGCACCGGACCCCCGCAAACCCTAGCAAGCAAACGAGAGATCCGGCGCCGAAATTCCCAACTAATCCAGTAAAAGAACAAACAGGAGCAGCCGAGCAACCGAACAAAACCGCCGAGAGGAGCAAGTTGATTCCGAAATCAGAGAATGACAAGTGAAAGAGCGTGTGTTGACCGACAGTTCATAATTCAAATGACACGGCGCAACGCAAAGAAAAGCATCGAGTGGAGAAAAAAACGAAGGTAACGCTAGAATGTAACTTAAAATTCTAGAACTTTTTCATGTATAAACCCTAGAATTTAAAATTTAAAATTCTCTCTCAATTCTCAACGAAATTATGCAAATTATATATGGTTGGAAAAACCTCGACATGTAGAACGAAAGCCCTATGGTTTCAGGATCATTCGAGCAAAATATTCACACGAAAAAATAATACCCATATCCGGCTCAAAGTGGAAAATTTCGAATTTTTCCATACAAAAAAAAAATTTGGGTTCTACAATCATATACGATTGGCTCTGATACCACATGTAGAAAATTATTCTCATAAACAATTAATATTTCCATAACAAACGGATCCATACATGATTGTAAAACACCAAGATCAATAAATACAGCGGAATTGAAGCATACATGTTTGAGCCATCGCTTCACTTGAAGAAAACTAGATCACTCTGATAATCAGGGATCTATCGGAATACCAGATCTTCCTCTCTATGACCTATTTCGATATAGCAACTTTCAATGGGATTAAAGCAACTGATAGGTATAACCTACCCTTTTATAGGCTAGAGAGGGGACCTAACAAACCCTAATCAACAGCATGTCGACTGGGCCCTTGGCTTCAGTCAAACACAATTGCCTACACTTTGCTGCTCAACTAGGCCCGTTAACAATAGATGCCAATACCCAATTCAATCAGATCACTTTAGGGTATAACAAATATTGGAATATCCATTAACCCGATTATTTAAAATAGAAAATCAATTAATTAATGTAAGCCCATATTATAGGAAATTTCCAACATTAGAAACTTGTTGTCCAATAATGCCATGGTAAAACAAATGGTTTGATGACAACATGAGGACTGGATTAGTTGATAATAAAGATCTTCAAATAAAAAGACTGAGAATGGCTCTGAGCACCATTCAGAAGGTGTATAGATACATGAGCAAGTTTTCATATCAAAACAAATACACTTTCAAACAAATTGCACTAAATTTACATGAACATTGCCCCTAATGAGCATCGTGATCCTGTCATATGCTACACAAGCTACAAACTTCCCTCAATAAAAATCAACCATCACATGCTTGTAGAAAATGAGAACTATATTCACAATCCGCCTTTATTTTTATGCAGTGGCTGCGCCGGACGTGACCATGGAGGTGGAGGCGGCGGTGGCGGCGGACTCCAGCAACGCCAACACCATGCCCTCCGTCATTCCCGGGTGGTTCTCTAAGATTAGCCCAATGTGGTGCTGCCACGTTCTCCGTTTAACTGAATTTCGATTCTCTTTGGATTTCTTGGAGCCCCGCCCTTCTATTGTGACTGCGGAATCGGTTGCAAAACACAAAAACTCTATCTATTCAACAACCATCGACGACGACGACGACGTATGTCATCTGGAAGAATATAATAAAAAAGGCTTCATCATTAGCACATCGCAATCGACATTCTTCCACCATGTCCCATTCGCCTTGTGACGCAACCCTCAAATTCATGGCCTATCCTGTAGATTGGACCCCGGCCCCCTCCTCTCCTCCCTTCTTTATGCGTAGATGCATAGGTCGGAGTAGAATTGATCGATTTTAGATTTAATAAGTTTCACATATAAAATCTAGAATTTATCGTATTAGACTCGATTCCCATTTTTTGAAGTTTTGGAACCTATGCTTTGATTCAATATTCTATAAGGGAATTATTTTCCTTTTTCTTTTTACTTCATCTATTAAAAAATAATAATCAACCTGCAACCCGACCTTTCGCGCCATTTTTTCTATATAGTTTCTACACCATGTGCACATATTCCTTGATGCTTTATGGGTGAATCGAATTACATCTTTTGAAACTAATCCGTATTATCATTGATTTTCCTGCTCATCACCTAACTTTTCTTTTGTCGACTCTCCTTAGTCAAATTATGTCCCCTTCGAATCTCTCTAGGAATAAATGAATGTCGGTATTATTCGAATTCAAAACGTGTCAAGGCTCTGTAATTCAGCATAGTGTCACGGTAGTTAATGAAATTTGGAAGATACAAGAAAGTAGGCGTGAGTACATGGACCCAAACAAGTCAAATCCAAATGAGTTTATTGAGTTTTAGACTCAAGGGGCATCGTCGTGTCTAGGTCCATTTGCCGGAAGATGATCCAAATCTAGGGTTTTTAAGTTTTCTCGGTAACTTCGAATCGCGTGCAAGCCTATTATTAGATTCTTTTGATGCTGGACCGTGGTAGGTAAAAGATCGAAGTCGTCCTTCTATTTTTTTACCTATTTAAAAGCGTCTTTCTCCCTTCGAAAATGTTCAACCATTAATCATTTCATTATAGTCTTTCTATTATTAGTCAGTTTTTGCTTCTTATTTGATCGTTGAATTACTCGAGTGGACCATTAGAGTATGCGTTGATCATAAATCGTATGCATGGAATTTCATAGGAAGAGCCCTTTATTTGAAGGAAAATTTATTTTTGGGAAGGTTTTTTCTGACTTTCTAGCATATGGGCGAGTGAGGAAAACAAGACTAAAAATAACAAGTTTAGATAGAGAAAAATCACTATCTCTTATGCTTAGAAAAGGAAATCAGGGTCTAATTAACAAGACTTGGCCCTCGTCTTCTCTTTGACCCTCACGCATCCTTACCCTATTCCCCAAATCGTACAAAGAAGCGAAGACTCGCTCCGCTCGGCCTGTCTCCCTCCCTCGGTTTCCTCAAATAAACCCTAGACTACCTCCATCCCTCTCCGGGCGCCACGTGTCGCCAGCCACATCCTTCCCTCGGATTTCTCGCTTTCCTGTTTCCAACCTTCCTACAACAATTATGCGCGCCCCCCTTCCCCCGCCTCCCTTCTTCCCACCAAGCGGCGCGCAGGTTCTCTGCAGAGAGGGAAATCCCAATAGAACATGAGGAGGAGTAGATAAAGGAGGCGCGGAAGCATGGAAACAGAGGGCGGCGAAGTTTTGCCCTACCATGGTGGCCGACATCTTGCTCGAGCTGCGGTGGCACTTCGGCGATCGCTTCCCGCGGAGCTGGGGCGCCAAGCGGCGGAGATCGGCCCTCTCCCGCGGCGGCTCCCGGGCGGCGGCGCCGTCCCCTCCTCCGCCGCCTCCGCCGCCGCACCAGCGGAAGCAGCAGCAGCAGCCGCAGCCGGCGAAGTGCTCCGCCTGCGCCGTGATCGAAGACAAGGCGATGGGCCAGCAGCCGAAGATCCACGCGGCGAGCCCCGACACGCCGCTCTCCTTCTTCCCGAGCGAATCTGACGGCAACAAGCCCAAGCAATCCCACTCCAGGAGAAAACCCACCAAAAGGGTAGGCTCAAATTGCGTCCTTTCTTCCTTCTTTGTCGTCGTCTGCAGTGTTTACTGTCCGTCTGATTTGCTGAGTAACGTGGGCGCGTTCTGTTTTGTTCGATCTTTTCCCCCCGGGGTCGTGCAGAAGAGAGAGGACTGGTTGAACCTCATAGCGTTGCTGGAGGAGCAAGGCAACGCTCCGAGAAAGGTACTATCTTTTACTAATTTCAACGCACCCTTTTCTTTTTGGAGCAATCCCCGAGCTCCCCCTCCCTCCGCGGCGCAGTCGTTCCATGTTTGTCTGATTTGCTGCGGTCTTGAATTCGTGCAGGAGGTGGAGAATGCGCGGCGTTATCGCGACAAAGTGAAGGCTTTGAATTCGGAGTTGAAAGCCAGGAAGGAAGAGGTACCTACTGTACCGCGTCGATGGCATCATCTCCGGGAATTTCCCTTTTTCGTTATCACTAAATTGTTTTTCTTTTTGTTTTTCTTTTTTAAATTTCCTACTCCTGCGTCTTACAGTTAATGATTCGGGTCATACCCGGAGAGTCCGGGCAAGGACCGGAACCGAGCACATGCTTGACTCTGGCGGGCCAACCGGCTGAACCCGCGGCGGCGCCTCTCCGTTCCGGCTCCGATTGCCACCCCCGCTGGTTCCCAATCCGATATAAATTTTCAAGCTAAACGTGTTGCGATGGTGTGATAAAATAAAAAATCATATTTAAGAATATCTTTGAAACCCTCATTAAACGTATTTGAGACCCATAATTCCCTCGACAAAGAGAATGGTGGGTTCGTTGAGAATCACAAAAATCTTTTGATGCGTTTGTTTAGCAAGTGCCAAAGCATAAGCGCGCTTTAAAAGTGTTCATCACGAGAATTACGTGTGACAAATTGAAATGAGAGGAGCTCACTCGACAGTAACACGTAAATCTGAACTAGACATTGGAACACGATTACAGCAAGACCCGTAATGAGCCCAAGTCCAAGCCCAATACTAATCCGAACCGACGAGCCCAATCAAAGCATTCGGGCTTGAGATTCGAAGCCCATTGCGAAGCCCGGTAATGCGGGGGTAACCCTAGCTCTCTCGCATCGCTTGTATATAACGTCGCAGCGACAGAGCTCCTCCGCTCTGAAGCCTCAGCACAGTCAAATACTATTCTAATCTCTACAAGAACTCTCTCTCTCTCTCTCTGGTGTTTATTATTTCTTATTTTATGAATTGATTTCTCTCGTTTGTTGTTCTCGATGATTATGGCTGCTGCTGTGGGCACGATTTTAATACCTGCAAGTGGGTCGGGTGGGGATGGGGGGATTCATGCAGATGACGAGGAAGATGTCCGAGCTGTGAGAAGTTGGGGAACAAAAGCACCAACGATGTTGATTCCTCTCACAAACTTCCATGACTCTGATGAATGCCCACCCCCCCCCCACCCCAATAACTTCTCCCATCATCCTCGTCCTTCATCTTGATGCAAAACCTCGTTTGCAAAATCATGTCTTGAGCAATCTGAAATAGTTCGAAACGGTTCGTGTTACCAGCAATCGTGTCAAGGGGGAATGCTTGATTTCGAAGCATTCGTGCATAAAAAGTCAGTTTTTTTTATTTTTTATATGATTATCCTTTAATATAGATTTTACGGACACCCGTTTCCTGCCTCCATCAATTCCCAGGTACTGTCATGTTAGGCACACTGAATTTTCTCCAAGGCTACTCTTCTTCTTTTTTGGCCAATCAAATGAGGATCTGTATGACAAGATAAAAGAAAAGGATGAGTTTTCTTAAAGTGGAGGAGGGGAAAACACGCGGCAGTCTAGAATTGATGTCTTTGGTTTTCTATTTCTCCTTTTTAATCTATTCCTCCTTTTTTTTTTTTTTTTTATCTTTGGTTCCTTTCAAAAGTAGATTTTTAAATTATTATATGGGGCATCTAGTTTAAAATCTTTTCTCCTTAATTTTTCATCATCTAGTTCTGCAGCATAAATAGAACTGTCTAAACTTTATTGCAAAAATGTATCTAGAGAAATTGAAGTGTATAGAGAGTGCTGCGAATGTGAAAAAATTTAAGAACTGATTTTGCAGGTTACAATTTTAAATTTTTAATTCCATGAACTGATTGGTAATGTCTGGATTGCTAAATATGTTTGGTCCCATGGCATTGCTTTGTATAGTATTCTAATTACATTAATAAATCAAGCAAATTGAACGCATTGGAAGAAACCCAAAGTGGGCTTGGTAACTAAGCTAGGGCTCGTGATCCACAACCTAAGGCCCAATAGAGCAATGAAGGCCCAAGTGAGAGAACAGAAATTCTACGTGGCTACTCATTTTCGTAAAGGGCAAAACTCTAGCGAGTAAATTTTTGACAATCCTACGCGGAAAAGAACCGACTTGACTTAAAATTAACAAAAAGTTTTCTTCTTTTTAACTATGTTCAACAAAAATCTTCGCATTCTTCCAAAAGCAAAGGGCGATATTTGATTATTTAATGAGCGTTCAAAATGTATTCTTTTTAATAGAATTCATAGGGTTAGAGCAAGATGGCCAACTAATGATGACCATGATCAAGAAAAGTCACAATCCGATGGGAACTAATTGCAAGAGAATGTTAAGTTCAAGAGACGCACCATTTCACTTGCTTTTCTTACCAACTTTTTCAGCGAGACTGAGAGTCATCGTGAATGTCGTCGAAATGCCATCTAGAGAAATTGGGATGTGGCGCCTAAGGCCGAAGGAAATGGATTCGACAGGTGGTCTGACTTGTGCCCCGTCGAACCGGTCGCCGGAGTAAAGATCAAGGGTCGAAGACTGGATTCAATGGCTCGGATCACGCCCTCCCAAAATGCAAGAGACAAAACCAAATGTCTCTAGTCAACTCAAACCCATCAATGTGAACAGAATCTAGAATCTAGAGACAATTCATACATGAACTTGCCCACGAAATTCCCATGGTCCAATTGAAGTACCATTTTTCTAGAGGATTGTACAGTTTAATCCATTGGTGTATCGATGGCGAGAACCGCAACATCATAGAGGTTTCGTCCAATTTGTGTTTTTTTATGAATTCAATCACGTTTCAATGGGTATCAAAGGAATGCCCTCTTCTTCATACAGTACTTCCTGATTTTTGTTATAATAGTCACTCGATTCCACTTGATCGAACTCGATTAATTGATTTTCTTTTTCCCATAATATCATTACTCCGCAGTCCATTTATCGTCTATCGTCAAATGAAATTAAACTAATATGAGGGCACCAACTGCATACGCACATAGCGTAACTTAACTTAGACATGATCCTATCAATTTATGCTCTCTCTCTTCCTCGTTCATCCTAGGGTCAACAATCCAAATTTGACCACAGGGATGACTTTGCCCGTGGCATAGTATAGCTTTTCCATGTTTGCCATGATTTGAGACTTCTAGATTGTCTGTTTCGGCACTCAAGCTCTCTCCTTTGCTTAATCTTGGATTTCTTTTCTCCTTTTCTTTTCCGTGGTCAAAGCGCAATTCCGCATTGACCCTTTCCTTTATTTAGAAAAAGAAAGAATTTGGCGAGAAATGACCTCGACAGTCGACATGGTTCTATGGTCGTGGTTATCTTTTATTTTAATGTTTAATCGATTGTTGGAGGGAAGAGAAAACCAGAAGCTGATCAAAGTCAACGGGGGAACTTTCTTGTGTTAATCCTCATCATCGTGTGCATTGCGTGTTTTCTTTTTCTTCTCATAATTAAAGCGGCGCTTCTTGTTGACAAATCAAAGTCTTCATTCTCCATATCTTTTCTTCATTTTTTCGTACTTGATCATGTGAATTTTACTCGTCTTTTTCACTTTTTCAAGTGATTTTTTTTTTTTTTTTAATTTTCAGTCACAAAATCTCGAGCGAAAATCCATAATCAGTGGCCCTAATGTTGGTTGGATTGGAAAGATGTGATCGCCGATTTTATCAATGGAAAGTGACGCTGATTGTTGTGAAAACACGGGGAAGCCTAATTGCAAAATAAAGACGCACCTTTTCTAGAATAGGAAGGTCAAAGTCAAGTTTGACGTTCAGCTTCTAACTACTGAAGGTATATTCTCTTCAATCCATTTGAACGAGTCAGCATGGCTTCTTCCGCGTCTCCATCCTTCCTCAGATATTTTTACATTAATTATCTTTCATCGCAGGCTCTATATCAAAGCTTAATAACAACTCCGCAAAATCTCTTCCATAATTTCTTTCAAAAATTTCACCGTCAGGCTGATGAAGGACGCTTTTCCCTTTTAATTGCAGTGAAGTAGTATCTGTCCTCTAAGAACAAGTAATATCTTCCATGTATCATAATGCATCTTATTACTTTAATGTTAGCCTATATGTGACAATATATTTGAATGAACAAACCTTATGTTTATTGTAGAACCAAGGATAATTGTTATTCTGAGAAACAACAGAATGTATACATAAAAAATGAGAATAACATTACAACTAAATAAGAGTTTTATACAACGACAAATCACATGATAAGACTTATTCACATTCTAGCCACATGATCCTTATTTTTCATTGGGGGCATTGCCTTTAGTAATATATATGCATATTATAGAAAAAAAAAACTAAGTAAAAATCTAAATTTGGTAAATCTTACATCATGAAAATCATGGAGACCAAAGTAATTGTGGGAACAATTAAATGCTCAGTAAATTTTAGAAATGAAAAGCGTAAAACATTATAGGAATTTGCCAAACAACTTTATATATATATATATATATATATATATATATATATATATATTTCAAGTCCCATAATTCTCTAGAAACAAAAATGCTGGTCAAAATCCACATTTTCTTTTCTTGAAAGGACCTAGTCGCAAGGGCGCGAAAAACTTTACCTTGCATTTACTTACTTTCCACCGTATTCATTTAGTATTCATGTACCAAAGGAAGTCATTCCTCATGAATTTCTCTAGATTTGTTATTTTCAAATACTTATACTATGTACATGCAAAATAATTAAATGGTTTTCCATGACAAAGTTAAGCAAATGAAAAATTTAAAAATCAATTTCTTATTCTAGGAACTCACCTGTGGGCAGCCGCGTTAGTATTCCTTCTCTCCTACTTCGATGCGGTCGAGAATTCGAATCCTGGTGTTGCTAGCAATTTAAGTGGGAGGCCTTGGTGGTGGGTTGTTGGGTTAGCTTCCCCTGAGGTATAGTCGTTGTAGGGCCTCCATCACGGAGGCCCATGAGACCCCGACTAGCATAAACGAAAGGGCATGCTCTAGCAAATCCTCAGTTACCAAACAAAAAAAGAAATTCTTATTCCAGGCAAGGAAGGAGTGAATATGCACAAATCCAACCTTTGAACTCCCTGGTTTTATATTGATTTTTTTTTTTTTTTTTGCTAGAATAATTATATATTAGGTATAACAAACAAAACGCAAGCTAGTTAATTTTATTATTTGTTCTTTAGTAATACATGCATACTTGTAACTTTTAATGGTCGAACTACAATGGTCTAGTAATTAAATCAAGGAGACAAAAGTAATCGTGGGAACAATTAAAATGTTGGGTAAATTTTAGAAATGAAAAGGGTGCTAACAATTGTGGGAAAAACACCCTGCTTTTTAGATTTCAAGTCTCATAATTCTCTATGAAGGAAAATGTGATAAAGGTTTGCTTGGCATTACGTCGAGGGAAAAGTATCTGAAAAGTCCTAAACCTTTTACATTTATGTCAATTTAGTCAAAAATCTTTTATTGATGTGTCTTAAACCTTTTGACTTAATGCCAATTCAATCATAAACTTTTTATCGGTGCCAATTAGTCATAAGACTTTTGACATAATGCTAATTCAATCCTTTTAGATAATTTTGGCTGAATTTTGTTCACGTAGATGCCACTTAGTTGACGTGACATAATCGACGATACTGGCGTGAACAGTTTTTAATAAAATTTTAATATTTTTTTTCAAAATTTTCTTTTATTTATTTTTTTCTTTTTCCTTTTTCTTTTTTCCCTACCCTCTTTCCTCTAGCCGATCATTGGTTGGGCAATCGGCCAAAGGCTTGACCTTGCCAGCCACTGGCGAGGCTCAAGCCTCAATCAACAGCCTTGAAGGTGGCCTCAAGCTGGCAAGGCTCACCCTTGCCAGATTTGGTGAAAGTCGAGCCTTGCTGACCATGGGTGAGGCCCAACCTCACTAGATTAATGAGGTTGAGCCTTGCCCAACCACTGGCGAGGTCTCTAGCCCTCGCAGGTGGGACCTCGTAGCCTCTAGCGAGGGCACAAGCCTTGTAAGGGGCTGGGTGAGGCTTGACCATCAACTGCACAACGTGAGGCTAGCAACGAGGGCTCAAGATTGGCTAGTGGCCGGCGAGGCTCGTTGGCCCTTGCCTCCAACCGATCGCCTTGGTGACTGGTTGGAGGAAGGAGGGGAGGGGGAAAAAGGAAAAGAAAAGGAAAAAAGAAGAAATAAATAAATATTTTGAAAAAAATTAAATTATTATTAAAAGTTGTATATGTCAGCATTGGCCCTGTCATGTTAGTCAGCCGGCATCCACATTAACAATATCTAGCCAGAATGGCTAAAATGGCACTAGGCCAAAAGTTTTTGGACTAAATTGGTATCAAGTTAAAAGTTTTAGAACTAAATTGGAATTAATAAAAAGTCTAGGACTAAATTGGCACCAAGTCAAGAAGTTTATGACTAAATTGGCACAAATACAAAATGTTTATGACTTTTCTAACACTTTTCCCATTATATGAAACTAGGATCCTTATCTCCTAATTTTTTGATGTATCTAAAAGATGTTATTTTTTGGCCATTTACATCTATACAGTTGTAAAGTG
Organism: Eucalyptus decipiens; assembly: GCA_014182575.1. Classification (NCBI taxonomy): domain Eukaryota; kingdom Viridiplantae; phylum Streptophyta; class Magnoliopsida; order Myrtales; family Myrtaceae; genus Eucalyptus; species Eucalyptus decipiens. The sequence continues at coordinate 58,790,712 of CM024614.1, read as the reverse complement.
GATTTTACAGAAGGCTAAACAAGACATCTTAATAGAAGCACAAACAGTTAAAAACTTTATTTGCTGCTTAGAAAGCAAGTCCTAGATGAATCCTCTTCTTAAGCAGATATTACAAATCAGAGTTGCACGTGACATCGCAATGACAAGCTCTTTATTTTTCCTTTCCTCATAGTGGTCATGTCTTGAACCATTGAACTTCATTCGGCAAATATCGGCAAAAGATCGCTTCAAGTGCCATAACTTGGCATAAAATGACACTTAAGTGCCATAATTTACAAAAGTGACACTTAAATGTCAAAATCAAAGAAAAATTGATCACTTATGTGCCACTTCGGCCAAAACGCCGACATGTCAATTTTCCGACGAAGCGAGTACAAAACGGCGTCGTTTTGCACGCTAACATAGCCAAACAATGCAAAAACGACGTCTTTTTGGTGTTGATTGGCAAAAAAATAATATAAAAATTAATTAAATTAAATTTATTCAAAATATTTAAAAATTAAAAAAAAATTAATATATATTTAAAAATTTTGAAAAATTAAAAAATTTAAAAAAATTTAAAAAAAGTTTTACAAAAAATTTTTAAAAAATTATTTTACAAAGGAAAAAAGGGGAGGGCTACCGCCTCCCCGTTGCCTCCCTTTTTTTCAAATTTGTTTAAACTTTATTACATTTTTTATTTTTTAAAATTGTTTCAAAATTGTTTAATACTAAATTTTTATTTTTAAATGTTTTAAATAAATTTAATTTAAAAAAATTAATTTTAAAATTATTTAATTTTTTAAAATTTATTAAATAAATTTAGTTTTAAATTAAATTAATTTTTTATATTAAATTTTTTATCATGTTAGCATCAAAACAATGCCGTTTTACACTCTCTTCGTCGGAAAATTGACACGCCAGCGTTTTGGCCAGATTATGGCCGGAATGGCACTTAAGTAATCAATTTCTCTTTGATTTTAGCACTTAAGTGTCACTTTCGTAAGTTATGACACTTAAGTGTCCCTTTGTGCCAAGTTATGACACTTCAAGAATCCGTACATCGGCAAATATCTAATCAATCCAAAAAAATCCTAAACATTTTCCATATTTCAAAACTCCTAAAATGCTACTTTAATTTTATTTTAAAATATTTTCGAATTATTTATTTATTTTTTAAACAATAAGTATAAGTTCAGGATTTTGGACAATCGGGTGTTCATCGGCCAATTTTTTTTTTTTTTTTTTTGGGTCAGAATTCACTTGCCAATTAGACAGCTTAAGTTTGATACCTTCGCGAGACATATATTAGTACATGGATCAAATAGAACACTCCGAGAAATGATAATTATAGGCCAGGATCGTTATACCTTTGGCAAAAAGAAATTGTAAATCAAACGACAAACCTAATCAACTTTTACTTTTAAGAAAGAGCACTCTCACTAGTTTCCCGTAAATATTTAGCCCGAGTATTATTAGTCCGTGAAATTCAAAGCATAAGATTGTATTGGGTAGCTTCCAAGATTTTAGAAAATTGCATAGAGCCGATTATAAGGGTTGTCTAAATTGACCATTTACCTTTTGTTAATTGAATGTCATGGTCATTGGTTTATTTGGAATATAACCATAATTGAAAGCATGTTGCCATGGCGAGTATAGAAATATTTTCTATACTACCCACGCGGTTTCCGATAGAATTTCTTTCTTTCTTTTTTTCCTTTCTATTTTCTTTCCCTTTTTATTTTTGCCTGCTGGTCATCAGCCATGGTTGGTGAGGGTTGGCCTTGCTTGGGCGATTGGCATAAAGAAAAGGGACAAATAAACATCTTTTCCTCCAAGATTATGGTTTTACTTGCTTAAATCTTGTTAGATCCCCTGTTTCTTGTCACGTGATGGGTCTCTCCATCTATGTGCTGGAATCCAAAAGCACATCAGGGCCAATTAAGGCATCTGACATGGTCATTGAACAATGAAAATTTTCCACCATAGAAAGTATGGTAGGTGATATGTGACTCTCTCATAATGACCAATGAGGGATTTAGTTCCTGGTTATCCTCTCTCACAAGAGAGTGACGTCCTCCCTCGACATAATGCTTCCAAATAGAGTGACCAATGACCAGAGAGAGAACCGTTGGAACTTTAGTTCAATTGCAAGCAATATATTCTATCTTGTCACATGAGAGCACACCATAAGACCTTATTAGTACATCTCCCAATCAAAGCACAAATAAACACGCTCGGCTTAGAGATTATATCTTTGCACTTGATGGGCCTGTCCAACTATGTGCTAGAATACAGAAGCCCTGCGCGAAGCCCATCAGCGCAAGTACCCCGGCTTTTTTCCTACCTAACTTTGAAAGTGATGTCAATGCAACTTTGCAAAAATGACTAAAAGTTGAAAAAAGCGCACGTCGAGTTTAACGTCCAACTCAATCGTTTTGTGTTAAAATCAACTTGTTTGATAGGATTGGCTAATTAACTATAGTTTTTTTCATAGAGATTAGTCGTTCATTAACTAAAGTAGAAATTTCAACATAAATTTGGCCTGCATGGTCCATTAACATTCCCTTAGAGAGGATTCCCTCAATTTATGGGATTTGCGAAATATCTTAATTTACTTTTTACGTCATTGATTAGAAGAAATTCTCTCCTATCAATTTTTTGTGGTTAAAAGTAAGGAATGTTGTAAAATATTGCGTTGCGAATATATAATAGAGAAGAAATTGAGAAGAGAAAGCAAGTGAACACTAGAAATAGTAGAGAAAGCAAGAGGAGAGAGTATTATTTCTAGTATCTCACTGTTGTGTTTCTGTTGTGATCTTGTACATTAAAACTAAACTCCTATTTATAAGAGAACAAGAATGTACTTATTATTAACATTAATGTATCGAATGATACATGTACTTGATAAGGGAGATGAACATTCACTATATAGGGAGATGTACTTAAAATGTATGATACAAATGTACCATAATAAGTACATTAGATAAGATGAATATTCATTCATGTATTTCATAACACTTCCCCTTGAATATTTATTGTATTCATTATGAATGAGCATCAAATGATACTGCCTTATTAAAAACCTTAGGCCGGAAAAACCCAGTGGAATAAAAACTGGACAAAAGGGAAAAAGAGTGTAGAGCACAAACTTTATGATATCTCCCTTTTTATGTATGCATTAATTGTCTCGTTAAAAACTTTAAGCCGGGAAAACCCTGTGGGAAAAAAAACCAAACAAAAAGAAAAAAGAGTGCAATGCATATATAGCCACTATTGGGGCTAATTAATATTGCATCTTGTAAACTCGCCGTATATCAATGCTGCAATGTATAGTTCATAATATCTCCCCCTCAATTGAGCCATGTAACCACTGCTGGGGCTAATCAATTTTGTATCTTGTGAACTCGTCGCATATCAATGCTGCAATGCATAGTTTATAATATCTCCCCCTCAATTGAGCCATGTAGCCACTGCAGGGGCTAGTCAATCTTGTACCTTGTGAACTCACCGCATACCAATGCCATATACTAATTTCTCAAAAGTTGATATTGGCAATGATTTGGTAAAAAGATCTGCAAGATTATTTATGGATCAAATCTGTTTAACATCAATTTGTCGACTTTCTTGGAGTTCATGAGTATAGAAAAATATTGGCAAGATATGCTTGGTCCTATCACCTTTGATATATCCTCCCCTGACTTGTGCAACACAAGCAGTATTATCTTCATAAATTATAGTGGGAGAATTTGTAACCGGTACTAAGCAACAGGAATTATAAATATGCGTTATAACGGATCTTAACCAAACACACTCTCTTCCAGCTTCATATAAAGCAATAATCTCAGAGTGGTTATAAGATTTAGCTACTAGCAATTGCTTCGTAGAACGCCAAGAAATAGCGGTGCCATTATAACAAAATAAATACCCGGTTTGAGAGCGAGCATCCACATATCCAGCATCAGCATATCCAACTAAACCAGAATTAGTGGAATCCTTGAAATAATATAATCCAAAATCTATGGTTCATCGGAGATAATGGAAAATATGTTTAACTCCATTCCAGTGTCTCCGAGTTGGCTCAGAACTAAAACATGCCAATAAATTTACCACAAAAGTGATATCTTGTAACACCCCGAACCCTTCGCAGGTCGTTAGCAGTGCCGATGTTACATCTTTTACCATCTATATCTCTTATGCTAAATTAAGCCTTGCCAGATTACAGGCATTTTTCTTTTTTTTTTAAAACGGTCCCATGCGCAACTCATAGCGGAAGCAAATAAATATCACCATCTATCTCCCTACCAATCCCATGATACAAATACACACCAACTAAACACCACGATTTTATAAACAGTGTTGACGCCTTGCTTACATGCATACATATAGCGAGATGGGGTTTTCCTCGGGTCGGTACAAAAGAAACAGAAAAGGTAAGGACTCTGCCATGTCCTTCCTAAAATCTCAAAAAGGAACTCCGACCTCTACCATCATATGAGCACAAAAACCCTCCCATCACGAGCGTCAACTATCTACACCAAAAAGCGGTCTAGCTCCTACTCCTCGCGCGCGATCTCACACCCATCCCGGTGCGTCAGGTGGTGGCGGCGGCAGCATCCCCCGCATCACTCCATCCCGTCGTATGTGCACGGACAAAAACTCTTGTATGACCGGGCCCCCAGCCAGGCCGATGTCATACATAACTAAGCATCGTACTCGGATAAAAGTCAATCCGGGTACCGAAGGACAATCTATCTCAGTCATCTCCACCTCGACGTCAGACGGAATACCGTAAAACACGCCACGCGAAACAGCAGGCAGCGGCATAGTGCTAATCTGAAATGTTATCCCCAAAAGGGGTGAGTACAACCACTCAAAGCAGATAGGAAATCCAATAACAACTCGGTGCACCATGCATACCATCATACAATGCAGGCATTTCTTACCTTTTCGATGTCAAGCGTATTCGGGCATCATCATGGCATCTCATATTACATCATCATTAGCCATGCATCACCATGCATATCACATCATATCATTATTGGCCATGCATCACCATGCATATCACATCATCATTAATCATGCATCACCATGCATATCACATCGTCATTAATCATGCATCACCATGCATATCACATCATATCATCATTGGTCATGCATCACCATGCATATCACATCGTCATTAATCATGCATCACCATGCATATCACATCATATCATCATTGGCCATGCATCACCATGCATATCACATCATCATTAATCATGCATCACCATGCATATCACATCATATCATCATTGGCCATGCATCACCATGCATATCACATCATCATTAATCATGCATCACCATGCATATCACATCATATCATCATTGGCCATGCATCACCATGCATATCACATCATCATTAATCATGCATCACCATGCATATCACATCATATCATCATTGGCCATGCATCACCATGCATATCACATCATCATTAATCATGCATCACCATGCATATCACATCATATCATCATTGGCCACTTTTATTTATCAATTGATACCACATTATCTTTTCTCAATTCATCATTTCCACCATCATCATCCTCCCTTCGGGCAGAAACCTCCGACGGGGATCCCAAGTATCCCAGCCATCTCATGGCCACCGGGCTTCCGGCCCCCACATTCCGGGCATCTCGCACCTCAACTAGCATCACGAGGAACCTCCCTTCGGGCCGAAACCTCCGACAGGGACTTCCGGTCTTTACCCTTCTAACCGGGGATCTCGCACCCTAATCCCGGCATCGCGAGTCACACTCCCTTCGGGAAGAAACCTCCGACAGGGACTTCCGGCCCCCACATTCCGGCATCCCGAAACTCCCCTGGGAATCTCTCGGAATTACGCCATTCGGCCACCGAGACATCAACCTCCGCCACATCCTCTTACTCACATACCACTTCCACATTTTATCATTCTTTTCATCTCATTATTTCATGGCATATGATTCACACACATGCGTCACCATTCATGATCATTCATGCATCAATGTCATGTAACAGTGTATCATAGTTCACGATCATGCATACATCAATGGCATATAACAATGCATCATAATTCACGATCATACATGCATCAATGTCATGTAACAATGCATCATAATTCAATAGAACTCATGGCCGATAAAATAATCCACTTTTATTTTATTATTATTTTATTATTATTTTATTATATTATTATTTTAATACTATATTATTTATTTCCATAAATAAATATTATCTTTAATATTCATGATTTTCCAAAATCATGAAAATCAAGCAATCATTAAACAACTAATTAGAATCACAATTTCACACAATTTCGTGGCCAAATTCGCATTTCACATAGTTTCCCAAATTTCCACCAAATGCACTTAATATTCGGATATTGGCCAGATTGCACAGTTTTCGGATTAATTCAATTAAAATATTCATATGACCTCATAAAATTCTCAAATTTTACAGGGTGATAGCCAACATATTTTCGTACCTTTTTCATGAAGAACACTAAGCCAAATTCGTTATAGATTAATTTATACAACTCCATGAAGCTTCTGGAACCCCCACCGTTTCGTCCAGAACACACATCACCGAAAAACTTAGATTTGACCCCTTAAATCTCTTTCGTTTCTTCTGAAATTCGAGTATGTTATGCATCAATGTCTCCTCTACAAGTTTCATGAAGAGATCTAGGTTAAATAACCAAAGTATGATCCTCTTTCAAGTCCTTGAAGTCTCGGGTGTCTCGGTTCACTTCAACAGAACCATCCGTCTCAAAGATCTAGACGATTTACTAAGCTACACTCATTTTTTTCTCCTCAAATTTGAGTATGTTGTAGTTTAGGATGTTACCTACAACTTCCATGAAGACAACAAAGTGAGATTTCCATCATAAACCAACATGCAACCAAGAAATCATCAAGAGGTCAGTAGGAAATTCGCAGATCTAGAACCTCCGTATCACAAAGCATTTGACCCCACATATCACATTCGTTTTCCATGAAATTTGAGTATGTCATACCTCGAGATGTTACCTTCAACTTTCATGAAGACACCGAAGTCAAAATCACACTCCAAACCCACATGCAAGCTCGAACAAGAAACTGTCTACCACAAACCGAACGGAAACAGCCACAATACATGAACATATGCAATCCTTGCTTGGTATTTCGCCTAAATCCCCCTAAAACTTAACATGCAAACACCAAAAACAACATGCAAGAGAAGTAAAGGACCCCCCACTTGCCTTAAAGAAGAACACACAGCAACACACGGCGGCGTAGGACGGTCGGACAAGGCGGCGACGGCGAGACACGGCGGCGGCAACTCTCGGCTCCACCTCCTCTCTCTCGGCCTCTCCTCCGCTCAAGCTCTCTCTCGCACACTCTCTCGGCCAAAATGAAGAAAACGGCCACTCTCTCTCTTCCCTCTCTCTTTTATATCCCCATCTTCTCATGATTAGCAATCATGAGATTGCCTACAATCCCACCAATGCATGCCATTCCTTTATGCCACTTGTCACACTAATTTTTTTGAATTGATTTTGGGCTTGGGCTTGGGCTTAGGCCCAACCGGCCATTCCCTTGGCTGGTCGACAGCCACCTCTTGGGCCCAATGGGCCGACTAGCTTGGCCCACCAAGCTTGAGGCTAATGGGCTCAAGGCCCATTCCGAAAATTAGCCCTTTTTCTCCTTTTTTTTTTTTTTTTGAAATTTCTTCTATAATATTTTTAAATTCCAATTTCCATCTTGGCCAAAGTCTTGGAATATTTTTATTTATTGAAATTCAAATCATATGGCCAAGCATTTATAAATTAAATTTAAATTTCCACAATCACAAGCACAATTCATCAAATTAAAAGATAAATTGGCTAAAGCATAGGCCATAAAATTCTATCACCTAATTAAAGACATTTGACACACCTTAAGGCTTGGCTTTGAATTTCCGGGATGCCACAATTCTCCCTCCTTAGAGAATTTCGTCCTCGAAATTCAAGCACTACTCGCGCCTTCTTGAAATAAATAAGGGTACTTTTCCCTCATCTCGATCCTCACTTTCCCATGTGGCTTCCTCCACATCATGATGTCGCCATAACACTTTGACTAATGGGATCTTCTTAGTCCTAAGGATCTGCTCCTTCCGATCCATTATCTCGCACGGGCTCTTCAATGTACCTAACTTTCTCATCCATTTTGATGGCTTCATGATCGAGTATGTGACCAGAATCCGCTGGTACTTCCTCAACATCGATACATGAAACACATCGTGCAGATTTTCTAACGGGAGGTAATGCTATACGATAAGCCCTATCTCCTATTTTCTCAAGAATTTCAAAAGGTCCAACAAACCTGGGGCTTAACTTACCCTTTATCCCGAATCGAGATATTCCTTTCATAGGAGATACCTTAAGGAATACATGGTCTCCTACATTAAACTCTAAAGGTCTTCTACGCTTATCTGCGTAGCCTTTCTGTCTACTCTGAGCTGCTCTAAGCCTTTCTCTAATAACATCAACAGCCTCAGGAATAATCTGAGACTTACTGCCTCCACTCAAAGCAGTTACTACTATCACATAAGTAACATATACATGTTACTGGCAATTCAAGACAGACTACAGGGGATCTACGAGTGAATACCCATCACCCGTTATTCATTTATTTCATTTACATCCTATGGTGTGCATTGTCATCATGTTCCTCAATTCCAAATGAGGCTCCTTATCACTCCACTTATAACCATTCGCTCTGATACCAAAAATGGCGACTGTAACACCCCGAACCCTTCGCAGGTCGTTAGCAGTGCCGATGTTACATCTTTTACCATCTCTATCTCTTATGCTAAATTAAGCCTTGCCAGATTACAGGCATTTTTTTTTTTTTTTTTTTAAAACGGTCCCATGCGCAACTCATAGCGGAAGCAAATAAATATCACCATCTATCTCCCTACCAATCCCATGATACAAATACACACCAACTAAACACCACGATTTTATAAACAGTGTTGACGCCTTGCTTACATGCATACATATAGCGAGATGGGGTTTTTCCTCGGGTCGGTACAAAAGAAACAGAAAAGGTAAGGACTCTGCCATGTCCTTCCTAAAATCTCAAAAAGGAACTCCGACCTCTACCATCATATGAGCACAAAAACCCTCCCATCACGAGCGTCAACTATCTACACCAAAAAGCGGTCTAGCTCCTACTCCTCGCGCGCGATCTCACACCCATCCCGGTGCGTCGAGGTGGTGGCGGCGGCATCCCCGCATCACTCCATCCCGTCGTATGTGCACGGACAAAAACTCTTGTATGACCGGGCCCCCACCAAAGCCGATGTCATACATAACTAAGCATCGTACTCGGATAAAAGTCAATCCGGGTACCGAAGGACAGTCTATCTCAGTCATCTTCACCTCGACGTCAGACGGAATACCGTAAAACACGCCACGCGAAACAGCAGGCAGCGGCATAGTGCTAATCTGAAATGTTATCCCCAAAAGGGGTGAGTACAACCACTCAGCAGATAGGGAAATCCAATAACAACTCAGTGCACCATGCATACCATCATACAATGCAGGCATTTCTTACCTTTTCGATGTCAAGCGTATTCAGGCATCATCATGGCATCTCATATTACATCATCATTAGCCATGCATCACCATGCATATCACATCATATCATTATTGGCCATGCATCACCATGCATATCACATCATCATTAATCATGCATCACCATGCATATCACATCGTCATTAATCATTATGCATATCATCATATCATCATTGGCCATGCATCACCATGCATATCACATCGTCATTAATCATGCATCACCATGCATATCACATCATATCATCATTGGCCATGCATCACCATGCATATCACATCATCATTAATCATGCATCACCATGCATATCACATCATATCATCATTGGCCATGCATCACCATGCATATCACATCATCATTAATCATGCATCACCATGCATATCACATCATATCATCATTGGCCATGCATCACCATGCATATCACATCATCATTAATCATGCATCACCATGCATATCACATCATATCATCATTGGCCATGCATCACCATGCATATCACATCATCATTAATCATGCATCACCATGCATATCACATCATATCATCATTGGCCATGCATCACCATGCATATCACATCATCATTAATCATGCATCACCATGCATATCATATCATATCATTGGCCATGCATCACCATGCATATCACATCATCATTAATCATGCATCACCATGCATATCACATCATATCATCATTGGCCACTTTTATTTATCAATTGATACCACATTATCTTTTCTCAATTCATCATTTCCACCATCATCATCCTCCCTTCAGACAGAAACCTCCGACAGGGATCCCAGTATCCCAGCCATCTCATGGCCACTGGGCTTCCGGCCCCCCACATTCCGGGCATCTCGCACCTCAACTAGCATCACGAGGAACCTCCCTTCGGGCAGAAACCTCCGACAGGGCTTCCGGTCTTTACCCTTCTAACCGGGATCTCGCACCCTAATCCCGGCATCGCGAGTCACACTCCCTTCGGGCGAAACCTCCGACAGGGACTTCCGGCCCCCACATTCCGGGCATCCCGAAACTCCCGGGGAATCTCTCGGAATTACGCCATTCGGCCACCAGACATCAACCTCCGCCACATCCTCTTACTCACATACCACTTCCACATTTTATCATTCTTTTCATCTCATTATTTCATGGCATATGATTCACACACATGCGTCACCATTCATGATCATTCATGCATCAATGTCATGTAACAAAGTGTATCATAGTTCACGATCATGCATACATCAATGGCATATAACAATGCATCATAATTCACGATCATACATGCATCAATGTCATGTAACAATGCATCATAATTCAATAGAACTCATGGCCGATAAAATAATCCACTTTTATTTTATTATTATTTTATTATTATTTTATTATATTATTATTTTAATATTATATTATTTATTTCCATAAATAAATATTATCTTTAATATTCATGATTTTCCAAAAATCATGAAAATCAAGCAATCATTAAACAACTAATTAGAATCACAATTTCACACAATTTCGTGGCCAAATTCGCATTTCACATAGTTTCCCAAATTTCCACCAAATGCACTTAATATTCGGATATTGGCCAGATTGCACAGTTTTCGGATTAATTCAATTAAAATATTCATATGACCTCAGAAAATTCTCAAATTTTACAGGGTGATAGCCAACATATTTTCGTACCTTTTTCATGAAGAACACTAAGCCAAATTCTTTATAGATTAATTTATACAACTCCATGAAGCTTCTGGAACCCCCACCGTTTCGTCCAGAACACACATCACCGAAAAACTTAGATTTGACCCCTTAAATCTCTTTCGTTTCTTCTGAAATTCGAGTATGTTATGCATCAATGTCTCCTCTACAAGTTTCATGAAGAGATCTAGGTTAAATAACCAAAGTATGATCCTCTTTCAAGTCCTTGAAGTCTCGGGTGTCTCGGTTCACTTCAACAGAACCATCCGTCTCAAAGATCTAGACGATTTACTAAGCTACACTCATTTTTTTCTCCTCAAATTTGAGTATGTTGTAGTTTAGGATGTTACCTACAACTTCCATGAAGACAACAAAGTGAGATTTATCTAGTCTCGTACATTGTGCCAAGTACATCAAAGCCCCAATTGTATTGATATATAGTATTTGAGGACCAAGTATTTCTTCATTTGATTCTCTATGACGAAATGGGTCCTTTTAGGAATATAGAGACCTTACAACTATAAGGGTACTCAATGGATGAGCTTTGTCCATATTGAAGCGTTTAAACAATCTTTCAACGTATGCTGATTGATGGACGATTATTCCATTTGCTTTATGCTTAAGCTCTAGACTAAGATAAAGTTTGGTTTTACCCAAATCTTTAACTTTAAACTCCATTTTCAAATACTCAGCAGTTTTAGCCACTCTTTTGGAGTTCCAATTAAATTTATATCGTCGACATAAACTGCTGCAATAGCAAATTCGGTTTCTGATTTTTTAATAAACACGCGTGGGCAGATAGGATCATCCTTGTACCTTTCCTTAATTAGGTACTCACTTAGGCGTTAATACCACATGCGACTAGATTGCTTTAACCCATACAAGGATCTTTGCAATTTTATTGAGAATAAATTGCGGGGAGTACATGCTTCAGGCATTTTGAATCCCTCGAAAATTTTCATATATATATCAGAGTCTAATGAGTCATATAAATATGCCATCACAACATCCATAAGATGCATTTCCAATCTTTCAAAGATTGCTAGGCTAATGAGAAAATGAAATGTAATCATACCTATCACAGGTGAATATGTCTCATTATAATCAATCCCAGATCTCTGCAAGAATCCTTAGTCAACGAGTCGGCTTTATACCTGACAACCTCATTTTTCTCATTTCGTTTTCGGATAAATACCCATTTATATCCAACAGGCTTTACATTATCGGGGATACAAGTTACAGGTCCAAAAACCTCTCGTTTAGTTATGGAAGCTAATTCAGCTTTAATTGCTTCCTCCCACTTAGGCCAATCTTACCTTTGACGACATTCAATAATAGATTGCAACTCGTAATCATCATCCATAATTTATGAGCAACTAAGAATGCAAAAGCATCATTAATGATGATTTCATTTCAATTCCAAATTTCATTACAATATGTAAGGGAATTCTCGGTATTCCTAGGGCTAGTGTTCCTTTCATGGGTTTGCGCCTCTTCAGGAGCAATAAGCTCTTTGGAAGCAAGCACAACGCCGGGCTCTTCTGGAGCGGATTCCTGATTCTTTCCCCTTCATTTTCGAGGAGCAGTATCTTTTAATCCTATCGGTCTACCACACTTCAAGTGCGAGGGATTTTGATCCATTTTAGCTTGTCCTTCGGGAACAACTATCCTAGTTGGAGCATTTGTAGCTGGAATATGATAATAATGCAAATAAATGTGCAAATGTGACATTGCGTATAGATAATAGGCAAACATGGGACCATCTATAGGATGCGTCCACTAATACCATAAAATATCGAAATGGTCCACTCAGTAGTTGTATTGGTCCATAAATATCACCATGAATTCTTTGCAAGAATAAATGAGATTCAAGATTAACCTTTGTTATAGAAGGTTTGATAATGAGCTTTCCTTGTGAGCAAGTCTCACAATTATAATTTTTGGACAACAACACATTAAATCCTTTAAAGGGTGACCTTTTGTATTTTGAATTATCCTATGCATCATTAAAGTGCCAAGATGACCAAGGCGATCATGCCACAGTCCAAACTGATCAAGGCTTACCAATCTCTAGGATGTGGTGGCGTAGGTTTCAATAGCCTTAATTATGACACAATACAAACCCATAGAAGAAGCTTCTAGCTTCTTATGGATGGTCTTCAGGCCCATCTTATAAGAGGAAATGCCAATATATTCCTTACCTTGTTCATAAACAGTCTCAATATGGTACCCATTATAGCGTACATCTTTGAAATTGAGCAAATTCCTTTTGGATCTAATGATTAGAAATGCATTCTCAATATGCAGGATAGTGCCATTTGGCAAAATAATTGTAGCATTCCAAAAACCATCAATAATCGGAACATGACCTGATATTATATGGATTTGCGCCTTACGCAATGTCATACTTGAGAAAAAATGTCTATTATGAAATATAGTATGTGTTGTTGCACTATCAAGCAAACAAACATCTTCATTTTTCTCAGTATTTTCCATTTGCATTTATATTGACAACTTCAGGTGTCAAGTATCATAAAAGTTGCATATTAGTTACATAGTCGAATAAAATTTCAAAAATAAATATTATGTAAGGTTCATAAGCATTTCATAACCATATTAAACAACAATAAAAAGTAATACATTTAAAGCGAAACAACATAAAATTCGAAGTTCAAATTATCATCCACCAATCTAATGTCACATCAAAGTAATCAGAGGTCCTCAAAGAAATCAAAGACATCCAATGATGCATTTGCTACTTCAAGAGTAAGATGAGTCCCACCAACGGAGATATTATTGGCCTCAATAGTGGTTATGGCAGTATGATTGATTTCAATGGCATGAGATTCACCACGCTTACCCGTATTCTTTAAATATGCAGGGTATATATCAACAAAATGTTTTGGCGTACAGCAGGTATGTGACCACACTGACCAGTGCCCAGTCATGCCACAGCGATGACAAATACTTTCATTAATCACCTACTCTGACTTCTTTTCTTTGCCATGATTCAAGCCAAAGTTTGATATCTTATGGTGGTTAAATTTCTTGCCATCCCTTCTAGGATTATGTTCTTGCCTGTGCTTATAGCCCTTAAAATGGCCAGTATTTTTCTCAAAGTTAGTATGTGTTTCAGGCAATACTTTTGAGCCAGCAGGTCTAAGATCATGATTTTTTAGCAGTAATTCATTGGTTTGCTCGGTAGTAAGAAGCACAGAAATTAATTCAGAATATGTGGCAAACTGACGTTGCCGGTATTGCTGTTGCAATACAATATTCGAAGCATGGAAGGTGGAGAAAACATTTAAATATTCAGCCTCCACAAATTCTCTGTGTTCGACCGTGTGACAAAATGGTGGTAGGACTGAAAATGGTGTCCAAAATGCATCTGAAAGAACTCAACAAGACGTTGGAGAAATTCAAGGAGACAACCCCTGCCAAGCCTCATCAAGCCTCTTCTGCAGCGAAAAGAAAAGGAAAGGAGCCCATGGTTGCTCCATCCAAAAAGAGAAGAGCTCTCATCATTGAGGATGAAGATGATGGGGATGACCTCACCATTTCTGCTATGGCATTGAAGAAGCTGAGTTGTTCTGTTCCAGAATCAATGGAACGACAGGAGAAAGAAGCAAAGGAGAGAGAAGGACATGAGAAAGAAGAAGAAGAAGAGAGAGAAGCAGAGGAGGAAAGGTTTGAAGAAGAAGATGAAGAAGAAAGAGGAAATCAAGAGGAATGAGAGCATGAGGAACACTCTTCTCCACCTGAAGCCTTGGAAACAGGGGGAGATGGTGAGAAAAGAGGAATGTCCTCATATCATGTTACCAGTGAAGGAGTCAGCCGCTCTCCAGCAGATCCAGAGGACATTCCTGCCTCTCAATTTCCTGAGAAGGGACATGATGCTTCATCGCAAATCTGCGTGACTATGCTGATATACCATCGTCTGCCTTTACTCCATCAGATCGAGCCGAAGCCAGTACGCAGACTGATAATTCAGCAAATTTCCGCAGAATTCTTGATGTTCTCTTGGAAATGTTGGGTCAGATATATGCTTTGGAGTGCAAAGTTCAGAACTTGAAGAATGCAGGACAAGCTTCTTCCGTTTCCTTGTCTGATCAGATCCAAGCCCTTGCTCTTCAGAATCAAGCAAATGCTAAGAGTGAAGAGGTGGCTCAACGGAAGGAAGATTTGAAAAAGCTGGAAGGCATCGTACAGTCAATGGGAGATTTCCAGCTTGTTCGCATTCCCAAGCAATCTTGACTCCATTCTATTCCCATCTCAACCTTTTTTATGATGACAAAAAGGGGGAGAGATGCGAGATTTGAAATCTTTGAACTTTGAACTTAAACTTGTTGAACTTTTAGTTTGTTTTGATGTTTGACTTGACTTGGGTCTGGATGTCAACTGAACTTTGATTTGGATTTGACTGCTGCTTATATTAAGTACTATTGATATCTTATGAATGGCTTTACTCTCATGCAAGACTAACCTATTTTCTGTGGTTGCAGATTCTAGTGTTATCATTAAGCCATTAATCTTTATGAGATATCCATATTTGCTTGAGTAATATTTTGCAGGTCTAAGTTATTCAAATCTGCAGGAAAGTTTTGTCACCATCAAAAAGGGGGAGATTGTTGGAGAAATCTTTCTGGAATATTTTGAAGCTGACAAAACGTTTCTGTTAGTCTAGTCTAAAGATTTGCAAACTCTACTATTTAAAGTCTGAAGACCTCCGGACCGCCAGACTCAAGACTCAAAGTCTATTCTCATTGACAGTTTCTAATCCATTGAAGAAAGGCTATCCAGAACTGAGTGCTTCATTAAGGATTTGACTAGAGAAGATCTCTTGGCTAGATATGATGTAATGGATTCCTTTATTCGAATCAAGATTGATTAAGGATCCGATGATTGGCAAAGTATACTTGATACCTAAATTTTGTCAATGCATATGCAACAAATTATATCTTATTTTGGAACTAGTGTCCTATGCAGAAAATGAGCAAAATAACATTACACATACTAAGACAGATAAGAAGATACCTGTAGTTACTTACCGGGAGAGAGTGAGATAGGGTGTGAACCTCGAGTTTGGCAAGTATCAAGGCGTCATCTTACCTGGTTACATGAGTAGGTTGCTTCTCCAGAACTTGAACCATTCTTCGATCGCTTGTTAGAGCAATAAGTGATTTGTCTAGGACCCGAACCTTTCTTCTCACCTTAACGGAGAATTGCTTTTCCAGGACCCGAACCTTTCTTCGGTCGCCTGTTAGAGCAATAAGTGGTTTGTCTATGACCCAAACTTTTCTTCAGTCGCATGTTAGAGCAATAAGTTGTTTATCTAGGACCCGAACCTTTCTTCGATCGCCTTGACGAGGAATTACTTTTCCAGGACTCAAACCTTTATTCGGTCGCCTGTTAGAGCAATAAGTGGTTATCCGACCTTTCTCGGGGAATGCACCGACCTTTCTTAGCGTATATATTTGCGGGTGCCTAATCTTTATTAAGGACACTAGTTGGTATCCGACCTTTCTCGAGAAATGCATCAACCTTTTTCAGGGCATCAATTGTTGGGAGATACTTGGACGTTTACAAGTATCGAATGGGGTACTTAGTGTAGTGAATTTTGCTTGAACTACTTCCTCCCTCTTGCATGTTCGCAAAAATGTGAAGTGAAAGAAACTCTTTTCCATGGCTTTTGGGATGGAAGGAAACTGATGTGAACACGATAAATATACCACTGAAGAGATAGCTCTTTTTAGAGAAAGAAGAGGTAATCAATTGATGCGAGGGATGATGGGATCCTCTCTTTTTGTGGACAGGATAACTTTTGGGAAGTCGAGGAGACTACTGAAGTGTGTTTTGTGATCTAATTAATTTGGTAATATGGACAAAGAATGGAGGAGATAGTCGGGTAATGTTTAAGATAGGGTTCAACTATTTTCTTGAATATACCGCAAATCCCAATTTTCTTGAATATACCGCAAATCCCAAGTTAGGTAAAAAGAAAAAATTGCACTGGTTCGTAAGCCTCCTTTGCCATAGCCATGTCTCTCACCCATATGCACGCACGTGTGATCACAAGCGAGCTATTTGGGTAGTGATATTTGGTTATTGAACCAGATCGCTCCCACAAATCAAACTCTATTGAGTATCGTGACATATATACTTCACTCCCTTTTAGACCTGATTATAGGGGTGCACATGACAAAATTTATGGAACAGAAATTGATATTTCTGGCCAGAAATCGGTTTCTCAATTTCTGATGAAATTAAAAATTTTAGTTTCTAATTTATTTTTCAAATCAATTTCTAGAATAGAAATCTGTTCCAGAATTAGAAAAATCAAATTGCGTTACTAAACGGATTTCTATTCCAAACCTGTTCCAAAGAACAAAGAAACAGAAAAATAATGAAGTAGAAATTTTATCATGCACAGCCCTAGTGTCCCAACCCACTCAAGCTCGACTTGAGTCACAAGAGTGGAAGACGTCTTTGAGCCAGCCTAGGCAAGTCCCAGTAGTTGTAGGACCTTGGCTAATGTCGCCACTTAATTATGCAATTTTTCTGCTCAAGAACAGGTCCGGCTATAATCTTAGAGTAATCGACCAAGACTGGATGGTCATTGTCTCTCTCTATTCCCAATATTGACGCTCTGTGATAGACGTAAACAATATAATGAGTTTCCTAATAAGTGAGGTAGATAAAGGTCAATAGGAGGGTAGCCTGCAGACTCGCTAACTGGGGACCCCCTTACAGATAGCCAAGCTTTGACTGAACTTGTCATGTGCACGGGGCAAAACTTATCATATTGGAAGCCATGCGTAATATTCCGATTAAACTTATCGTATTGAAAGCCACATTAGTAGATTCTGTTAATTGGAATTCATGAAATGACGATATTGAACATTTTCATATAATATATAGATTAAATTGAATATTTGTTAATAGTTTATGGACTACATGAAATAAATTAAAATTCCAAAAATAACATTACAATTAAACCAAATTTAAAAATTATTTGCAGTAACTTCCTTACGTCCTTCATCCATGATGCTTTAACTTGATTTTGATCGAACAAATGTCCAGTACAAGAAATTTGTCAATTTTGTATGGTTTGATGGGAAGAAAGGTGCGGCATGATAACTCCTAGTTTGTCTCTTGATGCGTTCATGATTTAAAAGGGAAATGCTTATGTGATTATTTTTAATTTACTATGATATTAACAGCCTTTTTGGGCAACAAAAAAATAAATAATAATAATTAAAATTTGTTATGGGGTTCACTTTTTTAAGAACTTATAGCTCACATGATGTTGTTACTCTCATAGTAATTTAAAGACTATTATGCTAGCAAAACTTATTTAAAAATCCAAAAAGTGGGTTGGCTTGGCAATATGTTCAATGGTTTGCGTTCCCATTCAAGATTAATAAAGAGAAATTATGGGTTGAAACTTGATGCATGAGATTAATATATTATTTGTCTAATGGGTAGAATCTCAGTATATGTATAATTTTCCATGACTTTGAAACTCCAGTTTGATCTTAGTGTACACGAAGAAAATCCATTTACTAATAGTAGCAATGCGAACCGTCTTACCCCATAACATCATGCATCATGCCAAGATAACGTAAAAATGCATTTTGCTTATGTTGACCGGCTCTTTTGTACTGTACTGGATAAACTGTCTATAGAACGAATTTATGTAATATTTTTTTGACGTCAGTAATAAAGTCATCTCCTTGGGAGTACTCAACAGGACCGAGATATGTGCTTACTTGTCTTCTTAACTAAGAAAGTCATTCAATTAGACAAAAAAAAAGATTAATATTATGAAAAATCTCAGACTAATATATTTTTTATTAATTCATCCAAAACTAATTTTTTGATCATAAAAATTCATAAATTGGTACACTAGTGATAAATTTACTCTTCATTAGTATCTATTAAATTTTATAGTCAAATTGCAAAATTGAATAACATGTTACAATTAATGGGTGTACCAATTTATGGTTTTATCCTCTGTTTGTCATAAGTGTCACATCCCAAAACCACAAAGAATGGGAATGACACGGCCGTCATTCTTTACAAAGAACACAGCCTCAAACACAACCAACAAACTAATATCAACTTATATATATCTCAAACCATATATATATCAGATAAACCAACAAATTGGTTGCAACATCAGAGTTTCTATAATCCACCAAAAAAAAAAAAAAAAAAAAAGAGATATACGTTTAAAATTCAGACGATCCAACTACTAGTAAGTATTATTTGCACCACTTCCTTGAACCATACAAAAAACAAAATAGAACTCCCCAAAAGTTCCCACCGACTATGCACTCGCTCTATTCGCCGCTAGCTGAGGAACCTGAAAAGATTAAAGGAGGAATGGGATGAGCAACCACAGCTCAGTGAGTAGTACATATCTTCTAAGCAGATCGAACAACCACTATGTATGTATACAAAACAATACCAACTTCCATAATGTCAATTCAATATATAAAATGCAAATCGAATCATAAAAAAGTTATTTCTCATCATCAAAGCTTTATACTAATATGGAAAACTCATTTAAATCGCCAATCAAGTATCAATGGTCGAATCCATTGAATAATCTCCATCAAAAACACATATCAATGGTCTATCCATTGATCAATCTTTTGCTCAATAACTAACCATGGTCACGACACAACGCCTTGTGACAAGGCGACCAAGATTCTCCCCTTGGTAAGGTCTCCACCTACAAAGCCGGTGGTTAGGCTCAGAAGGATATCCTAAACCTGGTATGCATACCCCAAAAACCCCTCACTGGGTTCACAGTCATATTGAGCATAAATAACCATTCTCCAATATTAGAACTCCAATCCAAAAATCAATATCTTAAACCAAATAAATAATATTTTGCAACATAGTCCATCATCTATTTCATACTCGTTTCTCAAATCATCATAAATCTTTCCATAAATCAGTCGCAAAGCAATTTCATATACGTTTCTCCACAAACCTTGTATAACATACTTTTCAAAGATTCACAATCAACCAAAAAGGGTAGCAATTGCTCGATCTGGCTTTTATGCAATAAAAATGCCCTTCTCAATATATATATATATATATACACTTCAAGACATGATTTTATAAAACCAAAGATGATTTTATAAAACCAAAGAAGATATAGTACCACTCACCTCGTCGTCGACGACCAAACGACGAACGATACTTGTATCGTCGAATTCAAGGTCCTATCAAATAACCGAGAAAAATGTTAAAATCTAATAAAACTTTGTCTCTACTTCGAAACAACTAAATTACACCTTAACTCTAACAAAAGGACTTCTACGCGCTAACAAATCGCATAACCAAAGCGATTGTTCAAGCCATTCGCAACACGAAATTTAAGTGCAAAACTTGATTGCCCTTAACTTTCTCTTCCGAACTCCGATCCGAACGTACTTATATTCAATAGAGAGCCCTTGAAACATATCACAAGAATCCCAACTTGGCCATCCCAAAATCAAGCCGAAAAATGACAAAATATGGGCCCAAAGCTGCTGGACGCGTACTGTTCACTGCGCGCGGGAAACTTTGAAATTTTGTTTCGGACAAACCATAAGCTCAAATCACAATCTGTAAAATCTCACGGCTCCACAACACCCTAAATTACCATTCTTGCAAAAATACACGGCTCAACGACTCCAAAATTAGACTTCGCCGCTCAGTTTTCCAAAAATTTCGAATTTAAGTCCTAAATCCAAAAATTACTTCAATCGGACGAACGGGGGCTTGATCTCTTACCGGGTGCTGTGTTATGGAGTTGAGTCGGCTTGGCGAGGCATCCGAGACGTGCACGTGCCAAGATTCCTTTCCTTTCTCTCCTTCTTCTTCTTTTCTTTCTTTTCTTTTTGGTTGAGGGAACTCTCAGCTTCTATTTAGCCGAGCCCTCTCCTCTCTCCTTTTTGCTTTGCTGACTTTTCAATTTTTTTTTCAGTTTCTTCTTTTGGGGCCCACTAACATAATATTACATTATTGCATAATATTACAATAAGTGTAACCGGCTTATAGTTTTTCTTAGTATTAATCTAATTTAACAGAAATTGACGATAGAGGGTAAATTTCTTACAAATGTATTAGTTTTGGTTATCAAAAAATTAACTTCAGGTAAATTTATCATAGGTAATACCAATTTGGGGCTTTTTGTGGTATTAAACCAAAAGGAAATCCATCTAAAGTGCAAGAGCTGATTCTCGTTTTATCAACAACCCCACGAATCCATATACATGTCTTCATTGACAACCTCACATGGACCGTCAAAAAAAGTGTCATAACATAAAGATATATTATCATTTTAAATTCCGTAGTGAATAATCGTAAAAAATTTCAAAAAGTTTTTAGGTCCAAGCCTGCATGGATATATATATATGATCACCCCCCCAAGGCAAGCAGTGTTCACTGCCCAGTTCAGCTCCCAACTTTCTCTTCTTCTTCTTTTTCTTCCATATAAGTTATTACATTATCATATAATGATCGACCCTCGAAGTGAATCAGGCTCAGTGAGGCCACTGAGATCAGATCAAGTGGCCAAATGGTGCATTGTTGTGCTGATCTCAGTGGCTTTAATTGGGCCAGGCACATGTGCTGCAAAAACCCGGCACTTCGGATGGGAAGTGGAGTACGGTCTCCGGACTGTGTCGAAGGCATTGAGATGGGCATCGATGGGAAGTTTCCGGGGCTGACCATACAGACCGTGGTCGGCGACACCGTCTCTGTCGAGCTCACCAACAAGCTCAGCACTGAGGGAGTCGTTATCCACTGGCATGGGATCCGACAGGTAGTTACTGAATCGTTAAGTTTATTTATCCCCTCTCTCTCTCTCTCTCTCTCTCTCTCTCTCTCTCTCTCTCTCTCTCTCTCTCTCGAGTTTGTGCACGAATGATGAGTGCTTGAAGTTAGAGTTTGAGAAGAAAAGGTTTGAGTTTGATATGATGATTCGCTCTTCTATTTTTTTTTTTTTTTTTTTTTTTTCATCGGTCAGCTGGGGACTCCATGATGTACAGTCTCCGTCTCGCAATGCCCCATCAACCCTGGAGAGACTTTCACTTACAGATCCCAAGTTGACAAGGTTAACTCTCTCTCTCTCAACCAGCTCAAAGTTAAAATTTCCGACTGAGAGAGAAGCTACTCTCGTAAGATGGTGAAAGAAAAAGCATATTTGCTCCCAAAAATATATCGACGTTGACAAATATATGTCGTTTATCAAGATGAGTCTGTATAAACAGAGCTTTACACAAAACTACCCACAAAATATATACTTTGCAAAGAAAACTTAAATGCCCTTTCGGGTTATTAATGAACTTTATCAATGCAAAGGTGGCGTGGGCTCATGACACGACAAATCACTTTAGGTTCTCAAGCAATAATAAGTTTTTGCGCACCCTCTTTTCTAAAATATGTCTACAATGATATGATGATGAAGATAGAAGAAAAATGAAGCATCTATGGGATTGAGGAAGTCATCAAGTGGATTCATTACACTCGCTAAACTATCAATGACCAGCCATTATTCTATAAATGTGACCTGTGCATGAGTTTTTATTAGAATTGACTCAGATATGACTATCACCGGAGAAGTCCCTATGCAAGTTTGGAAGTCGGAATCCCACAAAAACAAGGTTTACTCTGTCCTAAGGATCACAGTCACTATCAGAATGCCAAGCGAAGGCTACTTGTGTATTGAGAAAGTCATTTCTAGCGAATTTCTTAACCCTAAATATACCGAGAAACAGCTGGGAATAATCGCACCGGAATATTATTTGACTCGCTGTAGTCTAGGTTAAATGACAAGTAACTTTTTTAAAATTTGAGGAGCTGTTGTGGCGGTGACTTGCAGGCGGGGACGTACTTTTACCACGGGCATTACGGGATGCAGAGGTCGGCGGGGCTATATGGGATGCTGATAGTGCGGGCGGGAGAAGGAGTGAAAGAGCCCTTCCGCTACGACGACGAGTTCAACCTCTTGCTCAGTAATTGGTGGCACAAGAGTGTGCACGAGCAGGAGCTTGGCCTCTCTTCCGTTCCCTCCAGTTGGATCGGTGAACCTTAGGTATCCCTAAAAGTATAAAATTCATGATCATAACGCTAGGTACATTAACACTGACCTACAAAATTGTTATACTAGTTAATGATGTAACTGGATTTAAGTAAACGTTTATATAAAAATAAGGTATCCACTGCATCAATTTCATTGTTAGATGATCTCAGTATATATAAAGCATTACTCAATTATAGTATAGTAATATGATTTAAAGAACCAAGTGCATGTTAAAATATCCCACGTCACTTGACAATAAGGTTTATATGCTTTTTATACATATGTGTTCTCCCTATATCTATCAACTTAAACTTTTGAGTTTGGCTCTTTAACATAATTTTTGTCCCTTTTGCTTGTGTGTTCACCATGTTAGTCAAACACCATAATGTGATTTGTTTTAAATGTTTTTTATATATATATGTGGTCACTCTCCATCGAAAGGTAAGATTTCTTAACACCACAAATGTGCAAAACGTTTGAAGACTTCCATTTTTCCCCCTCAGAGATCTGATTTGGATCCTCATATTTCTCAAAAATACACCGACTTATTTGTTCTTTTCTTCTTAGATCTCTATGGTCATATTTGTTTTGACAACGTCGATTAAGATAATAATAGCAATAAAATTAAAAAAATAAAAAAATAAAAAGAAGAAGATGTTTTCCACGTCTAGTGCATATCGTCTCGATGACATGCAATTGCCAACTATTGTGGAATGAAGTACTTAATTTCGAAATCGTTGCCCCACAACTTATGTTTTGTAAGGATACATCATGGAGAATTCTTCTACTATGTGAGTAGAGAGATTTTCTCGCACATGACATAAATAGTCCTTAAATTGATTCAAAGTAAAAATTGAGAGGATGATCACTCTTAGTTTTGAAGGTCCCCAGTTGTGTTGTGAACGCCTATATCTTGTCGGTTTAGGAATGAATTGGTAAAATGTTTAGAACTGAATTGGCAAAAGTGTAGTAGGTTTATGATTTTTTGGGCAATTTTCCATTTTGTCAAAGAGACATAATTGGATCATTCCCATGGTAGATATATCTATCCCTCCAAAAAATCCCGCCAACTATAATTCTAATTATTGGGTCATAAGTTGTGGATACATCAATATGTGAATTTAACCAAGCATACATGCGGATGATGTACATAATTGGAAATGATCAGCACGATGCTTGCCTGCTGCTAGGTGGATTGAAGTTCTCAGATAGTTTCCTCTAACCAAGTTTGCAGAAAAATATGACCCCTTCGCATATTGCCTTATGATTGATTCGTCTGAGGACAAAAGAGGGTATATCATTGTTTTTGTGAGTTACGACAGCTTATCTTTGGAATTTCAAGTACAAGAGGGTGCGTACCAAAATTTTTACTACTTTTCTAAAGTATCTCACATAATATAAAAGACTACTAGGACCCCATCCCATAGGTCCCCTCTAAGTCCGTCACCACCGCCCTCTCTCTCTCTCTCTCTCTCTCTCTCTCTCTCTCATCGAGTAGCAGCTATCTCTCTCTCTATCTCTCTCATCGAGTAGCAGCTATGCATGAGAGTGAATGCTTTCCAAAGGGAAAATGAGGAATTAATCTAGGAAGATGATTGATACTTCTGTGACGAAATGGATTCTCTTTTCTCTTGACAGAAATGCCAAAAATCGAAGTTTCATTTGGACGTTCAGAAAGAGAATCATCCTCCTTTGTCCTTGACACGGTTACAATATGGTGGTGGTGGAAGCCGACGGCAACTACGTCCAGCCTTTCGACGTCAACGACCTCGACATTTACCCCGGCGAGAGCTACTCCGTCCCGATAACCACCGACCAGGACCCCCGCCAAAATTACTGGATCGCCATCGGCGCAGAGGAAGAGAACCCTACACACCCCAGGCCCTCACCGTCCTCAACTACCTCCCCAACTCCGCCTCGAAGCTCCCCGCCTTGCCACCGGCGGCCACCCCTCTCTGGAATGACTACAACCACAGCAAGGCCTTCTCCACCCAGATCGTTGCCCCGGCTGGCTCCCCTCGGCCGCCAGTGACCTCCGACCGCCAGATCCTCCTCCTCAACACGCAGAACATCTTCAATGGCCAGACAAAGTGGTCGATCAACAATATCTCCCTCTCGCTGCCACCAACACCGTACCTCGGTGCAATCAAGTAAAACCTCCTCAGTGCCTTCGACCAGACCAGCCCGCCGGAGAGCTTCCCAGCTGACTACGACGTGATGAGCCCACCACTGAACCCCACCACCACCGTCGGGAGCGGAGTCTACGTTCTAGGGCTCAACACTGAGAAGATGAGAAATCTGTACTGAAGAACCAGAAATGCAGAAACTCTGTACTGAAAATCAGAGATGCAGAAGCAAGAAGATGTATTGAAAAGTTCAAAGATTGATCAAGAAAAACTTTGTATTCTTCTTATTTCAATCACAATGTATTTCAGAATTTGTACATCAATGAGCAGAAAGAAATTTTTCATCTCGACTCCATATTTTTTATCTTTTATCTGCATATTGCTGTAGACTTTTACAGAGAATTCAAACAATGGAGGTTTTCTCTCTTTCTCTCTCTGGATCACATCTCAAAAACACACGCTCGAAACTACACATACTTTCCTATTTAAGAAGATGAAGACTAACTGACAAAACTAATTTCTGTTTTTGACTTTCCAACTCAATAACAACTTTACATGTCTTCATAGGCTAGCAATCCACAATCCGTGTCAATCTTTTTCATAAATTCACCATCTTCGATGACAGTCTTCATCACCCTTTATCTCAGTCGTTCATTTGCAGCCTCATCTTTCGACTGGTATCAGCCACTTCTTCCCTTTTTGCTTGTATCAGCAATCACTTGCTTTTGTTCTTTTGTCAGCTTCAGCAATCTCAGCAGCAGCATCTGTTCTATTTCCAGCATCAGTATTATGGATAGCTGATTTCTTTTGTCGATATATCTTAACAAACACCACGGTCGATATCATTCTCCCAAACGCAAACATGCTGTTGGCGAACAAGAGCGAGATCCATCTGTGGCACCTGCACGGGCATGACTTCTGGGTGCTGGGCTATGGCAAGGCGAAGTTCACGGCGGAGGATGGCGACAAGAGGCTGAATCTGGAGAACCCGCCGCTGAGGAACACGGCGGTGATATTCCAGTACGGCTGGACCGCGCTGAGGTTCGTGGCGGACAAGCCGAGGGTGTGGGCTTTCCACTGCCACATCGAGCCGCATCTGCACATGGGCATGGGGGTGGTGTTCGCGGAGGGGGTGAACGCGCTGTGGAAGGTGAAGATACCGAGCGAGGCCTTGGCCTGCGGTGCGACGACGAAGATGGTGGCAATCAACGACCTCTATTAGCTTAGCTGAGACATCAAAAGATTATGTCACCGCGATTCAAGAAGTGTCGTATTGGGCTTGATCAGTACAGTCTAATATTTAAGTCCTAAGTTGAAGATTTCCGTATTTTGGAAAATTAATGAAGTGTGGTCTTTAGATCAAATTGATTGACGAAAAGGGTAGTCGGCCGTTTCTTTTCCTGGTGGAATATGAAAATCTCGGTGGATCTGGATTTTGTCATCACGTGTTCTCTATCTTTTCGTTAGGGTTGAGTCTTTTGCATGGGATTAATAGTGAAGAGAAAACGAGTGCATAAAGTCCTTTCAATGTTTAACCTATCATTCATGAAAAATTTCACATAAGCACTGAAGTGGGGATAATTTCTTAGAAGATACAGCTCAAAGTGAACATCTAAAATAAGGATCAGAGTGGGGCTAGTTTCTTAAAAGAGAATATAGAGGGGACCTTATCTTAAATAATAATATGAAATAATTAACTTTGTCTCAAATAAATGTTTGAAAATGCAATTTTAGCTCAAATAAGGTTTGAAGTGGTGGAATTTGTCTCAAATATGTTCCAAGCTGAATTCAAGCCTTTTAAACTCAATTGGTGTGTCCATCTATTATAGAACCTGATGGCCTTGGATATGACCATTTGTTGGAGGAATTTGTAATCAACTTTAAATCCTCACTTGAGACTAAGTTGATCACCTCAAGTCTTTATTTGAAAAGGTCTACTCTTGACTCTCTCTGGAGAGGTCGGCCTCATTTTAGGCCTTTATTCAAGACAAGGTTTACTATGGGTCATCTTTCAAGAATTCATTTTCATTTCAAGCCCATATATTTTCTCTATAATTTCATTTGCATTTAGACACAAAGAAGGTAGTGATTCCTTTTTTATCATTGTGAAAAAACATTCATATGAGATCATTGCAAAGGCAGATCTAATCACATAATTGATATTGTTAGAATATCGTTCTACATCAGTTGATAACAAGTCTTATATGTTATATACATGTGATCTCGTTTCATTTATTAGCTTAAACTTTGGGGTTAAATTTTCTAATATGATATCAGAGTTAGTGTGACATCCCGATTTTCCAATTCTATTTTCAATAAATTGAGACGGGCATTTCGTTGGCACGCATATAGTTATTTTCCTTGAGTCGGCCACTCATATGAAAACTAGTCTATCGGGTGAAGCTGTTAAGAGTTTCTAATGCATCAGACTCGAGAATTTGACCAAGAAGCGACCTTTCGACCGAGCTAATCTGCAAGGGTCATTACGGCACGATTAAAATCGATTAGAGATCGGAGATAGGTCGCATTTGATCGACCGTAGCGGGATGTGCGCGCGCTCGGGGTTCGGGGCGTGACATCCTCGTTTAAGTGGTATCAGAGCATGGTCTGTGTATGGAGTGATAAGGTGCGATGAATCATGGGATAGTTAGTAGGAAAGGCTTTTTAATATGCTGATGCATGTGAGTGATAGCTGATTGGTAGCTTGTTGTGGGGTCGCTCAAATTCTAACCTGATGTTGGAATCGAAAAACGGGTGTCTATAAAGAGCCTGTAGGATGAGTGACCAGGAGTGGAGAACTCCTTGGAAGGTCGATAGGATCTGTACCTCGGGGTAGGATGCTGACAAGAGTTGGTACCCGAGGTAGAGCGCAGGCTCAGTCCAGCGTGTGTGTGAGAGTACCGCCGTAGGCTGGTACTGAGAGTGTAGCAGCACCGAATGATCCTAGGTTTGTCGGGATCGTTTAGGCGCTAGTGTTCCTTGGAAGCTCATTGGGTCAGTAAGCTCAGGATCGAGCCGCCGCTGTTGCCGTTGTTTCTACCGCCGCCAGTGTTGCCACTGTTGTTGTTGCTGCGCCTATTGAGGCCCAAGCTAGAGTTGTGATCTGAGAGCAAGCCGTTGCATCTGAGTCGAGGTTCAGATTTAGTCGAGATGGAAATCAGTTTAGGAAGGAGTTGGTGATTGGAGAAAAGTATCTCATTTCCGTCCAACTAGAAAAGTGGGATGGTTAGGTCAGTAATGAATCAGAATGGAGTGTGTTGTGCTGACAGAAGTCGATATGGATCAGCCCTATGTCCTGGTAAGACGGGTGCTTGTTCTGAGTGTGACCAACAGGGTTACCTGGCTAGAAACGGTCTTAGAAAGCC
The DNA here is from genome assembly GCA_014182575.1 of Eucalyptus decipiens. NCBI lineage: Eukaryota > Viridiplantae > Streptophyta > Magnoliopsida > Myrtales > Myrtaceae > Eucalyptus > Eucalyptus decipiens. Next base: position 58,761,861 of record CM024614.1, on the reverse strand, counting down.
GATGGGACAGATTGAAAGGAGTGCGCCATGGAACGCATCGTGGGGTTTTTAGAACAGGCCTTCAGTGTAAGAAAGAGCGCATGCTGTCACCTGACAGTAGGAAGGAGACTCATTGATTGTGTGCCAAGTTTGAGAAAAGAACTGTGAGTCAGCCCGGTGACCAAGTACAACGGGAGCATGCTTTGAATGTGGCCAGCATGGCCATTGGGCTAGGAACCGTTCGTGTAAGTCCAAGAGGACTCGAGCATCGCTACCGCCGACATGACGCCACTAGGATGGCGAAAGGAATAGGAATGGATTGACCATGTATCGATCAAAGGAAGAATATTTCTGAGATATTTTTATCAGAGTAGTGCAGCAGAATTTTCAACGAGGGTTGTAGGACTTCCAGATTTGTAGCGACGTAATAGAAATATGAATCTCTGACTATAGTTGTACTTGAAGGGGGTTTGCTTAAGTATGACTTGGAAGTCATTTTTAAAAAGGGTTTAGCTCGAGGAGCTCTCTGCTGTTATGAATCGTGGCAGTGATATAATTCAGTTTGTTCAGTTAGCGTGTGAAAGTTTTGAATCATCGAAAGTTGAAGAGGAACTTCAATCCTTGTTATTCGTCACTAAAGATGACTTGGTTCTGATTATTGATTATCGAATCTACGTGACAGCTGTAATGGATGCGTCAGTTGAGGAGCCGAATATGGAGATCATAAGCATGGTACGGAAGTCTTCTGAGGTGTCTCATGAAGATTTGCCAAGTTTCTTGTCAGGAAGAGAAATAGAGCTCGTGATTGAATTAGTACCCGGAACAGAGCCGGTCCCTAAGGCTCCTTACCGGATGGTGTTACCCGAGTTAAAAGAACTGAAGGTGCAAATGCAATAAGTGTTGAATAGGGGATTCATACGTTCCAGTGTATCACCTTGGGGAGCACTTGTTCTATTTGTGAAGAAGAAAGTTGGTTCGTTGTGGTTGTACATTGATATTCCTCAAGACCGACTGGAGGTCAAGGTATCATCAGTTGAGGATCAGGAAGAAAGACATACCGAAGTTAAGACCTCGCACTCGATACAGTACTAATGAGTTCACTGTAATACTGTGTGGTTTAATAGACACCCTAGCTATTTGTTTGGGTCTGATGAGCAGAATGTTTAAGGACACTTGAATCGGTTGTAATCGTGTTCATTGAAGTTATCCCGGTGTGTTCGAAAAGTGCCGAGGGGCACGAGAGACGTTTGAGGATGGTACTTCAGACCTTGAGTACTCTTGGATTTTACAATAAGCTTAGCAGATGTGAGTTTTGGATGATTCGTGTTGCGTTCCTAGGTCACGTGATTTCAGGCGAAGAAATCTCTACAGACCCCGTCCAAGCTGAAAGCAGTGAACAGTTGGTCAAGATTGACTACAGTGACAGAGATCAGAAGTTTATGGGGATTAGCAGGATATTTCAGACGATTTGTAGAAAGGTTTTCAGTGTAGCATTGCCATTGACAAGAATTCTGAAGAAGAAAGAAAAGTTTGTGTGGTCAGGTAAGTGCCTGTGTAGTTTCTAAGAGTTTAAGCAGAAGCTGACCATTCCATCTGGTCCTAGAGAATGCGAGATCTACAGTGATGCGATATTTAAAGGACTGGGTTGCGTGTTAATGTAGCATGATAGAGTTGTTGCATATGCGTCCCGTTAGTTGAAACCTCAAGAGTTGAATATGAGACAGCATCGTCGGATGGAACTCATTAAGGACTATGATTATGATATTTCGTATCACTCTGGAAAGGTGAGCAAAGTCGCAGATGCACTGAGTCGAGAGTCCTTAGCTGCACAGTTGGTACTCAAGGATTGGATCTTATTTGTGAAAGTTCGAAATTTGGTTTTCAGATCTAAGGTAAGCCACCTTTGAATCTCATGACTACCCTCAGAATTGAGCCGAGAGTACATATTAGAATCAAATCGCTTCAGTGGACAGATTTAGAAAATTAGAAGACTCTATAAGAGAATGCAAATGAGAGAGAGGTTGATTTTCAGATTTCTGAAAACAGAACTCTAAGGTTCTGAGGATGATTGTGTGTAATTAACGATACAGAGATTAAGAAGAGATCTTATGGGAAACTCATCATAGCAATTTCGACGTTGTCCAGGCAATACGAATAGATCTTGTTTTGAGTATGTGACATCCTGATTTTCAAACTCTGATTTCGATTGGTTAAATTGGGCATTTCATCGACGCGATTACAGTGTTTTTCTCTGAGTTGGCCACTTACGAGATAACTAGACTAGTTGGGTGAGTTATTAAGGACTTTAAGGCAAATAGATTTAAGAATTCGACTAGGAATCGACTTCTCGACCGTGCTCATCTTTAGAGATCATTACGGCACAATTAAAAATCGAATTAAGATCAGAGATAGGTCGGTTCGACTGAGATGAATGACCGATCGTGGGTGACTCCACTAAATTGGAAAACTCTCGTCGACCGATACTAAATTGATTTTACTGTCTTTTTGGTACCATGTGTCCGTATTTGAATCATCGAGATTTTCACGACCCTCGAGAGTCGCCAATGTGTCGAGTGGGTTCATCGTGGCTCGAAGAAAATCGACCACGGGTCATTTGTCCTAAAAAGCTCCGAAAACTACCTAGTAGCCTAGGTCACACTAAAAGCGTGTCGGAGTGAAATTAACCGCCAATCTAAGTTCGATTTCAGAAATTGAAGATTCTATCTTGTCACAAAGTGGGTATACCGAAGTGTGTGTGCATCAGATAATTCACCGGCATGGGGTGCCGGGGATGAATTGTATTTCAAATCTAGATCAGATGTTACAAGTTGGCAGAGCTTTCAAATGGTTCTTTCTTAAGCAGTGCATAACAGAGAGTGCGGAATTTCGATTGCTGAGATGATGTCAGGGAAAGAAAGATCACGGGCGGGGAGTCGATAAAGAGTCGGTGATTGCAGTTGCCGTGATCAGTGTCAGAGTTATATCAGATCTTGACCAGAGGTTCCCAGTTTCAGCAGATCAGTCAGATAGTTTCTTTTTAGTCAAGTGTAGAGCAGAGTGTTCAGAATTGAATGGAATTGGAGAAATTAGTGTACAAGAATTGGGCCCCGGCGGAAAATGAAATGTGCAACCATTGGAGAAGTTATGGGAGTGGTTTGAGTGAGTGGAAGATGACATATGATGATGTCATGGTGGGCCAATTGGTTAGATTAAAAGAAAGGCAAAAAGAAAAGGAAAGGCCCCCCCCTTCTTCTCTCTCCTCCCTCTCTTCTTCCTCCCTCCCGTGCGGTTCCTCCATGGATTTTTCTTCTTCTTCCTCGGACGCAACCAGCAGCAGGGGAGATCGTCGAGCAGTCGCCGGAGCCACCCGCCACCGCCTCACGCCGCCGTCGCTGCACCGCGCCGCCTGCACGCCGCTCCGCCGGTCAGCTCGCCTACCCGTCGCCCTCTCTTCTCCATCTCTGTTTGCTGCTCGAGATCCCAGATCTGGGATGGACGCCGAAGCAGCACCGTCGGAGCAGCCGCACGCCTCCGCCCATCGCTGCTCGCCGTCTCGCGCTCCGCCGCTGCCCGCGCTCGCCCGCGCGTCTCAGCCTAGCCGTCCCCGTCGTCCTTGCTTCAGCCGAGTTCCAGCAGCTTCCTCAAGCAGTTCAAGCCACCACCAGAGCTCCCTCCGCCGCCGTACGCCACCGCCTGGACCGTTGGAGCTCAATCGGACCACCACCGGCCCTGTCCAGCTCAAACCGGCGCCGGATCTGCTCCCTCTCGGCCCCGATCAGCAGCAAACCGAGAAGAAGAAAATGGGTATGGCAGCCCCTTCGTGGGCCGTTTCGGCCGCCTTCCCGAGCCCTGATGCTCGGCCCGCTTTGAGGAAAGTCGATCCTCACGTCGTCCCCGTCGTTTTGGTCCACTCGGCTCGCTAATCCGGTGAGTTTAACTCACTAAATCTTGATTAGAGGGTTAATGATGCCCTAAGTGTGCTTAATCTAAGTTAAGTATGTTTAGGTGGTTAGATTAGTTTATTTAATTATGAATTAGATTAAGGTGTTTGTTTAATTTAAAGTATGCTTAATTAAAGGCTAAGAGAGTTTATTTAATATAAAGCCTTGATGTGACATAATGGGGTTTTATTTTTGAATTATTTAAATGATTTCGAATTCTGGAATTTATAATATTATATTATATTCCGAAATTATTAAAATATTATTATAAAAAAAAACAGAAAAATTATTTTTGATCCCGATTGCTCAGAATTTCGTGCCGATCACGGCTGTGTAGTTAGATTTTGAAATTGATGATTGAATATTATAAATTGAGGGTGAATTGTGAAAAATATGGATATTATTATTTAATTGATTTTCGGAATAAATTTAATTATTTAATAAATTCCGAAAAATCATTTTGGGACCTTATTCTCTTAGAATTTCGTGCTGATCGCTACTGTGTATTTAGAATTTGAAATTGATAATTGGTTGTGGCAAATTGAGTGTGGTTGCGATAAATAGGGATTCTTTATAAAATCCTAAGTGTGGAAATTGATGGGCGTTTGGCCATGATATGCCACCTATTAGAGGTCGCGCCCAGTGGGGCCGTGATATACCACCTATTAGAGGTCGTGCCCAATGAGGCCATGATGGACCACCTATGAGAGGTCGTGCCCAGTGAGGCCGTGATGAACCACCTATGAGAGGTCGTGCCCAGTAAGGCCGTGATGAACCACCTATGAGAGGTCGTGCCCTGTGAGGCCGTGATTGACCACCTATTAGAGGCCGTGCCCAGTGAGGCCGTGATGGACCACCTAATTAAAGGTTGTGCCGAGTGGGGCCGTGATTGCCACTGGTTGTTAAATCTTCCTATAGGGCCATGATTGAGAGCAATGATTGATTTGCTAGAATGACATGTAATCGGCCAAGTCGATTGATCGCTGAGACGATCCGAGTGGTTGAATTGTTCTGATGATGTGATTATACCATGGTTGTTTGGTTATCATAATTGCACGTGGTTGAATTATATAAATTGTGCTAACCTGTAGATAAAGGCTAATGCGAGGTAAGTCTTCTGTGTGATGTGGCTAGGCCACCCGAGGCGTATTTTCTTTCTAATAGGGGTTTAGAGGGTTGAACTTACTGAGACATCGTCTCATCCCGGTTGTGGGATTAAAATTTCAGGTCCCCGATGGACGGAGCGGCTAGATAGCTTTGGTTGGCCTTGAGGGGTTGCAGAGGTGAAGTCATGAGGATTGGGGAACGTGTCCGACTTGTAGGTCGTAGGACAGTTCATTTTTAAAAGCCGGTCTTTTGTAGACTTTTGGCCGTAGACCTCTATTTGTAAGTCTGTTGAATTATGAAAGTGTTATGTTGTGGTTTTGCTTCCTGCTTGTCTATCCCGCATTTCATTGTTAGGGGTTTTATAATACGTTCCGCTTGCGCAATAATAAAATTGAATGGGGTCGGCGACACTACCTGGGAATGTCGCATTTGATCGACCGTAGCGGGATGTGCGCGCGCTCGGGGTTCGGGGCATGACAGTTAGTGCCATCTCTTTCGCATATGTGTGTCCATCTCGGCATCAACTTAACTTTTGGATCATATTTTATAATAAATATGGACATAATTTGTTGCTCCTTTTTTTTTTTTTATCAATCTTGCTCTACTCCTATTTTAATTCTCACTTTTAAACTTTTGCCTTATTTCATTGTAGGTTGTAGGAGTTGAAACCCATACCTAAAACTAATTATCCCTATCCCAATCCCAATCCCAAGAGAAGGTGAATATTTGAATCCCCCACTTCCCCCTTCTCTTGTGGGAAGGGTGGCCACTGGGCAAATTTTAGTGGTTTAATTCGTTAATCTATCTTGTAAAGAACTTTATAATAAGTATAGACTTAATATGTTGCTCTAGCCTCTAAATTATTTTGAAGATTCATGGTATCCATTCTTTGCGAGAAGGGCTTAGCTCGAGGCACGCCTGGATTGAACCAGGCTTTATAATTGAGTGCCATGCCTGGCCTAGGCTTGTCCAAATTGAAATTTCGAGCCCATGACTTGTCTGCCCATTATTAGATACAATGTCGGAGATGTTAATTAAAAACATCGGTATTCTCTTCTTTCTTGCATTGGTATTCGCGTATGAGAAATCGGAGGAATCATTTCGCGAACAAACCATGAATTCTTCAACAAAGAATTTGTATGATGTGACCCATTTATGACCCACTTATCAACCCACTAAAGCGAACCCATTTACTCTCCGTCTTCGACGTCTTCGTTTTCTCGCTTTCCCTCATCCAGAATTCCTGTCTTTTCCGAGCACTCCTTCTCCTTAGTAAATATATCATAAGCTGATCGGGGACTCACAATTCATTGGCTCAAAACTTTTAACTAAAACTTGGTCAAATTGAATATATTTATGAGTCCGTCTGTGTGCGGACTTGGAGCAAGAAGACCTAACACCAATCCAAGTCCATTTTTCGTAATTAAACACCACACCATTAGACTTAATTAACATGTTAAATAATGTAAGAAAGGCAATGCCAATGGGCAATTACCAACTCATGATTTGGTGGGATAGGGACCATCGTCGGGTATGGGTCAAAAATTTTGCATTGCAAGGCTCAATTCATCAATCTCTTCGACCACAAATATGTTTTATCTTCTGCTTAACCATTAGACTTAATTAACATGTTAAATAATGTAAGAAAGCATGGGGAATCTCCATATGCAGCATCCACCTACTCATCACTTTCCACTTTCCACTTTATTGGGTAAAATTTAACAAGTAATTTGACTCTCTCCCTCTCTCCCTCTCTCTCTCTCTTTCTTCCTTGCTCAAATCTATAAATAGGACTCATTTCTTGAATTCAACCACGCCACATTCCACTCGAAGCTAATGGCGTTGTCGAGGTTCTGTACAACGTTGCTGCTCTTCTCTCTCCTTTTAATCCGCCAAGCCGAATCTGATTATATGGTAAAAACATACCGTGAATATTGCTCCTTTTTTACTTTAAATGTCACTTTTTCAACCATCTTTGAAGATCTGTCCTCGTTGAATATACTTCTATGGAGCTTCAATAAATGTTCTATCGAATTCTCCTTCTGTTAGGTGATTCGGTTGAAAAAGGCTGACCCGCCAGCTCCTCCGCCTCCGCCTCCACCTCCACCTCCACCCCCACCCATAGGTATGGACACGCGGTGGCATTTTAAATCACCCTCAGTACTAGAACTCTGAAGTACCATTGACTTTAAGCTAAGTTTTTCTGTACACATTTCAAGATTGCGAAGAAGCTTGCACTGCTCGGTGCCAGCAGTCGGCGTTGTGCCATAGGGGATGTGAGAACTGCTGTGACCGCTGCCATTGCGTGCCGTCAGGAACTTCCGGCCACTACGATGCCTGCCCTTGCTATTCCAACTGTTTTACCTATACAGGCAGGCATAGATGTCTTCACGAAATGCTCCTCCTTATTTCAGCTTCATAACATTTTAAAAGAACTGATCCTTAAAAAGCAATATATTTATGGAACAAAGCAAGTTCTCAGTTCATAAAACAATGTCATTTGTTAAAGATGGAAAATCTGTTAGAATGAGATGCACAGGACGCCTTGATTGGCAGACAGCCCACCTAGCTATGTCATGCTACAGAACAAGATGCCAATGAACTTCCAGCAACAAAACTCAGACAGACTCATTCTAGTAAAAACAATACATCCATGCAAGCATGACACTGGAAAACCAGCCCCTGCTTCTTGCCATTTACTCGCAGAATATAATTATGGTCCTTTCGGGATGATTTCTAACAATGAATCACGCCGGAAAATCCACTTTGAAAGATACAGATAACAGGCGAGCCAAAAAAATTTGGCAGCTTTTCGAGCAATAATCATTATTTTGATGCCAGAAAAGTATTTTACATTAAATTAAGAGAAAAATGAAAAACTAGAATAGCAATATGTAATATCGAAACACAGTCAATGACTTTCTTATTTGAGACTCAAGGAATCATGTTTATCATTTAAACTTGTGCCAAATTCAGACTATATCATTGACATTGCTATGCTGTTTCCTATTTCAGATTACAAAGCCCAAATGCTCCTACTAACCGGTTGATATCTCTTACCTTGCAACGTGAAAGCAGCATTCAAGAAATTCTACTTGCAAATATTTTGTACCCTACCACTTAATTAACAGGAGCATCTAAATACAGATGAGGAAAACAATCTTTCTTGGATATCATTTGTATTATTATATTATATTTCTCGACCTCGTTGGCTCTCGCTTGTGGAACAGTTGTTCAGGTTCTGTTTCTCCCATTGGATGCTAAACTGCCCCCCAAAACGCCATCCCGTCATGCTTGCTAGATCAAATTTCGCTATGGAAAAAGGGCCTCATTCTTGTCAACAATCTTCTGTTAACAGTCGCATGTCAATTTAGTTCGCTTACAATGAGCTCCAGGAAACAATGGAAATCTTCAGCTCCATCTGTTCCAGAACTTATAACTCCATCATTATCCGTAGACGGAACAGAATCCAACAATCCACGGTGAACAGGGGGAAAGTTAACCCACTGTCGGAATCACACTCCCGTCGCTACTAATGAATGCGCTCAAATCTATACGAGATGATGTTTTGGCTACGCTCGATTCGAATACATAAATCCTATCTAACTCCCAAAAAGCCGGACCCACACTGCACTAGCAAGATAAAAAAAAAGCAATGACCTCACATGTTCCCTATACAAGCGCTGACCGCAAGTATCAAGAGATGCAGTCACCATTGCAGAAGCTTGTAAAGCAAGCAATGACATCCATCCATCCCTCGTCAACACACAACCGAATAGCTCCCAACCAGCCGATTGGCCAATCAAGCATGGCTCCCAAGCCTCCGATTACCAAAAAAGCACGCGCTCGACAGAACACAATGCGCGCGCGCACGAAGAGGCATTCCCGAAACGAAACGGATTTAGGCAAAAGAATCGCGTGCGCATTCGAGGAACGGCGAGGCGAACTGAAACACGGAAGAAATCTTACGCGCATTCGTCGCAGAGCTGTGCGTAGCCGCCGCTGCTGAGCCGCCAGCCGGACCGGAGCCGAGCCGGCCCGCGCTTGCAGTAGAAGCAGGCGCTCTCCCTCTCCTCCTCTCCGGAGAAGCAGACTGGATAGCACGCCATCGTCGTCGGACACGCTCGAAGGGGAATCGCAGATGCGATTTTAGAGAGAGAGAGAGAGAGAGAGAGAGAAGGGAGAGTGCAATGGCATTCGCGCGCGGAGAAGAAGACGAAGTGGTAGTTGCTTTTTGTCTGTTCGCCAATCATGAGCGTCTGCGTCAGGGCCCCTATTAACGGACAACGAAGAAGATACGGAGAGTGAAGAGTGTCCCGTGTGGTCGCTCCCACGCTGTGTTTCGAACGCGAGCCGCTCGATGAGAAGAAAGCGGGTGGTCTGGACCCCGTCCCTGGCCGTGAGATTTGATCGAAGGGGGCCGATGGTTCTCCGAGCTCGTGAAGGGAGGGACGCGTTCTGTCGGCGTGCCGAATTTTCCGATAATGACAAGCATCGTAGCGTGACGCGGTGCGCAAGTGACGAAATGGGGCTGGGAAATCACAGGAATAATTTTGATTCCAAACTTCTAATTTATTTAATATAATATATAAATTTTAACTCAATATATAATATCGTCACGAACTTTTAATCTCTTCAATGTAATGAACTTTTAATAGATGTCCGATCTTATCTTTTAAGTACATGAAAATGTTTAATATTATTTATGAAGTTAAATTAATAGAATGACAATATTAAATATTTTCACGTAAATGAAGAATTATATTTAAAAATTTAGGAACATATTACACATCGGATCAGAATTTAAAGATTCCTTGTGTCATTATCCTGGAAAATAATTAGTCGTAATTAAATCATATAAGCTTGGCACATCCCCACATGTCATCTCTTGGACAACTAGAACCAGTACATGCAGTAACTTCTTGTTCGGCCAACACCGATTATTGCCACGTGAACACTTGGATTTGTCCTTCTATGACTGGCCAGTTCGGTCCAAATCTCAAAACATAAGTGAGTAATGATAACAAAGACTAATTTGTAAAGCTCATATAGATTTTTATTGGGCTTGTCATTAAAAAAGAACCCGTAACTTATCACCACTTTTTCAACCTGAAGTGCACTCATCCATTAGTAAAACTCATTTTTGGAATTACTTTCGACTTTCGATTTTCGATTTTCTCGCTATTGTTTAGAGTTTGAAGTGGCAAGAAACATTTTCGTAAGCATTAAATATTCCAAATTTAAATCGATTTTTTTATATCAACTGAAAATACGAAAAAGGCCTTTTTTGACATTTTATAGTGCCGAGCATCAATTTTTCATCATCGACCTCAACTCAGTTAAGTCCTTTCATGCGAGTACTGCTGGAGTTACGTCGCAGGTGGCGGAAGTCGAAGCACACAGCCACAACATAAACGAAAGATGAGATGCTGCTTATATTTGTGGAGTTGCAGGACATAAAGAAGTGGAACTAAAGATCCGGCACTGAAAATCATCCATCATTGACATCAACCATTAGACTTAAATCCAAAACGATGCGGAACTTCCAAAAGAAGAACATCATCATGTTCCCAATTTAAAGGTAAGAGAGAAGTAACTGGAAAATTCACCAACATGGCTGAGAAAACAGCACAAGTAAAATATCATCCTGCTTATTGACTAAAAGATGGGCGAGAGGGGCAGAGACAGAGAAACACAGAGACAGACAGAGACCGGGACAGGATGACAACGTGACACAGAGAGACCGGGGGTGATCATCCGGGAAAGCGGATGATCACCTCCCTTCCCACGACCACAACAAAACCTTTCCTTCGAAGTCGCGATGTCATCTTGGTCATTGTGCTTACCGAAACGTGACCCGGAATCCTTATATGGTTGAGATTCCCCCTGTTGATGAAGAATTCTGGAAGCATCTCAATCATCATCTTTGCTTGCTTAATTGAAGTCAGCTGGATCACGTCTTCTATTTTGATGACTTCCAAGATATCGTTCAGGTCCGACAGTTTTTGGTCTCGGGCAGTGCGATACTCCCGGTGTTCCTGAAGACTGAAGATTACAACACAGATTAATATATATAAATGAGCCAGAAATCAAATCTCCGGAAAAGACTTTCGATGCTTACCTCAGACCTGCCGAATATCGGCGATTGTCGAATGCTCTATGGGCCTTCTTGTACGCGTCCCATTTTTGAAGAAGAACTTCAACGTTGTCCATCGCGACGGAGAAGAAGAAAATTCGTGCAGAAGATGGGATGAGCGGAGCACATATATATAGCCATCTTGCGTTTGATTTCAGTGCACATGGTGTAGAAAGGGCAAAATATATACTCGTTGCTATTGAAGTCCATTTTTTTCTTGTTTAAGTTGTGCAATTATTTCCCAAACTATAGATGCTTGCTGATACTGCAATTTCTCAAAGGTTTGACTTCTTTAAAAGCCGTGATTACAAATTGCAACTCTTCTTTTATGGTAACTGCATTAAAGCCTGCTTAAATGACATAAGGGTATTTTTTTCTTTACATGTAAGGATGCATAATGTGACCTTATTCCCTGCAACTTGTGTAGGTTGCCATCCTTACTAGATGTTGTTAGACAAGTGAGGCACTCCTAAACTACAAACGAATTGTCGCAAGGAAATGTTTATAAAGTTTTCCATGAGACGCCACCTTGATCTGCTGAAGTGCTTGAACTAGTGGAATTGGTTTGGAAGTCTTCTAAGGGAGGCCCTCCAAGTCTTCTCGAACAATATGGGATGTGCGGAAGCACATATGTACGCATCTTACCTAGACGAATCCTCCCTGAAATGACAAAGTCAGCTTGATTGACTGAAAAATTTTAAAAAAATTATCAAAACAAGGAAAATGGGTTTGCTGGAGGTGCGAGTGCACATGGTGTAGAAAGGGCCAAATATATACTCGTTGCTATTGTAGTCCATTTCTCTCTTGTTTAAGTTGTGCAATTATTTCCCAAACTCTAGATGCTTGCTGATATTGCAATTTCTCAAAGGTTTGACATCTTAAAAAAAGCCCTGATTACAATTGCAACTCTTCTTTTATGGTAACTGCATTAAAGCCTGCTTAAATGACATAAGGGTATTTTGCAAGATGATCTGCTTAAATGACAATAAGCTATGTGATTGATCTGGGTTTTTGCAAGATGAAATCGTACAACCCAAGGACGGGAATGGAATCACAGCTAGTGACTCCAATCTCCAAAGCTTCAACAATGCAGAGAGCTGGCCGTGCCAGAAGAACTGGTCCAGGAATGTGTTTCCCGTTGTACACGTTACGCAATTATCAAATTGATCTAGAAGATAACACTGTACTAGAGGTTCAACGGACCAACCTTTGCTAATGTTGTCTTGACACTAAAAAGACTTGGAATTAGCGATACTCTAAATTTTGATTTTATGGATCAACCGCCAGCTGAATCATTACTCAAAGCTATTGTATGGATCGGCCGCCGGCTGGTTGCATACCTCAATTTTTAATTTATTCTTTATTCTCGTACTTGACCATCACCATATTTCCCCTTTTTTCGAGGCCATATGCACTTGATCTCCACCTATTGTATGGTATCTTCCATATAGATCTGGCGACAGGTGGGATTCGGCTTTAGTTGAGTTAAATAGCAGACTTAACACATTGAGTTATGAATGAATTATAAGTTCTGACATTCAATTTTTAAGTGTCATAATGAAAATCGAACAAAATGGCTTAACTTCTTTGAAGGGCCTTTTAAAGTTGACTTCATTTTATCAGAATTTCTCCATTTCAAAATTGAGAAATGTCTTTTGCCAAATCTGAATTCTTGGAATTCTCGTTTAATTTTGTCACCAAGGAGCAAGATGTAGAGATGGACAATAGATTGATGTATTAGAAACTTGTTGTCCAATAATGCCATCGTAAAACAAATGTTTTGATGACAACATGAGGACTGGATTAGTTGATAATAAAGATCTTCAAATAAAAAGGCGAGAATGGCTTTGAGCACCATTCAGAAGGTGTATAGATACATGAGCAAGTTTTCATATCAAAACAAATACACTTTCAAACAAATTGCACTAAATTTACATGAACATTGCCCCTAATGAGCATCGTGATCCTGTCATATGCTACACAAGCTACAAACTTCCCTCAATAAAAATCAATCATCACATTCTTGTAGAAAATGAGAACTATATTCACAATCCGCCTTTATTTTTATGCAGTGGCAGCGCCGGACGTGACCATGGAGGTGGAGGCGGCGGTGGCGGCGGACTCCGGCAGCGCCAACACCATGCCCTCCGTCATTCCCGGGTGGTTCTCTGAGATTAGCCCAATGTGGTGCTGCCACGTTCTCCGTTTAACTGAATTTCTATTCTCTTTGGATTTCTTTGGAGCCCCGCTCTTCTGTTGTGACTGCAGAATCAGTTGCAAAACACAAAAACTCTATCTATTCAACAACCATCGACAACGACGACGACGTATGTCATCTGGAAGAATATACTAAAAAAGGCTTCATCATTAGCACGTCGCAATCGACATTCTTCCACCATGTCCCATTCGCTTTGTGACACAACCCTCAAATTCATGGCCTGTCCTGTAGATTGGACCCCGGCCCCCTCCTCTCCTCCCTTCTTTATGCGTAGATGCATAGGACAGAGTAGAAGTGATCGATTTTAGATTTAATAAGTTTCAAATATAAAATCTAGAACTTAACGTATTAGACTCGATTCCCATTTTTTGAAGTTTTGGAACCTATGCTTTGATTCAAAATTCTATAAGGGAATTGTTTTCGTTTTTCTTTTTACTTCATCTATTAAAAAAATAATAATCAACCTGCAACCCGACCTTCCGCACCATTTTTCCTATATAGTTTCTACACCATGTGCACATATTCCTTGATCCTTTATGGGTGAATCGAATTACATCTTTTGAAACAAATCCGTATTATCATTGATTTTCCTGCTCATCACTTAACTTTTCTTTTGTCGACTCTCCTTAGTCAAATTATGTCCCCTTTGAATCTCTCTAGGAATAAATGAATGTCGGTATTATTCGAATTCAAAACGTGTCAAGGCTCTGTAATTCAGCATAGTGTCACGGTACTTAATGAAATTTGGAAGATACAAGAAAGTAGGCGTGAGTACATGGACCCAAACAAGTCAAATCCAAATGAGTTTATTGAGTTTTAGACTCAGGGGGCATCGTCGTGTCTAGGTCCATTTGCCGGAAGATGATCCAAATCTAGGGTTTTGAAGTTTTCTCGGTAACTTCGAATCGCGTGCAAGCCTATTATTAGATTCTTTTGATGCTGGACCGTGGTAGGTAAAAGATCGAAGTCGTCCTTCTATTTTTTTACCTATTTAAAAGCGTCTTTCTCCCTTCGAAAATGTTCAACCATTAATCATTTCATTATACTCTTTCTATTATTAGTCAGTTTTTGCTTCTTATTTGATCGTTGAATTACTCGAGTGGACCATTAGAGTATGCATTGATCATAAATCGAATGCATGGAATTTCATAGGAAGAGTCCTTTATTTGAAGGAAAATTTATTTTTGGGAAGGTTTTTTCTGACTTTCTAGCATATGGACGAGTGAGGAAAACAAGACTAAAAATAACAAGTTTAGATAGAGAAAAATCACTATCTCTTATGCTTAGAAAAGGAAATCAGGGTCTAATTAACAAGACTTGCCCTCGTCTTCTCTTTGACCCTCAGGACGCATCCTTACCCTATTCCCCAAATCGTACAAAGAAGCGAAGACTCGCTCCGCTCGGCCTGTCTCCCTCCCTCGGTTTCCTCAAATAAACCCTAGACTACCTCCATCCCTCTCCGAGCGCCACGTGTCGCCAGCCACATCCTTCCCTCGGATTTCTCGCTTTCCTGTTTCCAACCTTCCTCCAACAATTCAGAGCGCCCCCCTTCCCCCGCCTCCCTTCTTCCCACCAAGCGGCGCGCAGGTTCTCTGCAGAGAGGGAAATCCCAATAGAAGCAGGAGGAGGAGGAGGAGGAGGAGGAGGAGGAGGAGGAGGAGTAGTAGATAAAGGAGGCGTAGAAGCATGGGCGGCGAAGTTTTGTCCTACCATGGTGGCCAACATCTTGCTCGAGCTGCGGTGGCACTTCGGCGATCGCTTCCCGCGGAGCTGGGGCGCCAAGCGGCGGAGATCGGCCCTCTCCCGTGGCGGCTCCCAGGCGGCGGCGCCGTCCCCTCCTCCGCCGCCTCCGCCGCCGCACCAGCGGAAGCAGCAGCAGCAGCCGCAGCCGGCGAAGTGCTCCGCCTGTGCCGTGATCAAAGACAAGGCAATGGGCCAGCAGCCGAAGGTCCACGCGGCGAGCCCCGACACGCCGCTCTCCTTCTTCCCGAGCGAATCTGACGGCAACAAGCCCAAGCAATCCCACTCCAGGAGAAAACCCACCAAAAGGATAGGCTCAAATTGCGTCCTTTCTTCCTTCTTTGTCGTCGTTTGCGGTGTTTACTTGTCCGTCGATTTGCTGAGTACCGTGGGCGCGTTCTGTTTTGTTCGATCTTTTCCCCGGGGTCGTGCAGAAGAGAGAGGACTGGTTGAACCTCATAGCGTTGCTGGAGGAGCAAGGCAACGCTCTGAGAAAGGTACTATCTTTTACTAATTTCAACGTACCCTTTTCGTTTCTGGAGCAATCCCTGAGCTCCTCCCTCCCTCCGCGGCGCAGTCGTTCCATGTTTGTCTGATTTGCTGCGCTCTTGAATTCGTGCGGGAGGTGGAGAATGTGCGGCATTATCGCGACAAAGTGAAGGCTTTGAATTCGGAGTTGAAAGCCAGGAAGGAAGACGTACCTACCGTACTGCATCAATGGCATTATCTCAGGGAATTTCCCTTTTTCGTTATCGCTAAATTCTTTTCTTTTCTTTTTTTAAATTTCCTGCTCCTGTATGCTAATGATTCGGGTCATACCCGGAGAGTCCGGGCAAGGACCGGAACCGAGCACACGCTTGACTCCAGCGGGCCAACCGGCTGAACTGGCGGCAGCGCCTCTCCCTTCCAGCTCTGATCGCCACCCCTCGCCAGTTCCCGATCCAACGTGAATTTTCAAGCTAAACGTGTCGCGATCATGTGATAAAATAAAAAATCATATCTAAGAATATCTTCGAAACCCTCGTTAAACGTATTTGAGACCCATAATTCCCTCGACAAAGAGAAAGGTGGGTTCGTTGAGAATCACAAAAATCTTTTGATGCGTTTGTTTAGCAAGCGCCAAAGCATAGGCATGCTTTAAAAGTGTTCATCACAAGAATTCCATGTCACAAATTGAAATGAAAGGAGCTCACTCGACAGTAACACGTAAATCTGAACTAGACATTCGAACACGATTACAGCAATACCCGTAATGAGCCCAAGTCCAAGCCCAATACTAATCCGAACCGAGGAGCCAAATCAAAGTATTCGGGCTTGAGATTTGAAGCCCATTGCGAAGCCCGGTAATGCGGGGGGTAACCCTAGCTCTCTCGCATCGCTTGTATTTAACGTCGCAGCGACAGAGCTCCTCCGCTCTGAAGCCTCAGCACAGTCAAATACTATTCTAATCTCTACAAGAACTCTCTCTCTCTCTCTCTGGTGTTTATTATTTCTTATTTTATGAATTGATTTCTCTCGTTTGTTGTTCTCGATGATTATGGCTGCTGCTGTGGGCACGATTTTAATACCTGCAAGTGGGTCGGGTGGGGATGGGGGGATTCATGCAGATGACGAGGACGATGTCCGAGCTGTGAGAAGTTGGGGAACAAAAGCACCAACGATGTTGATTCCTCTCACAAACTTCCATGACTCTGATGCATGCCCACCCCCCCATAACTTCTCCCATCATCCTCGTCCTTCATCTTGATGCAAAACCTCGTTTGCAAAATCATGTCTTGAGCAATCTGTTCAGGAAATAGTTCGAAATGGTTCGTGTTACCAGCAATCGTGTCAAGGGAAAAAGCTTGATTTCGAAGCATTCGTGCATAAAAACTCAGTTTTTTTATTTTTTATATGATTATCCTTTAATATAGATTTTACGGACACCCGTTTCCTGCCTCCATCAATTCCAGTGTACTTGTCATGTTAGGCACACTGAATTTTCTCCAAGGCTACTCTTCTTTTTTTTGGCCAATCAAATGAGGATCTGTATGACAAGATGAAAGAAAAGGATGAGTTTTCTTAAAGTGGAGGAGGGGAAAACACGCGGCAGTCTAGAATTGATGTCTTTGGTTTTCTATTTCTCTTTTTTAATCTATTCCCCCTTTTTTTTTTAATCTTTGGTTCCTTTCAAAAGTTGATTTTTAAATTATTATATGGGGCATCTAGTTTAAAATCTTTTCTCCTTAATTTTTCATCATCTAGTTCTGTAGCATAAATAGAACTGTCTAAACTTTATTGCAAAAATGTATCTAGAGAAATTGAAGTGCATAGAGAGTGCTGCGAATGTGAAAAAATTTAAGAACTAATTTCGCAGGCTACAATCTTAAATTTTTAATTCCATGAACTGATTGGTAATGTCTGGATTGCTAAATCTGTTTGGTCCCATGGCATTGCTTTGTATAGTATTCTAAGTACATTAATAAATCAAGCAAATTGAACGCATGGGAAGAAACCCAAAGTGGGCTTGGTAACTAAGCTAGGGCTCGTGATCCACAACCTAAGGCCCAATAGAGCAATGAAGGCCCAAGTGAGAGAACATAAATTCTACGTGGCTACTCATTTTCGTAAAGGGCAAAACTCTAGCGAGTAAATTTTTGACAATCCTACGCGGAAAAGAACCGACTTGACTTAAAATTAACAAAAAGTTTTCTTCTTTTTAACTCTTGTTCAACAAAAATCTTCGCATTCTTCCAAAAGCAAAGGGCGATATTTGATTATTTAATGAGCGTTCAAAATGTATTCTTTTTAATAGAATTCATAGGGTTAGAGCAAGATGGCCAACTAATGATGACCATGATCAAGAAAAGTCACAATCCGATGGCAACTAATTGCAAGAGAATGTTAAGTTCAAGAGACGCGTCATTTCACTTGCTTTTCTTACCAACTTTTTCAGCGAGACTGAGAGTCATCGTGAATGTTGTCGAAATGCCATCTAGAGAAATTGGGATGTGGCGCCTAAGGTCGAAGGAAATGGATTTGACAGGTGGTCTGACTTGTGCCCCGTCGAACCGGTCGCCGGAGTAAAGATCAAGGGTCGAAGACTAGATTCAATGGCCCGGATCACGCCCTCTGTCGCGACCTCTTTTTTCTCGGTGCCCGCATTCGGGTACGAGCGCCTAAGGAGGCTAATGGCTCGGCTGAATTTATTAAGCCCGGACTCTCCCAAGTCCACCAATTCACAACTTAATGGTTCAAGTTTTTAATCTGTAAATCAAATTTTAAATTGGAGTCGCCACTAATCGATTTGGGGTGGGTTGATTAGAAACCCAAGTGAAGTATCGGGAGAAATACTCACTCCTGCGCAACCAGAGAAATTAGGATCGGGGACTTGATTACACTAGTTAATCACTAATGCCCTTTTGGTACCTAATCTTTGTTTAAACCCTGAGGTGTTTTGGATGTTCGAGGGATTTTCCATGCATTTTGACAGGGAAAACATTTTTGAGTCTTTTTTATAATTTTTTTTTGGACAAAAAAGGGACTTTTTGGATTTTTGGTATTTTTTGGAAAAATACAAGTCTTTTTGGCTTTTTTTTGAATTTTTTTGGCTTTTTCATGATTTTTGGCTTTTTTTTGGATTTTTGGCATTTTTTGGAAAATATGGAATATTTTTGAACATTTTTGATTTTTTTATTTTTCGGAAAATAAAATATTTTTTTAATATTTTTCAATATTTTTTGGAAAATAAAACATTTTTGATTTTTATCAATTTTTTTGGAAAATAAAACATTTTTTGAAGATAAATTATTTTTTTGATTTTTTGAAAATAAATCATTTCTTTTTATTTATTAGAATATTATTTTATATTAAAATAACAAAATAAAACAGACCCGGGTCGGATCCGCGGGTTGGGTCCGACCCGGGCCGGCGACCCAAAAGCTGACCGGCCCGCGTTGCGGGCCTGACTCAGATTTTTCATCTTTATTTTTTTTAAATTAAAACGAAACGACGCCGAGGCCGAGCGTTTGGAGACACCTAGCCCGGCCCGACGACCCGACCCGACAACCCGCTCCCTCCGGCGAAACCCTACCCGACCCAGCTCCAGCGCCCGACCCGACTCCTACCGCCCGCGGATTGCGAACCCTACCCGATTTTCCGGGTCCGGATCCGCTTCGCGACCCTGAAAATCGCAAACCCTAGGGTTTGCGAATTCGCGGCGCTGGGGACGGAAACCTAGGTGCTTCGGCGGCGACGGTGACTACGCTAGCAGCGGCGGCGTGACGAGGACGGGACAACGGAGAGGGCTACGACGGCGACAGTGGTGACGACGACGGAGGTAGGCTACCTGGCCAAGACCGGCAACCGTGCACGGCTGAGACGGTGACAACGTCGCACGGTGCTCGGCGCCCTTTCGCCTTCCCCGTGCTCGATCTCCCCCTCTCTCTCTCGATCCACTCCTCCGGTAACGCCCCAGATCTCCGGCCGCAAGCCCTCGAACCCCCTGAAGTCTCTCAGTGGGTCGTCCGAGGTCTGCGACCTCAATCCGCTTCTCTCTCTCTCTCTCTCTCTGTGTCTCTCCGGCGGAACTTCCCCCTCTCTGGCCGCGAGCCTTCAGATCTTGGCTTGCTCAACCTCGGCTCCCCTTCTGAAGTCTCTCAGCAGGAAGCTCGAAGCTTTGCAGCCTTCGATCGTTCTCGGCGTGGACGGTTGACGGCGTCAGGAGGGATGGCAGCAACGGTGGGGGTGTCGAAGGCAGTGGTGATCCAGTGCAGGGATGGCGTCGGGCATCGTCGACGGCACCTCCTTTCTCCTCGAATTCGACCTCCCCCGATTCCTCTCTCGCTCAACCCCCTCCACCCGCTCGGATCTGACCTCCTCAGACTCGCTCGCCGGTGACCTCCCCCAAAGTCTCTCAGTGGGAGGTCTGCCGAGCTCACGACGGCCCGATTTCTCTCTCGCTCGCTCGTCGATTCCTCCCCTGAAGTCTCTCAGTGGGAAGATCTCAGAGCTCGCTCGTGCTGTTCTTCGACGAAGGTGGTGCCCTTTTATAGGCGAGGGAATCTGGTCGACGGAGCTTCGACCACCGGTTCCCTTCGCGCGCCGGGCGGTTCTCCTCGGCTGAACTAGCGTCCCATCCGAGCTCATCCAACAAAGCGTGCTCGGCATTGATGGCGCTCGCGATCTTATCTTCTTCGGCCGACGTCGGCCTACTCCCCTCGGCCATAGGCCGTCCTTTGCGCGCGTCGCCGACCATCGCGCGTGAGTTGCAGAGGCGTAGGGGGAAGGCGCAAGGAAGAAGAAGAAGGAAGAAGAAGGAAGAGAGTGGCCGGGCCAGAGAAAAAGAAAAACTGGGCTTGGGCCGGCGAAAGGTAGAAAAAGAGGGGGGGCTGCCAATTTTTTGTTTTTGCTTTGTTTTGTTTGTTTTTGGTTTTTTAATTATATAAATTTTTTGATTATTTACTATCCGAAAAAGGCAAAAATAAATAAAAAAACCTAATTAATTAAAAAAACAAAATTTAGGCGTGAACAGCTGCCCCTCTTTAAAGGTGAATTCGCAGAGGTTGCATTCAAAGACAAACTGATGCCTAAATTTTATCCATGCACGTGTAGCAAATAAGATACCTAGTGTCCTATGCAGAAAATGAGCACTATACTATAACACATACTAAGACAGATAAGAAGATACCTGTAGTTACTTACCGGGAGTGAGTGAGATAGGGTGTGAACCCCGAGTTTTGGCAAGTATCAAGGCGTCATCTTACCTGTTGCATGAGGAGATTGCTTCTCCAGGACCCGAACCATTCTTCGGTCGCCTATTGGAGCAATAAGTGGTTTGTCTAGGACCCAAATCTTTCTTCGGTCGCCTTGACGGGGAATTGCTTTTCCAGGACCCGAACCTTTCTTCGGTCGCCTGTTAGAGCAATAAGTTGGTTTGTCTAAGACCCGAACCTTTCTTCGGTCGCCTTGATGGGGAATTGCTTTTCCAGGACCCGAACCTTTCTTCGGTCGCCTTGACGGGGAATTGCTTTTCCAGGACCCGAACCTTTCTTCGATCGCCTGTTAGAGCAATAAGTTGGTTTGTCTAGGACCCAAACCTTTCTTCGGTCACCTTGACGGGGAATCGCTTTTCCAGGACCCGAACCTTTCTTCGGTCGCCTGTTAGAGCAATAAGTTGTTTGTCTAGGACCCGAACCTTTCTTCGGTCGCCTTGACGAGAGATGCGCTGACCTTTCTCAAGGCATCTGTTTGTTAGGAGATAGTACCTGGATGATCACAGGTACAAACTCTTGGAGGATACCTGGATGATCACAGGTACAAACTCTTTGGGGGATACCTGGATGATCACAAGTATCGAAGGGGTACCTAGACGATCACAGGTACAAACTCTTTGGGGGATACCTGGATGATCACAAGTATCGAAGGGGGTACCTGGACGATCATAGGCACAAACTCTTTGGGGATACCTGGATGATCACAAGTATCGAAGGGGTACTTGGACGATTACAGGTACAAACTCTTTGGAGATACTTGGATGATCACAAGTATCGAAGGGCTACCTGGACGATCACAGGTACAAACTCTTTGGAGATACCTGGATGATCACAAGTATCGAAGGGGTACCTGGACAATCACAAGTACAAACTCTTTGGAGATACCTGGATGATCACAAGTATTGAAGGGGTACTTGGACGATCACAGGTACAAACTCTTTGGAGATATCTGGATGATCACAAGTATTGAAGGGGTACCTGGACGATCACAAGTACAAACTCTTAGGGGAGAATCAAGGGCATACCTGAGATATTCATGTGGATATATCGAGGATGGGTCTTGCATATACATGAAGGTCTCTCACCTCCTGGTAGTTGGAATATCGAGGACGTACCTTGGATATTCATGAAAGTCTCTCACCTCCTGATAATTGGGAATATCGAGGGCGTGCCTCACATATTCGTGAAGGTCTCCCACCTCCTGGCAACATAAACTTGAATGTAGCACAAGGCTTACCTGGATGGTAGCAGGCACTCAAAAGGGCTAGAACACCTGGGTAGCCGCAGGTGTACAAAGTACTGGAATACTTGGATGTACACAAGTATTTGATGATACAATTTAGGACCACTCTGGCTGATCCAAGTGTAAGAAAACATACCTGGATAACCACAGGCGCACAACGCGATGGAATACTTGAATGGTTACTAGTATTAAATGATACAATTTTGAGGACAACTCGGACATGTCGAGTGTCACGGAAATGGAGTACCTAGACAATGAAAGGCACTCAAAGGTAATGGGATACTTGGTCAATTGTAGGCATCCTAGCTTTGAAGACAACTCAAACAAGTCAAGTGTCAAGAAAAGGGAGTATCCAAACGGTGGTTGGTACTCAAAGATAATGGGGATACCTAGACAGCAGTAGGTATTCAAAGATAAAGGGATACTTGATCAGTCACAAGTATCAATATTCTGGGGACAACTCGAATAGGTCGAGTATCAGGAAAATGGAGTATCCGAACGGTGGCCGGTACTCAAAGACAATGGGGATACCTAGACAGCAGTAGGTATTCAAAGATAAAGGGATACTTGATCGGTCACAAGTATCAATACTCTGGGGACAACTCGAACAGGTCGAGTGTCAGGAAAATGGAGTATCCGAACGGTGGCCGGTACTCAAAGACAATGGGGATACCTAGACAGCAGTAAGCACCCAAACTCAAAGGACGACTCAAATAGGTTGAGTGTCAATAAGAGAGTACTTAGACAGTGGTAGGTACTTTAAGACAAATGGGGATAGAGATATGCTTACCTGGCAATATCTCTGATCTCGGAGAGTATGTCTGCTATTTGCAGAATATGCACACATGATTGTATATGCTGTAAATTCATGAGTTTAAATGTGATTTATGCATGACAATTTTGTCAGTTTTGCATCATCTGAGTTCCACCGGGGAAGATTTTGAATGACAACCTTCATTTAGAATGTAGATGTCTTGAGCATGCAAGATGAGGGACTTTCAGTCTGAAAGGACTTTTCGCTCACTCTCATGGAAAATGCTATCCTGACCATTGATGCAGGATTCATAAGGACCACACTATCTCACTGTCATCATGTCAGCAGGGGTCTAAGTATTCTCGCAAACGGTACGACTTTACCAATGTGAGAGGTCTTTGTTGAAACTGTGATGATGTCTTGGTCAGCGGCTCATCGAAGGGGACCATCAAGGTCAAGACTTATGAATGGAGTGCCACACGATCGTCTCCGGGTTTGCAACTCAAGAATCCTGCGAAAAGAGATAGAATAGTATTGCTCGTACTTCTTCGAGCGATGCTTATGTACACATGAAATCCTACGTTAATTGAAGTGCCATAGTCTGAAGAGACTTTTACAATGGGATGTAACGTAGACTTGGCTCACATGTAAAAGAGTGAGAGTTGGTGACTGTCTTGGCATTTGTCACTAGTCTTTCTTGTCAGATGGAGGTTCTATGGACCACAACAACAACTTTTCTTGGCTGTATTTTTGACTGGGGGGCATTGGCCTTGCTTTTACCAGGCACACTGCTTTTTCATGCCCCTATTTTTTATTCCAGTTCTTCTTTTATGGGCATTGACCTTGCTCTTACCAAGTACACTGCTTTTTTATGCTCCTATTTTTTCATTCTTGTCATTAGAGGAACTAGCCTAGGCAAGTTCAATCACGACACTATTGTTAGACTCTTGAGTCTTCGTCTTCAGCTGGCGCTCCGAGCTATGCTGTTTAAATGGTGGTAATTTATGTTTTGTCTCAATGTGAGGGTAAAATTACAGACTCACTTGAGTTGTATAATGAATACAAGTGCGTAGAGAAATAATTGCTTTTCGTCATTCTATGGCACTTAAATTAACGCAAGTGTTCATATGCAATAAAGACACCCGAAGATTGATGCAAGTGCGAGCAAGAAAATTTATATCTCTCTTCTCACCTTGTGATGCTGCTTTGCCTCCGCTCTGCCCCAGTGTGGGGTGGTTCTTGACGGGGGTATGAGAGAAGCTTCACCAGTGTATGGGGCTCAATGGGGTGAGCGATGGAATGCCTCTCACTATTTTGGTTATCGTACCATTCGCGAGAGAACTCTTTACCTTGTAGCCATGGAATCTTCTGCACTTATCTCACAAGTGTATAGATGGAGGGGATTGTGTGTAGGATATGGCTTACCTTTCATCATTCTGATGCGCCTCATCCAGCATGCTCAATTAATCTTGTATTCTTCACTTAACTGTCTATTCTAATAATCCTTAATAGAATCAAAGATTCAGACAGACAAAATAGTCATGCAAAATTCACATGGGAAAAGGCATGCAGCATTTTAAATGTGATGGAGTCTGTACTCTCAAAACAAATGAATGGTTTTGGCTCAAAAAGACCTTCTTGGTAGCTTTAAGGGTCAACATAATAGTATTGTTAAATTTTGAACATCAAAATTGTTATTCACAAAGGGGTGTCGATAGATTGCTCCTATCGATTAGGGATATGACACATGAAGGATCAGCCGAGGTTGGGGATTTGATCGGGCATCTTTGCTTTGGCCCTTGCAGAAAAGAGGATGAAAATGGATCAATCAACAGGGCCAAAATTAAAGGTGAATTGAGGCCTGAAGGATCTCTGTCATTTGTTTTGGCAATACTTGAGATGCCATTTTGCTTGGGAGAGTTTGTCATGCCTCTCATTGATTTGTTATATTTGTTTTCGACAGTCAGGTGATCCTGCAACAAACAAGAAGGAATGTGTTAGTCATGAACTCTTTCAAGAGTCGAATAACTGGAAGCGATACAACTTTACCCTTCACCGGTTTGCAAATGATTGGGTGAACCTGAAGTGAGAGGGGGACACGAAATCCTATGTCCCTTGCTTCATTAGGTCAATTATTCTCTGAATTGGCTCCTGGATGACATGTATTTTTACACGAAGCCAAGTGAATTTGATGTGGGTCATTTCCATGTACTAGCTTGGCCAATATTGATTTGCCAAACTTAACCATTGAGTTTGGTTCTTGAGTTGTGATGCTCCCTATCAAATAGGGAAAATATGTCAAAAGTGGGTTCAGATAGTGGGAGTATTAGAAACGATACCAAATTACCCTTCCCCAGAGTTTGTTTGTGCTAGCTCTTAAAGATATTTGAATGTCGATGATGGCCTTTTGTCTTGGACACAGTTAAATGTCTCTTTTGATTGGCCCTCTTCATTTGTGGTCCTGTGTACACGATTGATGATTTGCAACGCCTTTCTTCTGTGGAATTCCGTCTTTGACCATACCATTAGTAGCATTGAGCAAAGTCATGTACTTCAAGCTTCTATGGAATCTGAGATGGACAATCAAAACCTCTAATTCTCTGATGGCAATTACTTCTTGCGAGAGCATGCATCTGGAACAAGAAGTCAAGTTTCTAGGTCCTCATTTTGAATAGGGGGCTAGAGATCGCTTCAACTGTCTGGATTTCTTCCCTGTTGACAGTAGCCAATTTCAAAGAAAGAGAAAAGATCCCTTCCTTGTGCTTTTGGGCTTGTCGAAGCTGGAAGTCCCGTTAATGAAACCACAGCATCTAGTTGCTCAGGCATGTTGTGGGGAAGAAGATGCTGCTCCGGCTTGAGAAGGAGTTGGGCAAGAGCGAGATGGAGTGCACAGAGCTCCTGGGGATGGCTTGATTTCAACCGTATGCCTGTACCTATTACGTCCTATCTTTCGTTTCCTGTAAACAGAAGAGAGAGGACATCATTTCCACAATTATATTCAGAGAATAAAACTTACCTTCTTTGAAGTGGGATGATTTTTTATATGCCCCACTGTCTTCTTGGAAGAGTGTCTTTGAATTCGGCGAGTTCACATGATGCGCCATCTTCAAATGCCCCCAGTCACATTAAGTCAAGGGGGATGGGGATGATATTCTGAGATATGAAGTGAGTGAGTCAGAAAGACAAATATTTTAACATCTTGTTTTGATGAAAGCTTTTGGTAATGAAACATTTTTTATTTTCAAATTACGTCTTTAGGGGAGAAAAAGCATGAGGAAGCCCAGCCCTCAGTATTCTCCTTGGATGATATTTTTTCATGGTTGGATAGCATCACTGGGCTGGTTTGGGATACCGCCTCATGCTCTCAAAATATTTTCAACTTTATTTAATATGTGGATTTACATTTTGGAAGAGTGATTTCAAAAGTTAGTTCCTCAAGCGGAACTGATGTTGAAAATAAAACAAGCCAGACTTAAGAAAAATGTACAAGCTCCCACGTAGGGGAGTACGCAAAGAAATTAAAGAGGGTTCTACTTGAGCGGGCCTGCACCCATTTCCCCTGACGATCCTTCGTTGATGACTCCCATGAAAAGGTCTCCAAACATGGTGGCCATGTCATCTGGTCCTTCTTTTTTTTGTTGCTAAGGGTGGCACTTCATTACCTGAATAATACTCGGCCTCTACCAGCTCTTGATAGATGTCAGCGGCATGTGCTTCAACATTTCTGCTCTGACTATTTTCAGAACTGAATACCGCGTTTACTTTGTCAGTATGATCAAAGAGCGGATTGCTCTGGAATGAGAAAGCTTTAATGTCTAACAGGTTTTGGATTCGACTTTTGAGAGCGAAGCACTCATCAGTCGAGTGCCCCACTTCTCCCCTGTGATAGTCGCATTTTTTGGATGGATCATAGCTAGAGAAGCTTTTTGTGTTTGGTCGCTTTGGTTCAGTTGAGAGGAGGTTCTTATTCTGGAGGACTACCAAAACCTGTGATAGAGATCCGGGAAGTGGAGTAAATTGTCTCCTGTTGCTGTAACGCTGGGACGGCTGACGTTTGGTGGTCTGTTGTTGTCCTGTCCTTGTCTGAATTGTTGAAGGATGATTACAGGTCGCATTGACATTTACTAGGGGTTCTTTGTCTTTCTTCATGCTGAGCCTACCCGTGGGTGCAGATTCAGTGAACCAACCATCTCTCAACCCTATCTTGATTTGCTCTTCTCTTTTGGAAGGAGTTGATTAAATGATTCAGCGATCGTGGTTACCATTCGATTGCGGTACTCATAAGGGAGGGTTTTGATAAACATTTTTCTTAGTTCGAAATCGGTTGGTTCAGGACTAATTTGGGTGGCTAAATTTCTCCGTCCAATGGCATACTCTTTGAATGATTCATACTTTTTCTTCTCGGTACGCTCAATATCCTCGCGAGAAGAGGTAATATCCATTATGAACTCATACTGCTTGAGGAATGCCTCACTCACTTCGCTCCATGTTTCGAGGAGGCTTATGTTTTTTGTGATGTACCACCTCAGGGCAGGACCTACTAGACTTGATTGGAACAACTGGATCATCAAGGGTGCATTATTGGCGTGTTGGGCCATCCAAACTAAGTACATTTGCAAATGAGCCATTGGGCAAGTTGTGTCGTCATATTTTTCAAATTTGGGTATTTTGAATTTTTCTAGCATTGTGACTTTGGAATAAATGGAGAGGTCCGTCGAAGTAGGATCTTTGAGGCCT
Organism: Eucalyptus decipiens; assembly: GCA_014182575.1. NCBI lineage: Eukaryota > Viridiplantae > Streptophyta > Magnoliopsida > Myrtales > Myrtaceae > Eucalyptus > Eucalyptus decipiens. The sequence continues at coordinate 58,734,253 of CM024614.1, read as the reverse complement.
TGCAGTTGTTTTAGTCTCTCCTCAAGCTTTTCGAGACGTTTGTCATGCTCAGTTTTAGACAAACTGTCTGGCTTAGCTTTCTCAATCGTGGTTTGGTGTGGATCATTATCCAATTCGAGTATGTTATCGTTGGTATCTCCATCTTGATCACCCATGGTAGATGATTATGGCAAGAATACCTTGATTGAGGCCGGGGCGGGAGTAAGTTTGCTTTGGATGGAGTTTATCTGCTTCGAAAGTTGTTGAAGCACATTGAAGACTTGCTTCATTTCACTTTCCATGATCGCAATACGGCTTGGTACATTTTCTTCGGCCATTCTTGCTCTTGCTTTTGAACGAGTCTGGATTGGCGACGTTGACGTTCCGTGATTACCTAGTCATGAATAAACAATCATGTGTGAATACAAGGCGTAAATAGGGAGTCAGTCCATGATGACAACCTACCCCTACTCATTTCGTTTATTCATGAAAAGGTAGACGATTTCCTAAGCATGGATTGAAAAAGAGGGCACATGACATGTTAACGTGAGCTAAAAAGATATTCAATTTGAAAGGCGAAGAAAGCATGAGTTGCAACGAATTTTGAAAAAGATTTCTATCCCCTTTTTTGAGGCAAATGAAAATTCTAGTGGAAAAGAATTTTGTAATATGCTTGAGAATAAAAACATCAACTAAAAGTAATTTTTGCAAATTTTTTTTTAAACTTTGAAAAAAACTTTATGACAATTACTTCCAAATTTAGATGACCGTGATATTAAATCCTACACTAATCATGGACTACTCAATATATATAGGAAGGTAAGTAAATTGCAAAGTACACAAAATAAAAACTTACTTCACATGAGAAAATTGATGGCAATCACATAGACATGCGCATGATATGTGCGGCTCGATTTCTAACTCAGAAGGCTTGATGAAATTAAAAAGGTATCCGCCCGTCGCTGTCTCGCGTTAGCAGCATACCCCCTTAACCTCGGCTAAGAAATTAGGGGAAAAGAAAGGCAACCTCTACATCGCAGTCTCGTGTTCGAGGTCGTATCTTTCTTAACACCATCCTAGAAATCCTATGGCGGCCCAGGTCCGGCGGCCGGGTTGTGTGTGCCATGTGTAGTGCTAAAACATTTAAGGATACACAGCAGTTTATAATCACAAAACATTTTATTTAAAACTTTAAGCTATTACCCTGCACAAAAGAAAAAAAACCTAAGTCAGCAAAGTATTTAAACAAGACAAAAATGGCCTAAGTCCTCAAAGTCCCCAGCGGAGTCGCCAAGCTGTCGCGACCTCTTTTTTCTCGGCGCCCGCATTCGGATACGAGCGCCTAAGGAGGCTAATGGCTCGGCTGAATTTATTAAGTCCGGACTCTCCCAAGTCCACCAATTCACGACTTAATGGTTCAAGTTTTTAACCTGTAAATCAAATTTTAAATTGGAGTCACCACTAATCGATTTGGGGTGGGTTGATTAGAAACCCAAGTGAAGTATCGGGAGAAATACTCACTCCTGCGCAACCAGAGAAATTAGGATCGGGGACTTGATTACACTAGTTAATCACTAATGCCCTTTCGGTATCTAATCTTTGTTTAAACCCTGAGGTTTTTTGGATGTTCGAGGGATTTTCCATGCATTTTGAGAGGGAAAACATTTTTGAGTCTTTTTTCTAATTTTTTTTTGGACATAAAAGGGACTTTTTGGATTTTTGGTATTTTTGGAAAAATACAAGTCTTTTTGGCTTTTTTTTTTTGAATTTTTTTGGCTTTTTCACGATTTTTGGCTTTTTTTGGATTTTTGGCATTTTTTGGAAAATATGGAATATTTTTTAACATTTTTTATTTTTTTTTATTTTTCGGAAAATAAAATATTTTTTAATATTTTTCAATATTTTTTTTGGAAAATAAAACATTTTTTAACATTTTTTTTAAAAATTTTGAAAATAATTTTTTTTTAAATAAATTATTTTTTTGATTTTTTGAAAATAAATTATTTTTTTTTTTATTAGAATATTATTTTATATTAAAATAACAAAATAAAACAGACCCGGGTCGGATCCGCGGGTTGGGTCCGACCCGGGCCGGCGACCCGACTCGGATTTTTCATTTTTTTTTTTAAAATTAAAACGAAACGACGCCGAGGCCGAGCGTTTGGAGACGCCCGGCACAAGCCCGACGACCCGGCCCGACAACCCGCTCCCTCCGGCGAAACCCTACTCGACCCAGCTCCAGCGCCCGACCCGACTCCCACCGCCCGCGGATTGCGAACCCTACCCGATTTTCCGGGTCCGGATCCGCTTCGCGACCCGGAAAATCGCAAACCCTAGGGTTTACGAATTCGCGGCGCCGGGGACGGAAACCTAGGTTCTTCGGCGGCGACGGTGACTACGCTAGCGGCGGCGGCGTGACGAGGACGGGACAACGGAGAGGGCTACGACGGCGACAGTGGTGACGACGACGAAGGTAGGCTACCTGGCCAAGACCGGCAACCGTGCACGGTTGAGACGGTGACAACGTCGCACGATGCTTGACGCCCTTTCGCCTTCCCCGTGCTCGATCTCCCCCTCTCTCTCTCGATCCACACCTCCGGTAATGCCTCAGATCTCCGGCCGCAAGCCCTCGGACCCCCTGAAGTCTCTCAGTGGGTCGTCCGAGGTCTGCGACCTCAATCCGCTTCTCTCTCTCTCTCTCTCTCTCTCTCTCTGTGTCTCTCCGGCGGAACTTCCCCCTCTCCGGCCGCGAGCCTTCGGATCTGGGCTTGCTCGACCTCGGCTCCCCTTCTGAAGTCTCTCAGCAAGAAGCTTGAAGCTTTGCAACCTTCGATCGTTCTCGGCGTGGACGGTCGACGGCGTCAGGAGGGACGGCAGCGACGGTGGGGTGTCGAAGGCAGTGGTGATCCGGTGCAGGGATGGCATCGGGCAGCGTCGACGGCACCTCCTTTCTCCTTGAATCCAACCTCCCTCGATTCCTCTCTCGCTCAGCCCCCTTCACCCGCTCGGATCTCTCTCCCTCCGGCCAGATCCGAGCCTTCACCGGCCGAATCTGACCTCTTCGGACTCGCTCACCGGCGACCTCCCCCGAAGTCTCTCAGTGCGAGGTCTGCCGAGCTCGCGACGGTCCGATTTCTCCCCCGAAGTCTCTCAGTGGGAAGATGTCAGAGCTCGCTTGTGCTGTTCTTCGATGAAGGTGGTGCCCTTTTATAGGCGAGGGAATCCGGTCGATGGAGCTTCGACCGCCAGTCCCCTTCGCGCGCCGGGCGGTTGTCCTCGGCTGAACCGGCGTCCCATCCGAGCTCATCCAAGAAAGCGTGCTCGGCATTGATGGCGCTCGCGATCTTATCTTCTCCGGCTAACGTCGGCCTACTCCCCTTGGCCGTAGGCCGTCCTTTGCGCGCGTCGCCGACCATCGCACGTGAGTTGCAGAGGCGTAGGGGGAAGGCGCAAGGAAGAAGAAGTAAGAGAGGGGCCGGGCCAGAGAAAAAGAAAAACTGGGCTTGGGCCGGCGAAAGGGAGAAAAAGAGGGGGGGCTGCCAATTTTTTGTTTTTGCTTTGTTTTATTTGTTTTTGGTTTTTTAATTATATAAATTTTTTTGATTATTTACTATCCGAAAAAGGCAAAAATAAATAAAAAACCTAATTAATTAAAAAACGAAATTTAGGCGTCAACACCCTCCCAAAATGCAAGAGACAAAACCAAATGTCTCTAGTCAACTCAAACCCATCAATGTGAACAAAATCTAGAATCTAGAGACAATTCATACATGAACTTGCCCACAAAATTCCCATGGTCCAATTGAAGTACCATTTTTCTAAAGGATTGTATAGTTTAATCCATCGGTGTATCGACGGCGAGAACCGCAACATCATAGAGGTTTCATCCAATTTGTGTTTTTTTATGAATTCAATCACATTTCAATGGGTATCAAAGGAATGCCCTCTCCTTCATACAGTACTTCCTGATTTTGTTATACTAGTCACTCGATTCCACTTGATCGAACTCGATTAATTGACTTTCTTTTTCCCATAATATCATTACTCCGTAGTCCATTTATCGTCTATCGTCAGATGAAATTAAACTAATATGAGGGCACCAACTGCATACGCACATAGCGTAACTTAACTTAGACATGATCCTGTCAATTTATGCTCTCTCTCTTCCTCGTTCATCCTAGGGTCAACAATCCAAATTTGACCACAGGGACGACTTTGCCCGTGGCATAGTATAGCTTTTCCATGTTTGCCATGATTTGAGACTTCTAGATTGTCTATTCTGGCACTCAAGCTCTCTCCTTTGCTTAATCTTGGATTTCTTTTCTCCTTTTCTTTTCCGTGGTCAAAGCGCAATTCCGCATTGACCCTTTCCTTTATTTAGAAAAACAAAGAATTTGGCGAGAAATGATCTCGAGAGTCGACATGGTTCTATGGTCGCGATTATCTTTTATTTTAATGTTTAATCGATTGTTGGAATAATCTCATCTCCTCACTTTCATGGAGGGAAGAGAAAACCAGAAGCTGATCAAAGTCAACGGGGGAACTTTCTTGTGTTAATCCTCATCATCGCGTGCATTGCGTGTTATCTTTTCTTCTCATAATTAAAGCGGCGCTTCTTGTTGACAAATCAAAGTCTTCATTCTCCATATCTTTTCTTCATTTTTTCGTACTTGATCATGTGAATTTTACTCGTCTTTTTCACTTTTTCAAGTGATTTTTTTTTTTTTTTAATTTTCAGTCACAAAATCTCGTTCGAAAATCCATAATCAGTGGCCCTAATGTTGGTTGGATTGGAAAGATGTGATCGCCGATTTTATCAATGGAAAGTGACGCTGATTGTTGTGAAAACACGGGGAAGCCTAATTGCAAAATAAAGACGCACCTTTTCTAGAATAGGAAGGTCAAAGTCAAGTTTGACGTTCAGCTTCTAACTACTGAAGGTATATTCTCTTCAATCCATTTGAACGAGTCAGCATGGCTTCTTCCGCGTCTCCATCCTTCCTCAGATATTTTTACATTAATTATCTTTCATCGCAGGCTCTATATCAAAGCTTAATAACAACTCCGCAAAATCTCTTCCATAATTTCTTTCAAAAATTTCACCGTCGTTGAGGTTGATGAAGGACGCTTTTCCCTTTTAATTGCAATGAAGTAGTATCTGTCCTCTAAGAACAAGTAATATCTTCCATGTATCATAATGCATCTTATTACTTTAATGTTAGCATATATGTGACAATATATTTGAATGAACAAACCTTATGTTTATTGTAGAACCAAGGATAATTGTTATTCTGAGAAACAACAGAATGTATACATCAAAAATGAGAATAACATTACAACTAAATAAGAGTTTTATACAACGACAAATCACATGATAAGACTTATTCACATTCTAGCCACATGATCTTTATTTTTCATTGGGGGCATTGCCTTTAGTAATATATATGCATATTATAGAAAAAAAAAACTAAGTAAAAATCTAAATTTGGTAAATCTTACATCATGAAAATCATGGAGACCAATGTAATTGTGGGAACAATTAAATGCTCAGTAAATTTTAGAAATGAAAAGCGTAAAACATTATAGGAATTTGCCAAATACCTTATATATATATATTTCAAGTCCCATAATTCTCTAGAAACAAAAATGCTGGTCAAAATCCACATTTTCTTTTCTTGAAAGGACCTAGTCGCGAGGGTGCGAAAAACCTTACTCTGCATTTACTTACTTTCCACCGTATTCATTTAGTATTCATGTACCAAAGGAAGTCATTCCTCATGAATTTCTCTAGATTTGTTATTTTCAAATACTTATACTATGTACATGCAAAATAATTAAATGGTTTTCCACGACAAAGTTAAGCAAATGAAAAATTTAAAAATCAATTTCTTATTCTAGGAACTCACCCGTGGGCAGCCGCGTTAGTATTCCTTCTCTCCTGCTTCGATGCGGTCGAGAATTCGAATCCTGGTGTTGCTAGCAATTTAAGTGGGAGGCCTTGGTGGTGGGCTGTTGGGTCAGCTTCCCCTGAGGTATAGTCGTTGTAGGGCCTCCATCGCGGAGGCCCATGAGACCCCGACTAGCATAAACGAAAGGGCATGCTCTAGCGGATCCTCGGTTACCAAACAAAAAAAAAAAAATTCTTATTCTAGGCAAGGAAGGAGTGAATATGCACAAATCCAACCTTTGAACTCCCTGGTTTTATATTGATTTTTTTTTTTTTTTGCTAGAATAATTATATATTAGGTATAACAAACAAAACGCAAGCTAGTTAATTTTATTATTTGTTCTTTAGTAATACATGCATACTTGTAACTTTTAATGGTAAGAACTACAATGGTCTAGTAATTAAATCAAGGGGACAAAAGTAATCGTGGGAACAATTAAAATGTTGGGTAAATTTTAGAAATGAAAAGGTTGCTAACAATTGTGGGACAAACACCCTGCTTTTTAGATTTCAAGTCTCATAATTCTCTATGAAGGAAAATGTGATAAAGGTTTGCTTGGCATTATGTCGAGGGGAAAGTATCTGAAAAGTCCTAAACCTTTTACATTTATGTCAATTTAGTCAAAAATCTTTTATTGATGTGTCTTAAACCTTTTGACTTTATGCCAATTCAATAATAAACTTTTTATCGGTGCCAATTAGTCATAAGACTTTTGACATAATGCTAATTCAATCCTTTTAGATAATTTTGGCTGAATTTTGCTCACGTAGATGCCAATTAGTTGATGTGACATAATCAATACTGATGTGAAAAGTTTATTTCAATATTTTTTTCAAATTTTTATTTTATTTATTTTTTTCTTTTTCCTTTTCCTTTTTTCCCTACCCTCTTTCCTCTAGCCGATCATTGGTTGGGCAATCGGCCAAAGGCTTGACCTTGCCAGCCACTGGCGAGGCTCGAGCCTCAGTCAACAGCCTTGAAGGTGGCCTCAAGCTGGCAAGGCTCACCCTTGCCAGATTTGGCGAAAGTCGAGCCTTGCTGACCATGGGTGAGGCCCAACCTCACTAGATTCAATGAGGTTGAGCCTTGCCCAACCACTGGCGAGGTCTTTAGCTCTCGCAGGTGGGACCTCGTAGCCTCTAGCGAGGGCACAAGCCTTGTAAGGGGCTAGGTGAGGCTTGACCATCAATTGCACAACGTGAGGCTAGCAACGAGGGCTCAAGGTTGGCTAGTGGCCGGCGAGGCTCGTTGGCCCTTCCTCCAGCCGATCGCCTTGGTGACTGGTTGGAGGAAGGAGGGGAGAGGGAAAAAAGAAAAGGAAAAAAGAAGAAAGAAATAAATATTTTGAAAAAAAATTAAATTATTATTAAAAGTTGTATATGTCAGCATTGGCCCTATCATGTTAGTCAGCTGGCATCCACATTAACAATATCTAAAGAGAATGGCTAAAATGGCACTAGGCCAAAAGTTTTTGGACTAAATTGGTATCAAGTTAAAAGTTTTAGAACTAAATTGGAATTAATAAAAAGTCTAGGACTAAATTGGCACCAAGTCAAGAAGTTTATGACTAAATTGGCACAAATACAAAATGTTTATGACTTTTCTAACACTTTTCCCATTATATGAAACTAGGATCCTTATCTCCTAATTTTTTGATGTATCTAAAAGATGTTATTTTTTGGCCATTTACATCTATACGGTTGTAAAGTGGATTTTACGTAGAAGGCTAAACAAGACATCTTAATAGAAGCACAAACAGTTAAAAACTTTATATGCTGCTTAGAAAGCAAGTCCTAGATGAATCCTCTTCTTAAGCAGATATTACAAATCAGAGTTGCACGTGACATCGCAATGACAAGCTCTTTATTTTTCCTTCCCTCATAGTGTTCATGTCTTGAACCATTGAACTCCATTCGGCAAATATCGGCAAAAGATCGCTTCAAGTACCATAACTTGGCATAAAATGACACTTAAGTGTCATAATTTACAAAAGTGACACTTAAATGTCAAAATCAAAGAAAAATTGATCACTTATGTGCCACTTCAGCCAAAACGCTGACATGTCAATTTTCCGACAAAGCAAGTACAAAACGGCGTCGTTTTGCATGCTAACATGGCCAAACAATGCAAAAACGACGTCGTTTTGGTGTTGACGTGGCAAAAAAATAATATAAAAATTAATTAAATTAAATTTAAAATATTTTAAAAAATTAATATATATTTTAAAATTTTGAAAAATTAAAAAATTAAAAAAATTGAAAAAAAAAATTTTACAAAAAATTAAAAAATATATATTTTACAAAGGAAAAAGGGGGAGGGCTACCACCTCCCCGTTGCCTCCCTTTTTTTCAATTTTTTTAAACTTTATTACATTTTTAATTTTTTTAAATTGTTTCAAAATTGTTTAATACTAAATTTTTATTTTTAAATGTTTTAAATAAATTTAATTTTAAATTTAATTTATTTAATTTTAAAATAATTTATTTTTTAAATTATTTTATTTTTTAAAATGTTTTAAATAAATTTATTTTTAAATTAAATTAATTTTTTTATATTAAATTTTTTATCATGTTAGCATCAAAACAATGCCGTTTTACACTCTCTTCGTCGGAAAATTGACACGCCAGCGTTTTGGCTGGATTATGGCCGGAATGGCACTTAAGTGATCAATTTCTCTCTGATTTAGCACTTAAGTGTCACTTTCGTAAGTTATGACACTTAAGTGTCCCTTTGTGCCAAGTTATGACGCTTCAAGAATCCGTACGTCGGCAAATATCTAATCAATCCAAAAAAATCCTAAACATTTCCATATTTCAAAACTCCTAGAATGCTACTTTAATTTTATTTTAAAATGTTTTCGAATTATTTATTTATTTTTTAAACAATAAGTATAAGTTTAGGATTTTGGACAATCGGGTGTTCATCGGCCAATTTTTTTTTTTTTTTTGGTCAGAATTCACTGGCCAATTAGACAGCTTAAGTTTGATACCTTCGCGAGACATATATTAGTACATGGATCAAATAGAACACTCCGAGAAATGATAATTATAGGTCAGGATCGTTATACCTTTGGCAAAAAGAAATTGTAAATCAAACGACAAACCCAATCAACTTTTACTTTTAAGAAAGAGCACTCTCACTAGTTTCCCGTAAATATTTAGCCCGAGTATTATTAGTCCGTGAAATTCAAAGCATAAGATTGTATTGGGTAGCTTCCAAGATTTTAGAAAATTGCATAGAGTCCGATTATAAGGGTTGTCTAAATTGACCATTTACCCTTTGTTAATTGAATGTCATGGTCATTGGTTTATTTGGAATATAACCATAATTGAAAGCATGTTGCCATGGCGAGTATAGAAATATTTTCTATACTATCCACGTGGTTTCCGATAGAATTTCTTTCTTTCTTTTTTCCTTTCTATTTTCTTTCCCTTTTTATTTTTGCCTGCTGGTCATCAGCCATGGTTGGCGAGGGTTGGCCTTGCTTGGGCGATTGGCATAAAGAAAAGGGACAAATAAACATCTTTTCCTCCAAGATTATGGTTTTACTTGCTTAAATCTTGTTAGATCCCCTGTTTCTTGTCACGTGATGGGTCTCTCCATCTATGTGCTGGAATCCAAAAGCACATCAGGGCCAATTAAGGCATCTGACATGGTCATTGAACAATGAAAATTTTCCACCATAGGAAAATATGGTAGGTGATATGTGACTCTCATAATGACCAGTGAGGGATATAGTTCCTGGTTATCCTCTCTCACAAGAGAGTGACGTCCTCCCTCGACATAATGCTTCCAAATAGAGTGACCAATGACCAGAGAGAGAACCGTTGGAACTTTAGTTCAATTGCAAGCAATAATATTCTATCTTGTCACATGAGAGCACACCATAAGACCTTATTAGTACATCTCCCAATCAAAGCACAAATAAACATGCTCGGCTCAGAGATTATATCTTTGCACTTGATGGGCTTGTCCAACTATGTGCTAGAATACAGAAGCCCTGCGCGAAGCCCATCAGCGCAAGTACTCCGGCTTTTTTCCAACCTAACTTCGAAAGTGATGTCAATGCAACTTTGCAAAAATGACTAAAAGTTGAAAAAAGCGCACGTCGAGTTTAACGTCCAACTCAATCGTTTTGTGTTAAAATCAACTTGTTTGATAGGATTGGCTAATTAACTATGGTTTTTTTCATAGAGATTAGTCGTTCATCAACTAAAGCAGAAATTTCAACATAAATTTGGCCTGCATGGTCCATTAACATTCCCTTAGAGAGGATTCTCTCAATTTATGGGATCTGCGAAATATCTTAATTTACTTTTTACGTCATTGATTAGAAGAAATTCTCTCCTATCAATTTTTTGTGGTTAAAAGTAAGGAATGTTGTAAAATATTGCGTTGCGAATATATAATAGAGAAGAAATTGAGAAGAGAAAGCAAGTGAACACCAGAAATAGTAGAGAAAGCAAGAGGAGAGAGTATTATTTCTAGTATCTCACTGTTGTGTTTCTGTTGTGATCTTGTACATTAAAACTAAACTCGTATTTATAAGAGAACAAGAATGTACTTATTATTAACATTAATGTATCGAATGATATATGTACTTGATAAGGGAGATGAACATTCACTATATAGGGAGATGTACTTAGAATGTATGATACAAATGTACCATAATAAGTACATTAGATAAGATGAATATAATGAATATTCATTCATGTATTTCATTCATTCATGTATTTCATAACACTTCCCCTTGAATATTCATTGTATTCATTATGAATGAGCATCGAATGATACTGCCTTATTAAAAACCTTAGGCCGGAAAAACCCAGTGAAACAAAAACCGGACAAAAGGGAAAAAGAGTGTAGAGCACAAACTTTATGATCTCTCCCTTTTATGGATGCATTAATTGTCTTGTTAAAAACTTTAAACCGGGAAAACCCTATGGGAAAAAAAACCGAACAAAAAGAAAAAAGAGTGCAATGCATATATAGCCACTGTTGGGCTAATTAATCTTGTATCTTGTAAACTCGCCGCATATCAATGCTGCAATATATAGTTCATAATATCTCCCCCTCAATTGAGCCATGTAACCACTACTGGGGCTAATCAATTTTGTATCTTGTGAACTCGTCGCATATTAATGCTGCAATGCATAGTTCATAATATCTCCCCCTCAATTGAGCCATATAGCCACTGCAGGGGCTAATCAATCTTGTACCTTGTGAACTCACCGCATACCAATGCCATATACTAATTTCTCAAAAGTTGATATTGGCAATGATTTGGTAAAAAGATCTGCAAGATTATTTATGGATCAAATCTGTTTAATATCAATTTGTCGACTTTCTTGGAGTTCATGAGTATAGAAAAATTTCGGCAAGATATGCTTGGTCCTATCACCTTTGATATATCCTCCCCTGACTTGTACAACACAAGCAGCATTATCTTCATAAATTATAGTGGGAGAATTTGTAACCGGTACTAAGTAACAAGAATTATGAATATGCGTTATAACGGATCTTAACCAAACACACTCTCTTCCAGCTTCATATAAAGCAATAATCTCAGAGTGGTTAGAAGATTTAGCTACTAGCAATTGCTTCGTAGAACGCCAAGAAATAGCGGTGCCATTATAACAAATAAATACCCGGTGTGAGAGCGAGCATCCATATATCCAGCATCAGCATATCCAACTAAACCAAAATTAGTGGAATCCTTGAAATAATATAATCCCAAATCTATGGTTCATTGGAGATAATGGAAAATATGTTTAACTCCATTCCAGTGTCTCCGAGTTGGCTCAGAACTAAAACGTGCCAATAAATTTACCGCAAAAGTGATATCTAGTCTCGTACATTGTGCCAAGTACATCAAAGCTCCAATTGTATTGATATATAGTACTTCAGGACCAAGTATCTCTTCATTTGATTCTCTATGACGAAATGGGTCCTTTTAGGAATATAGAGACCTTACAACTATAAGGGTACTCAATGGATGAGCTTTGTCCATGTTGAAGCGTTTAAACAATCTTTCAACGTACGCTGATTGATGGACGATTATTCCATTTGCTTTATGCTAAAGCTCTAGACCAAGATAAAGTTTGGTTTTACCCAAATCTTTAACTTTAAACTCCATTTTCAAATACTCAGCAGTTTTAGATACTCTTTTGGAGTCCCAATTAAATTTATATAGTCGACATAAACTGCTGCAATAGCAAATTCAGTTTCTGATTTTTTAATAAACACGCATGGGCAGATAGGATCATCCTTGTACCTTTCCTTAATTAGGTACTCACTTAGGCGTTGATACCACATGCGACTAGATTGCTTTAACCCATACAAGGATCTTTGCAATTTTATTGAGAATAAATTGCGGGGAGTACATGCTTCAGGCATTTTGAATCCCTCGAAAATTTTCATATATATATATATATCATAGTCTAATGAGTCATATAAATATGCCATCACAACGTCCATAAGACGCATTTCCAATCTTTCAAAGATTGCTAGGCTAATGAGAAAACAAAATGTAATCATACCTATCACAGGTGAATATGTCTCATTATAATCAATCACAGATCTCTGCGAGAATCCTTAGGCAACGAGTCGGCTTTATACTTGACAACCTCATTTTTCTCATTTCGTTTTCGGATAAATACCCATTTATATCCAACAGGCTTTACATTATCGGGGATACAAGTTACAGGTCCAAAAACCTCTCGTTTAGTTATGGAAGCTAATTCGGCTTTAATTACTTCCTCCCACTTAGGCCAATCTTACCTTTGACGACATTTAATAATAGATTGCAGCTCGCAATCATCATCCATAATTTTATGAGCAACTAAGAATGCAAAAGCATCATTAATGATGATTTCATTTCAATTCCAAATTTCATTACAATATGTAATGGAATTCTCGGTATTCCTGGGCCTAGTGTTCCTTTCATGGGTTTGCGCCTCTTCAGGAGTAATAAGCTCTCTGGAAGCAAGCACAACGCTGGGCTCTTTTGGAGCGGATTCCTGATTCTTTCCCCTTCATTTTCGAGGAGCAATATCTTTTAATCCTATCGGTCTACCACACTTCAAGTGCGAGGGATTTTGATCTATTTTAGCCTGTCCTTCGGGAACAACTATCCTAGTTGGAGCATTTGTAGCTGGAATATGATAATAATGCAAATAAATGTGCAAATGTGACATTGCGCATAGATAATAGGCAAACATGGGACCATCTATAGGATGCGTCCACTAATACCATAAAATATCGAAATGGTCCACTCAGTAGTTATATTGGTCCACAAATATCACCCTGAATTCTTTGCAAGAATAAATGAGATTCAAGATTAACCTTTGTTATAGAAGGTTTGATAATGAGCTTTCCTTGTGAGCAAGTCTCACAATTATAATTTTTGGACAACAACACATTTATATCCTTTAAAGGGTGACCTTTTGTATTTTGAATTATCATATGCATCATTAAAGCGCCAGGATCCAAGGTGATCATGCCACAGTCCAAACTGATCAAGGCTTACCAATCTCCAGGATGTGGTGGCGTAGGTTTCAATAGCCTTAATTATGACATAATACAAACCCATAGAAGAAGCTTCTAGCTTCTTATGGATGGTCTTCAGGCCCATCTTATAAAAGGAAATGCCAATATATTCATTATCTTGTTCATAAACAGTCTCAATATGGTACCCATTACAGCGTACATCTTTGAAATTGAGCAAATTCCTTTTGGATCTAATGATTAGAAATACATTCTCAATATGCAGGATAGTGCCATTTGGCAAAATAATTGTAGCATTCCCAAAATCATCAATAATCGCAACAGCACCTGATATTATATGGATTTGCGCCTTACGCAATGTCATACTTGAGAAAAAATGTCTATTATGAAATATAGTATGTGTTGTTGCACTATCAAGCAAACAAACATCTTCATTTTTCTCAGTATTTTTCATTTGCATTTATATTGACAACTTCAGGTGTCAAGTATCATAAAAGTTGCATATTAGTTACATAGTCGAATAAAATTTCAAAAATAAATATTATGTAAGGTTCATAAGCATTTCATAACCATATTAAAGAACAATAAAAAGTAATATATTTAAAGCGAAACAACATAAAATTTAAAGTTCAAATTATCATCCACCAATCTAATGTCACATCAAAGTAATCAGAGGTCCTCGAAGAAATCAGAGACATCCAAGGATGTATTTGCTACTTCAAGAGTAAGATGAGTCCCACCAACGGAGATATTATTGGCCTCAACAGTGGTTATGGTTATATGATTGATTTCAATGGCATGAGATTCACCACGCTTACCCGTATTCTTTAAAGATGCATGGTATATATCAACAAAATGTTTTGGCGTACAGCAGGTATGTGACCAGTGCCCATTCATGCCACAGCGATGACAAATACTTTCAATAATCACCTTCTTTGACTTCTTTTCTTTGCCATGATTCAAGCCAAAGTTTGATATCTTATAGTGGTTAAATTTCTTGCCATCCTTTCTAGGATTATGTTCTTGCCTACTCTTATAGCCCTTAAAATGGCCTGTATTTTTTTCAAAGTTAGCATGTGTTTCAGGCAATACTTTTGAGCCAGCAGGTCTAAGATCATGATTTTTTAGCAGTAATTCATTGGTTTGCTCGGTAGTAAGAAGCACAGAAATTAATTCAGAATATGTGGCAAACTGACGTTGCCGATATTGCTGTTGCAATACAATATTCGAAGCATAGAAGGTGGAGAAAGTTTTCTCTAACAATTCCACATCAACAAGTTTGATACCACATAACTCAAGCCGAGAAATGATATTAAATAAAGCGGAATTATAGTTAGACACTGATTTAAAATCTTGCAGTCTAAGATTTTGCCAGTCATATTGTGCTTGAGGAAGGATAACGGTCTTGGTATGATCATACCTATCCTTCAACCTCCTCCACAAAATATGAGGGTCTCGAACAGATAAATATTGAGTCTGCAGGCTCTCATACAATTGATGGCGAATAAAAATCAGCGCATTTGCTTTATCATTTTCATTTAAGGTTCCATCATCTGTAATTGTATTAGCAAGACCTTGCTCTTGGAGGTGCATTTCCATGTCAAGACACCAAGATAGATAATTCTTTCCACTCACTTCCAGGATGTGGAATTTGGGCTTTTCAATATTTGCCATAATCCTTGCAAAAATAAATCCTTAAATTAATTAAAAAGATTTTCAAATATCCACCGCTACTTCAAGAGCAGAAAGATACTTTTAGATTTGAAATTTGGTTTCGGGCCAAGAGAAATAAAAATGAAAAATTGATAGAAGAAGATGAAGTATAAGTTGATTAATAAAAAGAATACCCACCTTGCAAAAATTACTTACTCAGTCAATAGATCTTCGTGCTGATAACGTGTTGTAAAATATTGTGAATATATAATAGATAAGAGATTGAGAAGAGAAAGCAAGTGCACATCAGAAATAGTAGAGAAAGCAAGAGGAAAGAGTATTATTTTTAGTATCTCACTGTTGTGTTTCTATTGTTGTTCTATATTATTGTACATCGAAACTAAACTCCTATTTATAGGAGAACAAGAATGTACTTATCATTAATATCAATGTATCGAATGGCACATATACTTGATAAGGGAGATGAACGTTCATTGTATAGGGAGATGTACTTAGAATGTATGATACAAATATACCATAACAAGTACATTAGATAAGATGAATATAATGAATATTCATTCATGTATTTCATAACAGGGAATGCTTTTTTGGTACTTTTCAATTGGACAAGCAACCGCCTTGTTTAAACTTTACATATGTCACCAAAGTTCGAATTGCCTAATAGATGAGACTACCACCTTAGAAGGTAGAATACATTAATGGGAAAATTACACAAATGATCTCTCAATTTTGGCCTAATGTGCAATGTGATCCATGAGCTTTTAATTTGTTCGGCGTAGTCCCTAAACTTTGGGTATATGTTTAATTTAGTCTCTGGACTATATGAAAATATTTGATGTTGTAATCTGATTTTGAATAATGGAATGACGGCATTGAACATTATCATATACTCCAGGAGCTGCGTTGAATATGTACCAAAAATCCAAAAACCACAACATAAAAAGTTCAATATAATCATGACCTACCCCTTTGCAGAATAAATTTAGAGGTACTTACCTAAGAATGTGAACATCGGTTGGTTCATCCAAAAGGACAACTCAGAAGGCTCATCTATTCAAGGGGTGTAGCATTTGGGACTATCCCATTTTTTTATATACTCTGTGTTATAAGGAGTCGGTACTAATCATTTTTGGTGGGTTTGTTAGAAACCCAATGGAGACGCGGGAGAATCATCTCAATTCTTATGTAGTAAGAGGTTCTAGGATCGGGGACTTGCTTACATCGATATTGCTATTTAAGCCCTTTTGGTATCTAACTAGTTGGATGTTTCTTAGTCATCATGCAAATTAATTTACTATTTTAAATCCTAGAGGTTTTTTACACCATTTCTAGTGATCATGCAACATGTTTTTGTGGCATTTCGTTTAAAGTTCTAAACTAGTCCTATCTTAGTCTAGAAAAGGAATTAACATACAATGTATTGAAAAGCGGTGAGCAAAGTAAACACCAAATGAAATGGAAAGATGACCTATTCCAACTACAATAAAGAAGACTTGCAACTCGTCGGGTGTTTAAAATGATAACCCGATACCATGTCAGGCAAAGAATACATGGCTTTGTTATCAAGTCCTGAGAAATGAGCCATGGGAAGCTTGCAATTAAGACTAATTTGAGTCCCAAAATCTAAACCTATCTTAAATAGGAGATTTAGACCCTCATGGCTAAAGTCTACAAGAAACCCTTTGGCTACATTTGTAGTCAAGATAAAATTCAGGATAAGATAACATTTATTTTATTTTGTATTTGGTGCCTGCTAAAGACGGAATAAAGTTGGATACAAAGGGAACTTAGACTGGATAAAATTATTCCATGAAAAAGATAAAATAAATGTGGATAAGATTTCTAACATTTATAATAGGAAAGTTATTTTTATAGAAAAACAAAATTTTTAAATTAATAAAATTAAAATTATCTTTCGATATAAATAATTTTTGAATTCTAATATAAGAATTTCCAAATAAAAGATAACAATTTATTTTTCTAATTTTATCTCAATTATATATATTTGAATTTAATTCTATCTTATAATATAAATTCAATGTGTAAATATAAATATATATTTATATTTATTATACCTTTTAGGTATTTTAGTATTTTAGGTATATTAGTACAATATACTATTTAACAAAATTTTATTAGAGAATGATGGAAGGGGGAAAAAGAAATTAATTAGAAAGATAATAAAATAAAATAAAGTAAGTAAGAATGTCACGAAATTTTTTACCGTCTCTGTTTGTAAATTTTTTTGTTCATTTATATTGAATTAACGTTTGTACCAAATAAGGTACAGTGATATGATGCCAATATATCCAACTTTATTACTACAATAACCATATAATGGATATGATATAGCAAAATCCCTAAATTTCATATTTTATCCTATCCAGTCCTATTCTGATTAGAAATCCAAACGACCAAATATAGTCTATGTTTTCACTTATCCAAAGTCAAGTCATTAAATTCGATCATTGGATATGAAGTGCGTCATTAATTCATTTCAAGTAACCTCAAAGCCACTAATGGTCCATATTCCCTCTATTCATCAATGGATATGTGGCCTAAGCTATTGCTAAAGACTATAAATTGATTTTGAGGACTTTCCAATGATCTTTCTAACTAGATCCATTTTTATTTTGAGGACTCTCTAAGGCCACCTTGCTTCTAACGTCCTGACAGAGATATTGGAGAAATACTCTCTATTAAGCTGCTTCAACCGACTTTTGAGGGCCTTGAGCTTGCGCACAAGCCTAAACATAGGAACTCCCTCACCCAAATCCTCCCAAATCTGACTAACTATAGCATTGAACTCTGGATGTTTCATCCAAAAGTCAAAAAACTTGAACGTTTTCCTCTGAAAAATCGGGTTCACCACCTTCACCACCTTCACCACCATAGGTGTATCATTCGAAATTCCCGGTGCTGGGAAGGAAGCTTTGGAGTAAGAGAAATCTAGGCTCCACCTAGAGTTGACGAGTACTCTATCAATCTTTCTAGCCTTGTGAGAAGATCCCGAGGAAGTTGTCCAGGTGTATCTAAAACCTACATACCCTAGGTCATCCAGTTCCGATTGCGCTAAGCACTGTCCGAATTCATCAAAGTACGGGACTCAAGCATCGGAGCCACCTACTCTATCTTACGGGTCTTTTATGGCATTAAAGTCCCCCATAACTAGCTAAGCGGAGTTATGCAAATTAGTGCTTGTAAGGATAAGAATATCGTTGATTAGGAAAGAATATTGCTGATTATGAAAGAATATCGCTAATTAGGAAAGAATATCGCTGATTTGGAATTTTGAAAAAGATATCGCATTAAAGGGTGTTTTGAATTTTGCTTAAAATCTAATAAAGACTAAACAAGTGATTGGGAAGGCAAAAAGATGGAGACGAACGGAAGGTGAACTAATGCCGGGGTCTATGGATTCTCCATCTGCAATGAGGCTCCCTTCTGATTCTGAAGGCGAATTTGCCGACGAGGTAACGTTTTAGTTTTTGAGGTTGGAACTAATCGTAGGAAGAGCCCTGCCCTATCTCTCTTTCTCTGTGCTTGGTCAGCCAATGTTGCATACACACGTCTTAGATTACCAACGAGGATTTTCAATTGAATATATTGGCTGGTAGAGCAAAGGCCGAATCTGCCGACGAGGTAAAGTTTCGTTTTTGAGGTTGGAACTAGTCGCAAGAAGACCTCCGGCGCACTCTCTCTCTCATATTACCATAGAGGATTTTCAATTGCATTTATCGGCCAATATAGCAAAAGTTGTGCTTTTTCTTGGCTGGGTTAATGGGTCTTCGATTTTCCTTATCTCGTTATTTCTGAGATGAAGCTGAGTTTTTTTTTCTTATGTTTGACTGTTGAATTTTCCTGCTTTCTAGTTTCCATCTATCTTATTTCCAGATTTTTCTTACCTGATTCTGAAGCCGAATCGGCCGATGAGGTAAAGTTTCATCTTTGAGGTTGGAACTAGTCGCAAGAAGACCCCCGCCCTCACTCTCTCTCAGATTACCGTAGAGGATTTTCGGTTGCATATATTGGCCAATAGAGCAAAAGTTGTGCTTTTTCTTGGTTGGGTTAATGGGTCTTCAATATTACATTATCTCATTGTTTCTGACAGGAAGCTGAGTTTTTTCTTATGTTTGATTGTTGAATTGTCCATCTTCCTATTTTCCATGTGTCTTATTTCCAGATTTTTCTAACCTTGTTTGTTTCTCTTTTGGTGAAGCTCAACCCAAAGGATCGGATCAGCAGTTTGCCTGAAGATGTTATAGGCTTTATATTATCTCTTTTGACATCTAGAGAAGCACAAGCGACTTGTCTTCTTTCCAGAAGATGGAGGCATTTGTCTACTTGTCAGGTCACCAACCTTGACTTCGATTGGTCTGACTTGTTGGCCGAGATGAAAGCTAACCCCGAGATAGCTGAAAAGGAGAGGGCTAGATATGTGCAATGGGTGGATAATGTCTTGCATCATCAAAGTGGAGGGTACCATTTACGTAGATTCGCATTACGCTTTGACTTGAATATCTCATATAAGCCTCATATTGATCGATGGATTAGGTTTGCATTGGCAAAACGAGTGAAAGTTCTCCAACTAGATTTCGAGCCTGCGGTTGACGATTTGACTGATGAATGTGACCCTAGTCGATTGCCATACAGGTTAGGGCATGAGACACTTATGGATGATGATGTAGGGTGTTCACAACGGACTTCAGGTCTAAGTAATGTTGGCTTGAGCCCTTCTATATCGTGGATTAATATGTTACCTAAGATAATTATCTAATAAAATCTATTTAGACTCTACTCTCTCTTCGCATATATTTCTTATCTGTCTTTTTAGACCTTTTATTTGCCTATCCATTATATGTTTCTATAAGAGTGAGTGTTAGGGTATTTAAATTTTAAATCACGATTTCACGTATCAAACAAGTTAAGTTGTTTAAATTTTTAGAACAGTCGGCAATCTCGCAAAATTTTGCACATATTATTCCAACTTGAATCGCTGCGCTTCAGTTGCTATATACATCTTGATTTGGTCCAATAAAAATTATGATTCGAAATCCCATAGGAGGCGGATTAGATACAAAAATAAGATTGCCCTCATCCAATCTGGGATATTCCTACTTAAATTCACGTGGGAGATTCATCACCATCTCTCTTCCATGACCTCGCCAGGTCGCGTGTTCCCTCCTCTCACCACGTGGCCCAACCCTTCCCACCCCTCCCACTCCGCCACACTACTTAACTCCCAGGCGCTTTTCACAGACCATAACCACCGCCCTACTAGCTCCGACGACTTCAAGCTCGTTGTCGGACTCTGCAGGCGGCTTGGGTGGCAACGAGTGGCGAGCAGAGTCACAGGTTGCAGGCGGCGCAATGACGGGCTCAGCTCACGGGCAGTGTAGATCGCAGCAGCTCATCGTCATCGCAAGGGGAGCAATGTGGCTAAGACGATCGCCAGAACTTACAAGATGCTGCAGTTCGAATCGGAAAAAGACTGGAGCTCGCAAGGGACTCTAGGGACCCGCAAGAAAAAGGCCTTTTGTTGGCCCTTTAGTGGGCCTTATAACAAGATTGCACTGTATCAAGACTATGACTAACTAGTATAAATAATTAGATATCTACTCATTTTCATGATGGAAATAAGTGAAGAAAAATTTCCAAATTAATTACAGATGCATAATAGACAAAAATGACAAGAAAAAACCAGTGCATAGTTAAGTACCAAATTCTATCGAATATGAATTGAAAAGTTGCTAAAGCAAAGATACTCACCTTTCTATCCGCCCTTAAATAAGCCTTACAGCAGGACCTTCTGTCATTCCTTCAATAGGCCCAACAACAAACTCTTCAATAGACCCAACAACATGCAGAGTGTGAAAGGCTCAAAATTAGATCCCATCAAAGGCTCTTACTTTTAAAATCAACATCAATGGAGCGTTTATGGAGGGAGCAATGTTAGGGGCTATCTCGGGAGTTCTTCAAGACACATTGGGAACCCTTTTTGACGGTTTCGCAAAGATGATCCCAGCTTCATCGGCAATCCAAAAGGAGTACCTGGCCTTGATCGAAGCTCTGAAATTTTTTCAACTAAAGAGGGAGAGAGAAAGATTGAGATTAAATCTAATTGTCTAGAGATGGTGGATGCTATTATGCAAGATAAGCATGTGGGATGGGAGATGTTGTCTTTAACAGAAGATGCTAGAATTTTGTTGGCCCATTATGATCACACTACCTTGGCCCATTGCAATTGGTCCACAAATTTAGTAGTTGATTGGGTTGCTAAATCCCACCGGAGGAATACTCTAGCCTCTTCTTGGGTAATGTCATGCCTCGATTCTCGAACGTGTACCCATCCCTCACCTGGTCGATTAATAGCGACATCCCAGAATGCATCACTGACCCATTTATTTAATATATGCATGTGGAAGCATAATATAATCCCCAGATAATAAAACATTGGGATAGAAAAGTATGCCACAATTTTCACAACATGAAAACACATAACCACACTTCTATACACGGCAAACTATAATATCTTACAATACTATTCATAAGTCTGATCTACTATACATTTGATCAAAATCCAAAGTTTGCAAAACAGGATGGGATCTCAGTCCTCATCCGGATCATACTTAGGATCCTCTTTGTGGTCATTTTCTTCTCCAAAATCTTCCTCCTCATCAAGTTTCACATCAGGGTTTTCCTCTTCAGATTCCTCCTCCTCAAGCTCCTCATCAGGGTCCTGAAATGGTTATTCAATAACCACTGAGACCACATCTCAGCAAGTTCTACCTCTAAGACTTGATTAGTAAACCAATACGCTAACCGGGCTGTCTATGCACGCATGGGTCAGAGGACTTACCTTAGCCTTAGATTCCACCTGCATATTAGCACAGTTCAATAGGCACCCAAACAGTCACATCACAGATCGATATCTCGATCAATCGACTTAGTCAATTTCATGTCAGTTGGACCATTCATCGGTCATTTCAATTCAATTAAGCCATTCGCGACATCAGATCAAAGCAATGACCAATCGACCTAGTCGATTACATGTCAGTTAGGTCATCTCACTCCACACTGTATAACCTCCAATAGTATACTCAGTCGCAAAGCTACAGTAATGCTCTCGGGCGTCATTTTCACCAAAGTGACGTATGTAATGGATAGCACTCGTGTGTTCTTTAAGGCGCCGTTTTCACCAGTAATATCTTTAATCACCAAACCACATTGTCCATAATGATACATGTAGTAGACAGCACTCGTGCGTTCTTTAAGGCGTCGTTTTCACCAGTGATTTTCTCAATTCGATCAATCAATTCACGACATCAGATCAAAGCAATGATCAATCTACCTAGTCAATTACATGTCAGTTGGATCATTTCTAGGTCATCTCACTCCACACTGTATAACCTCCAATAGTATACTCAGTCGCAGAGCTATAGTAATGCTCTCGGGCGTCGTTTTTGCCAAAGTGACGTATGTAATGGATAGCACTCATGCGTTCTTTAAGGCGCCGTTTTCACCAGTAATATCTTTAATCATCGAACCACGTATGTCTATAATGATGCATGTAGTAGACAGCACTCGTGCGTTCTTTAAGGCGCCGTTTTCACCAGTGATTTCCTTATCACCGAACCATGTATGTCTATACTAATGTAGGTAATAGACAACATTCGTAATTTCTTTAAGGCGCCATTTTCACCGGTGATTTCCTTATCATCGAACCACGTATGTCTATACCTCGTACTTGATTGGTCTCAGCCAAGAGTATTCCCGGTTCAATCTCACGATTCTCTCCACTTTACAACTCATCAAGGCATTATTAATGCTAAATAACCATACTCGGCCATTTACCAATCAATCATGCAATTTCACTCAATTTCCATCAATTTAAGAATAATTCCTCAAATTTCGCAATCAATTCAATTCAGTGCAATGTAGAGCTCAAATAAATATACGGACTGCACCACGACGATCAACATAAAATTTCAATCTCGGGTATCCCTGCCTAATTTTCGAAAAATAAATGATTAATTAATTAATTTTGAAAATTAATAAATAAATACTAAAAATCCAATTCAGGTCCGTAATGCCTAATTGAAACCCGATAGGGGTCAGGAAAAATCCCGAGATGCATTCAATAATTACTAACACATCTCTACTTGCTAATTACCCTAATCAAATGCCTAACATGCATCACATTTAATTAATAATCACTAATCTACTCTAATCTAACCCTCTAATTGCACTTAATTAAAACTAAGAAAGCATTAGTGAGCAAACCTCACTTGTTAAAAGCAAAGATTGGAACACCACGACGACAACGTGACAACGACCGAAATCCAAATTTTTGTCAGCGTCGGCGGACACTCGAGTCGAGCCCAACAGGTCTTGCAAGCACACAGAAATTTGCTAGGCTTGGGCTGAACTTACGGTTGGGCTTGGCTTCGCGGGCTTGGGCTCGGAATTCTTGGGCCAATTTGCAGGCCTTGCTGGCTTCTTGGGCTGACTTCAAGTGAGCTGGAAATGGGCCTATTAAACTGGGCTGCTGCACCCAATAAAATTCGCTGGGCTTGAAAGAAATCGTGGCTTGCTCGGTTGAAAATCACGGGGCCCCTGGGCCCGTGAAATTGAAGAATTGAAGGTTGCTGGGCTTCTCGCGAACGGTTGGCAGAAGCTTGAGTCAACAATTCTGCTGAGGAAATCACCGAGTGGACTGGGACGGGCAGCTTCGCGGCTTCGGTGGGGGAGCAGACGCGTGAAGTCTTCGAACGAGCGACTGAATGAAACTTCGCTGGCAGCTGGAGATGGAGACGCGAGACTGAGGAGCTGCTTCGATCAACAATCCAACTGAGGAAACAGCAAGGTTGACCGAAGAACGTGGCAGCTGCTAGAGCGGTTTCGATGGGTTTTCTTTCGTGGGTGGACGCTGACAAGGACGTGGCAACGGTGGAGGAATCGATAGAGGTGTTGGCGTTGATTTTCGGTGGAACTGCAGCACTTCACGAGGCAAAGAAGTGGAGAAGAGGGACATTCGCTGGCAGCTTCGGTGGATTCGAGCGGAGCAAGGTCAGAGGCAGAAGCAGTCAACTGCTTCGGTGGAAACGTGCGGAGAATCGGTGGGGGGCAGAGATCAGTGGAGCAGCGGCGTGAGGGGCAGAGAGAGAGACGCTGGCGGAGATGTGGGCGTGTGCGAGCTGGCGGATGAAGGAGAATTAGGAGGGAAGCAGCTGGTCTTCCGTGGGAATTGTCGCAAGAAGAAGACCGGGCAGCAGCGTGCACGGCAAGTTGAAGATAAATGAGCAAAAGTCAAGCAATCCAATCCGTTCAATTAATTGCATGTTCCATATTTCTTTCCAACCATTTCCACTAAAATAATCCAAATTTTGATGTCAAAATTGCTGTTCCATGCCAGATTTCGAATTTCACTAAGTTTATACTTTAATTTCTTCGCAATTTTCTCCAAATTGAGGTCTGATTTCGATAAAGAAAAATCCCGAACAATTCTTGCAAGTCCCCGACGCTCAAAGGCTCGGCTTGAAAGTCCAAATTTCCATCAATTGAGCCCATCCGAATTTCCGCTAATTTTCCGTCACATCCAAACCGGTTTTTCGCGAAAATCTCAGAATCTCTGAAAATTATCGGAGGATGAGTCGATATTCCTAAAATAGATCGTGTCACCACAAAACTTCCAATTTAGTGGAGTCACCTACAATCAGCCACATATCTCAGTCGAATAGACCTATATCTGATTTTAAATCGATTTTATATTGTGCCGAAATGGCATCTAAAGATGAGCATGGTCGAGAAATTGATTCCTAGTCGAATTCTCAAGTCTATTTCCTTAAAATTCCTTAATGGTTTCCCAGGATAGTCTAGTTATCTCGAGAGTAATCAGCTCTGAGAACAGTCTTATAGACGCATCAATGAAATGCCCGATTAGTTTAGTAGAAAACAGGGTTAAAAATCTGGGATGTCACAGGTAATCCATCCCCCCAACCTCTATGGGATTTGTTATGTTTGGATGCCCCTTTGTCGGGTTTTTTTGTTTATCAACTCTTAAGTATTAATATTAAAGTTGCTTTCTCGATAAAAAAAAAAAAGGCTCTATTTCTAGCCCTAAATCAACCCTTGTAGTAATTTATTGTTGTTGATATTGCTTTTTTAGTTCACAATCTTTGTTATCGTTCCCCTCCTTGTGGCAACAGGAGCATTTCATCTTTACTCCAGTCCTACTCATCATTTGACTTGATGCCTCTTCCTCTTCCATTCTTCGTCTCCTTTTTGGCTTTCTTATTTGCTTCTTTAATGCAAAGGTACAGGGCCTTCATATTTGTTGGCTCCCAAAATTTACTACCCCCAATAAACTACATCATGAATTGGTACAAAGCAAAGTATCAGTTTTATATATATACTAATCATGTAGGTAATCCTTTGGGTTTTGCGGCTTTATCTAAATGGCACAAAATGGCATGGGCATAACGAATTCCATTTAGTTACCAGACTTAACATGAACACTTTCATCTATTTAGGTTGACAATATACTTATCATACTTTTCAATAATCTCATATCCATTATTTCCATTCCAAATTGGATAGCAGAACCTACTAGCAGCTTCTATGCTCACATAGAACCTACTTAAGCCCAATTTGTGTAAATGTGCCTTGCGCACATTCTATGCTCACATATGGCATCAACTCGGCCAATACTGAGAGTGCTAGTATGAATAAAATAAAGCTTGGCAAGTATATGCGGAATAAAATAAACTTCAAACAAAGGAGTTAGGGAAGAGAATAAGAACACATAAATTATAGTGGTTCGGCTTAATCCAAGCCTACGTCCACTCTCCCACGCTAACAACCTTCTTGGCTGGATTCCACTATGCAATCAACAAGAGATTACAATTTCGAGTGCAAACACTTAGTAGATCACACTATCTCACTAAGTCACTCTCTTGGTATTTCTCTCACGATTACAAACATTTAAGCTCTCCAAAGACAAGTGTATGAACAAAGATCGCTCAGACTTTGGAATTATAAATTCTACGCTCCGTCTCTTACTTGCTCATCGGTCCATGATCTCCTTAAATACTCCTCCACTTCCAAACTACCCGTTGGACAGTATCCCGGAGAATCGTCTTCCAATATACCCATTGGACAGCTCGTATCTAGAAGATTTGGTAGCCGTTGAGTGACAAAGGTAGAATCCCAAATTGATTCCGATCGCCCATACAAACGAAATCTTGGTTTCCATAAGTAAAGCTTCTTCGTATAGAAAGTCCTTGTCTTCAAGATCCAATCATCAATCAATTAGATTGAATCAATCAAATCAATCTTGATGTGGAATCCAAACCAGATCACTAGCCGTTGTATGATTGGGCTTGAGTTACGATTCATCGAATCTGGATGTAAAGTCTGAGTCCGTAGACTTTACAATATGAGTCTGTAGACTTTACAATTTGAGTCTGTAGACTTTACAATCTGGGTCTGAACATATTTGCTTCTGAACAGATTTAGCTTTAAGGTCTGTACCCAGTTCAGCTTCAGCATAGAGTCTGTCTTCTGGTTCAGCTTCAGCATAGAGTCTGTCTTCTGGTTCAACTTCAGCATAGAGTCTGTCTCTGGTTCATCATTCACGTTCAGTCTGGAATTAGTCAGAGTGAGCAGATTTCTGATGTAGAACAGACTTTGACACTAAAGTCTGGCAGTCTTCAGACTTTGACACAGAAATCTGGAAATCTTCAGAATACATTTTGGACATATGTTACGTTCAGTCTTCTGGTCGTCTTCTGACTTTGATAATATCCTTTACATGTTATATTATCTGCATGGTCTATTACTCAACCATCAAACATGTTAGTAGCCTTTGATTTATTTTGTCATCTTCAAAACATCATAAGGGATTTCCCTAACAAATACAAGAACAAGTCCCTATAAAAACTCAAACCAACTAATACAAATCAGAAAAAATATGCAAGTTATTAAAATTAAAATGGAATTAATTCACAATAGTATTACTTTCTGTCGGCCGCTCATAAATGTCTATTCTTCCTCATTGGTTATCTCAAGGTTGGTCATTAAATTTTTTAGGAACCAAGACCAAGTATCCTTGTTCTCTATCTTCACCACTATCCAAGTTATCAAAAACATTTGATTGTCGGCATCTCTCCTCACAACAACCAACAATTCTCTTTTGCATAAACCCTTCAGAAAGCATACATCCAATCCTATAACTTTTCTACAACTAGCCAAAAAGCCTCATTACATGCATCAAAACAAATATAAAATCTATTCAAATCTACGCCCATCATCAGGCATTGGCCTCTTTACGACCTCTACATATACCTATTAGATGGGTTTTGAAGCATGCACTGGCAAGCATAACCCCTTACCTGCACATGCTCTTTCTTATACCAACTTATCAATATTTTTTATTATTCTTAGCTTAGCTCTCTTGCAGTAATTCCTTGATACATTAACCTTTAATTGCTCCTTCGCTAACAACTTGAATCAAGAACTCTTGATTTCGAGCATTACTTTGATAGTATTGAAAAAGTGCTTCCACAACCATGCACTTAATATCCTTTTATTGTCAAATATAATTAAACAAGTATGTTCCTCAAAATGACCTAATATGAAATGACCCATTCCTATTCAACACGCCATATAGCTTCCATGGACAATTGAGTTGTGAGAACTTAGCTTTCACAAATTACTTCGTACATCTAATGAATTCAATACTCATCAGTTTAGCAATAGAGCTATTGACAATAGTTTCTTTTAATTGTTTGGCATCATCAAATTTCATACCCATAGACAAAACATGTTTATCAACAGTCGTAACAAGGCTACTTACTTTTCCTTCTACGCACAGGTTCTTCTTCATCATTACCAAGCTCATTCTCCAAACCAACAGTTTTATCATTGCAACTTTCTTCATCTTCATTTCCATTAGCTTCAGTTGGAGCTCCATCCTTATTTATTGACTCACACCTTTATTCTAAAGCTACAAATTTTTTTTGACAAATTCCATTTGCTTTTATCTTGACTATGCGAGTTCATCATCATCTTTGTTACTTGGGAAATTTACCATTGTCAAATATTCATCTTTCGATTCATTAGATAGAGTAACTTCCCATTCTAATCTAATTAAGTTTTCATCGCCTATATCTTCACCTGAGATTTCAAGACATCTTCCTGTTTGCTCATCTCTATCAATATGATTTGTCTTCCTTTTCTCCCTCACTTGCCTCTCACATTGCCCTCCATTTAACCTACACTTATCTCCAACCTGATTACTCGCTTGAGTAAGATCTTTCACTTCTCCTCTTTCAGTGGTCTTGCCATCCTCATGATTTCTATCATTCTCACCATCCTCATCATCACTATAATATTCAACATAGACCTTAGCTTCGTCGCTATAAAAATAATAGTAAATAATATCCTTAACACTATTATCGTCATTAGAAATTCTCAAACCATCATTCAATTCCTTCTCAAGAACACATTAATGCAGTTTTTGGACTTTCCATTATAAAAAATACACAAAATCCCTCACAAATTAATATATGATGACTTTCCAATATTGATAGAGATAGTACATTTATTTCCACTTACATATTCTTAATCTTTTGCACCAATAATAAACTCTCTACCATAGCAAACAATAACACTTACGTAATTCTCGTCTGTGTCGATGCTGCACCCAAGGAGGAAAAAAAGTCATTAATTTTTGGGACCATAAAGCAAAATCATCAACTTTATGTGCAAGTTCTTGTCGTCTTGTCAAAAGAAACAAAGGAAACCGATTTATTCAATTCAGTCCCCTTATAGAAACAAATGAAGCTGAATTGAATATACAAAGTGAGGTCCCATCACTCATTTTTCAATTCAATCCCATTCGGTTCCCATAGAAGCACTCCAACTAATTAAATAAAGAGAAGTCTCGCTACTGCCTCGTAAGTATCAAAAAACTATGTTTCCCTTTGAGTTGAGCTCTCATTTTCTCCTCCGCGCCCTATTTTTTTATTCGGTCCCCACAAAAGAAAGCAATCCAACTAATTAAATAAAAGTGAGGTCCCCACCACTTTCCCTCCAAGCCGAGCCTTCATATTGCCGTCCATGTCCTAATTTGTCGATCATATCCTAAATTTTCCACCCAATTGACCCATGGAGAAAACATAACAAACTTGAGTGAGAGTTAGGGACATAGCTAGCAAACTATGATAAATGACGGTGCAACTACGATGGTAGCTGAGCAACGGCAGCCGAGCAACGGTGGGCAAGCGAGTGAGCTACGTTTGGTGTCCAGCAAGGATCATACTTCATATGCGGACGAATAGCCCTAATTTTAGCCCCCCCTTCAGCGATGTCGTTTTGGCCATATGAGCTATGAGGCGCTATTTTTGTAAGGCAATCCACGTGTGATGGCAAAACGACGTTGTTTCTTAAGAAGAACGTAAAACGACTTCATTTTGCAAATCCCTTTTTTCCATCTCTCTGGCATCGTATAATGTCAAGAAGTGTCGAGAGACTCGCTTTAATAATGCGTGTCCTCAATCAATTTAAGGCGCAACCGATTTACATACCAATGAAGTCTTCTCTTCGGTCATCTTTGAACGAATAGCACCGCCAACGATGCCGCTATTTCCTATTACCTCGGTGAGCCCCTCCTGACGTCGCTGCTTTCCCCCGAACGCCACCACTTCTACTCGTCCAAGCCGGCGCCTGCATTACTGCTGCCACCGCTCGTCTAAACCCATCCCGAAGTCACGACCAGCTTGAGCGCCACCCGAGTCGCTGTTGTTCGTGATCCACCGCCCGAGCCGACGACGATCGAGCTTACCGCTCTAATCATCGTTGCGACCCACACCGAGTCTCGTTCGTGACGAGTTGCTATTTGCCGATCCGAGTTGGACTCCCGCCGTGAGTCCTGCCTAATCGTGACCTGCTGCCCCAGTGCAGTCCCTACATCGAGCTGATCTGTGCTGTTGTTTCGACGCCACGCCATCCTTGTTGAGCCGCTGGCCCACAATTGCTGATTTGAGTCGACAACGAAGCTAGCTGTTGTCGACACCCTTGTTGAACGACTAGTCGAGTTGCACTTGGCCCACCCTTGTCGCCACGAGTAACAGCGTGATTCTTCGGCCATTCTTTCTAATACTTTCTTGTGCAGGAAAGGAGATTGAGCTTTTGTCGTATTGTTCCTTTCAAAGCACTCCTTGAGCCCAGCTAGTGCTAGTACCTAGAGGGGGTGAATAGGTATATAAACGATTTTTCGCTCAATACTTACGACAGGTTAATGAATTGTAACAAATAACAATCAATCGTAAGACTCAGTGAATGAAAGAGAGAATTAAACACGCGGTTTATAGTGGTTCGGCTTGATTCAAGCCTGATTCTTCGGCCATTCTTTAAACAAAGAGATGTTAATACTTTCTTAGATGAACTACCACACTCACTCAAGGTATCACCAAGTAAAGACAGATTGAGACTAACAATCAAGGTTTGTTTTTTTCTATTTTTTCAAACAACTAGAACGAGATCTTCTCCAGAGAATAGGACTAACTCCTTAACCAAACACCTAGGTCCTGGATAGCCTATCATCTTTGGATCGATAGACCGTCAATGAGAATAATTTTGAGTCTTAAGTCTTGAGTCTTGAATCTTGAGTCTTGATATTCGAGTCCGTGGTGGTCGAAAGTCTTCGAGACGCAAATAACCGACTAGACCGATGGAAACGTTTTGTCGGCTTCAAAATCTTCTAGAGCAATTTCTCCAACAATCTCCCCCTTTTTGATGATGACAAAACTTTCTCGTAGATTTGAACAACCTTGACCTCGCAAAAACATTTTTCAAGCAATATGGCTATCTCATAAAGATTAATAAAACAACCAGACTCTGCATCCACAGAAAATTGGTTAGACTTTCATGAGTAATACCATATATAACAACACTCGATATAAATGCCAACAGTCAAACATCATAATCCACAACCAAAGTCAGTCCGTACTCAAGTTCACACAAGTCATACTCAAAAACTAAAAAAAATCACAACCACAAAACAAATTTAAAATCAAGGTTTGAAAAAGATGGTTGGTTCAAATTTCTTCTCCCCCTTTTTGTCATCGTAAAAGGTGAGAAAATAGTCATGTCTGCTTGGGAATGCGCACGATCTGGATATCTCCCATGGACTGTACTAAGCCTTCGAGCCTCTTCAAGTCTTCCTTTAATTGAGCTACCTCCTCTCCTTTGGCATTAGCTTGAATTTGTAGAGCGAGGTCTTTCATTCTGTCTTCCGGGGGCGAAGATGCTTGCCCAGCATTCTTGATGGTTTGAATCTCATAGTCCAGAGCATAGATTTGGCCTCGCATTTCCAGAAGAACATCAAGAATACGTTGAAAATCTGCTGAATTATCTGTCTGCATACTAGCATTTACTTTCTCAGATGGAGTGAATGCAGACGATGGTGCTTCTGTATGACCTTGCAGATTTGATGATGTATCATGTTGATCTTCGAGGCAATGGAGAAGCCTGAAACTCTTCTCGGAGCAGCATGAGGTAAGGATCTTTCTTGCTCCTCAACTCCCCTCGTCTCTAAGACATCAATTTCTTGCTCGCCAACTCCCCTGTCTCTAAGACATCAAGATGGGTGGAGTGATGATCATGCTCTTCCGATTCTTTCTCTCCGCATTCAGCAAAGCAGACTTTTCTTTCTCTTTTTCTCCTTCTTTTTCTTTCTCTCTCTGTTCTTCTTCTTCTTGAGCTTCTATCTCTTTCTCTCTCTCGCTCTTCTTCTTCTTCATCCTCTTTCTCCTTTTCTCGCAGCTCTTCTTCTCTTTGCTCGGATCGAAGTTCGTTGATCGAGATACGTAACGTCTAGTCCTTACCAGTGCAGGAATAGAGTGATCTTCATCGTCTTCTTCATCCTCCAAGATGAGAGATCTTCTCTTTTTGGATGGAGCTCCAATGGGCTCCTTCCCTTTTCTCTTTGATGCAGAAGAGAGTGGAGTTTTCACCTTGAACTTTGCCATTTCCTTGCTAAGTTCTTTCGTACGCATCTTCGTCAACATATTCAAACCTACCACCATTTTATCGCACGGTCTAAACAGAGAGTGTGTGGCGGTTCAATATTCATGTGTCCGAAGATCTTTGTCACAAGATTTGGGTAAGGCGGTTGTCCCTTGTTCTTCGACATTGCTCGTACATATGGAAGAGAATGGTATGAGGCGAGAGAGAACTTCTTCCCCGAGTTGATTGCATACATCAATTTGGCTTCTAAGTGGATACATCAGTCTTTGATGTAGACTTTGGCCCGATGCAATTGATCACAATTTTGTGCAGCACAATATTGATGGCACTCAT
Organism: Eucalyptus decipiens; assembly: GCA_014182575.1. Taxonomy (NCBI): domain Eukaryota; kingdom Viridiplantae; phylum Streptophyta; class Magnoliopsida; order Myrtales; family Myrtaceae; genus Eucalyptus; species Eucalyptus decipiens. The sequence goes on along the minus strand of CM024614.1, from coordinate 58,701,782 downwards.
CTTCGAGTAAATAATCTTCGCCCCGTATCTCTGTTTTTGACAAGATCCAGAGTAGCACGAGCAATCGAGACTTTGATTGGCGATAACGACCTCGTTCAACACCAATTATGTCCGCTAGCATGTCCACATCAATCACATAATCCTGATCTCGAACACTGAATGATATTCTATTCGCATCAAGAAAACTTAGATTTGAATAGAAATATGCAGTCAAGTGTGCATAACCATCAGTGGTATCGGTGCAAAACTGTTCAAGTTGAAGCAATTCGAACTTTTCCCTTAAGTTCACATTAATTGCATCCAGGAAGTCAAAATCAACACTCCTGGGGTTTATCACCCCTCGTTTCAACAGACTGAAGAACAGCTTCTCCTGTTCATTCGATCTAAACAACTCCATCTTCTTTCCCTTCACCTTTGCAGCAATTCCCATTTTCGGTTGAAAATCACTAAACATTTTATCATCTTCGTTCCCCTCATTGGGAATCGGTCCTGAAACACGAGGGTCACTTGGAATGTTCGCAAGTGACTCTTCAACCTTACCTTTGGGAGCAATTCCCAATTCCTCCATTCGCTTCAAAAATCTGTACTCATTCCCATAATTCTTATCTCTAAGAAAAGCATCTATATAATTCAGAGGAGAACCAGAAGCTTTCAACGCACGATAGAGCATGTAAATAAATGAGGGTTTTTGTGCTCTCTCACCGGTTCAACGTCCTCTAGAATGACTTCCTCCTCGACGATGACCCGCACCTTGTGGGGTAGATGGTGAGTGATGAGGTGGAGAGGAAACGGGACTCGTTCTTTGTCTCGACAAATCATCTTCCTCGGTGAGATCGAAGTGCGTAGGTCCCTCCTTCATTCTCTGTGGACCCCTGCTTGCTATCCTTGACGACTTTCTCGAAGAAGACATCTTTTATTGTCAATGGAAGATTCCTTCACTAGCTTTTCCAAGGAAAAATGATAACTTTCTCGAGAATGAATACGAAGTAGAAAACAGGGTTGAGAGAAGAATGCCTTTTAGGGTTTTGAGAATCGAGTAAAAAGAGTAAACTGTCTCAGTTTTGAAAAGGAAAGAGCAATCGTTGCGAAAAAATGAACAATCGTCTTTCTTTTTAAAAATAATAACTGCCCTTTTTAAAAGAAATTATCCCTTTTTGAAAAGGCATGTTTCCAATTTTTACGGAAAGTAAAGCTAGTATCAATCAATTATAACTGAACGAAAGATCGTACCTTTTCGAGATTAAAAGAATAACTTACAGTCAATACAATGAAGGTCTGAGTTTGAGAATTCAGAGTCTGAAGGTTAGAGTCTGATTGTAGATTCTTCAGACTTGAACTTCTTCAAGCTTCAAAATGTTGAGTCTGGTACGGATAAAATCGAATTGATTTTTCTCCAAAGGCTTTGTGAATATATCCGCTAGTTGACTTTTCGAATCAACAAATTGAATTGAGATTTCTCCATTTTGAATATGATCTCTAATGAAATGATGTCGAATCTCTATATGCTTTGCTCTTGAATGAAGGATCGGATTTTTGGTGAGATTGATTGCGCCGGTGTTGTCACATCGATTTACGTGCATGAGTCTTCAATCCCAAAGTCTTGTAGCTGTTGTTTTATCCATAGAATTTGCGAACAGCAGCTTCCAAGAGCTACATACTCGCTACGTTGTAGAGAGAGCTACGGTGCTCGTTTCCTTGAAAACCAAGACACTGTCCTGCTTCCTAGCAATTGGCAGGTTCCCGAAGTACTCTTTCTATCAACTCTGCAACCGGCCAGATCAGCATCTGAATATCCCATAAGATTGAAGTCTCCCTCCTTAGGATACCATAGACCGATGCTTGAAGACGAGGCAACGTATTTAATAACACGTTTTGCAGCCTTGAGATGAGATTCTCTAGGATCTGATTGAAACCTAGCACAGATGCAAACACTCAACAAAATGTCAGGTCTAGAGGCAGTAAGATAAAGAAGTGAACCGATGATGCTTCTGTACAGCTTTTGATCAACTTTCTTCCCTTCTTCATCTTTGTCTATTTTCAATGAACTTGACATTGGTATATCAGTCTTTTGCAATTCTCCAATCCAAACCTTTTAACAAGATCATTAGCGTATTTTTCTTGACAAATGAAAGTTCCTTCCTTCAATTGCTTTACTTGAAGACCAAGAAAGAATGTTAATTCTCCCATCATACTCATTTCAAATTCATCCCGCATAGACTTAGAGAATTTCTTACATAGACTTTCATTAGATGATCCAAAAATAATATCATCTACATATATTTGGACAAGTAAAAAATTTTTGTTTTCCTTTTTGATAAATAAAGTAGTATCAACTTTACCTTTGACAAAACCATTATGTATTAAAAACTTACTTAGTCGTCGTACCACGCTCGAGGTGCTTGCTTCAAACCATACGAGCCTTTTCGTCTAAAGGCGAGTCCGGCTTCTTTGGGTCTTCAAACCCAGGTGGTTGTTCCACATAGACTTCTTCATGGATAAATCCATTTAGGAAGGCACTTTTGACATCCATTTGGAATAACCTGAAATCTTTATAACAAGCAAAAGCAAGCAATAATCGAATAGCTTCTAACCTTGCTACTTTGGTGCGTAAGTCTCGTCATAGTCTATCCCTTCTTCTTGCGTGTATCCTTTGGCTACGAGTCGGCCTTGTTTCGTATGACTTTTCCTTTTTCGTTCATCTTGTTTGAACACCCATTTGGCACCAACAACAGTTTTACCTTTTGGTTTAGATGTCAATTCCCGGACATCATTAATGTTAAACTGTCTGAGCTCATCTTGCATAGCTTCAATCCAGCTTTCGTCAGACAAAGCTTCTTCTATGCTCTTTGGTTCTATTTCAGAGATGAGAGCTACGGCACTAGACTCTTCACGCCTTTTGGATCTGGTGCGAATTCCTTCATTAAGTTCGCCAATAATTAGATCTTTGGGATGACTGGACTTATGCTTCCAGTTGCTAGTTGATTTTTCTGACTGATGATCCCTTTCTTTCCCTGAATCTTCAACATCGGTTTGGTGCTGATCTTTCTGATTCTGAGAAGCTTCTTGATTTGTAATCTTTTGAGGGTGCTGGAGGTAGGTTCGGACTCTTCATGCCGAGTCCGATTGGATTCATCTTGCGTAGAGTCTTGAAATTTCACGTTCATTGATTCCTCTACGGTCGACTCTTCTTGTTATAGACTCGTAGGCTTTGCTTGATGTCGAATATCCAATGAAGATACCTTCATCTGATCTTTCTTCAAATTTACCAACATGATCTTTTGCATTTTTTAGTATAAAGCATTTGCAACCAAATACATGAAAATATGAAACAATAGGCTTCTTACCTTTGAATAATTCATAGGGGGTTTTCTTTAAAATAGGTCTTAAAAAGACTATTAATTATATAGCAAGATGTTGAAACAGCTTCGGCCCAAAATCGTGAAGAAATTTTACTTTCAATTAAAAGAGTTCTTGCCATTTCTTGAAGAGATCTGTTCTTCCTTTCCACAACTCCATTTTGCTTTGAGGAGTATATGGAGAAGAGAACATATGCTTAAAGCCAGATTCATCACAGAATTTTGTAAAATCTTGATTTTCAAATTCACCACCATGATCTGTTCTTATGCTTGAAATGACACATCCCTTTTCATTTTGAACCTTTTTAGCAAATTTTTCGAAATACGAAAAGGTTTCAGATTTACTTGCTAAGAAAAATACCCAAGTAAAGCGAGAATAATCATCCACGATTACTAAGCAATATTTCTTACCTCCAATACTCTGGGTTCTGGTTGGTCCAAAGAGATCCATATGCAGCAACTGCAGTACATGATTAGTAGAGACATGATTTATAGACTTGTATGAATCTTTTACCTGTTTTCCCAGAATGCAAGGAGTACATAGTTCAGTCTTTTGATAAGGCAATCTGGGTAGACCACGAACAAGCTGCTTTGACGAGATTTTGGCTAATTGCTTCATATTGATGTGCCCAAGCTTTCGTGCCCAGAGACTTGCTTCGTCTTGAATTGAAATCAAGCATCGCGAATCTCTTCGGTTTCACATCTAGGAGATAGATATTTCCATGCCTTCGACCTTTGAAAGATCGAGTAGAGTCTTTATTGATTCAACATGTTCCTTCTTGAAAGAAGATCTTGAAACCAGTATCACATAGTTGACTCGATCTTTGAGAAGATTGTAATTGAGTCCTTCCACTAGAGAAACATTATTTATTGTGAGATTTCCAATTTTGACAGTTCCAAATCCCACAATATTTCCTTTGCTGTTTCCTCCAAATGAAACTTTTCCTCCATTCACTTGAATAAGCTTTATGAAGCAATTTGAGTCTCCCGTCATGTGTCTTGAACATCCATTTGTCAAGATACCATTTTACCTTTTTCTTGACGGAGACCTGCATTTAAAAGAGAGTCTCAAACTTTCTTTGGTACCCAAATTTTCTTGGGTCCTTTGGTGTTAGTAGAATAATCATTATAAGGCCATGCTTTCTTAACAGGCTTCCAAATCATGGGACACTCTTTTTCAAAGTGATCCTTACTGTTACACTTTGAACATTTTAGAGCATTTCGACCTACAGATTTTACAAAAACTTTCTTGAAATGATTTTTGTAAGCCTCTTTTGATGGTCTCTTCTTAATTCTTTCTTTTACCTTAGGAAAATCAATCAAGGGAATTGTTTCGGCTGTCATACCTAGACCGGACTTATTGAAGTAAGGTCTTTGAACCGAAAGAACTTTTTCAAGTTTTTCGGATCCTATAGAAAACTTCCTTGAAATATTTGATAAATCCGTTTTTAGAAAAGTATTTTCTTTTAAGAGATTATCTTCTTTTTCTTTAAGAGAGGAAACATTTAAATCTAAACTTTTGATTTTTTTCTTCTAAAACATTTTCTTTTTGTTTTAAAGCTAAGTTATCCCTTTTTAGTTCGGAAACTCTTTTGAGAGAAGTCTTAAGGCTAAAACACGGTTCATCAATATATTTAGAGACTTTGACAGGAATTTTAAAATCACTTACCTCAAATTCACTTTCGAGTCCGATCCAGAATCCGAGTCCGAGTCCGATTTTACCATCGACACACGATTGGCATATTCATCCTCACTTTCTTCACATTCAAGTATCACTCCAAGTTTCGGCTTTGAGTGCTTTTCGAAACTTTTCAGCTTTTCCTTTCTTCTTCTTGAGGAAGAGGACAGTTGGGTCTTATGTGTCCTTTTTTTCTTACATTCAAAACAAACTACATCCTTGCTTGGTTCCTCATCATCACAGACTTGGATTGCTGTCTTTGAAAATTTTGTTTCTTGGAGTTGAACCTTCTTCCTTTTCTATTCAGTTTTCTGAACTTTCTTATCATAAGAGCAAGCTCCTCATCGTCCGATCATCTTGTAATCCGCAACATCAGAATCATCATTTGATTTCAATGCAATAGATTTCTTACCTCTTGGATCTTCGTCTTCATTGATTCGTTCCACTTCATAAGACTGAAGAGTTCCAATCAGCTCATCAACAGATAGTGGCATAATTCTTTGCGTCTCTCTTATTGAAGTCTTTATATGATTCCAATCCTTAGAAAGTCCACGCAATAGCTTGTTCACTTTCATGGGATCGAGATCTTTTGTCCTTGATTCTCAAGACCATTGACAATATCTCGTAAAACGACTAAACATGTGGGTTATAGATTCTCCTGGTTTCATGTCACACCATAAACCGTCTCATCGTCGACGCTGTTGACATCTAAATCTTGACGTTGACATCTAAATCTTGACGACCCAGTCATAGAAAAATTAGAGATTAATTTTTAATCCCTAAAAAAGAAAAAGAAAAAAGAAAATAATAATAATAATTACATAGCATATAATTTTAGGCGCGCCATTATTTTCATATAAGGAATGACAATTTGATATATTCAATAAATTTTTCATATATTCAAGCGATATACACGTCGGGAGATATATTTAGCAGAAAATTTGAAGATTTCGAGAGAATATTCCGAGTGGGATATATATTTGGTGTTAATCTTTGGGTATAATAAAAGAAACACCAGATCTTGCAATCCTTCATGGGCTCTTGTTTCGTTACACATAAAAGGGGTTGACCTGCATGGATGAAGCGGAAGAATGGGTGAAAAGAGAAGCAAGTGTGAGAAATAGAGGAAAAAAAAAAACCTCCCTCTCTCGTCCATTCATAGGCCCTGTTTGGTTCAGCCTTTCAAATGGGCTTTTGGACTCTAAAGTCCCTTGGCCAAATGCAAATGCATCTGGTTCGAATTGTGCAACTTTGGCAAGATGCAATTGCATCTCCCAGTGACTCTAAGAGCCCTTAGCCCAAAACAGGTCTAGAGGTACTTTGGGAAGTTGCATCTTCGGAATGCAAATCCCTGGTACTATTCATCTTCTCCAAAACCACCGCACGGAAGCCGATCAGAGGCCGACAACCGCCGGCCAAGGGTCGCACGCGCCGGCGACCGTCGCTAGACCTCAGGTAATGCCTGGGTCACGCGACCTAGGTGGCCGTCGCCTAGGGTTGCCCGACCCCGGCGATTGTCCGAGGGCCAAATCTGGCCATCTAGCCGCCAGATCCAGCGATCCGACCTCCAGGTCCGGCAGTCCAACAGCCAGATCCAGCAGTCCGGTGGCCAACCTTAAAAAAAAAAAAATACGAATGTTTTTTTTTTGTTTTTTTAATTTAATAAAAGTCCTTTACAAATGTAAATTTTACCAAACGGTATTTTGGTCAAAGTTGTTTCTCAATGCAAATTTTACCAAACGATATTTGTATTTCGGAAAACCCCATTCACCCAAAAGTATTTATCAAGATCAAGCTGTTGGGTAATAGGATTAGGCTATTGGGTAACAAAATCAGGCTGTGGTTCCTTATTACCCAAATCTCTCAGGAAAGATTCTAACAGGTTTGACAGCATCATTGATACTGAATCAGACTCGGTATCCCTCTTGTCCTCATCATCCTTCTCAATCCCTACCATTGATTCATTTCATGGCTAATCCACCAGACCAGGATATGGAATCAAACCCCTCTAAACCAGAGGTTGTTCAACCAAACAATTCCTCTCAACATGTGTCTACGGCATTAAAACAGTTTTTTAGTATTGATGATATTCCCTATCATAAATGGCTGAAAAAACTTGAGGAATTCCATACTTGGTTAAATACCCAAGCCATTACCAACTGTTGGAGAAATCTTTCTGGAATATTTTGAAGCTGACAAAACGTTTCCATCTGTCTAGTCTGAAGATTTGCAGACTCTACTATTTAAAGTCTGAAGACCTCTGGACTGCCAAACTCAAGACCCAAAGTCTATTCTCATTGACAGTTTCTAATCCGTTGAAGAAAGGCTATCCAAAACTGAGTGCTTCATTAAGGATTTGGCCTTATCGACTGGAGAAGATCTCTTGGTTGGATATGACGTAACGAATTCCTTTATTCGAATCAAGATTGATTAAGGATCCGATGATTGGCAAAGTATACTTGGAAGATTCTACTTATGGAAACCAAGATCCTAATTGTATGGGCGAGCAGGATTGATGGGCTATCGACATGTTCCTTTATTAGCTCGAATGATCTTCCTAATTGATTATGTCTGTTAGGGAAATCCCTTATGATGTTTTGAAGATGACAAAATAAATCAAAGGCTACTAACATGTTTGATGGTTGAGTAATAGACCATGCAGATAATAGAACATATAAAGGATTTTATCAAAGTCAGAAGACGGCTAGAAGACTGAACGTAACATATGAAGATTTCCAGACTTCTGTGTCAAAGTCTGAAGACTGCCAGACTCTATGCTGAAGTTGAACCAGAAGACATACTCTATGCTGAAGTTGAACTGGGTACAGACCTTAAAGCTAAATCTGTTCAGAAGCAGATATGTTCAGACCTAGATTGTAAAGTCTACAAACTCATATTGTAAAGTCTACAGACTCAGACTTTACATCCAGATTCGATGAATCGTAACTCAAGCCCAATCATACAACGGCTAGTGATCTGGTTTGGATTCCACATCAAGATTGATTTGATTGATTCAATCTAATTGATTGACGATTGGATCTTGAAGACAAGAACCTTCTATACGAAGAAGCTTTACTTATGGAAACCAAGATTTTGTTTGTATGGGCGATCGGAATCAATTTGGGATTCTACCTTTGTCACTCAAAGGCTACCAAATCTTCTAGATACAGAGCTGTCCAATGGGTATATTGGAAGACGATTCTCCGGGATGCTATCCAACGGGTAGTTTGGAAGTGGAGGAGTATTTAAGGAGATCATGGACCGATGAGCAAGTAAGAGATGGGGCGTAGAATTTATAATTCCAAAGTCTGAGCGACTTTCGATCATATACTTGTCTCTTGAGAGCTTAAACGTTTGTAATTGTGAGAGAAATACCAAAAAAGTGACTTAGTGAGATAGTGTGATCTACTACTAAGTGTCTGCACTCGAAGTTGTAATCTCTTGTTGATTGCATAGTGGAATCCAGCCAAGAAGGCTGTTATCGTGGGAGAGTGGACGTAGGCTTGGATTAAACCGAACCACTATAATTTCTGTGTTCTTATTCTCTTCCCTAACTCCTTTATTTTGTTCATACTAGCACTCTCAATTGGTATCAGAGCCAAGTGCTCGGTTTATAAAAGTGTTTTTACTTTTGAGTTAAAGATTCTTTATGGCTAGTATGTTGGCACCAGGACTTATGGAAGGGCAAAGCAACACAAGGCCACCATATTTTGATGGAAAAGAATACGACGTGTGGAAGAACAAAATGAAAGCATTCCTAAGATCCAGAGATCTCTTACAATGGGATGTTGTGGAAAGAGGAATCAACCCCATTGCTGCGTCTACATCAAATAAGAATGGCAAAGACAAAGAAACAAAACCCCCCGCTCCTATGTCTCGGACGGAGATGTCCAAAAGAGAAGCTTTTGATGCGAAAGCAATTTATTCTTTATATTGCGCTTTGTCTCCTGCTGAATATAACAGAATCTCTTCATGTGAAATAGCAAAAGAAGTTTGGGATAGACTTCATGTTACATATGAAGGGACCGATCGTGTAAAAGAGACAAAAGTAAACTTCTTGCTTGGCCAATATGAATCATTCAAGATGAAGCAAGGAGAATCAATTGGAGATATGTTTAGCCGTTTTACAGAAATTGTAAATGGTTTAGCATATCAAGGTCAGCAAATTTCTACCCCGATGAAGGTCAAAAAACTCTTGCGAGGTCTCTCAAAAGATTGGAATCATGTCAAGACCTCAATCCGGGAGACTAAGAGGATTATGCCACTCTCCGTTGATGAATTGATTGGCACTCTTCAATCCTATGAAGTGGAACAACTTAATGATGAAGATCCCGAAGGTAAAAAGTCCATTGCTTTAATATCTAATGCTGTTTTTGATAAAACATATTCAGAAAATGACATGGACGATGAAGAACTTGCCTTTATGGTCGAGAAATTTAAAAAGCTGAGTAGGATAGGAAGGAAATTCGATGGAAGAAGTCAATACAAGCATAATGGCCATAAAAGAATCATGAAAGAAGATGATGATCAAGAAAATCTATGCTTGATGGCACATTCAAAATTTGAGTCTAATTCAGACATAGACTCAGAATCAAAGTCTGATTCAGACACAGACTCAGAATCCGATGAGGAAATCGAGGTAAGCAATTTAAAAATTCCTCTCAAAGTTTCAAAGTATATAAATGAGCTTTGTTCAAATCTCAAATCTTCTCTTAAAAGGATTTTCGAACTTAAAAGGAGAATTCTCGACTTAGGCAACAAGATCTTTCTCAAGTCTGGAGACCTATTAAGAAAAATTGGATAAAAGCAACATATTCTGCTAACTCTCATGGACCCAAGAAAAAATGGGTACCAAAGAAAAAATAAGTTATTTTTGCAGGATATAAAGAAGAAAGAAGAAAGAGGATTTGGTAAGAAATTTTTATTCTCAATTTGATTTGGGCAATAATTCTCATTATGCTTGATATTCGATATATCCTTGGTTGATTCAGATTTTATAATGATCATATTTTGCTTTATGGAAGAAAGAATCGTATGATTTATTTTTGTGATTTGTGAGTTAAGATTTGATTTAGTACGTGTGATTATTTGAGATAATTCAGATTATTTGGTTTAATTTTATGCTCTCAAATTGTCATATTTTGCAAAGTAAAAATCCGATTCTACGTTATACTAATTTTGCAAGATATTTTTTTTTGAGATATTCAAGGATTTTATTCTCTCTGATTTTATTGTACTATGACTAAGTGAGAATTTAATTTTCAAAATATCATTGTGCATAATATTCTTTTTTTGAATACTTTGTTACGATGAATTAAGAAAGAATATTTGATTATGGAGATTTTCTATAACTCTAACGTCAAGGAAGGATCCAAATTGAAGGATACCAAAAAGGGAAATGAGTTGATTGCAGGAAATTCTTTAAGGGAATGATGATTGCGAATCTACGCAGATTTTGGTGCAATCAGAAAATATCTCCTGCGACAATTGCAACAATTGTTTCTATTCGCAAATATTGTCATGATCACAGGGGGAGAAATCAAATCCAAAAGAAAAGGAAAAGAATCGTGATCATCTCAAAAAGGCAACAAATTGAGGGGGAGCATTGATCAATTATGGAAAAATCTTTTTGGATTGATCGTGATCTTATTATGAATGAAAGGAAAGGTAAATGTGTAAGAATTTATCTAAAAAATCCGGTTAGTGCATCTTTTATTACCTTTTGTCATTAATAAAACTTGTATTGATATTATCATTTTACTATGACAAAAATGGTACGTGCAAGTTATGATGCATCCGTGATTTTCATTGGATATTTCCTGATATATATGATCGAAGTGAGCTATATTGCATATCTTTAATATTCGATTTACTTTATAAAAGCTGATTTTTGGAAATTGTGATTCATGCAAGATATTTGTTATCATTCTCTACGTGAATCCATTATTATCGCTTTTTGATTATGACAAAAAGGGGGAGAATATATGAATATGAATATATGCTGATTGGTTGATATTATTTATTGCATAATATTGAGCTGCGATTATTTTTCTATATATTGTTATGCTCAATTTATTTTCTATCTTATGATATCCTTTGATTTAAAAGTATGTTTACAAATCTGCATATTCAGATATTGTTTTGTCATCATCAAAAAGGGGGAGATTGTTAGGGAAATCCCTTATGATGTTTTGAAGATGACAAAATAAATCAAAGGCTACTAACATGTTTGATGGTTGAGTAATAGACCATGCAGATGATAGAACATATAAAGGATTTTATCAAAGTTAGAAGACGGCTAGAAGACTGAACGTAACATATGAAGATTTCCAGACTTCTGTGTCAAAGTCTAAAGACTGCCAGACTCTATGCTGAAGCTGAACCAGAAGACAGACTCTATGCGGAAGCTGAACTGGGTATAGACCTTAAAGCTAAATCTGTTCAGAAGCAGATATGTTTAGACCTAGATTGTAAAGTCTACAGACTCATATTGTAAAGTCTACAGACTCAGACTTTACATCCAGATTCGATGAATCGTAACTCAAGCCCAATCATACAACGGCTAGTGATCTGGTTTGGATTCCACATCAAGATTGATTTGATTGATTCAATTTAATTGATTGACGATTGGATCTTGAAGACAAGAACCTTCTATATGAAGAAGCTTTACTTATGGAAACCAAGATTTCGTTTGTATGGGCGATCGGAATCAATTTGGGATTCTACCTTTGTCACTCAACGGCTACCAAATCTTCTAGATACAGAGCTGTCCAATGGGTATATTGGAAGACGATTCTCCGGGATGCTGTCCAACGGGTAGTTTGGAAGTGGAGGAGTATTTAAGGAGATCATGGACCGATGAGCAAGTAAGAGACGGAGCGTAGAATTTATAATTCCAAAGTCTGAGCGACTTTCGATCATATACTTGTCTCTTGAGAGCTTAAACGTTTGTAATCGTGAGAGAAATATCAAAAGAGTGACTTAGTGAGATAGTGTGATCTACTACTAAGTGTCTGCACTCGAAGTTGTAATCTCTTGTTGATTGCATAGTGGAATCCAGCCAAGAAGGCTGTTATCGTGGGAGAGTGGACGTAGGCTTGGATTAAGCCGAACCACTATAATTTCTGTGTTCTTATTCTCTTCCCTAACTCCTTTATTTTGTTCATACTAGCACTCTCAATGTCCAAAGGGAAGATTGGAGGAATTCCTTTGGTAAGTGCCAACGGGTATGATGGCATAAAGGAGTATAAAAGGAAGACGTTCCAGTTGTTCGAGAGCGTGTACGATAGAAGAATTCTAAAGTCTGAAGCTCCTTGATTCTTAGTCAATTCATTTACAGAGTGAAATCTTGTACCCAAAAGAGAGTCTATATTTTGAGATAGCTTGAGGAAGTGTGGTAGAGTATCTACACTGTGGAATCAAGGGAAAGTATTACTATAACATCTCTTTTGTTCATAGTGAAATCCAGCCGGTGGGCTGTCAGTGCAGAAGAGTGGACGTAGGCTTGGAATAAGCCGAATCACTATAAACCTTGTGCTCAATTTTCTCTTCACTACTCTCTGCTTTACTTTGATCATAATTCGTTTTGTTAACTAAAGGAGAACTTCCTTTCTATTGTCTGCCTAGTATTGCTTACGTATCTCAAGAAATTATTTTTACACCTATTCACCCCCCTCTAGGTGCTTATACTAGCTATATCAATTGGTATCATAGCCTGTGTACTCACTTTGTTCACTAGTGTTTTACTTGAGTTAAAGATCCATGGCTAGTATGCTAGCTCCAGGGCTGGTGGAAGGGCAAAGCAATACCAGACCACCTTACTTTGATGGAAAGGATTACAACATCTGGAAAAACAATATGAAAGCGTTCCTAAGATCAAAGGATCCTCTGGAATGGGACGTTGTAGAAAAAGGAATCACTCCTAAAGCTGCATCTGTCTCAGAGAGAGGAAAAGAAGCTGTTGAGTCTAGTGAAATGACTCAGGAAGAGATAATCAAGAGACAAGCTCTTGATGCAAAAGCAATTTATTCTTTATATTGTGCTTTGTCACCTACTGAATATAACAGAATATCTTCTTGTGTTACAACAAAAGAAGTCTGGGATAGATTACATATTACCTATGAAAGAACTGATCGAGTGAAAGAGACTAGAATCAACATTCTCCTCGGTCAATACGAAGCCTTCAAAATGAAATCAAGAGAATCTATAACTGACATGTTTAGTCGTTTTACAGAAATCGTGAATGGTCTTGAAAATCAAGGTCAACCAATTTCTGATCCCATGAAGGTAAACAAGCTACTACGTGGACTCTCCAAGGATTGGAATCACATAAAGACCTCAATAAGAGAGACATAAAGGATCATGCCATTATCTGTCAATGAGTTGGTTGGAACTCTTCAGTCTTATAAAGTGGAACGAATCAATGAAAACGAAGATCCTAAAGGTAAGAAATCCATTGCATTAAAATCCAATGACGATTCTGATATTACAGATTCTAAAGACGAAATGGATGATGAGGAGCTTGCTCTCATGATAAGAAGATTCAGAAAGCTGAACAGAATAGGAAGAAGATTCAATCCAAATAAACAGAGTTTTCAAAAGCAACAGACTAAGTATGTTAAGGATGATGAATCAAATAAAGATGTAGTCTACTTTGAATGTAAGAAAAAGGGACACATCAGACCCAACTGTTCTCTTCTGAGGAAGAAGAAAGGAAAAGCTGAAAAGTATCGAAAGGCTCTTAAAGCAGAGACCTGGAGTGATACAAAGTGTGAAGAAAGTGATGATGATTATGCCAATATATGTCTGATGGCACAATCGAATTCATATTCAAACTCTGAAACAGATTTAGATTCAGATAGTAAATTTGAGGTAAGTAACTTTAAAATCCCTGTTAAAGTTTCTAAATACATTGATGAGCTGTATTTTAGTCTTAAGACTTCTCTTAAAAGGATTTCCGAACTTAAAAAGGAAAACTCTGCACTAAAACGACTGGAAAAATGTTTTGAAAGAAAAGTTGAAATGTTTAGACATGAATGTTTCTACTCTTAAAAAAAGCGAAGATAATCTCTTGAAAGAAAATGCATTTTTAAAAATGACTTATCAAATATTTCAAAAAGATTTTCAATAGGATCTGAGAAACTTGAGAAAATTCTTTCAGCACAAAGACCTTATTTCAATAAATCTGATTTAGGAATGACAGTAGAAACCATTCCTTTAATTGATTTTCCTAAAGTGAAGGAAAGAATTAAGCAAAGACCCACAAGAGATGCTTATAAAAATCATTTCAAAAAGGTTTTTGTAAAACCAGTAGGACGAAATGTTCTCATATGTTCAAAGTGCAATAGTGCAGATCATTTTGAAAAAGAATGTCCTATGATTTGGAAACCTGTTAAGAAAGTATGGGCAAAAACCGCATATCATACTAACACGAATGGACCCAAGAACATATGGGTACCAAAGAAACTTTGAGTCTCTTTTTTTAAATGCAGGTCACTATCAAGAAAAAGATAAAATGGTATTTGGATAGTGGATGCTCAAGACATATGACAGAAGATTCAAATTGTTTCATAAAGCTCGTTCAAGTAAGTGGTGGAAAAGTCTCATTTGGAGGAAACAGCAAAGGAAGAATTGTAGGATTTGGAACTGTAAAGATTGGAAACCTCACAATAAGCAATGTTTCCCTAGTGGAAGGACTCAACTACAATCTGCTCAGTATTAGTCAGCTGTGTGATACTGGTTTCTAAATCAACTTTCAAGAGGGAATATGTTCAGAAACCAGTAAAGATTCTACTCAGTCATTCATGGGCCAAAGACATGGAAATATTTACCTCTTGGATGTGAAACCAGATGAATCGCAATGTCTAATCTCAATTCAAGACGAAGCGAGCTTATGGCACAGAAAGCTTGGGCACATCAATATGAAGCAGATAGCCAACATTTCAGCAAAGAAGCTTGTTCGTGGTCTATCCAATTTATCATACCAAAAGTCTGATCTATGTACACCATAAGTATTGGGAAAGCAGGTAAGAAATTCCTTTAAACCAATAAATCAAGTTTCCACTAATCATGTACTGCAGCTTCTGCATATGGATCTCTTCGGACCAACCAGAACTCAGAGCATTGGAGGTAAGAAATATTGCCTAGTAATTGTGGATGACTACTCACGATTTACTTGGGTATATTTCTGGCAAGTAAGTCTCGAAACCTTCTCTTACTTTGAAAAGTTTGCTAAAAAGGTTCAAAATGAAAAAGGGTATGTTATCTCAAGTATAAGAACAGATCATGGAGGTGAATTTGAAAATCAAGATTTTACAAAATTCTGTGATGAATCTGGTTTTCAGCATGTGTTCTCCTCTCCATATACTCCAGAGCAAAATGGAGTTGTGGAAAGAAAGAATACATCGCTTCAAGAAATGGCTAGAACTCTTTTAATTGAAAGTAACATCTCTTCACGATTTTGGGCTGAAGCAGTTTCAACTGCATGTTATATTATCAATAGAGTTTTTCTAAGGCCTATTCTGGAGAAAACCCCCTATGAGTTATTCAAAGGAAAGAAACCTATTGTTTCATACTTTCATGTGTTTGGATGTAAATGCTTTATTTTGAAAAATGCGAATGATCGAGTTGGTAAGTTTGAAGAAAAATCAGACGAAGGCATCTTCCTTGGATATTCTACCTCAAGCAAAGCCTACAAAGTCTATAACAAGAAGAGTCAATCTGTGGAGGAATCAATGAATGTCAAATTCCAGGATTCTATGCAAAATGAATCTATTCAGACTCAGCTTGAAGAATCTGAGCCTGCTCCAGACTCTACAAAGTCTAAATCTCAAGAAGCAGCTCAGACTCTGAAAGACCAACACCAAGTGGTTATTGAAGATTCAAATGAAGGAAGTGATCATCAACCTGACAAATCAACCAGTAACTGGAAGCATAAGTCCAGTCATCCCAAAGATCTCATTATTGGCGACATTAATGAAGGAATTCGCACAAGATCCAAAAGGCGCGAAGAGTCTAGTCTTTGTGGCTCTTATTTCTAAAATAGAACCCAAAAGCATAGAAAAACTTTATACGATGAAAGCTGGATTGAAGCTATGCAAGAAGAACTCAGACAATTCAGCATTAATGATGTCTGGGAGTTGACTCATAAACCAAAAGGTAAATCTATTATTGGAGCTAAATGGGTTTTCAGGAACAAGATGAACGAGAAAGGAAAAGTCGTAAGAAACAAAACAAGACTCATGGCCAAGGGATATACGCAAGAAGAAGGGATAGATTATGACAAGACTTACGCACTAGTAGCAAGGTTAGAAGCAATTCGATTATTACTTGCTTTTGCTTGTTATAAGAATTTCAGGTTATTCCAAATGGATGTCAAAAGTGCTTTTCCGAATGGATTTATCCATGAGGAAGTCTATGTGGAACAACCACTTGGGTTTGAAGACCCAAGGAAGCCAGACTCAGTATTCAGACTGAAAAAGACCTTGTATGGTTTGAAGCAAGCACCTCGAGCTTGGTACGACAGGCTGAGTAAGTTTTTAATTCAAAACGACTTTGTCAAAGGTAAAGTAGACACTACTCTGTTTATCAAAAGAGAAAGCAAAATTTTTCTACTTGTTCAAATATATGTTGATGATATTATTTTTGGATCCTCTAATGAAAGTTTGTACAAGAAATTCTCTAAGTCTATGCAGGATGAATTTGAAATGAGCATGATGGGTGAACTAACCTTCTTTCTTGGACTTCAAGTGAAACAATTGAAGGAATAGACTTTTATTCATCAAGAAAAATATGCTAATGATCTTGTCAAAAAGTTTGGACTGGAAAATTGCAAAAAGACTGATATACCAATGTCAAATTCCTTGAAGATAGACAAAGATGAAGAAGGAAAGAAAGTTGACCAAAAGCTATACAGGAGTATCATTGGTTCACTTCTTTATCTTATTGCCTCTAGACCTGACATTTTGTTTAGTGTTTGCATTTGTGCTAGATTTCAAGTAGACCCTAAAGAATCTCATCTAAGTGCTGCAAAGCGTATTATCAAATACATTGCTTCAACTTCAAGTCTCGATCTTTGGTATCCTAAAAAGGGAGACTTTACTCTTCTTGGATACTCAGACGCAGATCTAGCCGGCTGTAGAGTTGATAGAAAGAGCACCTAGGGTACCTGTCAGTTACTTGGAAGTAGGACAGTGTCTTGGTTTTCAAGGAAGCAAAATACAGTAGCTCTTTCTACAGCAGAGGCAGAGTATGTAGCTTTCGGAAGTTGTTGTTCACAAATTATGTGGATAAAACAACAGCTAAGAGACTTTGGAATTGAAGATTCATGCACGGAGATTAACTGTGACAACACCAGTGCAATCAATCTTACCAAAAATCCAATTCTTCACTCAAGAGCAAACCATATAGAGATTCGACATCACTTCATTAGAGATCATGTTCAAAATGGAGAAATTTCGATTTAGTTTGTTGACTCAAAGAACCAATTGGTGGATATATTTACAAAGCCTTTGGAGAAAAATCAATTTGAAATTATCCGTTCCAGACTCAACATCTTGAAGCTTGAAGAAGTTAAAGTCTAGAGACTCTCAGACTCAAACAATCATGGTTCTTGACTGTAAGTTATTTTATTTTCTCTTATATTAAATCTCGGAAAGGTACGATCATTTATCTATAATTGATTTCCGCTATCTTCAATTTCCGTGAAAAGTGCAATTTTTTTTTCTTTTCAAAAAGAGTTAATTTTTCTTTAAAATGGCAGTTATCTATTTTTGAAAAAGGCAGTTATTTTTAAAAGAGGCATCTTTTAACTTTCCTTTACGACATTTAGTATTCCCCCCTTTTCGACTGAGCTATATACAGTCGGTTCCTCTTTGCTTAACTCCAAAACCCTAAAAAGCATCAATCTTCCATTCTTGTCTTCCTCCCTTGTTTAATATTCGAAAAAGTTGTCATCTTTCTTGGGAAGTCAAGCAATGAATCTTTCAAAGACTAAGAAAGATGTCGTCTTCAAAAAAGTCTTCGAGGATCGCAAGCAGGGGACCACGGCGAATGAGTGAGGGGCCTACTCACTTTGATCTCACCGAGGAAGAGGAGTCACCAAGTCAGCAGCAGAGTCCACAGCATTCTCAACAGCGTCATTCTCCACCAACTAGTCCACAGGGTGTTGATCATCAACAAGAGGAAGAAATTGTTGAAGACGCAGATCCTGTAAGAATTCAAATGCCCTCTTTTATCTATAAGCTTTACCGTGCTTTAAAGAGGACTGGTACTCCATTGAACTACATCGATAAGTTTCTTAAGGACAATGGATATGGGAATGAGTACATCTTTTTGCGAAAAATGGAGCATTTGGGAATTGCTTCTAAGGGGTTGGCAGAAGAAACCCTTGCAAATATCCCAAGTGATTCGCGTGTTGGAGGACTGAATCCGATCGATGGGAATGATGATGACAAATTGTACAGCCAATTTCAACCAAGAATGGGTGTTGCGGCAAAAATTTGAGGAAAAAGGATAGAGTTGTTTAGATCGAAAGAACAGAAGGATCTATACTCCAAATTGTTGAAGCGTTGGGTGATAAACCCTAGGAGTGTGGATTTTGATTTCCTTGATCTTTGTGAATGTCAATTTGAGGGAAAAGTTCAGTTTTCTTCAACTTGAACAGTTCTGTTCTGACACCACAGAAGCCTATGCTCAATTAACTGCATATTTCTATTCAAATCTTAGTTTCTTGGATGCGAATAGAATCTCTTTTAGTGTCCGAGATCAGGACTTTGTGGTTGATGTGGATATGCTGGCGGATGTGATTGGGGTTGAGAGAGAGAGATATCAACCTATCAGTTTCTCTATAGCTCGTGCCACATTGGAACTTGTTAAAGACAGAAGGACAAAGGGAAGGATTTCCTACTCAAGGATGCGTGCGTTCAACATTATGCTTCACAAGATTGTGATCAATTGCCTCAGACCGAAATCAACTTCCAAAACTGATGTTTCAAACTCAGAGGCAAAGCTGATGTACGCCATCAATGCTGGGAAAAAGTTTTCTCTTCCTCACACTATTTTGTTCCACATGTGTAGAGCAGTGGTGAAGGACAAGGGTCAACTTCCTTATCCAGGTCTTGTGTCAAAGATATTCAGACATTTAAATATTCAGCCTCCACAAATTCTCTGTGTTCCACCATGTGACAAAATGGTGGTAGAACTGAAAATGGTGTCCAAAATGCGTCTGAAAGAACTCAACAAGACGTTGGAGAAATTCAAGGAGACAACCCCTGCCAAGCCTCATCAAGCCTCTTCTGCAGCGAAAAGAAAAGGAAAGGAGCCCATGGTTGCTCCATCCAAAAAGAGAATAGCTCTCATCATTGATGATGAAGATGATGGGGATGACCTCACCATTTCTGCTATGGCATTGAAGAAGTTGAGTCATTCTATTCCAGAATCAAAGGAACGACAAGAGAAAGAAGCAAAGGAGAGAGAAGGACATGAGAAAGAAGAAGAAGAGAGAGAAGCAGAGGAGGAAAGGTTTGAAGAAGAAGATGAAGAAGAAATAGGAAATCAAGAGGAATGAGAGCATGAGGAACACTCTTCTCCACCTGAAGCCTTGGAAATAGGGGGAGATGGTGAGAAAAGAGGAATGTCCTCATATCCTGTTACCAGTGAAGGAGTCAGCCGCTCTCCAGCAGATCCAGAGGACATTCATACCTCTCAATTTCCTGAGAAGGGACATGATGCTTCATCGCAAATCTGCGTGACTATGCTGATATACCATCGTCTGCCTTTAGTCCATCAGATCGAGCCGAAGCCAGTAGGCAGACTGATAATTCAGTAGATTTCCGCAGAATCCTTGATGTTCTCTTGGAAATGCGGGGTCAGATATATGCTTTGGAGTGCGAAGTTCAGAACTTGAAGAATGCAGGACAAGCTTCTTCCGTTTCCTTGTCTAATCAGATCCAAGCCCTTGCTCTTCAGAATCAAGCAAATGCTAAGAGTGAAGAGGTGGCTCAACTGAAGGAAGATTTGAAAAAGCTGGAAGGCATCGTACAATCAATGGGAGATTTCCAGCTTGTTCGCGTTCCCAAGCAATCTTGACTCCATTCTATTCCCATCTCAACCTTTTTTATGATGACAAAAAGGGGGAGAGATGCGAGATTTGAAATCTTTGAACTTTGAACTTAAACTTGTTGAACTTTTAGTTTGTTTTGATGTTTGACTTGACTTGGGTCTGGATGTCGACTAAACTTTGATTTGGATTTGACTGCTGCTTATATTAAGTACTATTGATATCTTATGAATGGCTTTACTCTCATGCAAGACTAACCTATTTTCTGTGGTTGCAGATTCTAGTATTATCATTAAGCCATTAATCTTTATGAGATATTCATATTCGCTTGAGTAATGTTTTGCAGGTCAAAGTTATTCAAATCTGCAGGAAAGTTTTGTCACCATCAAAAAGGGGGAGATTGTTGGAGAAATCTTTCTGGAATATTTTGAAGCTGACAAAACAATTCTGTTAGTCTAGTCTAAAGATTTGCAGACTCTATTATTTAAAGTCTGAAGACCTCCGAACCGCCAGACTCAAGACTCAAAGTCTATTCTCATTAACGGTTTCTAATCCGTTGAAGAAAGGCTATCTAGAACTGAGTGCTTCATTAATGATTTGGCCTTATCGACTGGAGAAGATCTCTTGGCTGGATATGACATAACGGATTCCTTTATTCGAATCAAGATTGATTAAGGATCCGATGATTGGCAAAGTATACTTGATACCTAAATTTTGTCCATGCAGATGCAACAGATTATATCTTATTTGGGACCTAGTGTCCTATGCAGAAAATGAGCAAAATAACATTACACATACTAAGACAGATAAGAAGATACCTGTAGTTATTTACTGGGAGAGAGTGAGATAGGGTGTGAACCCCGAGTTTGGCAAGTATCAAGGTGTCATCTTACCTGGTTACATGAGTAGGTTGCTTCTCCAGAACCTAAACCATTCTTCAGTCGCTTCTTAGAGCAATAAGTGGTTTGTCTAGGACCCGAACCTTTCTTCTCACCTTGACGAAGAATTGCTTTTCCAGGACCCGAACCTTTCTTCGGTCGCCTGTTAGAGCAATAAGTGGTTTATCTAAGACCCAAACTTTTCTTCAGTCGCATGTTAGAGCAACAAGTTGTTTATCTAGGACCCGAACCTTTCTTCGGTCGCATTGACGGGGAATTACTTTTCCAGGACCCAAACCTTTATTCGATCGCCTGTTAGAGCAATAAGTGGTTATCCGACCTTTCTCGGGGAATGCACCGACCTTTCTTAGCGCATCTGTTTGCGGGTGCCTGATCTTTATTAAGGACACTAGTTGGTATCCGACCTTTCTCAAGAAATGCATAAACCTTTTTCAGGGCATCAATTGTTGGGAGATACTTGGACGTTTACAAGTATCGAAGGGGTACTTGGATGATCACAAGTACTAAACTCTAAATGATACCTAGACTTTCGCAAGTATCGAAGGGGTACTTGGTAGATGGAATATCGAGAACATATCTGAGATATTCGTGAAGGTCTCTCACCTCCTAGTATGTGGGAATATCGAGGATGGATCTCGCATATTCGTAAAGATCTCTCACCTCCTGGTAGTTGGAATATCGAGAATGTACCTTAGATATTCATGAACGTCTCTCACCTCCTGATAATTAAAATATCGAGGACGTGCCTCGCATATTCATGAAGGTCTCCCACCTCCTGGTAATTGGGAATATCGAGGATGTGCCTCGTATATTTTTATGAAGGTCTCTCACCTCCTGGTAATTGGAATATCGAAGACGTACCTTGAATATTCATGAAGGTCTCTCACCTCCTAGTATTTGGGAATATTGAGGATGTACCTCGCATATTCATGAAGGTCTCTCACCTCCTGGTAATAGGAATATCGAGGACATACCTTGGATATTTATGAAGGTCTCCCACCTCTTGGCAATTGGGAATATCGAGGGCGTACCTCGCATATTCATGAAGGTCTCTCAACTCCTAGTAATTGAGAATATCGAGAACGTGCCCCGCATATTCGTGAAGGTCTCTCACCTCCTGGTAAAGGGGAATATCAAGGGCGTGCCTCGCATATTCATGAAGATCTCTCACCTCTTGGTAATGGGAATATCAAGGACGTACCTTGGATATTCATTAAGGTCTCTCACCTCTTGGTAATTGAGAATATTGAGGACGTGCCCCGCATATTCATGAAGGTCTCTCACCTCCTGGTAATAGGAATATCGAGGACATACCTTTGATATTCATAAAGGTCCCTCACCTCCTAGAAAAGGGGAATATCGAGGACATGCCTCGCATATTCATGAAGGTCTCTCACCTCCTAGTAATGGGAATATCTAGGATGTGCCCCGCATATTCGTGAAGGTCTCTCACCTTCTGGTAAAAGGGAATATCGAGGACGTACCTGAGATATTCGTGAAGGTCTCCCACCTCCTGGTAATTGGGAATATCGAGAACATGCCTCATATATTCATGAAGGTCTCTCACCTCCTGGTAATGGGATTATCGAAGACATACCTGAGATATTCATGAAGGCCTCTCACCTCCTGGTAATTGAGAATATCGAGGGCGTACCTCGCATATTCATGAATGTCTCTCACCTCCTAGTAATGGAAATATCGAGGACATACCTTGGATATTCATGAAGGTCTCTCACCTCCTGGTAATTGGGAATATCGAAGACGTACCTTGGATATTCATGAAGGTCTCTTACCTCTTGGTAAAAGGGAATATCGAGGATGGGTCTCACATATTCGTGAAGGTCTCTCACCTCCTGGTAATGGGAATATCGAGGACATACCTTAGATATTCATGAAGGTCTCTCACCTCTTAGTAATTGGGAATATCGAGGGCGTGCCTCACATATTCATGAAGGTCTCTTACCTTTTGGTATTATAAACTTGAATGTGGTACGAGGCTTACCTAGATGGCCGCAAGCACTTAAAAGGGCTGGAACACCTGGGTAGCCACAAGTGTACAAAGTATTAGAATACTTGGATAAACATAAGTATTTAATGATACGACATGGGACCACTCAGGCAAGTCCGAGTGTAAGAAAGCATACATGGGTAACCACAGGCACACAATGCGGTGGAATACTTGAACGGCTACTAGTATTCAATGATACAATTTTGAGGACAACTCGGACAGGTCGAGTGTCACGGAAAGAGAGTACCTAGACAATAAAAGGTACTCAACGGTAGTGGGACACTTGGTCAGTTGTAGGAATCCTAGCTATGAAGACAACTCAAACAAGTCAAGAGTCAAGAAAATGGAGTATCCCAACGGTGGCCGATACTCAAAGACAAGGGGATACATAGACGGTCACAAGTATCAAAACTCTGAAGACAGCTTGAACAAGTCGATTATCGATAAGAGAGTACCTAGACAGTGGTAGGTACCTAAAGGCAAATAAGGATAGGGATATGCTTACCTGGTGATATCTCTAATCTCTGAGAGTATGTTTGCTATTTGTAGAGTATGAACACATGGTTATATATATTATAAGTTCATGAGTTCAAATGGGATTCATGCATGATAATTTTATTAGTTTTGCATCATTTGAGTTCCACTAGGGAAAATTTTGAAAGACAGCTTTCATTTAGAATGTGGATGTCTTGAGCATGCCAAATGAGGGACTTTCAATGTGAAAGGACTTTCCATTCACTCTCATGAAAAACCTGACCATTGATGCAGGATTTATAAGGACCACATTATCTCACTATCATCACGTCGGTAAGGGTCCAAGTATTCTCGCAAGCGGTACGACTTTACCAATGTGAGAGGTCTTTGTGGGGACCGAAATGTAGGCCTGGTTGACGACCTATCCAAGGGGACCATCAAGGTCACGGCTTTGTGAAAAAGATGCTGCACGATCATCTCCGGGTTTGCAAGTCAGGAATCCTGTGAAAAATGAGAATAATCTTGCTCGTACTTCTTCGAGCGATGCTTATTATGTACATATGAAATCCTATGTTAATTGAAGTGCCTTAGTTTGAAAACACTTTTACAATGGGAATGTAACGTAGACTTGGCTCGCATATAAGAGGGTGAGAGTTGGTGACTGTCTCGGCATTTGTTACTAGCCTTTCTTCTCATTGTTGGATGAAGGTTCTATGGACCACAACAATAACTTTTTCTTGGCTATATTTTTTACTGGGGGGGCATTGGCCTTACTTTTACCAGGCACATTGCTTTTTCATGCCCCTATTTTTTATTCTAATTCTTCATTTATGGGCATTGACATTGCTTTTACCAGGTACACTGTTTTTTTATGCCCCTGCTTTTTCTTGTTGTTAAAGGAATTGGCCTAGGCGAGTTCAATCGAAGCATCGTTATTAGACTCTTGAGTCCTCATCTTCAGCCGACGCTCTAGGCTATGGCAATGACTTCTGCTTTGTCTCAATGTGAGGGTAAAATTACAGACTCACTTAGGTTGTACAATGAATACAAGTGCGTAAAGAAAGAATTGCTCTTCGTCATTCTAGGGCACTTAAATTAACGTGAGTGTTCATATGCAATAAAGACACCCGAAGATTGATGCAAGTGCAAGTAAGAAAATTTTTATCCCTTTTCTCACCTTGTGATGTTAATTTGCTTCCGACCTGCCCTAGTGTAGGGTGGTTCTTTGATGGGGGTAGGATAGAAATTTCACCAGTGTATGGGGCTCAAAGGGGTGAGCGATGGAATGCCTCTCACTGTTTTGGTTATCGTACCATTCGCGAGAGAACTCTTTACCCTGCAGTCATGGAATCTTCTGAACTCATCTCACAAGTGTATAGATGAGGGACTGTGTGTAGGATATGGCTTGCCTGTCATCATTCTGATGCGCCTCATCCAACATGCTCAATCATTCTTGTATTCTTCACTTAACTATCTATTCTAATAATCCTTAATGGAATCAGTGATTTAGACAAACAAAATCATCATGCAAAATTCACTTGAAAAAAGGCATGCAACATATGAAAGATTTTGTGCTCGCAAAGAAAATGGATGGTTTTAACTCAAATAGCCTTATTGGCAGCTTTAAGGGTCAACAGAATAGTGTCGTTAAATTTTGAACATCAAAAGGGTTATTCACAAATCGATGTCGATGGATTGCTCCTATTAAGTAGGGAAATGGCACAAGAAGGATCAGCTGGGGTTGGGATCTGATCATTGATTTGATGGGCCTTTTTGTTTTTGCCCCTGCAGAAGAGAAGATGTGGAAATAGATCAATCAGTAGGGCTAAGATCGCATGTGATTTGAGGCTTGAAAGGTTTTTGTCATTTGCTTTAGCGATTACTTAGGACGTCATTTCACTTTGGAGAGTTTGCTATGCCTCTCATTGATTTGTTATCATTGTTTTTTAGAGTCAGGTGATCCTACAAAAGATAGGAAAGAACATGTTAGTCACGAACTCTCTCAGGAGTTAAACAACTGGGAGCGATACAACATTACCCTTCCTTGGTTTGCAGATGATTGAGTGGACATGGAGTACGAGGAGGACACAAAGTCCTACGTCTCTCATTTCATCAGGTCAATTGTTCTCCTTAATTGGCTTATGGATGACCCGTCCTTCTACATGAAGTCAGGTGAATTCGATACGGGTCATTCCCATGAACCTGCTTGGCCAATATTGATTAACCATTGGGTTTGGTTCTTGAATCTCAATGCTTCTTGTCAATAGGAGAAAATATGTCAAAAGCGAGTTTAGAGAGAAAGTATTGGAAACGATATCAAATTACTCTTTCCCAAAGTTTGTATTTGCTGACTCCTAGGGATCTTCGAATGTCGATGACAGCTTTTTATCTTTAACACAGTTCAATGTCTCTTTTGATTGGCCCTCCTCATTTGCAACTATGTATGCATGATTGATGTTTGTTGATTCATCTTCAACACCCTCCTTTTGTGGAATTTTTCTTCTACTTTTGATCGCATGAACATTAATAGAATTGAGCAAAGTCATGTACCTTAGGTTTCCATAGAATCCTATGCTTCTTGGCTCGTCAAAGCTGGAAGTCCCATGAACTCATGGCGTCCCTTTTTGAAGCGGGATTTCTGTTTGCCCCCGCTTTCTTAGAAGGATGTCTTTGAATTTAGCGAGGTCACAAGATGTGCCAGCTTCAAATGCCTCCCATCACACTAAGTCAAATGAAATGATATTCTGAGACACAAGGTGAGTGAGTCAAAAAAAAAAAAATTTAATATCTTGTTTTGACAAAAACTTTTGGTATTGAAATATTTTGTTTTCAAAAAAGCATGTATTTGGGGGGAGGAAGCATGAGGGAACCCAACCCTCAGTATTCTCCTTGGATGGTATTTTCTTTTCATGGTTGGACAACATCACTGGGTTGGGTTGGTTTGGTGTGTCTCCTCATGCCCTCAAAATGTCTTCAACTTTATTTAGTAATAAGTGGATATACATTTTGGAAGAGTGATTTCTAAAGTTAGTTCCTCAAGTGGAACTAATGTTGAAACCAAAACAAGCCAGACTTAAGAAACATGTACAGGTTCCCACATAGGGGAATATGCAATGAAATTAAAAAGGTTCTACTTGAGCGGGCCTGCACCCATTTCTCCTTACGATCCTTCGTCGATAGCGCCCATGAAAAGGTCTTCAAACATGGTGATCATGTCATCTGGCCCTTCTTTCTTGGTTGCTAAGGGTGGTACTTCATTGCCTGAATAATACCCGGCCTCTATCAGCCCTTGATAAATGTCAGCGGTATGTGCTTCGACTTTTTGATATGACTAACTTTAGACTGAATATCGCATTTACTTTATCAGTGTGATCAAAGAGCGGATTGCTCTGGAATGAGAAAGCTTTAGTGTCTAACAGTTTTAGATTCGACTCTTGAGGGCGAAGTACTCATCAGTCGAGTACCCCACTTCTCCCATGTGATAGTTGCATATCTTTGACAAGTCATAGTTGGAAAAGCTTTTAGCGTTGGGTCATTTTGGCTTAATCGAAAGGAGGTTCTTCTTCCGAAGGACTGCCAATACTTGTGATGGAGATCTAAGGAGAGGGGTAAATTGTATCTTACTGCTGTAACGCTGGGACGGCTGATGGCTGGTGGTCTGTTGTTGTCCTGCACTTGTCTGAATTGTTGGAGGATGATTGTAGGTCGTATTGACATATGCTAGGGGTTCTTTATCTTTCTTCATGCTAAACTTGCCCGTGGGTGTAGGTTTAGTAAACCAACCATCCCTCAACCCTATCTCGATTTGCTCCCCTACTGGAATGAGTTGATTAAATGATTCGGCGATTGTGGTTACTATTCAATTGCGGTACTCGTAGGGGAGGGTTTTGATAAACATCTTTCTCAGCTCGAAATCGGTTGGTTCAGGACTAATTTAGGCTGCCAGATTCCTCCATTTAATAGTATATTCTTTGAACGATTCGTGCTTTTTCTTTTCGGTATGCTCAAGATCCTCACAAGAAGGGGTAATGTCCATTATGAACTTATATTGCTTGAGGAATGCATCACTCACTTCGTTCCATGTTTTGAGAAGGTTCATGTTCTTCGTGATGTACCACCTCAGGGCCAGGCCTACTAGACTTGATTAGAACAGCTGGATCATTAATGGTGCATTATTAACACATTAGGTCATTTGAACCAAGTACATTTGCAAATGAGCCCTCGGGCAAATTGTGCCATTGTACTTCTCAAATTCAGGCATTTTGAATTTTTCCGGCATTTTGACCTTCGAATAAATGGAAAGGTCCATCAAAGTAGGATCTTGGAGGCCTTGTAGTTGTTTCAGCTTCTCCTCAAGCTTTTTGAGGCGTTTGTCATGCTCAGTTTTAGACAAACTATCTAGCTTCGCTTTCTCAATCGCGGTTTGGTGTGGATCATCCTCCAATTCGAGCATGTTATCATTAGTATCTCCACCTTGATCACCCCTGGTAGATGATTATGGCAACAATACCTCGATTGAGGCAGGGGTGTAAGTTTTCCCTAGATGGAGTCTATTTGCTTTGAGAGTTGTTGAAGCACATTGAAGACTTGCTTCATTTCGCTTTTCATGATCGCAACACGGCTTGGTACATTCTCTTCGGCCATTCTTGCTCTTGCTTTTGAACAAGTCTAGATCGATGAACGTTGACGTTCCGTGATTACCTGGTCATGAATAAACAAGCATGCGTAAATACATGGCATAAGTAGGGAGTCGGTCCATGATGACGACCTAATCCTACCCTTTTGTTTATTTATGAAAAGTTTATACATGAAGAGGATTTCCTAAATAGGGATTGAAAAAGGGCATTTTACATGTTAACATGGGCTAAAAAGATATTCAATTTGAAAGGGGAAGAAAGCATGAATTGCAACAAAATTTTGAAAAAGATTTATATCCCTTTTTTAGGCAATGAAAATTTTTTTGTGGAAAACAACTTTGTAACGTGCTTGAGAATAAAAACATCAACTGAAAGTAATTTCTTTTGCAAAAGTTTTTTTTTTTAAACTTTATAACAATTACTTCCAAATTTAAATGACCGTGATATTAAATCTTAGACTAATCATGGACCGCTCAATATATGCAGGAAGATAAGTAAATTACAAAGTACACAAAAAAAACTTACATCGCGTGAGAAAATTGATGACAATCACATAGACATGCGCATAATATATGCGGCTCGATTTCTTACTAAGAAGGTTTGTTGAGATTAAAAGGGCATCCGCTTGTCGTAGTCTCACGTTGGCAGCATACTCTCTTAACCTCGGCTAAAGAAATTCGGAGGAAAGAAAGACAACCTCTACATCGCAGTCTCGCGTTCGAGGCCGTATCTTTCTTAACACCATCCTAAATATCCTATGGTGGGCCAGGTCCGGCGGCCAGGCTGTGTGTGCCATGTGTAGTGCTAAAACAGTAAAGCATGCACAGCAGTTTATAATTACAAAACAACCTATTTTAACCAAAATTAAAATAAATCTCTAAGCTACTGACTTGCATAAAGAAAAAGACAAAAACAAGTCAGTAAAGTGCTTTAAACAAGATAAAATGGCTTAAGTCCTCAAGTGTCCCCGGCGGAGTCGCCAAGTTATCGCGACCTCTTTTTTTCGGCGCCCGATCGAGGTGGGCACCTTCGGAGGCTAATGGTTTAACTATGCATGTTAGGCTTAGCCCAGACTCTTCCAAGTCCACCAATTCACGACTTAATGGTAAGTTTTTAACTTGCAAGTCAATTTTAAAAGGAGTCACCACTAATCGATTTGGGTTGGGTCGATTAGAAACCCAAGCGAAATATCGGGAGAAATACTCACTCATGTGCAACCAGAGAAATTAGGATTGGGGACTTGATTATACTAGTTAATCACTAATGCTCTTTCGATATCTAATCTTGCTTAAACCTTATGGCTTTTTGGATTTTTGAGGGGTTTTCTATGCATTTGTAAAGGAAAAACTTTTTTTTTTTGTCTTTTTCTATTTTTTTGACATAAAAAGTATTTTTTGGATTTTTGATCTTTTTTCTGAAAATGTAAGTCATTTTCGGCTTTTTTTTTTGACATTTTTGGCTTTTTTTGGAAAAATATGAATTATTTTTTATTTTTTTTATTTTCTCGAAAATAAATTATTTTTTATTTTTATTTTATTTGAAATATTATTTTATATTATAATAATATTAAAAACGAACCAGGTCAGATCCCCGGGTTGGGTCCGACCCAACTCGCAAGCCCAAGACCTAGACGGGTCTACAACGCAGGCCCAACTCGGGATTTTTATTTTTTATTTTTTAAAAGGATTTAGCCCACACACCAAAATTGGGCCTATTAAAAAGGATGCTCGGCCTGAGTTCCAAATCTGGCCTGACAACCCAACCCACTTGAGGAAACCCAAGGGTACCGGCTCACGCATCTGACCCGGTTGACTTTGCGGTCCAGCGGCTGCAACGGACGATGGGAGGAAGAGGGTCCGAGCGGCGGTAACGATGATGGGCGGTTGCTGGGTCTTAGGGGAGCGACGGTGGTGGCTATGGCGACAAGCAAGGGCGACGACCAGGGTTTTGAGCGGAAACGGCGATGGCCAAGCGGGGCTAATACCTGTCTGTGGAGAGAGTATGGTGCAATGGCGTTGCTGGTCGACGAGACGGCGTTGTTTGTGGTGGAGGCGACTGCCCAAATCGATAAAACGCAACGGGGCAGCGACGAGGCAGTGACGGTCGCCAATTCCATCTCTCTCTCCAGGTTTTGCTCATTGTTCGGCCCTGGCTTCACCGACGAGCCCCTCCAATCTTCCTCCGATCTTGGCTGTCCTTGGATCTCAGCCTGCTCGTCCTCGGCCCCTCTCTGAAGTCTCTCAGTGGGAGGTTCAAAGATTTGCAGCCCTCGATCCTTTGCTGTTTTTGTGTGTTCTTCGACGAAAGTGGTGCCCTACTATTTATAGGCAAGGGGGTCCGATCGACGGAGGCTAGGCCGGCAGTCTTTTGTGCATCAACCGACCTTCCTTCCCCGGCCAAATTGACGTCAGCTCAGCCACTCATTTGTGTCTCTTGTTCCGCATTGAAGGCTTGTCTTCTCACTGCCGATCTACCCTTGTCGTAGCTTGTCTTCTAGCACGTCACCGACCTCTATGCGTGAGGCACAGAGGCAATGGAGGAAGAAGATGACAGAAGAAAGAAGAAAGGAAAGGGGGGGCCAGGCCAAGGAAAAGAAAGAAAATAGGCCTGGGAGCCCGCACAGAAGAGAAAAATGGGCTACTTCTGTTTTCTTTTTGTTTTTATTTATTTTTTTGCTGTTTTTATTATTTATTATTTAATATCCGAAAAAAAAGGAAAATAATTAAAAAAAAATTAAGACCTAATTAAAAACCCAATCAAAATTTAGGTGTCAACAGCGGCGCCTCTGCCCACCTGTCGCCGCGCCTCCGCTCGCCACCGTTGCTTCTACTACCTAGCTCCGCCCGTCACCACGCTTCCGAATGCCGCCACCGTTGCTTCTACTACCTAGCTCCGCCCGTCACCACGCTTCCGAATGCCGCCACCACTGCAACCCCGACATCACCAACGCCCGCTCATCGCTACGCCTCTACCCTTCCATCGCCACACCTCCACTGCAACCCCAAGCATCACCGACACCACACCTCCACGCCATTGCCACTGCCATCGGCCAGCTCAAAGCCACGAGCACCACTGCTGTCGCACCTCCGTCCGACCTGCTACTGATCCTCCTGCCACGACCTGACGCTGATGACCCATCACCACTCCCAGGCCCACAACGAGCCGCACCAAGCACCCTCAACTGTGAGCCCCACTATCTTGAGCTCACTGACTCAACATCGGCCTGCTCGCTATCCCTTCGAGTCCACCAACTCTCCCTCCTAAGTTGTTGCGCCTGAGCTGCCACCACAAAGACGTGACAAGTTTGACCAATAGTTGCTATTGCGTTCCTATGACCCGCTATTCCCACTCGTGTCCGAACCAAATCGATTCCATAAGCTTTCTTGCGGGATCTTTGGTTGCGAGCCCGTTGCCGGTGAGCTAACCCCAACGCAAGTCGTTGATCGCGAATCCGTGGTGTCGATCCCATTTTGGAAATAAAATCCAATCAAGGTAATTTTCTTAAATCAAATTCCGTTTCGATATTATTTTCTAAATCGGAATATTTGGTGCCAATGTTGTTCCTTGGATATTTTAGGCATTATCTGATAGGATATTATTGCTAAAAAATCACTATAATTACTAATTTGATCTATAAGACGTCGGATCATTTTTTTTAATTATTGATTTTTTTGGCTCATTGATGATATTTTAACTTTTAAATCATTATAATTCTTAATTTGATCCATAAGATTTCAAATTTTTTTTTTTAATTTTGAGGTTTCTATTTAGGATTAGAATAATTGTTAATTTAATCCGTGAGACAATGGATTATGTTTCCAATTATTTTCATCATTTATTTGATGAATATCTTGAGTGATTTAGATATAATGCTTATTTGGAAATTACTTGAGAATCAAATTGTGCATTAGATAGGATAGTTTCCTAAATTAGGATTGTAACACCCCGAACCCTTCGCAGGTCGTTAACAGTGCCGATGTTACATCTTTTACCATCTCTATCTCTTGGCTACATTAAGCCTTGCCAGATTTCAGGCATTTTTTTTTTTTTAAAAAGCGGTCCCATGCGCGACTCATAGCGGAAGCAAATAAAACATCACCATCTATTCCCCTACCAATCCATGATACAAATACACACCAACTAAACACCACGATTTTATAAACAGCGATGACGCTTTGCTTACATACATATAGCGAGATGGGGTTTTTCCTCAGGTCGGTACAAAAGGAACAGAAAAGGTAAGGACTCTGCCATGTCCTTCCTAAAATCTCAAAAAGAACTCCGACCTCTAACATCACATAAGCACAAAAAACTCTCCCATCACAAGCATCACTATCTACATCAAAAAGCGGTCTAGCTCCTACTCCTCGCGCGCGCTCTCATACCCATCCCGGTGCGTCAGGTGGTGGCGGCGGTAGCATCCCCCGCATCACTCCATCCCGTCGTATGTGCACGGACAAAAACTCTTGTATGATAGGGCCCCCAGCCAAGCCGATATCATACATGACTAGGCATCGTACTCGGATGAAAGTCAACCGGGTACCGAAGGATAATCTATCTCAGTCATCTCCACCTCGACGTCAGACGGAATACCGTAAAACACGCCACGCGATACAACGGCGGAGTAGCGGCATAGTGCTAATCTGAAATGTTATCCCCAAAAGGGGTGAGTACAACCACTCAGCAGATAGGGAAATCCAATAACAACTCGGTGCACCATGCATATCATCATACAATGCAGGCATTTCTTACCTTTTCGATGTCAAGCGTATTCATGCATCATCATGGCATACGTATCATCATTAACCATGCATCATCATGCATATCACATCGTATCATCATTAGCCATGCATCATCATGCATATCACATCATCATTAACCATGCATCACCATGCATATCACATCATATTATCATTGGCCATGCATCACTATGCATATCACATCATCATTCACCATGCATCACCATGCATATCACATCATATTATCATTGGCCATGCATCACTATGCATATCACATCATCATTTGCCATGCATCACCATGCATATCACATCATATTATCATTGGCCATGCATCACTATGCATATCACATCATCATTAACCATGCATCACCATGCATATCACATCATATTATCATTGGCCATGCATCACTATGCATATCACATCATCATTAACCATGCATCACCATGCATATCACATCATATTATCATTGGCCATGCATCACTATGCATATCACATCATCATTAGCCATGCATCACCATGCATATCACATCATATTATCATTGGCCATGCATCACCATGCATATCACATCATAGATCAATTTTCACTTTTATTTATCAATTGATCCCACATTATCTTTCCTCAATTCATCAATTCCACCATTATCATCCTCCCTTCGGGCAGAAACCTCCGACAGGGATCCCAGTATCCCAGCCATCTCATGGCCACTAGGCTTCCGGCCCCCCACATTCCGGGCATCTCGCATCTCAACTAGCATC
The DNA here is from genome assembly GCA_014182575.1 of Eucalyptus decipiens. NCBI lineage: Eukaryota > Viridiplantae > Streptophyta > Magnoliopsida > Myrtales > Myrtaceae > Eucalyptus > Eucalyptus decipiens. The sequence goes on along the minus strand of CM024614.1, from coordinate 58,668,176 downwards.
ACGAGGAACCTCCCTTCGGGCAGAAACCTCCGACAGGGACTTCCGGTCTTTACCCTTCTAACCGGGATCTCGCACCCTAATCCCGGCATCGCGAGTCACTCCCTTCGGGCAGAAACCTCCGACAGGGGACTTCCGGCCCCCACATTCCGGCATCCCGAAACCCTAGGGAATCTCGGAATTATGCCACTCGGCCACCGAGATATCAACCTCCGCCACATCCTCTTACTCACATACCACTTCCACATTTTATCATTCTATTCATCTCATTATTTCATGGCATATGATTAACACACATGCATCACAATTCATGATCATTCATGCATCAATGCCATATAGCAATGCATCATAGTTCACGATCATGCATATATCAATGTCATATAACAATGCATCATAATTCACGATCATACATGCATCAATGTCATATAACAATGCATCATAATTCAATAGAACTCATGGCCGATAAAAATCCACTTTTATTTTTTTATTTTTTATTATTATTATTATTTTATTAATATTTTATTATTTTAATATTATATTTATTTATTTCCATAAATAAATATTATCTTTAACATTTATGATTTTCAAAAATCATGAAAATCACACAATCATTAAACAACTAATTAGAATCACAATTTCACACAATTTCATGGCCAATTTCGTATTTCACATAGTTTCCCAAATTTCCACCAAATACACTTAATATTCGGATAATGGCCAGATTGCACAGTTTTCGGATTTATTCAATTAAAATACCCATATGACCTCAGAAAATTCCCAAATTTTACAGGGTGATAGCCAACACATTTTCGTACACTTTTCATGAAGAACAATAAGCCAAATTCTTTATGGATTATTTTATACAACTCCATGAAGCTTCTGGAACCTCTACCGTTTCGTCCAGAACACACATCACCGAAAAACTTAGATTTGACCCATTAAATCTCTTTCGTTTCTTCTGAAATTCGAGTATGTTATGAATCAATGTGTCCTTTACAAGTTTCATGAAGAGATCTAGGTTAAATAACCAAAGTATGATCCTCTTTTAAGTCCTTGAAGTCTCGGGTGTCTCGGTTCACTTCAACAGAACCATCCGTCTCAAAGATCTAGCCGATTAACTAGGCTACACTTGTTCATTTCTCTTCAAATTTGAGTATGTTGTAGTTTAGGATGTTACCTACAACTTCCATGAAGACAACAAAGTGAGATCTTCAACATAAAACAACATGCAACCAAGAAATCATCAAGAGGTCAGTGAAGATTTCGCAGATCTAGAACCTCCGTATCACAAGGCATTTGACCCCTCATATCACCTTCGTTTTCCATGAAATTTGAGTATGTCATACCTCAATATGTTAGCTTCAACTTTCATGAAGACACCGAAGCCAAAATCACACTCCAAATACACATGCAAGCTCGAATAATAAACTGTCTACCACAAACCGAACGGAAACAGTTACATGGCATGCAAACAAACCCTCCTTGGCTCGGTTTTTCTCACACATAACACTCAAAACCGGACATGCAACTACTACAACCGACATGCAAGAGAAGTTACGGACTCCACTTGCCTTCAAGACAAACACACAGCAACACACGGCGGCGTACGGCGGTCGGACTAGGCGGCGACGGCGAACGGGCAGCTCCTCCCTCCGGCTCCGCCTCCTTCCCTCTCGGTTTCTCCTCTCTCCCTCTCGAATTCTCTCTCTCCCTCTCACTTCTCTTGGCCGAATGAGCTAGGGGAAACCGGCCACTCTCTCTCCTAACCCCTTTTATACCCCCCTTAGGCCATCATTTGCAATGATTAACCCACCTATCCAATGGCCAATGCATGCTTATCTCCCTTGCCACTTGTAATTTCTAATTTTTTTGAATTCTATTTGGGCTTAATGGGCTTGGGCTTAGGCCCAACCGGCCATTCCTCCTTGGGCTGGTCGAACTCCTCTCTTGGGCCCAATGGGCCGACTAGCTTGGCCCACCAAGCTTGAGGCTAATGGGCTCAAGGCCCATTCGAATTTTAGCCCTTTTTCCCCTTTTTTTTTTTTTTTTTTTTTTTTGAAATTCCTCCTATAATATTTTTGAATTTCAATTTCCATCTTGGCCAAAGTCTTGGGATATTTTTAATTATTGAAATTTAAATCATATGGCCAAGCATTAATAAATTAAATTTAAATTTCCACAATCACAAGCACAATTCATCAAATTAAAAGACAAATTGGCTAAAGCATAGGCCATAAAATTCTATCACCTAATTAAAGACATTTAACACACCTTAAGGCTTGGCTTTGAATTTCCGGGATGCCACAATTCTCCCCTCCTTAGAGAATTTCGTCCTCGAAATTCAAGCACTACTCACGCCTTCTTGAAATAAATAAGGGTACTTTTCCCCCATCTGATCCTCACTTTCCCATGTGGCTTCCTCCACATCATGATGTCGCCATAACACTTTGACTAATGGAATCTTTTTGGTCCTAAGGATTTGCTCCTTTCGATCCAATATCTGCACAGGCTCTTCAATATACCTAACTTTCTCATCCATTTTGATGGCTTCATGATCGAGTATGTGACCAGGATCCGGCTGGTACTTCCTCAACATCGATACATGAAACACATCGTGCAGATTTTCTAATCTAGGAGGTAATGCTAAACGATAAGCCCTATCTCCTATCTTTTCAAGAATTTCAAAAGGTCCAACAAACCTGGGGCTTAGCTTACCCTTTATCCCGAATCGAGATATTCCTTTCATTGGAGATACCTTAAGGAATACATGGTCTCCTACACTAAACTCCAAAGGCCTTCTACGCTTATCCGCGTAGCCTTTCTGTCTACTCTGAGCTGCTCTAAGCCTTTCCCTAATAACATCAACAGCCTCAGTGGTAACTTGTACTAGTTCAGGTCCTGTCAATTTCCTCTCACCTACTTCATTCCAACAAACAGGAGTCCTACATCTCCGTCCATATAATGCTTCATAAGGTGCCATACCTATACTCTTTTGAAAGCTATTATTATAGGCAAACTCTACCAAATGCAATCTCTCGTCCCAACTTCCTTTGAAATCAATCACACAAGCTCTCAACATATCTTCCAGTACCTGAATCACTCTTTCTGATTGGCCATCTGTCTGAGGATGAAAAGCTGTGCTAAATTGAAGCTTAGATCCTAACGCAATTTGGAGACTCCTCCAAAAATTCGATGTAAACCTCGGGTCTCGATCTGAAGTAATAGTCACTGGAATACCATGTAAGCGTACCACTTGACTTACATACATGTCCGCATACTTATCCATTGGGTAGTCCATGCGAATCGCTAAGAAATGTGCCGACTTAGTCAAACGATCCACTACAACCCAAATTGAATCATGATTCCTTGATGTCCTTGGCAATCCTTGCACAAAATCCATCGTTACATGTTCCCATTTCCATTCAGGAATGTCCAATGGTCTCAAAAGTCCTGCGGGTTTTCGATGTTCCGCTTTTACTTGCTGGCACGTCAAACATTGAGATACGTGTCTAGCCGTATCTGCTTTCATACCACTCCACCAAAATTGCTCACGTAAATTTCTGTACATCTTTGTACTACCTGGGTGGATACTATAATTACTCTTATGTGCTTCCGACAAAATTTCTTTCCTCAACTCCTCATTGTCGGGAACACAAAGTCGTCCTTGACATTTCACTAACCCATCATCAGAGATCTGAAATTCTGATCTTTTCCCTAAAGATACAGCATCTTTCACTTTCAAAATCTCTGGGTCAGATTCTTGCAAAACTTTAATTCTCTGGATAATCTCTGGCTCAATCCTTAATGCACTAAGCACGCTAGTAAGACAATCCAATTCCAATTTAAATTCAGAGTTTGCTACAGATTCTAACAATTTCCATTCCGCCATTCTCAAACTAGCGATCTCCATAGCTGACTTTCGACTAAGAGCATCTGCTACTCTATTCGCTTTTCCTGGATGATATTTTATTTCACAGTCATAGTCCTTCAATAACTCCATCCACCTCCTTTGTCTCATGTTCAATTCCTTTTGTGAGAACAGATACTTCAAACTCTTATGATCCGTATAGATCTCAAACTTTTCCCCATACAGATAGTGTCTCCATATCTTCAAGGCAAACACTATAGCTGCTAGCTCTAAATCATGCGTCGGATAATTCAGCTCGTGGGGTTTCAATTGTCTGGAAGCATAGGCTACAACCTTGCCATGCTGCATCAACACACATCCTAGTCCTTTGTGAGATGCATCACTATACACCGTGAAACCATTAGGTCCAGTAGGTATAGTCGAATTGAGCTGAAGTCAATTTCCTTTTGAGCTCTTGAAAACTCTTTTCACATTCTCCATTCCACTCAAATTTCACATTCTTTCGAGTCAATTTAGTTAAAGGTCCTGCCAGTTGCAAGAATCCTTCAATGAACCTTCTATAATAACCGGCCAATCCTAAGAAACTGCGTATCTCAGTAGGTGTCGTTGGTCTCGGCCAATTCACTACCATTTCAACTTTTCTTTGGATCTACTGCAATTCCTTTTCCCGACACCACATGTCCTAAAAATACTATCCGGTCCAACCAAAATTCACACTTACTAAACTTAGCATACAACTTATGCTCTCGCAGGGTCTGCAAAACTATTCTCAAATGCTGCTCATGCTCTTTAGGCCCTTTTGAATATACCAGAATATCATCAATAAAGACAATCACAAACTGGTCTAAATAAGGCTGAAATATTCTATTCATCAAATCCATAAATGCAGCCGGGGCGTTAGTCAATCCAAATGGCATAACAAGGAACTCATAGTGTCCATAACGAGTTCTAAATGCAGTCTTAGGAATGTCCTCCTTTTTAATTCTTAAGCGATGGTATCCCGATCTCAAGTCAATCTTAGAAAAGACCGAACTTCCCCGAAGTTGATCAAACAAGTCATCAATTCTAGGCAAAGGATACTTATTCTTTATGGTCACTTGATTCAACGCCTATAGTCAATACACAAGCGCATTGACCCATCCTTCTTCTTCACAAACAAGACCGGCGCACCCCAAGGTGAAGCACTTGGTCTAATAAATCCCTTATCAAGCAATTCCTGCAATTGCACTTTCAATTCCTTCAATTCAACTAAAGCCATTCTATATGGAGCTTTTGATATTGGTCCCGTTCCAGGCATTAATTCAATTTCAAATTCAATCTCCCGCTTTGGCGGCAATCCAGGCAATTCCTCAGGAAATACATTTGGAAATTCATTAACCACACGAACTCCCTCAAGATTAGACTCCTCTCTAGCACAATCTCTAACTATGGCTAGGTACCCTTGACATCCTTGGTCAAGTAACTTACAAGCTTCTACTGCCGAAATAAGCGCTACAGGAAAATGGGTTTGACCTCCTAAAAATTCACAACTAGACGATCGGGTAAAACAAATTGAATCACTTTTCTATAACAATCCATTCTAGCCCGATACTTACGAAGCCAATCCATTCCTACAATAACATCGAAATCATACATAGCCATCACAACCAAGTCTATTTCCATGTCCTTTCCTCCCATGGAGATCTTACAATTTTCACACACCAGCGTAGACAATACCATATCCTTTAAAGGCGTAGAAACACAAAGAGGCGTCTCAAGGGGCATAACTTCTATCTTTTTCAAACATCTATATCTTTCAGACACAAACGAATGCGTTGCACCCGTGTCAAACAATGCATATGCCTTCTCGCCATTAATAAGAATCGTACTCGAGATAACATTCTTGGAAGCTTCCGCTTCCTCCCGGGTGATCGCATACACCCTTCCTTGTGCAGGTGGTCTCGAGGATTTCCTTGCGGATTCGACCTAACAAAGCACTCGGTATCCCCGTCGCACCGAGCCAACACTCACTTGCGACCTCTCTCGCGGGCAATTCCTCCTAAGATGTCCCACTTGTCCACAGCCAAAACATTTCTGTTGTCCAGGCTGATAGGGTGCTTTCCCTATGTTCGGACCACTCCTTGCTCCTCCAAAATTTCCAAAATTTCCCTTCTTCTTCGCATTCCAGGTCTGACCTTGACCAGAATAAGGTCTCTTCCCTTTTCTCACATCACTAAAGTTCACCGGTTTCTTAAATTCCGACCTTTCCCTCAACAACTCCTGCTCCACTAACTGCGCCCTTTCGTAAATCTCATTATAATCTCTTATGCTCAAAGGCACCAGTTGCTTCCTAATGTCAGTCCTCAGTCCTTTCAGGAATCTCTTAGCCTTCTCTTCCTGATCCTCAATCAATCTAGGAGCATATCTAGACAATTCAGAAAATCCAGCCTCATACTGATCTACAATCAATCCCTTTTGTTCTAGCTGAACAAACTCAGTAATCTTCCTATCCTTAGCACAGTCAGAGAAATGCTTCCTATTAAAGGCCCTAACAAACTCCTCCCAATTAACATCGGTACCTGGTGGAAAGATTATATCCTTCGAAGCTCTCCACCAAAACTTCGCATTTCCCTCCAATTGGTACTCTGCTAAAACTATTTTCTCAAAGCATAGTGCAGTCCAACAGCCGGAAAATTCGTTCCATTCCATCAATCCATTGCTCTGCCTCCTCGGGACTTCCTATTCCATTAAACTTAAGTGGCTTCAGCTTCAAAAACTGCTCCACTAGTCCCTGAGTACGGCGTTCGCTCCGGCTGTTGCCGCGCCGCCTCTCCATCGATTTCCGTATTGGCTAATGCTGCAGGATATCTTCCATTCGGGGTTCAGCCCTCGCAGCAGAGGCTTCAGCCCTCGATGGATGAGCACTTCCAGCTCGCACCATAACTCTCCTGCAATTTCCAAGCATTGCCTCAGGAATAATCTGAGACTTACTGCCTCCACTCAAAGCAATTACTACTATCGCATAAGTAACATATACATGTTACTGACAATTCAAGGCAAACTACTAGGGATCTACGAGTGAATACTCATCACCCGTTATTCAATTATTTCGTCTACATCCTATGGTGTGTATTGTCATCATGTTCCTCAATTTCAAATGAGGCTCCTTATCACTCCACTTATAACCATTCGCTCTTATACCAAAAAGGGCGACTGTAACACCCCGAACCCTTCGCAGGTCGTTAACAGTGCCGATGTTACATCTTTTACCATCTCTATCTCTTGGCTACATTAAGCCTTGCCAGATTTCAGGCATTTTTTTTTTTTTTTTTTTTAAAAGCGGTCCCATGCGCGACGACTCATAGCGGAAGCAAATAAAACATCACCATCTATTCCCCTACCAATCCATGATACAAATACACACCAACTAAACACCACGATTTTATAAACAGCGATGACGCTTTGCTTACATACATATAGCGAGATGGGGTTTTTCCTCAAGTCGGTACAAAAGGAACATAAAAGGTAAGGACTCTGCCATGTCCTTCCTAAAATCTCAAAAAGAACTCCGACCTCTAACATCACATAAGCACAAAAAAACCCTCCCATCACAAGCGTCACTATCTACATCAAAAAGCGGTCTAGCTCCTACTCCTCGCGCGCGCTCTCACACCCATCCCGGTGCGTCAGGTGGTGGCGGCGGTAGCATCCCCCGCATCACTCCATCCCGTCGTATGTGCACGGACAAAAACTCTTGTATGATAGGGCCCCCAGCCAGGCCGATATCATACATGACTAGGCATCGTACTCGGATGAAAGTCAACCCGGGTACCGAAGGATAATCTATCTCAGTCATCTCCACCTCGACGTCAGACGGAATACCGTAAAACACGCCACGCGATACAGCAGGTAGCGGCATAGTGCTAATCTGAAATGTTATCCCCAAAAGGGGTGAGTACAACCACTCGGCCAGATAGGGAAATCCAATAACAACTCGGTGCACCATGCATATCATCATACAATGCAGGCATTTCTTACCTTTTCGATGTCAAGCGTATTCATGCATCATCATGGCATACGTATCATCATTAACCATGCATCATCATGCATATCACATCGTATCATCATTAGCCATGCATCATCATGCATATCACATCATCATTAACCATGCATCACCATGCATATCACATCATATTATCATTGGCCATGCATCACTATGCATATCACATCATCATTAACCATGCATCACCATGCATATCACATCATATTATCATTGGCCATGCATCACTATGCATATCACATCATCATTTGCCATGCATCACCATGCATATCACATCATATTATCATTGGCCATGCATCACTATGCATATCATCATCATTAGCCATGCATCACCATGCATATCACATCATATTATCATTGGCCATGCATCACTATGCATATCACATCATCATTGCCATGCATCACCATGCATATCACATCATATTATCATTGGCCATGCATCACTATGCATATCACATCATCATTTGCCATGCATCACCATGCATATCACATCATATTATCATTGGCCATGCATCACTATGCATATCACATCATCATTTGCCATGCATCACCATGCATATCACATCATATTATCATTGGCCATGCATCACTATGCATATCACATCATCATTAGCCATGCATCACCATGCATATCACATCATATTATCATTGGCCATGCATCACCATGCATATCACATCATAGATCAATTTTCACTTTTATTTATCAATTGATCCCACATTATCTTTCCTCAATTCATCAATTCCACCATTATCATCCTCCGTTCGGGCAGAAACCTCCGACAGGGATCCTAGTATCCCAGCCATCTCATGGCCACTGGGCTTCCGGCCCCCCACATTCCGGGCATCTCGCACCTCAACTAGCATCACGAGGAACCTCCCTTCGGGCAGAAACCTCCGACAGGGACTTCCGGTCTTTACCCTTCTAACCGGGATCTCGCACCCTAATCCTGGCATCGCGAGTCACTCCCTTCGGGCAGAAACCTCCGACGGGGACTTCCGGCCCCCACATTCCGGGCATCCTAAACTCCTAGGGAATCTCTCGGAATTATGCCACTCGGCCACCGAGATATCAACCTCCGCCACATCCTCTTACTCACATACCACTTCCACATTTTATCATTCTATTCATCTCATTATTTCATGGCATATGATTAACACACATGCATCACAATTCATGATCATTCATGCATCAATGCCATATAGCAATGCATCATAGTTCACGATCATGCATATATCAATGTCATATAACAATGCATCATAATTCACGATCATACATGCATCAATGTCATATAACAATGCATCATAATTCAATAGAACTCATGGCCGATAAAAATCCACTTTTATTTTTTTATTATTATTATTTTATTAATATTTTATTATTTTAATATTATATTTATTTATTTCCATAAATAAATATTATCTTTAACATTTATGATTTTCCAAAAATCATGAAAATCACACAATCATTAAACAACTAATTAGAATCACAATTTCACACAATTTCATGGCCAATTTCGTATTTCACATAGTTTCCCAAATTTCCACCAAATACACTTAATATTCGGATAATGGCCAGATTGCACAGTTTTCGGATTTATTCAATTAAAATACCCATATGACCTCCGAAAATTCCCAAATTTTACAGGGTGATAGCCAACACATTTTCGTACACTTTTCATGAAGAACACTAAGCCAAATTCTTTATGGATTATTTTATACAACTCCATGAAGCTTCTGGAACCTCTACCGTTCCGTCCAGAACACACATCACCGAAAAACTTAGATTTGACCCATTAAATCTCTTTCGTTTCTTCTGAAATTCGAGTATGTTATGCATAAATGTGTCCTTTACAAGTTCCATGAAGAGGTCTAGGTTAAATAACCAAAGTATGATCCTCTTTTAAGTCCTTGAAGTCTCGGGTGTCTCGGTTCACTTCAACAGAACCATCCGTCTCAAAGATCTAGCCGATTAACTAGGCTACACTTGTTCATTTATCTTCAAATTTGAGTATGTTGTAGTTTAGGATGTTACCTACAACTTCCATGAAGACAACAAAGTGAGATCTTCAACATAAAACAACATGCAACCAAGAAATCATCAAGAGGTCAGTGAAGATTTCGCAGATCTAGAACCTCCGTATCACAAGGCATTTGACCCCTCATATCACCTTCGTTTTCCATGAAATTTGAGTATGTCATACCTCAATATGTTAGCTTCAACTTTCATGAAGACACCGAAGCCAAAATCACACTCCAAATACACATGCAAGCTCGAATAATAAACTGTCTACCACAAACCGAACGGAAACAGTTACATGGCATGCAAACAAACCCTCCTTGGCTCGGTTTTTCTCACACATAACACTCAAAACCGGACATGCAACTACCACAACCGACATGCAAGAGAAGTTACGGACTCCACTTGCCTTCAAGACGAACACACAGCAACACACGGCGGCGTACGGTGGTCGGACTAGGCGGCGACGGCGAACGGGCAGCTCCTCCCTCCGGCTCCGCCTCCTTCCCTCTCGGTTTCTCCTCTCTCCCTCTCGAATTCTCTCTCTCCCTCTCGAATTCTCTTGGCCGAATGAGCTAGGGGAAACCGGCCACTCTCTCTCCTAACCCCTTTTATACCCCCCTTAGGCCATCATTTGCAATGATTAACCCACCTATCCAATGGCCAATGCATGCTTATCTCCCTTGCCACTTGTAATTTCTAATTTTTTTGAATTCTATTTGGGCTTAATGGGCTTGGGCTTAGGCCCAACCGGCCATTCCTCCTTGGGCTGGTCGAACTCCTCTCTTGGGCCCAATGGGCCGACTAGCTTGGCCCACCAAGCTTGAGGCTAATGGGCTCAAGGCCCATTCGAATTTTAGCCCTTTTTTTCCCTTTTTTTTTTTTTTTTTTTTGAAATTCCTTCTATAATATTTTTGAATTTCAATTTCCATCTTGGCCAAAGTCTTGGGATATTTTTAATTATTGAAATTTAAATCATATGGCCAAGCATTAATAAATTAAATTTAAATTTCAACAACACAAGCACAATTCATCAAATTAAAAGACAAATTGGCTAAAGCATAGACCATAAAATTCTATCACCTAATTAAAGACATTTGACACACCTTAAGGCTTGGCTTTGAATTTCCGGGATGCCACAGGGTTGGCTTGGCAATATGTTCAATGGTTTGCGTTCCCATTCAAGATTAATAAAGAGAAATTATGGGTTGAAACTTGATGCATGAGATTAATATATTATTTGTCTAATGGGTAGAATCTCAAAGTATATGTATAATTTTCCATGACTTTGCAACTCCAGTTTGATCTTAGTGTACACGAAGGAAATCCATTTACTAATAGTAGCAATGCGAACCGTTTTACCCCATAACATCATGCATCATGCCAAGATAACGTAAAAATGCATTTTGCTTATGTTGACCGGCTCTTTTGTACTGTAGTGGATAAACTCTCTATAGAACGAATTTATGTAATATTTTTTTGACGTCAGTAATAAAGTCATCTCCTTGGGAGTACTCAACAGGACCGAGATATGTGCTTACTTGTCTTCTTAACTAAGAAAATCATTCAATTAGACAAAAAAAAAAGATTAATATTATGAAAAATCTCAGACTAATTTATTTTTTATTAATTCATCCAAAACTAATTTTTTGATCATAAAAATTCATAAATTGGTACACTAGTGATAAATTTACTCTTCATTAGTATCTATTAAATTTTATAGTCAAATTGCAAAATTGAATAACATGTTACAATTAATGGGTGTACCAATTTATGGTTTTATCCTCTGTTTGTCATAAGTGTAACCGGCTTATAGTTTTTCTTAGTATTAATCTAATTTAACGGAAATTGACGATAGAGGGTAAATTTCTTACAAATGTATTGGTTTTGGTTATCAAAAAATTAATTTCAGGTAAATTTATCATAGGTAATACCAATTTGGGGCTTTTTGTGGTATTAAACCAAAAGGAAATCCATCTATAGTGCAAGAGCTGATTCTCGTTTTATCAACAACCCCACGAATCCATATACATGTCTTCATTGACAACCTCACATGGACCGTCAAAAAAAGTGTCATAACATAAAGATATATTATCATTTTAAATTCCGTAGTGAATAATCGTAAAAAATTTCAAAAAGTTTTTAGGTCCAAGCCTGCATGGATATATATATATATATATATATATGATCACCCCCCCAAGGCAAGCAGTGTTCACTGCCCAGTTCAGCTCCCAACTTTCTCTTCTTCTTCTTCTTTTTCTTCCATATAAGTTATTACATTATCATATAATGATCGACCCTCGAAGTGAATCAGGCTCAGTGAGGCCACTGAGATTAGATCAAGTGGCCAAACGGTGCATTGTTGTGCGATCTCGGTGGCTTTAATTGGGCCAGGCACATGTGCTGCAAAAACCCGGCACTTCGGATGGGAAGTGGAGTGCGGTCTCCGGACTGTGTCGAAGGCATTGAGATGGGCATCGATGGGAAGTTTCCGGGGCTGACCATACAGACCGTGGTCGGCGACACCGTCTCTGTCGAGCTCACCAACAAGCTCAGCACTAAGGGAGTCGTTATCCACTGGCATGGGATCCGACAGGTAGTTACTGAATCGTTAAGTTTATTTATCTCTCTCTCTCTCTCTCTCTCTCTCTCTCTCTCGAGTTTGTGCACGAATGATGAGTGCTTGAAGTTAGAGTTTGAGAAGAAAAGGTTTGAGTTTGATATGATGATTCGCTCTTCTATTGGAATATCCATTAACCCGATTATTTAAAATAGAATATCAATTAATTAATGTAAGCCCATATTATAGGAAATTTCCAACATTCTCCCACTTGGGCTACATTAATTAACTTATTTTATTTTGAAAAAGATTTTATATTGAAAACGACACTATCGGGTTAATAACTAAAATTTTGTTTTATGTGGCCACAACTTTTAAAAAAATAATATTCCAATAATGGCATCTCAATACCAATGCAATCCTATATAACCTCAGTATAGGACTATGGAGATCAATGTGTTAAGAAAATACCACAACACAAGACCTTCCATAATCTCATATAATAAGTATTATATTTTCATGGATCATGGGCCTAGTAGTGTAGTAAGAAATAGTGCCGACATGTGATCAAAATATGCACTATTTTTTATCGGTCCTCAATGCAATTTCTCAATGACATGAAACTGCATTAGCGCAATTTCTCAACAACATGAAATTGCCTCAGTGCGATTTCTAAACAACATGAAATTGCACAATTATGTCACAATCCAACATGAGATCTCATAATCAGTGACATCCAGTCATCTTTAAACAAAATTTGGTTAAAGATACTGTTTTATATTTCCATTTCTCAGTCAACAGGAGAAAGGATAATAATAATATAGTCAATAACAACAGTTATTAAAATAAATGCTTTAATAAACATCATAAAAGCATTATCAATCTGTATATAACTATAATATCCAGAAATACAATTTGTATAACTCCCACTAACAGAAGAAATCAAAAAAATCTAAAACATCCATATTCTTTACATGTTCTTTAAATAAAATGGGTCGTGAGCCTTTTGTTAGAGTATCAGCCAATATGGACTTAGTTCTAATATTCTCAATTACAATGTCTCCATTTTTGACCAAGTCCTTAATAGTATAATATTTGATCCAATTAACATTTCAACAGTGGCGTTGTTGTTATTTATAGCAAAAATAACTGTTTGTCACACATAATGCAATAAGACCAATTATGAGCAATAAGTATTTTAACAAAAATAATTAGTACATTATAAACTCCCCTTTGGGCAGAGTGTATAATGCACCATTATTTTTTTTTTTTACAGCATGAAGTTTATAAAATAACAATAAGGAGAATTATATATAATTGTCAATGATCCATCCCCTTTGGGCAGACAAATCATTTAAATTATATATCTCCATAATATCAATATATAGAGACGATAAATGAGAATTACATATAATCTTCAAGGATCAATCCCCTTTGGGCAGACAAATCCTTTAAATTATATATCTCCATTATCTCAACATAGAGGGGAATTACATATAACTCTAAAAAATTTATCCCATTTATGCAGATAAACCTTTTGAGTCACACATCCCCATCATTTATCTCCAATATATCAATATAGAGGGGAATTACATATAACTTTAGAAAATTTATCCACTTTGGGTAAATAAATCTTTTTGAGTCATACATCCCCATCTTTTAATTTTAATATATAAATATAGAGGGGAATTACATATAACTTCCAAAAATTTATCCCCTTTGGGCAAATAAATCTTTTTGAGTCATACATCCCCATCTTTTCATTTTGGAATTTATCTTCATGCAATTTTCAAATTAATATACACAATAACCCCATTTGGGCAGGTAATTGTATATACTAATTTTATCAATAGGAAACTCCAAAAAAATATATGCCCAAAATTCATCAAACAATATGAAGCACTTTACGACATGTGCTTCCCAAGATCATATTGCATTTATCAAGCAACAATTTTTACCACAATTTTTTTATTATTTTTTTATTATTTTTAAATGGAGGGTGAGAAAAACATTTTTAGTCCAAATCACTAAATTAACCCAACAAAAGAAAGGATAGATGCATCTAGCACTTCAGCCAGCATGTTTCGTATTTAAGTTTAAATTACTCGTGCACCAAATACCAAACAAAGACACCCAGGCAGGAACTACAATCTTTACAAGAAAAAGAATGGCACCCAAGCTGCATACTCGACCTCAACTAAAATAGAATGAAGAACACTCTAAGCAAGCAGTGTAACCAATTACATCAGACAGGGAAAACAACCCACCATTTTGTCTCCTTTAGTCAATAGGTTCTCATGTTTAAATCAATAAATAAAAGTCCCACTAGCAATCTTAAGCTTACTTTCCCTTTTCTTCTACACAATGGTCGTTCACATAAAACACTATCACAGACCATTGCTTATAGAGACATAATTGAACGAGAAGTTCACCATCCATCAAAGAAAACCAAGTTCATCAATCCATAAGCAGTACCCACGATTACCATCAATGGAATTCATCTAAAATTTCATTAAAAAGAAAACGATCTTGAATCCACCACAAACAAGGATATGAAAGCACACATCAATCAGTATAGTAGCCACCAGATTCCAACATATGTGAATCATTAAACGCGAACCTACACGAGAAACCGAAGACGTTCAAGCCACTCAGCCCTCGAACCCGAATTGTTCATGCACCCTCCAGTCAAAGCAAAAGCTACTGCACAATAAGGCTCAATCCCATGAATCTGCCCAAATCACACCAAGGCCATCTATGTTTCGCAGATCTAGTCCAGCAGAAGCAAAATAGAGGGCCACGATTCGCCAACGGAAACCCATGACGAGTCCCACATCAAGCACTCTTTTGTCCGTCAGATCCAAATGTAAACTTTCCAAAAATATTTAAGGTCCATATGAGTGTTTCCTCAAGCTGGACCACTTTTGCTAGGTTAATAGCACCAACCCATGATGGGAAAGAACTTCTCCCACAAGCTAAAACATAAGCACTTAATTGAGTACTTCCACATGTTAATTGGAACGGTAGCACTCTTTGTTTTATTGTATCTCATCAATCAGTCCTCCACCAGTCAGTCTAGTCCATTAACCCTTTCTCGAATTTGTGTAGGAAAGATGAAGCATCCATGTACGCAAAAACATTATCTGTCCCAGCAAACAAACTTGGCTAATTTAACTAGGAGTGACGTCCTAGACTAGCCATGGTGGAGCACTCATGTTTGCTAGGACATTTGCATGCTCGAGTTTGATATAGCTAGAACGAGTACCTAGAGGGGGGTGAATAGGTATAAAATGATTTTTCACTTAAATCACACAATACTAGACAATCGATAGAAATAAACAGCAATTGAAAGACTGAGAGAAGGGAAAAGAGAATTGAACACGATGTTTATAGTGGTTCGGCTTTAGTTTAAGCCTACGTCCACTCTTCTACACTGACAGCTTATTGGCTGGATTCCACCATGAACAAAGAAGTGTTACAGCGTTGCTCTTCCTTGATTCAGTGGTGTAGATGATCTACCTCACTTGCTCAAGATATCACTAAGTATAAACACTCTTTTGTGTATACAGTTTTGCTCAGAATGAATCGACTGAATATCAAGGAACTTCGGACTCTGGAATTCGTCTATCGAGCATGCACTAAAATAACTTGAACGACTTCCTTTTATACTCCTTCATGCCATCATACCCGTTAGCACTTACCAAAGGAATTCCTCAAATCTACCCGTTGGACGGAATCAATTAAGGAGATCTTTCGAGCTATTAAAGGAACTTGACGATAGCCCATCAATCTTGTTCGCCCATACAAACAGGATCTTGGTTTCCAAGAATAGAACTTTCCAAGATTACTTTGTCAATCATCGGATCTTGAATAGAAATAATCTGTTAGCTTAACCCAGCCAAGATATCTTCTCCAGAGAATAAGACTAACTCCTTAACCAAACACTTAGGTTCTGAATAGCCTTTCGACACTGGATTAGAAAACTGTCAATGAGAATATCTTTAAGTCTTGAGTCTTGAGTCTTGAGTCTTGATGTCCGACTGTCTTCAGACTCTAAACCGAGAGTCTGTAAAAATCCAGACTAGACTGATAGAAACGTTTTGTCAGCTTCAAAATATTCTGGCAAGATTTCTCCAACAATCTCCCCCTTTTTGATGGTGACAAAACTTTCTTGTAGATTTGAACAACTTTGACCTACAAAATATTACTCAAGTAATATGGCTATAAATAAAAACAACCAGACTCTGCATCCACAGAAAATTGGTTAGTCCTTCACAAGTAAAACCATATAACAATACTTGATGTAACTGCAAGCATTCAAAATCCACACTTAAATCAGACCAAGTTCAAGTTCAAGCTCACACCCAAATCAAATATAAACACATAAAAGAAATAGAATTTAAAGTTTAGAGTTCAAAAGGTTCAAAGTTCAAAGCTGGCAAATTCTCCCCCTTTTTGTCATTATTAAAAAGGCGAGAAAGTAGTCAATTCTGCTTGGGAATGCGAACTATCTGAAAATCTCCCATGGACTGAACAATTCCTTCCAGCCTCTTCAAGTCTTCCCTTAGCTCAGCTACCTCTTCTCCTTTGGCATTGGCTTGAATTTGAGAAGAGAGTTCTTTGATCTGATCCTGCAGAGACACAAAAGATGCTTTTCCAGCATTCTTCAGGACTTGAATTTCACAGTCCAAAGCATAGATTTGACCACGCATTTCCAGAAGGATATCAAGTATTCGACGACAATCTGCTGAATTATCCGTCTGTGTACTGACATTTGCTCGATCTGATGGAGTAAACGCAGACGATGGATCTTCTATGTAGTCGCGCAGATTCGATGTTGATGCATCATGTCCTTCTCCAGGCATTTGAGAGGCTTGAAAATCTTCTGGATTTGCTTTAAAGCAACTCACATCTTCATAAGGAACAGATGTAGTCTTCCTGTGCTCTACTCCTCCCCCCGTTTCTAATGCTTCTCCCCATGTTTCTAAAGCCTCGGATGGGAAGGAATGAGGGTCAATCTCTGCAGTGTCTTGAACATGTTCATCTTCATCTGCAGACTTTTATTTGGCTGCCTCTTCTTCTTCTTCAGCTTCTTTCTCTGCTTCTTCTTTCTCTGTCTCTTCTCTCTCTTTCTCTTCTTGCTCTGCTCTTTCTTCTTCCTCTTTGGCCTTTTCTTGTCTCTCTTCTTCTTTCTGTTTTTCCTCTGCTTCTTTTTCCTTCTCCTGATGTTCCGTTGATTCAGATACAGAACGTCTTCTCCTTACCAATGCAGAAATAGTGTAATCTTCTTCTTCTTCTTCTTCATCCACCAAGATATTCTGCTTTTGCTTTTTGGATGGTGGACTGATTTGCTTCTTTCCTTTCCGTTTGGATGCCGAAGGTACTGGAGTTTTCACTTTGAACTGCTCCATCGCCTTGTCAAGTTCTTTCAGACGCATTTTAGTCACCATTCGCAGACCCACCACCATATTTTCGCATGGACGAACACACAGAGATTGTGGGGGCTCAATGTTCAAGTGTCTGAAGATCTTGGTCACAAGACTTGCATAAGGCAGTTGTCCCTTGTCCTTCACCATTGCTCTATACATGTGAAAGAGAATGATGTGAGGAAGAGAGAATTTCTTCCCTTTGATGATTGCATACATCAATTTTGCCTCTGAATTTGACACATCTGTCTTTCACGTCGATTTTGGCCTAAGACAGTTGATGACAATTTTGTGCAGCAAAATGTTGAAGGCACGCATTCTCGTGTAGACAATTTTCCCTTCGTCTTGTTGCCTTTCACAAGATCCAACATAAGACGAGCACTGGAAACTTTAATCGGTTGATATGATCCTCTCTCTACTCCAATAATATCAGCCAACATGTCCACATCGACTATGTAATCTTGGTCTCGGACACTAAAGGACATTCTATTTGCATCCAAAAAGCTAAGATTCGAATAGAAGTATGCAGTCAGTTGAGCGTATCCTTCAGTAGAGTCAGAGCAAAATTGCTCAAGTTGCAGTAGATCGAACTTCTCCCTTAAGTTCACATGAATAACATTCAGAAAATCAAAATCAACGCTTCTAGGGTTTATTACCCCTCTCTTTAACAGCTTGAAAAACAAATTATCCTGTTCTTTGGATTTAAACAAATCCATCCTCTTTCCTTTCACCTTTGCAGCAACACCCAATCTCGGTTGAAAATCATAGAACATTTTATCATCGTTATTCCCATCAGTAGGAGTCTGTCCAGAAACACGAGGATCACTAGGAATACTAGCAAGTGCTTCCTCAGCCTTTCCTTTAGGAGCAATTCCCAACTCCTCCATTTGACGCAGAAAAAGATACTCATTCCCATAGTTCTTATTTTTGAGAAAATCATTCACATGGTTCAACGGAGTTCCTATGCTTTTCAAAGCACGATAGAGTTTATAGATAAAGGATGGTTTTTGTATTCTTACAGGCTTTGCATCCTCGATTATCTCTTCCTCTCGATGGTGACCCGCACTTTGTGGGGTAGATGGAGAAGAGTCACGTGCTGGAGAGTGAATCGGGCTTTGTTGCTGACTCGATAACTCATCTTCTTCGGTGAGATCAACATGGGTAGGACCCTCTCTTACTCTTTGTGGTCCCCTGCTTGCGATTCTTGAGGACTTCCTTGAAGAAGACATCTTTCTTTGACACTGAGAGACTTCTTTAATCGCTTTCCCAAGAAAAGATGACAACTTTCTCGAGTTTGAACACAAAATGGAAACGAGATTGAGAGAAGAATGCTTTTCGAGGGTTTAGAAAATTGAGAGAAGAAAAACTGTATATATATAACTCTGTTTCAAAAAGGAAAAACCAATCGGTATGAAGGAAAGTGAACCGACGAATTCTTTCAAAATAAATAACTGCCAATTTTAATAGAGGTTATATTTTTGAAAAGTCACGATTCCCCTTTTTTCTCGGTAATTATAAATTGGTTAAATAATCATACCTTTTCGAGATAGAATAAAATAACAACTTACAATTTATAGCCATGAGTCTGAGTCTGAGTCTGAAAGTCTGAGAGTCTCTAGACTTTAACTTCTTCAAGCTTCAAAATGTTGAGTCTGGAGCGGATTAAATCAAATTGATTTTTCTCCAAAGGCTTTGTGAATATATCCGCCAGTTGACTCTTTGAATCAACAAATTGAATCGAGATTTCTCCATTTTGAACATGATCTCTGATGAAGTGATGTCGAATCTCTATATGCTTTGCTCTTGAGTGAAGAATTGGATTTTTAGTGAGATTTATTGCACCGGCGTCTTCTGTCGCATCGATTTTCGTGCATGAGTCTTCAATTCCGAAGTCTTGTAACCGTTGCTTAATCCACAGATTTATAATTTGCGAAGCAGCTGCCTAGAGCTACATACTACTTCGTTGTTGTTGAAAGAGCCACAAGATCTCGCTTCCTTGAAAACCAAGATACCGTCATGTTTCCAAGCAACCGGCACGTACTCAAGTACTCTTTCTATCAACTTTGCAACCTCGCTAGATCTGCGTCCGAATATCCTGGACATGAGAAGATTAAAGTCTCCTTCTTAGGATACCAAGAGACCAATACTTGGATATGAAGCAACACATATTTAATAATACAAACTTCTTTTGCTGTTTCACATGAAGAAATTCTGTTATATTCAACAAGAGACAAAGCGCAATATAAAGAATAAATTGCTTTTGCATCAAAAGCTTCTCTTTTGGACATCTCCATCCGAGACATAGGAGCGGGGGGTTTAGTTTCTTTGTCTTTGCCATTCTTATTTGATGTGGACGCAGCAATGGGGTTGATTCCTCTTTCCACAACATCCCATTGTAAGAGATCTCTGGATCTTAGGAATGGTTTCGCAGCACCGAGATGAGATTCTCTAGGGTCCGATTGAAACCTAGCACGAGATGCAAACACTTAACAAAATGTCAGGTCTAGAAAGCGTAAGATAAAGAAGTGAACCGATAATACTCCTGTATAATTTTTGATCAACTTTCTTCCCTTCTTCATCTTTGTCTATCTTCAAGGAACAAGACATTGGTATGTCGGTCTTTTTGCACTTTTCGAGCCCAAATCTTTTGACAAGATCATTAGCATATTTTTCTTGAAAAATGAAAGTTCCTTCTTTCAATTGTTTTATTTGAAGTCCAAGAAAGAATGTTAACTCTCCCATCATACTCATTTCAAACTCATCCTGCATAGACTTAGAAAATTTCTTGCATAGACTTTCATTAGATGATCCAAAAATAATATCATCCACATATATTTGAACAAGTAAAAAGCTTTTGTTTTCCTTTTTGATAAATAAAGTAGTATCGACTTTACCTTTAACAAATCCATTCTGTATTAAAAACTTACTGAGTCTGTCGTACCACGCTCGAGGTGCTTGCTTTAAACCATACAAGGCCTTTTTCGTCCCCAAGACTGAGTCTGGCTTCTTTGGGTCTTCAAACCCAGGTGGTTGTTCCACATAGACTTCCTCATGGATAAATCCATTCAGGAAGGCACTTTTGACGTCCATTTGGAATAACCTGAAATCTTTATAACAAGCAAAAGCAAGCAATAATCGAATAGCTTCTAACCTTGCTACTGGTGCGTAAGTCTCATCATAGTCAATCCCTTCTTCTTGCGTATATCCTTTGGCTACGAGTCTGGCCTTGTTTCGTACGACTTTTCCTTTCTCATTCATCTTGTTTCTGAACACCCATTTGGCTCCAATAATAGTTTTACCTTTTGGTTTAGATGTCAATTCCCAGACATCATTAATGTTAAACTGCTCGAGCTCATCTTGCATAGCTTCAATCCAGCTTTCATCAGACAAAGCTTCTTCTACGCTTTTTGGTTCAATTTCAGAAATGAGAGCTACGGCACTAGACTCTTCACTCCTTTTGGATCTGGTGCAAATTCCTTCATTAAGTTCGCCAATAATTAGATCTTTGGGATGACTGGACTTATGCTTCTAGTTGCTGGTTGATTCATCTGGCTGAAGATCCCTTTCTTTGCCTGAATCTTCACAAATGGTTTGATGCTGGTCTTCCTGAGTCTGTGACGCCTCTTGAGTTGAAGACTTTGGAGAGGTTGGCGCAAGATCAGACTCTTCATGATGAGTCTGATTGGATTCTTCTTGAACTGAGTCTTGAAATTTGACATTCATTGACTCCTCCACAGTCTGACTCTTCTTGTTATAGACTCGTAGGCTTTGCTTGATAAAGAATATCCAAGGAAGATGCCTTCATCCGATCTTTCTTCAAACTTACCAACATAATCTTTTGCATTTTTCAATATAAAGCATTTGCAACCGAATACATGAAAGTATGAAACAATAGGCTTCTTACCTTTGAATAATTCATAGGGGTTTTCTTTAAAATAGGTCTTAAAAAGACTCTATTAATAATATAGCAAGCTGTTGAAATGACTTCAGCCCAAAATCGAGAAGAAATTTTGCTTTCAATTAAAAGAGTTCTTGCCATTTCTTGAAGAGATCTATTCTTCCTTTCCACAACTCCATTTTGCTGAGGAGTATATGGAGAAGAGAACATATGCTTAAAGCCAGATTCATCACAGAATTTTGTAAAATCTTGATTTTCAAATTCACCACCATGATCTGTTCTTATGCTTGAAATAACACATCCCTTTTCATTTTGAACCTTTTTAGCAAATTTTACAAAATACGAAAAGGTTTCGGATTTACTTGCTAGGAAAAATACCCAAGTAAAGCGAGAGTAATCATCCACGATTACTAAGCAATATTTCTTACCTCCAATGCTCTGGGTTAGGGTTGGTCCGAAGAGATCCATATGAAGTAACTGCAGTACATGATTAGTTGAGACATGATTTGTAGACTTATATGAATTTCTTACCTGCTTTCCCAGAATACATGGAGTACACAGATCAGTCTTTTGATAAGACAATTTGGGTAGACCACGAACAAGCTGCTTTGATGAGATTTTGGCTAATTGCTTCATATTGATATGCCCAAGCTTTCTGTGCCACAGACTTGCTTCGTCTTGTATTGAAATCAAGCATTGCGATTCTT
Source organism: Eucalyptus decipiens (assembly GCA_014182575.1). NCBI lineage: Eukaryota > Viridiplantae > Streptophyta > Magnoliopsida > Myrtales > Myrtaceae > Eucalyptus > Eucalyptus decipiens. Next base: position 58,645,664 of record CM024614.1, on the reverse strand, counting down.
CTAGTTTCACATCCAGGAGATAGATATTTCCATGCCTTCTACCCAAGAAAGACTGAGTAGAGTCTTTACTGGTTCCGGAACATATTCCTTCCTGAAAGGAGACCTTAAAACCAGTATCACATAGTTGACTGATACTGAGAAGATTGTAATTGAGTCCTTCCACTAGAGAAACATTACTTATTGTGAGATTTCCAATTTTCACAGTTCCAAAACCCACAATTCTTCCTTTGTTGTTTCCTTCAAATGAGACTTTTCCACCATTTACTTGAACAAGCTTAATAAAGCATTTTGAGTCTCCTGTCATATGTCTTGAACATCCACTGTCCATATACCACTTTACCTTTCTCTTGACAGATACCTGCATTCAAAGAAGAATCTCATACTTTCTTTGGTACCCACATTTTCTTGGGTCCTTTTGTGTTAGTAAGATAAACAGTACTAGCCCAAGTTTTCTTAATAGGTTTCCAAACCATAGGACATTCTTTTTCAAAATGATCTGGACTTTTGCACTTAAAACACCGAGAGCATCTCGACCTACGGGCTTTACAAAAACCTTTTGAAATGATTTTTATAAGCTTCTTTTGAAGGTCTTTGCTTAATTCTTTCTTTTACTTTAGGAAAATCAATTAAGGGAATAGTTTTCGCCGACATACCTAAACCAAACTTATTGAAATAAGGTCTTTGCACTGAAAGAATTTTTTCAAGTTTCTCAGATCCTATTGAAAATTTCTTTGAAATATTCGATGAGTCAATTTTTAAACGAGAATTTTCTTTCAAAAGATTTTCTTCACTTTCTTTAAGAGTAGAAACATCTATGTTTAAACATTTAACTTTTTTTTTCAAAATATTTTCTTGCTATTTTAAAACAGAGTTTTCCCTTTTAAGTTCAGAAATTCTTTTAAGAGAAGTCTTAAGACTTAAACACAGCTCATCAATATACTTAGAAACCTTGACAGGAATTTTGAAATTACTTACCTCAAATTCGCTGTCTGAGTCTGATTTAGAGTTTGAGTCTGAGTCTGATTGCGCCATCAGACACAAGTTGGCATATTCATCATCACTTTCTTCACACTCTGTATCACTCCAGGTTTCAGCTTTGAAAGCCTTTCGAGACTTTTCAGCCTTTCCTTTCTTCTTCTTTAGAAGAGGACAGTTGGGTCTGATGTGTCCATTTTTCTTACATTCAAAGCAAACTACATCTTTGTTTGCTTCATCATCATCAACAGTCTTGGTCTGTTGTCTTTGAAAGCCTTGTCTCTTAGAGTTGAATCTTCTTCCTTTTCTATTCAACTTTCTGAATCTTCTTATCATTAGGGCAAGCTCCTCATCGTTCATATCGTCTTGTAAATCGTAACATCAGAATCATCATTTGATTTTAATGCAATGGATTTCTTACCTTTTGGATCTTCTTCTTCGTTTATACGTTCCACTTCATAAGACTGAAGAGTTCCAACCAGCTCATCGACAGATAGTGGCATGATTCTTTGTGTCTCTCTTATTGAAGTCTTTATGTGATTTCAGTCCTTGGAGAGTCCACGCAGAAGCTTGTTAACCTTCATGGGATCAGAAATTGATTGACCTTGATTTTGAAGACCATTCACAATTTCGTAAAACGACCGAACATGTCGTTATTGATTCTCCGATCTCATTTTGAAGGCTTCATATTGACCGAGAAGAATATTGATTCTGGTCTCTTTCACTCGATCAGTTCCTTCATAGGTGATATGTAACCTATCCCAGACTTTTTTTGCTGTATCACAAGAAGATATTCTGTTATATTCAGTAGGTGACAAAGCACAATATAAAGAATATATTGCTTTTGCATCAAGAGTTTGTCTCTTGGTTATTTCTTCCTGAGACATTCCGCTAGCTTCCATGACTTCTTTTCCTCTTTCGAGACAGCTGCAACTTTAGGAATGATTCCTTTTTCTACAACGTCCCATTCCAGAGGATCCTTTGATCGTAGGAAAGCTTTCATCTTGTTCTTCCAGATGTTGTAATCCTTTCCATCAAAGTAGGGTGGTATGGTATTGCTTTGCCCTTCCACCAGCCCTGGTGCTAACATACTAGCCATGGATCCTTTACTCTGAAGTAAAACACTTCAAATATAGTGAGTACACAGGCTCTGATACCAATTGATATAGCTAGAACGAGTACCTAGAGGGGGGTGAATAGGTATAAAATGATTTTTCACTTAAATCACACAATACTAGACAATCGATAGAAATAAACAGCAATTGAAAGACTGAGAGAAGGGAAAAGAGAATTGAACACAATGTTTATAGTGGTTCGGCTTTAGTTTAAGCCTACGTCCACTCTTCTGCACTGACAACCTATTGGCTGGATTCCACTATGAACAAAGAAGTGTTACAGCGTTGCTCTTCCTTGATTCAGTGGTGTAGATGATCTACCTCACTTGCTCAAGATATCACTAAGTATAAACACTCTTTTGTGTATACAGTTTTGCTCAGAATGAATCGACCGAATATCAAGGAACTTCAGACTTTGGAATTTGTCTATCGAGCATGCACTAAAATAACTTGAATGACTTCCTTTTATACTCCTTCATGCCATCATACCCGTTGGCACTTACCAAAGGAATTCCTCCAATCTACCCGTTGGACGGAATCAATTAAGGAGATCTTTCGAGCTATTAAAGGAACTTGACGATAGCCCATCAACTCGTTCGCCCATACAAACAAGGATCTTGGTTTCCAAGAATAGAACTTTCCAAGATTACTTTGTCAATCATCGGATCTTGAATAGAAAGAATCCGTTAGCTTAACCAGACCAAGATATCTTCTCCAGAGAATAAGACTAACTCCTTAACCAAACACTTAGGTTCTGAATAGCCTTTCGACACTGGATTAGAAAACTGTCAATGAGAATATCTTTAAGTCTTGAGTCTTGAGTCTTGATGTCCGACTGTCTTCAGACTCTAAATCGAGAGTCTGTAAAAATCCAGACTAGACTGATAGAAACGTTTTGTCAGCTTCAAAATATTCTGGCAAGATTTCTCCAACAGAGTTCACAATTTTCCATGCTAATTAGTGGAATAACAAACCTTTCATGTACGAGGATTCCTAAAAAACAATGGGAACTCACTTCCTTGCACTTGCTTTTCTAATTACAAGAGCTATCAACACTCTATCTATACCAATTAATTTACAAGTACTTACCACACTTTGGAGCCGAACATAACCAATGGATCATCTGTCTCTTGCTTATGAGAACTAACAACAATTTTATACTCGACCAGCAAATAGATTAATTAATCACAACTTTCTCAAGCAAGCATGTTGCAAGACCCCAATCATTATTCCAATTGAAACACTCAAAGCTTGATCAGCTAGATAACTATACATAAAGATCAGCATCGACCTAACACCAATCCAAGTCCCTTTTTCGTAATTAAACACCACACCATTAGACTTAATTAACATGTTAAATAATGTAAGAAAGGCAATGCCAATGGGCAATTACCAACTCATGATTTGGTGGCATAGGGACCATCGATGTAGTAGGCTCAATTCATCAATCTCTTCGACCACAAATATGTTTTATCTTCTGCTTAACTGTTAAGCATGGGAAATCTCCATATGCAGCATCCACCTACTCATCACTTTCCACTTATTGGGTAAAATTTAACAAGTAATTTGACTCTCTCCCTCTCTCCCTCTCTCTCTCTCTCTCTTTCTTCCTTCCTCAAATCTATAAATAGGACTCATTTCTTGAATTCAACCACGCCACATTCCACTCGAAGCTAATGGCGTTGTCGAGGTTCTGTACAACATTGCTGCTCTTCTCTCTCCTTTTAATCCGCCAAGCCGAATCTGATTATATGGTAAAAACATACCGTGAATATTGCTCCTTTTTTACTTTAAATGTCACTTTTTCAACCATCTTTGAAGATCTGTCCTCGTTGAATATACTTCTATGGAGCTTCAATAAATGTTCTATCGAATTCTCCTTCTGTTAGGTGATTCGGTTGAAAACGGCTGACCCGCCAGCTCCTCCGCCTCCGCCTCCAACTCCACCTCCACCTCCACCCATAGGTATGGACACGCGGTGGCATTTTAAATCACCCTCAGTACTAGAACTCTGAAGTACCATTGACTTTAAGCTAAGTTTTTCCTGTACATTTCAAGATTGCGAAGAAGCTTGCACTGCTCGGTGCCAGCAGTCGGCGTTGTGCCATAGGGGATGTGAGAACTGCTGTGACCGCTGCCATTGCGTGCCGTCAGGAACTCCCGGCCACTACGATGGCTGCCCTTGCTATTCCAACAGTTTTACCTATACAGGCAGGCATAGATGTCTTCAGGAAATGCTCCTCCTTATTTCAGCTTCATAACATTTTAAAAGAACTGATCCTTAAAAAGCAATATATTTATGGAACAAAGCAAGTTCTCGTTCATAAAACAATGTCATTTGTTAAAGATGGACAATCTGTTAGAATGAGATGCACGGGACGCCTTGATTGGCGGACAGCCCACCTAGCTATGTCATGCTACGAACAAGATGCCAATGAACTTCCAAAGCAACAAAACTTAGACAGACTCATTCTAGTAAAAACAATACATCCATGCAAGCATGACACTGGAAAACCAGCCCCCGCTTCTTGCCATTTACTCGCAGAATATAATTATGGTCCTTTCAGGATGATTTCTAACAATGAATCACGCCGGAAAATCCACTGAAAGATACAGATAACAGGCAGAGCCAAAAAATTTTGGCAGCTTTTCTGAGCAATAATCATTATTTTGATGCCAGAAAAGTATTTTACATTTGTTAAATTATTGAGCCAATTTCTAGAAATTTCTTGAAAGATTTGAGCTAGAGAATACAAGAAAATCCTAGAAGAATCCTTGAAATTATCTCTGAAAATGGCAGAGATATTTGTCTTAAAAAAGGCCTATTTTACAAGAAAAAAAATTGTAAAGAAACTCCTAGAAGATGGCCATAAGTCGGTGGAGTACTCCTATAAATAGGGAAGGGGGGAGCATAAAAAAGGTAGAGCAAAAAGGTAAGCTCCTCCCCTTCCTTTGTACTTTGTACTACAAATCAATAAATAAAAGTTCCTTTGTTGTTTCCTTGCTTCCACTCTCTTTTATTTTGTCCTTGCCCACTTTGTTCTTAGTCCATTTGCTCTCTTGGTAATTCACACATAAAACACACACTTGCACACACATCAAACACACGCTTCCGCAAAATCACCAACAACATTAAATTAAGAGAAAAATGAAAAACTAGAATAGCAATATGTAATATCAGAAACACAGTCAATGACTTTCTTATTTGAGACTCAAGGAATCATGTTTATCATTTAAACCTGTGCCAAATTCAGACTATATCATTGACATTGCTATGCTGTTTCCTATTTCAGATTACAAAGCCCAAATGCTCCTACTAACCGGTTGATGCGACAATTATCTCTTACCTTGCAACGTGAAAGCAGCATTTCACACTTTACAAAGATGAATTTAGATTCAAGAAATTCTACTTGCAAATATTTTGTACCCTACCACTTAATTAACAGGAGCATCTAAATACAGATGAGGAAAACAATCTTTCTAAAATTGGTGGATATCATTTGTATTTTTATATTATATTTCTCGACCTCGGTGGCTCTCGCTTGTGCAACAGTTGTTCAGGTTCTGTTTCTCCCATTGGATGCTAGACTGCCCCCCAAAACGCCATCCCGTCATGCTTGCTAGATCAAATTTCGCTATGGAAAAAGGGCCTCATTCTTGTCAACAATCTTCTGTTAACAGTCGCATGTCAATTTCGTTCGCTTACAATGAGCTCCAGGAAACAATGGAAATCTTCAGCTCCATCTGTTCCAGAACTTATAACTCCATCATTATCCGTAGACGGAACAGAATCCAACAATCCACGGTGAACAGGGGGAAAGTTAACCCAATGTCGGAATCACACTCCCGTCGCTACTAATGAATGCGCTCAAATCTATACGAGAAGATGTTTTGGCTACGCTCGATTCGAATACATAAATCCTATCTAACTCCCAAAAAGCCGGACCCACACTGCACTAGCAAGATAAAAAAAAGCAACGACCTCACATGTTCCCTATACAAGCGCTGACCGCAAGTATCAAGAGATGCAGTCACCATTGCAGAAGCTTGTAAAGCAAGCAATGACATCCATCCATCCCTCGTCAACACACAACCGAATAGCTCCCAACCAGCCGATTGGCCAATCAAGCATGGCTCCCAAGCCTCCGATTACCAAAAAAGCACGCGCTCGACAGAACACAATGCGCGCGCGCACGAAGAGGCATTCCCGAAACGAAACGGATTAGGCAAAAGAATCGCGTGCGCATTGAGGAACGGCAAGGCGAACTGAAACACGGAAGAAATCTTACGCGCATTGGTCGCAGAGCTGTGCGTAGCCACCGCTGCTGAGCCGCCAGCCGGACCGGAGCCGAGCCGGCCCGCGCTTGCAATAGAAGCAGGCGCTCTCCCTCTCCTCCTCTCCGGAGAAGCAGACTGGATAGTACGCCATCGTCGTCGGACACGCTCAAAGGGGAATCGCAGATGCGATTTTAGAGAGAGAGAGAGAGAGAGAGAGAAGGGAGAGTGCAATGGCATTCGCGCGCGGAGTAGAAGACGAAGTGGTAGTTGCTTTTTGTCTGTGTTGACACCTAAATTTCGTTTTTTTTTTTTAATTAATTAGGTTTTTTTATATTTATTTTTGCCTTTTTCGGATAGTAAATAACAATTAAAAAAACAAAAACAACAAAAAACAAATAAAAATAGTAAAAACAAAAGCAGAAAGAAAAGCAGAAAAGCCCTCGCATGGGCCCATGAGGCCCATTCCGCGTCAGCCCAGCCCGGCCGAGTCTTCTTCTTCCTTGCGTAGTTGCAGCGCACGCGCAGGGGGCGCGACGCCGGAGCGAAGGGGAGGAGCAGCAACGATGCACGTGGAGCAGGAGGGGCTAGCATCGGATAAGAACGCGGGAGGGGCAGCTGCCATCGGATGGGACGCCGGTTTGGCCAGCGGAGGCCGCTTGGCGCACGGGGACCGGCGGTCGAAGCTCCGTCGACCGGCTACCCCCTCGCCTATAAATAGGCCCCCGTCTCTATCGTCAAAGAGACGCCAGAAGATCGCGAGCTTGGAAGCTTCCTCCTGAGAGACTTCGGAGGAGGTTGAAGAGCGAGCAAGAGAGAAATCGGGTCGCGAGCTAGGCCGACCTCCCACTGAGAGACTTCGGGGGAGGCCGCCGGCAAGCGAGTCCGAGGAGGTCAGATCCGGCCGGGTGGAGGCTCGGATCTGGCCGGAGGGGGAGAGATCTGGTCGAGAGAGAGAGAGACAGCGGAGAAGGAGGTCAGATCTGGAACTCCGAGAGAAGGAGATGCCGTTTGGACGTCGGATCTGGAAGGGGGAAGGCTCGCGGTTGCCGTGCCGGACTCCTGCAGTGTCACCACGACCTAGCAAGCGAATCCCGGTCAAGCCGTGCCCCGACGCCGCTGCTACCCCAAATCCCGCCGTGCTGCCGCCGTGAAGCCCTCTGGTTCAACACCTTGCCGCTGCCTTTCCCTCGACACCGCCGCTGCCGTTCCCAGACATCCTACTGCAACCCCCCGACGCCGTCCTCAACAACTGGCCGAGACCCCCTGCCGTGTTGGGTCGCCGTCGCACCTCACACCGCCACCGTGCCGTCGCCTGCTGCGTCACCTCCATCACCGTGTCACCATTCTGCGACGTCCCGGCCATCCTTCTTCGGCGCCGTCAAGAGGTAAGGAGAAAGAGAACCCCGAAAGCGGGTTAGCACCGGGTCGAACGAAAGCTTCCACCGGGTAGGGTTTTGGCCGAAAACAGGTCGGGCGTGGGTCTCAGCCGGGTAGGGCTCCGGCCATCTTGGGCCGATTGTGTGCAAGCTTGTCTCGTGTGGCCTTGTGGGTGGGTGTCCCTTATTTGTGGGCCGCGATTAAAAGAGAAATGGAGAAAAAAAAAACTGAGTCGGGCCCACAACGCGGGCCCGTCCTCGTTTGCGGATCCGGCCCGGGTCGGTTTTATTTTGTTTTATTAGTTTAATATAAAATAGTATTTTAAATAAATAAATAAATAATAAATATTTTATTTCAAAAAATCAAAAAATCAAAAAATGTTTTATTTTCAAAAATATTTAAAAATGTGAAAAAATGTTTTATTTTCCAAAAAAATCGAGAAAAATCAAAAAATAACTTATTTTCCAAAAATATTAAAAAATATTTAAAAAATATTTTATTTTCCGAAAAATAAAAAAATCAAAAATATTTCATGTTTTCCAAAAAATGCCAAAAATCCAAAAAAGCCAAAAATTCATGAAAAAGCCAAAAAGACTTGTATTTTTCCAAAAAAAAACCAAAAAATCCCTTTTGTGTCCAAAAAATTAGAAAATGGCTCAAAAAATGTTTTTCCTCCCAAAAATGCATGGAAAATCCCTCGAACATCCAAAAAACCTCAGGGTTTAAACAAGATTAGGTACCGAAAGGGCATTAGTGATTAACTAGTGTAATCAAGTCCCCGATCCTAATTTCTCTGGTTGTGCAGGAGTGAGTATTTCTCCCGATACTTCACTTGGGTTTCTAATCAACCCATCCCAAATCGATTAGTGGCGACTTCATTTTAAAAATTGAATTACAGGTTAAAAACTTGAACCATTAAGTCGTGAATTGGTGGACTTGGGAGAGTCCGGGCATAACTAATTTCAGCCGAGCCATTAGCCTCCCTAGGCACCCGTACCCGATTGCAGGTGCCAAAAAAAAAAGAGGTTGCGACAGCTTGGCGACTCCGCTGGGGAGTTTTGAGGACTTAGGCCATTTTATCTTTGTTTAAATGCTTTGACTTGGTTTTTTTTTGTGCAGGGTAATAGCTTAAAGGTTTTTTTTTTATTTTGTTAAAATAAAATGTTTTGTGATTATAAATTGATGTGCATCCTTAAATGTTTTAGCACTACACATGGCACACACAACCTGGCCGCCGGACCTGGGTTGCCATAGGATATTTAGGATGGTGTCAAGAAAGATACGACCTCGAACGCGAGACTGCGATGTAGAGGTTGCCTTTCTTTTCCTCGAATTTCTTAGCCGAGGTTAGGAGGGTATGCTGCTAACGCAAGACTGCGACGGGCGCATATCCTTTTAATCTCAACAAACCTTCTTAGTTAGAAATCGAGCCGCACATATCATGCGCATGTCTATGTGATTGCCATCAATTTTCTCGTGTGAAGTAAGTTTTTATTTGGTGTACTTTGCAACTTACTTACCTTCCTGTATATATTGAGTAGTCCATGATTAGTGTAGGATTTAATATCACGGTCATCTAAATTTGGAAGTAATTGTCATATTCAGTTGATGTTTTTATTCTCAAGCATGTTACAAAATTCTTTTCCGCAAGAATTTTCATTTGCCTAAAAAAAAAAAAAAATGGGATAGAAATCTTTTTCAGAATTTGTTGCAACTCATGCTTTCTTCGCCTTTCAAATTGAATATCTTTTTAGCTCATGTTAACATGTCACATGCCCTCTTTTTCAATCCATGCTTAGGAAATCGTCTACCTTTTCATGAATAAACGAAATGAGTAGGGGTAGGTTGTCATCATGGACTGACTCCCTATTTACGCCTTGTATTCACACACGCTTGTTTATTCATGACTAGGTAATCACGGAACGTCAACGTTCGCCAATCCGACTGTTCAAAAGCAAGAGCAAGAATGGCCGAAGAAAATGTACCAAGCCGTATTGCGATCATGGAAAGTGAAATGAAGCAAGTCTTCAATGTGCTTCAACAACTTTCGAAGCAGATAGACTCCATCCAAGGCAAACTCACTCCCACCCCGGCCTCAATCTAGGTATTGTTGCCACAATCATCTACTAGGGGTGATCAAGGTGGAGATACCGACAATGACATGCGCGAATTGGAGGATGATCCGCACCCAACCATGATCGAGAAAGCTTGGCCAAACAGTTTGTCTAAGACTGAACATGACAAACGCCTTGAGAAACTTGAAGAGAGGCTAAAACAATTGCAGGGCCTTCAAGATCCTACTCCAACAGACCTCTCCATCTACTCTAAGGTCAAAATGCCAGAAAAATTCAAAATGCCCGAGTTTGAGAAGTACAATGGCACGACTTGCCCTAGGGCTCATTTGCAAATGTACTTGGTTCGAATGACCCAATACGTTAATAATGCACCATTAATGATCCAGTTGTTCCAATCAAGTCTAATAGGCCCTGCCCTGAGGTGGTACATTACAAAGAACATGAATCTCCTTGAAACATGGAGCGAAGTGAGTGAGGCATTCCTCAAGTAGTATAAGTTCATAATGGACATTACCCCTTCTCGTGAGGATCTTGAGTGTACCGTAAAGAAAAAAGCACGAATCGTTCAAAGAATATACTATCCGATGGACGCTGCGCGACCCAGCCCGTTCCGCCCTGTCCAGCCAGCTCCGGCCACCACCTAGCACCGCCGGACCTCCCCCGGCGTCCCCCTCGCCCTCCGCTGGCCTCTCCTCGCCGCCCTAGCCGTCGGAGCAGCTTCGTTTGGCCACGAACAGTGGCTGGAAAAATGGGTTTCCAGCCCTGTTCAAGGCCCGTTTTGGGCCGTTTCCGGGCCCCAAACCCGAGCCGTGCTTTGGGAAGAATTGTTCATCGCGTCGTCCCCGTCGTTTTGGTCCGCTCGGTTCGCTAATCCGGTGAGTTTACCTCACTAAACCCTAATTAGAAGGTTAATGATGCTTTATGGGTGTTTAGTTTATGTTAAGTGTATTTAGGTGGTTAGTTTAGTTTATTTAATTGTGAATTAGATTAAGATGTTTGTTTAATTTAAAGTATGTTTAATTAAAGGTTAAGAGAGTTTATTTAATAATAAACCTTGATGGGACATAATAGGGTTTTAATTTTGAATTATTTAATTGCTTCGAAATTCTGGAAATTTATAATATTATATTAATTCCGAAATTATTAAAATATTATTTATATTAAAAAAAAAAACGGAAAAATTGTTTTTGAGCTCGGTTGCTCAGAATTTCGTGCCGATCGCTATTGCGTAATCGGATTTTGAAATTGATGATTGGATATTATAAATTGAGTGTGGATTGTGAAAGATAGGGATATTATTATTTAATTAATTTTCGGAATAAATTTAATTATTAAATAAATTCCGAAAATTATGTTGGGACTCTAAATTCTCAGAATTTCGTGCTGATCGTTGCTGTGTATTCAGATTACGAATTTGATTATTTGATATTGCAAATTGAGTGATGATTTGTGCAATTGATTATTGAATTGTTGTGTGCTAAATGAAAGACTCGGGTCACAGTGGTGGCTAGGCCAACTGGATCCTTATTCTGCTAGGAATGCCGTCAAGAGAGTGACGTGGCTTGGTCGCAGTAGTGGCGGGACCGACTGGACCTTTATTATTCTAGAAATGATGTCGATAGAACGACGTGGCTTGGTCACAGTAGTGGCGGGACCGACTGGACCTTTATTATTCTAGAAATGCTGTCGATAGAACGACGTGGCTTGGTCGTGTAGTGGCGGGACCGTGGACCTTTATTATTCTTGTCGATAGAACGACGTGGCTTGGTCCCAGTAGTGGCGGGACCATTGGACCTTTATTATTCTAGAAATGTTGTCGATAGAACGACGTGGCTTGGTCACAGTAGTGGCGGGACCGACTGGACCTTTATTATTCTAGAAATGCTGTGGATAGAACGACGTGGCTTGGTCACAGTAGTGGCGGGACCGATTGGACCTTTATTATTCTAGAAATGCTTTGTCGATAGAACGACGTGGCTTGGTCACGTAGTGGCGGGACCGACGGACCTTTATTATTCTAGAAATGCTGTTGATAGAACGACGTGGCTTGGTCGCGAGTAGTGGCGAGGCCGACCGGACCTTTATTCTCCTAAAAACGCCGTAATGCTAGTAGATAGCCAACTGCGTGTAGGTTGTGCCCTTGTGTGGCAAAGTGGATAACGATGACATGGAATGCTTGTTGTGATTATGAAGTTAAGTGAAATTAATTGTGTTCGATGGCTTACCTTCTTATCATTATTAGTGCTTGAGGGATATGAATTGTACTAACTGCGGGGAAGGCAAGAATGCGAGGTAAGCATCCGTGTGATGTGGTTAGGCCACCCGAGGCATATTTTCTTTCTAATAGGAGTTTAGGGGGTTGAACTTGCTGAGACATTGTCTCATCCCAGTTTGGGGAATCAAAATTTCAGGTCCTTGGTGGATGGAGCGGCTAGATAGCTTTGGTTGGCATTCAGGAGTTGCAGAGGCGAAGTCATAAGAATTGGAGAGCGTGTCCGACTTGTAGGTCGTAGGACAGTTCCTTTTTAAGAGCCAATCTTTTGTAGATTGTTGGCCGTAGACCTCTGTTTGTAATTATGTTGAATTATGAAAGTGTTATGTTGTGATTTTGCTTCCCGCTTTTTTCTATCCCGTATTTAATTGTCAGGGGTTTTATAATACGTTCCGCTTGCGCAAGAATAAATGAATGGGGTCGGCGACACTACCTGGGAATGTCGCATTTACAGGATCATGGCGGGTTGTTCACATGTCTCGGGGTTCGGGGCGTGACAAGTTTAGATAGAGAAAAATCACAATCTCTTATGCTTAGGAAAGGAAATCAGGGTCTAATTAACAAGACTTAGCCCTTGTCTTCTCTTTGACCCTCATGACGCATCCTTACCCTATTCCCCAAATCGTACAAAGAAGCGAAGACTCGCTCCGCTCGGCCTGTCTCCCTCCCTCGGTTTCCTCAAATAAACCCTAGACTACCTCCATCCCTCTCCGGGCGCCACGTGTCGCCAGCCACATCCTTCCCTCGGATTTCTCGCTTTCTGTTTCCAACCTTCCTCCAACAATTCTGCGCGCCCCCTTCCCCCGCCTCCCTTCTTCCCACCAAGCGGCGCGCGGGTTCTCTGCAGAGAGGGAAATCCCAATAGAACAGGAGGAGGAGTAGATAAAGGAGGCGCGGAAGCATGGAAACAGAGGGCGGCGAAGTTTTGCCCTACCATGGTGGCCGACATCTTGCTCGAGCTGCGGTGGCACTTCGGCGATCGCTTCCCGCGGAGTGGGGCGCCAAGCGGCGGAGATCGGCCCTCTCCCGCGGCGGCTCGGGCGTGGCGCCGTCCCCTCCTCGCCGCCTCCGCCGCCGCACAGCGGGCGGGCAAAGAAGCAGCAGCAGCCGCCGGCCGGCGAAGGCTCCGCCGCGCCGTGATCGAAGACAAGGCGATGGGCCAGCAGCCGAAGATCCACGCGGCGAGCCCCGACACGCCGCTCTCCTTCTCCCCGAGCGAATCTGATGGCAACAAGCCCAAGCAATCCCACTCCAGGAGAAAACCCACCAAAAGGGTAGGCTCAAATTGCGTCCTTTCTTCCTTCTTCGTCGTCGTCTGCAAAGTGTTTACTTGTCCGTCGATTTGCTGAGTAACGTGGGCGCGTTCTGTTTTGTTCGATCTTTTCCCCGGGGTCGTGCGAAGAGAGAGGACTGGTTGAACCTCATAGCGTTGCTTTGGAGGAGCAAGGCAACGCTCCGAGAAAGGTACTATCTTTTACTAATTTCAACGCACCCTTTTCTTTTCGGAGCAATCCCCGAGCTCCCCCTCCCTCCGCGGCGTAGTCGTTCCATGTTTGTCGATTTGCTGCGCTCTTGAATTCGTGCGGGAGGTGGAGAATTCGCGGCGTTATCGCGACAAAGTGAAGGCTTTGAATTCGGAGTTGAAAGCCGGGAAGGAAGAGGTACCTCTTGTACCGCGTCGATGGCATCATCTCCTGGAATTTCCCTTTTCGTTATCACTAAATTCTTTTTCTTTTTTTCTCTTTTTAAATTTCCTGCTCCTGCGTCTTACGGTTAATGATTCGGGTCATACCCGGAGAGTCTGGGCAAGGAGCGGAACCGAGCACGTGCTTGACTCTGGCGGGCCAACCGGCTGAACCCGCGGCGGCGTCTCTCCGTTCCGGCTCCGATTGCCACCCCCGCTGGTTCCCAATCCGATATGAATTTTCAAGCTAAACGTGTTGCGATGGTGTGATAAAATAAAAATCATATTTAAGAATATCTTTGAAACCCTCATTAAACGTATTTGAGACCCATAATTCCCTTGACAAAGAGAATGGTGGGTTCGTTGAGAATCACAAAAATCTTTTGATGCGTTTGTTTAGCAGGTGCCAAAGCATAGGCGCGCTTTAGAAGTGTTCATCACGAGAATTCCGTGTGACAAATTGAAATGAGAGGAGCTCACTCGACAGTAACACGTAAATCTGAACTAGACATTCGAACACGATTACAGCAAGACCCGTAATGAGCCCAAGTCCAAGCCCAATACTAATCCGAACCGACGAGCCCAATCAAAGCATTTGGGCTTGAGATTTGAAGCCCATTGCGAAGCCCGGTAATGCGGGGGGTAACCCTAGCTCTCTCGCATCGCTTGTATATAACGTCGCAGCGACGAGCTCCTCGGCTCGAAGCCTCAGCACAGTCAAATACTATTCTAATCTCTACAAGAACTCTCTCTCTCTCTCGTTGTTTATTATTTCTTATTTTATGAATTGATTTCTCTCGTTTGTTGTTCTCGATGATTATGGCTGCTGCTGTGGGCACGATTTTAATACTGCGAGTGGGTCGGGTGGGGATGGGGGATTCATGCGGATGACGAGGACGATGTCCGAGCTGTGAGAAGTTGGGGAACAAAAGCACCAACGATGTTGATTCCTCTCACAAACTTCCATGACTCGATGCATGCCCCCCCCCCATCCCAATAACTTCTCCCATCATCCTCGTCCTTCATCTTGATGCAAAACCTCGTTTGCAAAATCATGTCTTGAGCAATCTGAAATAGTTCGAAATGGTTCGTGTTACCAGCAATCGTGTCAAGGGGGAATGCTTGATTTCGAAGCATTCGTGCATAAAAACTCAGTTTTTTTATTTTTTATATGATTATCCTTTAATATAGATTTTACGGACACCCGTTTCTGCCTCCATCCATTCCAGTGCTTGTCATGTTAGGCACACTGAATTTTCTCCAAGGCTACTCTTCTTTTTTTTTTTGGCCAATCAAATGAGGATCTCGTATGACAAGATGAAAGGAAAGGATGAGTTTTCTTAAAGTGGAGGAGGGGAAAACACGCGGCAGTCTAGAATTCATGTCTTTGGTTTTCTATTTCTCCTTTTTAATCTATTCCCCTTTTTTTATTTTTTTTATTTTTTTATCTTTGGTTCCTTTCAAAAGTAGATTTTTAAATTATTATATGGGGCATCTAGTTTAAAATCTTTTCTCCTTAATTTTTCATCATCTAGTTCTGCAGCATAAATAGAACTGTCTAAACTTTATTGCAAAAATGTATCTAGAGAAATTAAAGTGCATAGAGAGTGCTGCAAATGTGAAAAAATTTAAGAACTGATTTCGCAGGCTACAATCTTAAATTTTTAATTCCATGAACTGATTGGTAATGTCTGGATTGCTAAATCTGTTTGGTCCCATGGCATTGCTTTGTATAGTATTCTAATTACATTAATAAATCAAGCAAATTGAACGCATGGGAAGAAACCCAAAGTGGGCTTGGTAACTAAGCTAGGGCTCATGATCCACAACCTAAGGCCCAATAGAGCAATGAAGGCCCAAGTGAGAGAACAGAAATTCTACGTGGCTACTCATTTTCGTAAAGGGCAAAACTCTAGCAAGTAAATTTTTGACAATCCTACGCGGAAAAGAACCGACTTGACTTAAAATTAACAAAAAGTTTTCTTCTTTTTAACTCTGTTCAACAAAAATCTTCGCATTCTTCCAAAAGCAAAGGGCGATATTTGATTATTTAATGAGCGTTCAAAATGTATTCTTTTTAATAGAATTCATAGGGTTAGAGCAAGATGGCCAACTAATGATGACCATGATCAAGAAAAGTCACAATCCGATGGGAACTAATTGCAAGAGAATGTTAAGTTCAAGAGACGCACCATTTCACTTGCTTTTCTTACCAACTTTTTCAGCGAGCGAGAGTCATCGTGAATGTCGTCAAAATGCCATCTAGAGAAATTGGGATGTGGCGCCTAAGGCCGAAGGAAATGGATTCGACAGGTGGTCGACTTGTGCCCCGTCGAACCGATCGCCGGAGTAAAGATCAAGGGTCGAAGACTGGATTCAATGGCTCGGATCACGCCCTCCCAAAATGCAAGAGACAAAACCAAATGTCTCTAGTCAACTCAAACCCATCAATGTGAACATAATCTAGAATCTAGAGACAATTCATACATGAACTTGCCCACGAAATTCCCATGGTCCAATTGAAGTACCATTTTTCTAGAGGATTGTACATTTTTCTAGAGAACCGCAACATCATAGAGGTTTCGTCCAATTTGTTTTTTTGTGAATTCAATCACGTTTCAATGGGTATCAAAGGAATGCCCTCTCCTTCATACAGTACTTCTTGATTTTTGTTATAATAGTCACTCGATTCCACTTGATCGAACTCGATTAATTGATTTTCTTTTTCCCATAATATCATTACTCCGCAGTCCATTTATCGTCTATCGTCGATGAAATTAAACTAATATGAGGGCACCAACTGCATACGCACGTAGCATAACTTAACTTAGACATGATCCTGTCAATTTATGCTCTCTCTCTTCCTCGTTCATCCTAGGGTCAACAATCCAAATTTGACCACAGGGACGACTTTGCCCGTGGCATAGTATAGCTTTTCCATGTTTGCCATGATTTGAGACTTCTAGATTGTCTTTCGGCACTCAAGCTCTCTCCTTTGCTTAATCTTGGATTTCTTTTCTCCTTTTCTTTTCCGTGGTCAAAGCGCAATTCCGCATTGACCCTTTCCTTTATTTAGAAAAAGAAAGAATTTGGCGAGAAATGACCTCGACAGTCGACATGGTTCTATGGTCGCGATTATCTTTTATTTTAATGTTTAATCGATTGTTGGAATAATCTCATCTCCTCACTTTCATGGAGGGAAGAGAAAACCAGAAGCTGATCAAAGTCAACGGGGGAACTTTCTTGTGTTAATCCTCATCATCGCGTGCATTGCGTGTTATCTTTTTCTTCTCATAATTAAAGCGGCGCTTCTTGTTGACAAATCAAAGTCTTCATTCTCCATATCTTTTCTTCATTTTTTCGTACTTGATCATGTGAATTTTACTCGTCTTTTTCACTTTTTCAAGTGATTTTTTTTTTTTAAATTTTCAGTCACAAAATCTCGAGCGAAAATCCATAATTAGTGGCCCTAATGTTGGTTGGATTGGAAAGATGTGATCGCCGATTTTATCAATGGAAAGTGACGCTGATTGTTGTGAAAACACGGGGAAGCCTAATTGCAAAATAAAGACGCACCTTTTCTAGAATAGGAAGGTCAAAGTCAAGTTTGACGTTCAGCTTCTAACTACTGAAGGTATATTCTCTTCAATCCATTTGAACGAGTCAGCATGGCTTCTTCCGCGTCTCCATCCTTCCTCAGATATTTTTACATTAATTATCTTTCATCGCAGGCTCTATATCAAAGCTTAATAACAACTCCGCAAAATCTCTTCCATAATTTCTTTCAAAAATTTCACCGTCGTTGAGGCTGATGAAGGACGCTTTTCCCTTTTAATTGCAGTGAAGTAGTATCTGTCCTCTAAGAACAAGTAATATCTTCCATGTATCATAATGCATCTTATTACTTTAATGTTAGCCTATATGTGACAATATATTTGAATGAACAAACCTTATGTTTATTGTAGAACCAAGGATAATTGTTATTCTGAGAAACAACAGAATGTATACATCAAAAATGAGAATAGCATTACAACTAAATAAGAGTTTTATACAACGACAAATCACATGATAAGACTTATTCACATTCTAGCCACATGATCCTTATTTTTCATTGGGGGCATTGCCTTTAGTTATATATATGCATATTATAGAAAAAAAAAACTAAGTAAAAATCTAAATTTGGTAAATCTTACATCATGAAAATCATGGAGACCAAAGTAATTGTGGGAACAATTAAATGCTCAGTAAATTTTAGAAATGAAAAGCGTAAAACATTATAGGAATTTGCCAAACAACTTTATATATATATTTCAAGTCCCATAATTCTCTAGAAACAAAAATGCTGGTCAAAATCCACATTTTCTTTTCTTGAAAGGACCTAGTCGCGAGGGCGCGAAAAACTTTACTCTGCATTTACTTACTTTCCACCGTATTCATTTAGCATTCATGTACCAAAGGAAGTCATTCCTCATGAATTTCTCTAGATTTGTTATTTTCAAATACTTATACTATGTACATGCAAAATAATTAAATGGTTTTCCATGACAAAGTTAAGCAAATGAAAAATTTAAAAATCAATTTCTTATTCTAGGAACTCACCCGTGGGCAGCCGCGTTAGTATTCCTTCTCTCCTGCTTCGATGCGGTCGAGAATTCAAATCCTGGTGTTGCTAGCAATTTAAGTGGGAGGCCTTGGTGGTGGGTTGTTGGGTCAGCTTCCCCTGAGGTATAGTCATTGTAGGGCCTCCATTGCGGAGGCCCATGAGACCCCGACTAGCATAAACGAAAGGGCATGCTCTAGTAAATCCTCGGTTACCAAACAAAAAAGAAATTCTTATTCCAAGCAAGGAAGGAGTGAATATGCACAAATCCAACCTTTGAACTCCCTGGTTTTATATTGATTTTTTTTTTTTTTTTGCTAGAATAATTATATATTAGGTATAACAAACAAAACGCAAGCTAGTTAATTTTATTATTTGTTCTTTAGTAATACATGCATACTTGTAACTTTTAATGGTCAGAACTACAATGGTCTAGTAATTAAATCAAGGAGACAAAAGTAATCGTGGGAACAATTAAAATGTTGGGTAAATTTTAGAAATGAAAAGGGTGCTAACAATTGTGGGACAAACACCCTGCTTTTTAGATTTCAAGTCTCATAATTCTCTATGAAGGAAAATGTGATAAAGGTTTGCTTGGCATTACGTCGAGGGAAAAGTATCTGAAAAGTCCTAAACCTTTTACATTTATGTCAATTTTAGTCAAAAATCTTTTATTGATGTGTCTTAAACCTTTTGACTTTATGCCAATTCAATTATAAACTTTTTATCGGTGCCAATTAGTCATAAGACTTTTGACATAATGCTAATTCAATCCTTTTAGATAATTTTGGCTGAATTTTGCTCACGTAGATGCCAATTAGTTAACGTGACATAATCGATACTGACGTGAACAGTTTTTAATAAAATTTTAATATTTTTTTTTCAAATTTTTATTTTATTTATTTTTTTCTTTTTCCTTTTTCTTTTTTCCCTGCCCTCTTTCCTCTAGCCGATCATTGGTTGGGCAATCGGCCAAAGGCTTTACCTTGCCAACCACTGGTGAGGCTCGAGCCTCAGTCAACAACCTTGAAGGTGGCCTCAAGCTGGCAAGGCTCACCCTTGCCAGATTTGGTGAAAGTCGAGCCTTGCTGACCATGGGTGAGGCCCAACCTCACTAGATTCAATTGCTGCGTTTGGGAGTAGCTTCTCAAGGCTACTTTGAAGCCCCAAGGATCTTTGAGCCAAATATGAGGTGTTTGGCAAAGAATTTTCAAAGCCCCTTTGCAAAATATTAGCCTTGTGAAGGCTGAAAGCCCAAGGCAGGTGCCTTGGGCTTTCAGCATGCCGAAAATGCTGAGAGTGAGGGGTTAAAAACTTTTTTTCTTCCCAAATTATCCTCGTCGATTCTTCGTTTTTTCCAGTTTTTCCCTCTCATCGTATTCTTCTTCTTGGGTATTGTTCATCTTCTTCGCGGAGACCTTGCTCGCGCCGGCCACTGTGCCAGTAGCCCTCGACCGCGCCAGCACCACCCGCACCGGCACCCGAGCCGCCGACCACTGCGACGCCAGCCCTTGACCGCACCAGCACCACCCGCGCCGGCGACCCGCGAGCCCTCTCTGCTCCACCGCTGCTGCGCCTCCACCAAATCTGAACCCGAGCGGACCGCTGCCCCTTTCGAACCGCACCTGCAGCAGATCGCGAAGCTCGCCGTGCCGGTCTCGCTTGACTACCGCGTCATCGCTGACTGCTGCTCGCCTCCGCCCGACGCCGTCATCACTCAGCAGCTCGCGACCCAGCGCCTAAGGCCCTCACCGCTCGACTGCTGATGTCCCGATCTCGCTGCTTGAGTGCCCCGACACCTATAGACTGAGCTCGCCTCCGCCCGACGCCGTCGCCGCCTAGCAGCACACGACCCAGCGCCTAACTCCGCCGCGCCGGCTGACACTTCCACTTGTCGTTTGCAGGACCTCCGTCTCAGCAACTCGCCTCCGTCGCGCCTATGCCCACCGTCCTCCGCTCGGTCGCCGACCCCCGCGCCCGCTATGACGCTGGTTTTCCCCCTTCGCCGGAGCCCGACGCCACCGCGCCTTGGCACCACCGCCCGCGAGCGGTTGCCGGCGAGGTTCTCCCGCTACCTCGATACCCTGGATCTACGTCGCGGCGGGGTTGCCGGAGGTTGAGGCAGCATCGCACGACCTCGCAACCCTAGATCCGGGGTGGCCGGAGGTCGTGGCGGCGTCGTGTGACCTCGGGCAGCCTTTGCTGGTGGTCTTCGGGGGTCGCTCAACCCCGGGTAGCCCCCGTCGTCTCGAAGCCTGCCTGAGTCAGATGTTGGCTGCCGGCGACAAATTTCGATCACCGGTGTTCGTTTGCCCTTGCTGGTCAATCTTTTATTTATTTTTCTTTTGATTATTTTTTTTATCACAAAAATTCTCTGTAAATGTAATTCCCCCAAACATCATTTTGTTCAAAAATACTTCACGAAGGGCTTTTAAATTATAATTTACCAAACACAATTTGCATTTTAGAAAATACCTTTGGCTCAAAGGTCTTTGCATTTTCCTAAAAACTTTCCCCAAAAGCTTTCCCAAACGCACCCAATGAGGTTGAGCCTTGCCCAACCACTGGCGAGGTCTCTAGCCCTCGCAGGTGGGACCTCGTAGCCTCTAGCGATGGCACAAGCCTTGTAAGGGGCTGGGTGAGGCTTGACCATCAACGCACAACGTGGGGCTAGCAACGAGGGCTCAAGGTTGGCTAGTGGCTGGCGAGGCTCGTTGGCCCTTGCCTCCAACCGATCGCCTTGGTGACTGGTTGGAGGAAGGAGGGGAGGGGGAAAAAGAAAAGAAAAGGAAAAAAGAAGAAATAAATAAATATTTTGAAAAAAAATTAAATTATTA
Organism: Eucalyptus decipiens; assembly: GCA_014182575.1. Taxonomy (NCBI): domain Eukaryota; kingdom Viridiplantae; phylum Streptophyta; class Magnoliopsida; order Myrtales; family Myrtaceae; genus Eucalyptus; species Eucalyptus decipiens. The sequence continues at coordinate 58,624,451 of CM024614.1, read as the reverse complement.
TTAAAAGTTGTATATGTCAGCATTGGCCCTGTCATGTTAGTTAGCCGGCATCCACATTAACAATATCTAGCCAGAATGGCTAAAATGGCACTAGGCCAAAAGTTTTTGGACTAAATTGGTATCAAGTTAAAAGTTTTAGAACTAAATTGGAATTAATAAAAAGTTTAGGACTAAATTGGCACCAAGTCAAGAAGTTTATGAAATTGACACAAATACAAAATGTTTATGACTTTTCTAACACTTTTCCCATTATATGAAACTAGGATCCTTATCTCCTAATTTTTTGATGTATCTAAAAGATGTTATTTTTTGGCCATTTACATCTATACGGTTGTAAAGTGGATTTTACAGAAGGCTAAACAAGACATCTTAATAGAAGCACAAACAGTTAAAAACTTTATTTGCTGCTTAGAAAGCAAGTCCTAGATGAATCCTCTTCTTAAGCAGATATTACAAATTAGAGTTGCACGTGACATCGCAATGACAAGCTCTTTATTTTTCCTTCCCTCATAGTGGTCATGTCTTGAACCATTGAACTTCATTTGGCAAATATCGGCAAAAGATCGCTTCAAATGCCATAACTTGGCATAAAATGACACTTAAATGCCATAATTTACAAAAGTGACACTTAAATGTCAAAATCAAAGAAAAATTGATCACTTATGTGCCACTTCGGCCAAAACGCCGACATGTCAATTTTCCGACGAAGCGAGTACAAAACGGCGTCGTGTTGCACGCTAACATGGCCAAACAATGCAAAAACGACGTCTTTTTGGTGTTGACGTGGCAAAAAAATAATATAAAAAATAATTAAATTAAATTTAAAATTAAATTTATTTAAAATATTTAAAAATTAAAAAAATTAATATATATTTAAAAAAATTTAAAAAATATAAAAAAGTTTTACAAAAAATTAAAAAAAATATATTTTACAAAGGAAAAAGGGGGAGGGCTACCGCCTCCTAGGTAGCACCGACACGCGACACGACACAAGTGTCCGACACGACACGACACGTCGACACGTCATTTCTAAAAAATAGAGAATTCCGACACGTTGCGACACGTTGTATATTAAATAAATATTTTTATTTTTAATTAATTTGATTCAAATTTATAAATAAATAATTAATTAAAAAAAGCTTATAATAAATTTACAATAATAATATTAACAAATCAATTCATTTGAAATTCGAAAGATATATTCATAATTAATGCAAAATATTTTTTTAATTTTAACAAAAGTTATCGATGCAACTAATAATTAATAAGAAATTAGAATCAATTTATTTAAATAAATCCATAACTTTCTACAATAACTAAAATTTATCATTATTCAAAATTCAATACTTTCTTTTTCGAAATTATTTTTTAATTTCATTTATTTAATTTTGCAGTTAAAAAAATAATCCCCAAAACCCACCCCTTCTTTCGTTCATCCTTTCCCACCACCCCAAATTTATTTTACCTTTTTCCCTCCCCCACCACTTGACAAGTTGACAGTGACAGGTGAGCTGTCACTTCAACCCCCTCCCCCACGCCATTAGACGGTAGAACTCCTTTCTTCTTTCTTTTGGATTTCTTTATAAAACCATAGTGAGCCGCCGAGCCCCCTTTTCCTATCCTCTTTGCTGCTCGCCGCACGACCCCCTTCCCTCCTCTCCTCTTCCTCTCGTCGCCGATCCATCGCAACAATGGCAGCCCTCGCCCTCTTTGGCCATCTCTCGCCATCGTGGTGGTCCGTTCGTGGCTTCATCTCGCCGGCGAGAGTTTGCCTTCTCTCTTCTTTCTCTCTGTTCGGCTCCTTTTCTAGCCGTCTTCCGCCGTCGCGGTGGTCCGTTCGTGGCTTCATCTCGCCGGCGCTCGCGGCCTCTGCTCCCTCGCCCTCCCTCGCCTCCACCCTCCATCAGTCTTCCGAACACGCATCGACACGTGTGTCGAGAAAAGTTGACCGCGTGTCCGAAAATCTGACACGTGTTGACCGCGTGTCCGACCGTTTCCGAGCGTGTCGACATGTCCGACACGCTCCGACACTGTAGCCCATATAACGTGTCCGTGCAACCTAGACCGCCTCCCCGTTGCCTCCCCTTTTTTCAAATTTTTTTAAACTTTATTACATTTTTAATTTTTTAAAATTGTTTCAAAATTGTTTAATACTAAATTTTTATTTTTAAATGTTTTAAATAAATTTAATTTTTAAATAAATTTAATTTTAAAATGTTTTAAATAAATTTAGTTTTAAATTAAATTAATTTTTTATATTAAATTTTTTATCATGTTAGCATCAAAACAATGCCGTTTTACACTCTCTTCGTCGGAAAATTGACACGCCAGCGTTTTGGCCGGATTATGGCCGGAATGGCACTTAAGTGATCAATTTTTCTCTAATTTTAGCACTTAAGTGTCACTTTCATAAGTTATGACACTTAAGTGTCCCTTTGTGCCAAGTTATGACGCTTCAAGAATCCATACATCGGCAAATATCTAATCAATCCAAAAAAATCCTAAACATTTCCATATTTCAAAACTCCTAAAATGCTACTTTAATTTTATTTTAAAATATTTTTGAATTATTTATTTATTTTTTAAACAATAAGTATAAGTTTAGGATTTTGGACAATCGGGTGTTCATCGGCCAATTTTTTTTTTTTTTTTTGGTCAGAATTCACTGGCCAATTAGACAGCTTAAATTTGATACCTTCGCGAGACATATATTAGTACATGGATCAAATAGAACACTCCAAGAAATGATAATTATAGGCCAGGATCCTTATACCTTTCGCATAAAGAAATTGTAAATCAAACGACAAACCCAATCAACTTTTACTTTTAAGAAAGAGCACTCTCACTAGTTCCCCGTAAATATTTAGCCCGAGTATTATTAGTCCGTGAAATTCAAAGCATAAGATTGTATTGGGTAGCTTCCAAGATTTTAGAAAATTGCATAGAGTCCGATTATAAGGGTTGTCTAAATTGACCATTTACCTTTTGTTAATTGAATGTCATGGTCATTGGTTTATTTGGAATATAACCATAATTGAAAGCATGTTGCCATGGCGAGTATAGAAATATTTTCTATACTACCCACGTGGTTTCCGATAGAATTTCTTTCTTTCTTTTTTCCTTTCTATTTTCTTTTCCTTTTTATTTTTGCCTGCTGGTCATCAGCCATGGTTGGCGAGGGTTGGCCTTGCTTGGGCGATTGGCATAAAGAAAAGGGACAAATAAACATCTTTTCCTCCAAGATTATGGTTTTACTTGCTTAAATCTTGTTAGATCCCCTGTTTCTTGTCACGTGATGGGTCTCTCCATCTATGTGCTGGAATCCAAAAGCACATCAGGGCCAATTAAGGCATCTGACATGGTCATTGAACAATGAAAATTTTCCACCATAGGAAAATATGGTAGGTGATATGTGACTCTCTCATAATGACTAGTGAGGGATATAGTTCCTGGTTATCCTCTCTCACAAGAGAGTGACGTCCTCCCTCGACATAATGCTTCCAAATAGAGTGACCAATGACCAGAGAGAGAACCGTTGGAACTTTAGTTCAATTGCAAGCAATAATATTCTATCTTGTCACATGAGAGCACACCATAAGACCTTATTAGTACATCTCCCAATCAAAGCACAAATAAACACGCTCGGCTCAAAGATTATATCTTTGCACTTGATGGGCCTGTCCAACTATGTGCTAGAATACAGAAGCCCCGCGCGAAGCCCATCAGCGCAAGTACTCCGGCTTTTCTCCTACCTAACTTTGAAAGTGATGTCAATGCAACTTTGCAAAAATGACTAAAAGTTGAAAAAAGCGCACGTCGAGTTTAACGTCCAACTCAATTGTTTTGTGTTAAAATCAACTTGTTTGATAGGATTGGCTAATTAACTATGGTTTTTTTCATAGAGATTAGTCGTTCATTAACTAAAGTAGAATTTTCAACATAAATTTGGCCTGCATGGTCCATTAACATTCCCTTAGAGAGGATTCCCTCAATTTATGGGATTTGCGAAATATCTTAATTTACTTTTTACGTCATTGATTAGAAGAAATTCTCTCCTATTAATTTTTGTGGTTAAAAGTAAGGAATGTTGTAAAATATTGCGTTGCGAATATATAATAGAGAAGAAATTGAGAAGAGAAAGCAAGTGAACACCAGAAATAGTAGAGAAAGCAAGAGGAGAGAGTATTATTTCTAGTATCTCACTGTTGTGTTTTTGTTGTGATCTTGTACATTAAAACTAAACTCCTATTTATAAGAGAACAAGACTGTACTTATTATTAACATTAATGTATCGAATGATACATGTACTTGATAAGGGAGATGAACATTCACTATATAGGGAGATGTACTTAGAATGTATGATACAAATGTACCATAATAAGTACATTAGATAAGATGAATATTCATTCATGTATTTCATAACACTTCCCCTTGAATATTTATTGTATTCATTATGAATGAGCATCAAATGATACTGCCTTATTAAAAACCTTAGGCCGAAAAAACCCAGTGGAACAAAAACCGGACAAAAGGGAAAAAGAGTGTAGAGCACAAACTTTATGATATCTCCCTTTTTATGGATGCATTAATTGTCTCGTTAAAAACTTTAAGCCGGGAAAACCCTGTGGGAAAAAAAACCAAACAAAAAGAAAAAAAAGTGCAATGCATATATAGCCACTATTGGGGCTAATTAATATTGCATCTTGTAAACTCGCCGTATATCAATGCTACAATGTATAGTTCATAATATCTCCCCCTCAATTGAGCCATGTAACCACTGATGGGGCTAGTCAATTTTGTATCTTGTGAACTCGTCGCATATCAATGCTGCAATGCATAGTTCATAATATCTCCCCTCAATTGAGCCATGTAGCCACTTTGTAGGGGCTAGTCAATCTTGTACCTTGTGAACTCACCGCATACCAATGCCATATACTAATTTCTCAAAAGTTGATATTGGCAATGATTTGGTAAACATATCTGCAAGATTATTTATGGATCAAATCTGTTTAACATCAATTTGTCGATTTTCTTGGAGTTCATGAGTATAGAAAAATTTCGGCAAGATATGCTTGGTCCTATCACCTTTGATATATCCTCCCCTGACTTGTGCAACACAAGCAGCATTATCTTCATAAATTATATTGGGAGAATTTGTAACCGGTACTAAGCAACAAGAATTATGAATATGCGTTATAATGGATCTTAACCAAACACACTCTCTTCCAGCTTCATATAAAGCAATAATCTCATAGTGGTTAGAAGATTTAGCTACTAGCAATTGCTTCATAGAACGCCAAGAAATAGCAGTGCCATTATAACAAAATAAATACCCGGTTTGAGAGCGAGCATCCACATATCCAACATCAGCATATCCAACTAAACCAGAATTAGTGGAATCCTTGAAATAATATAATCCAAAATCTATGGTTCATCGTATATAATGGAAAATATGTTTAACTCCATTCCAAAGTGTCTCCGAGTTGGCTCAGAACTAAAACGTGCCAATAAATTTACCGCAAAAGCGATATCTAGTCTCGTACATTGTGCCAAGTACATCAAAGCCCAAATTGTATTGATATATAGTACTTGAGGACCAAGTATCTCTTCATTTGATTCTCTATGACGAAATGGGTCCTTTTAGGAATATAGAGACCTTACAACTATAGGGGTACTCAATGGATGAGCTTTGTCCATGTTGAAGCGTTTAAACAATCTTTCAACGTACGCTGATTGATGGACGATTATTCCATTTGCTTTATGCTTAAGCTCTAGACTAAGATAAAGTTTGGTTTTACCCAAATCTTTAACTTTAAACTCCATTTTCAAATACTCAGCAGTTTTAGCTACTCTTTTGGAGTTCCAATTAAATTTATATCGTCGACATAAACTGCTGCAATAGCAAATTCGGTTTCTGATTTTTTAATAAACACGCATGGGCAAATAGGATCATCCTTGTACCTTTCCTTAATTAGGTACTCACTTAGGTGTTAATACCACATGCAACTAGATTACTTTAACCCATACAAGGATCTTTGCAATTTTATTGAGAATAAATTGCGGGGAGTACATACTTCAGGCATTTTGAATCCCTAAAAAATTTTCATATATATATTAGAGTCTAATGAGTCATATAAATATGCCATCACAACGTCCATAAGATGCATTTCCAATCTTTCAAAGATTGCTAGGCTAATGAGAAAACGAAATGTAATCATACCTATCACAGGTGAATATGTCTCATTATAATCAATCCCGGATCTCCGCGAGAATCCTTGGGCAACGAGTCGGCTTTATACCGACAACCTCATTTTTCTCATTTCGTTTTCGGATAAATACCCATTTATATCCAACAGGCTTTACATTATCGGGGATACAAGTTACAAGTCCAAAAACCTCTCGTTTAGTTATCGAAGCTAATTCAGCTTTAATTGCTTCCTCCCACTTAGGCCAATCTTACCTTTGACAGTATTCAATAATAGATTGCAGCTCGCAATCATCATCCATAATTTTATGAGCAACTAAGAATGCAAAAGCATCATTAATGATGATTTCATTTCAATTCCAAATTTCATTACAATATGTAATGGAATTCTCAGTATTCCTGGGGCTAGTGTTCCTTTCATGGGTTTGCGCCTCTTCAAGAGCAATAAGCTCTTTGGAAGCAAGCACAACGCCGGGCTCTTCTAGAGCGGATTCCTGATTCTTTCTCCTTCATTTTCGAGGAGTAGTATCTTTTAATCCTATCGGTCTACCACACTTCAAGTGCGAGGGATTTTGAGCCATTTTAGCCTGTCCTTCGGGAACAACTATCCTAGTTGGAGCATTTGTAGCTAGAATATGATAATAATGCAAATAAATGTGCAAATGCGACATTGCGCATAGATAATAGGCAAACATGGGACCATCTATAGGATGCGTCTACTAATACCATAAAATATCGAAATGGTCCACTCAGTAGTTGTATTGTTCCACTGTCGCGACCTACCCTCAGGGGGAGGGAATAGGTTTGGGGGTATTGCCTAAAGGATGGACTTAAGGCCCATGATTAGGCGCAGGCTCTCCCAGGCCCATGATTAGGCGCAGGCTCTCCCAAGCCCATACCCCGCGTGACGTTGGGATATTCTTAAAAATTTTGCACAAAAGGAGTCGCCACTAGCCTATTGGGGTCGGCTAGAAACCAAGTGAGGCATGGGAGCGTGCCTCACTTCCTACGCAACCAGAGAATCTAGGTTCGGGGACTTGATTACACTAATTAACCAATTAGTGTCCTTTCGGTACATAATCTTGTTCATTTTAACAAAATGATTTTTGGCAAGCAGTTTGAATTGATTTTATACCTATCCTCTAACATGCGAGGTGATCATGCGAGTGTGCAATCATTAAAGCAACAATCATACCTACCAAAATCATAATTTGCAATAAAATTAAACACTTGCAAATTAAACATAAAATACACAAATTAAACAACTGATAAAAACAACAAATAAAGGCTTAATCACACTAAAGTGGCAATACATAGCAATTCCTAGCCAAACCCTATCATTTTTGGATTTTCGAAAATTTTAATTTAATTTAATTTTAAAAAAATTAAAAAAAACTTTTAATTAAAGTTAAAAAAAAAAAGCGAAATTTTTAATTTTTTTCTGAGTTTTTGAAATTCCAGAAATTTTTATCATTTTTATCATTTTTTTTTGAAAATTTTGATTTTTTTTTAATTTTTTTAATTTTTTGATTTTTTTTTAAATTTTTAATATATATTTAATACTTCAATAAAAATGGGTTCGGACCGGGTAAACCCAACCCGGCCCGTGGACCAAACCCAAATCCGGATCCAACATTTTTGGATAAAAAAAATCGTTTTCAAAATTATAAAAAAAAAAAACAAAATTAAAAATTAAAAAAATATTAAAATTAAAATCCTTCCACTTGTCTTTTCTCACTGCACTCCCCTGCGCCATTTGCTTCTGCGATTCCTCTTTCCCGAAGCCCCTTTTTACTTTCTTTTTCCATAATTTTTTTTGCTTTTCATTTCTTTCTTTACTTTTCGTTTTCTTTTGTTTCTTCTTTTATTTTACTTTTTTTTTTTTTTTGGTCTTCTTCTCCACACATTCTCTCCTTCGGGCTTGCCCCCTGCACGCCTTCAACCCTCCCGAAGACCACCTTCTCCTTCCTCGCGACATTCCTCACCAAAATTTGCTTCTTTACCAAAACTAATTTGAACAACAACAATAACCAAAGCATTTAGCATCCCTTCTAACACCAAGCCACCCTAACCGTCACAAATCAACGTCGGCCATGAGGGCTGCTACACCATTTTCGGATGTGAACACCCAAGCTCAAACACACACGATTACTTCACGAAAATCGCATGAAATCGCGATGAAAACATAAGAGACAGTCATGGTCCAACATATATATGAACAAGCGTGAATCAGACCGAGTTTGAACGCAGATTTTTTTTTCGGTTTTCTTTGAGACATTTTGTCAAACAATGGGCGTGCAGCAGCTAAAAAAAAAACATACGGGCTCACTCGAGGCTCGAATCCGAGTAAAGATCAACACAACATGCACAAGTAGCACAGATCCACTAAGGGACATATATCACACTCGAATAGATGCGAACACAGCAAGTATTTTCAACCACAACATACTCACAAACTCGCATTTCATCAACCGGTTAGCATACACAACAGAAACGAAGGATCTCAGGATTGGTATAGACTCGAACACAAGCCTGGACATCTGTCAACATGCACTAGGACATCTATGAGCTTTCATGGAGGACTGGTGTAGCCGAAGCTCGCGCGAACAGGTCGGCCGTGAGCTCCGGCCCGAGACCTCGAAGTGAAGCGGGAAGCCTACCTGGTTCGGATGGCAAGCAACAGGCGTACTTCAAGCTACGGCAAAGCGTTCTCTCCCCAATCGTCTCTCTCTCAAGCTTGCCCACTCTCAAGCTCGCTCTTCGGTGCTCTTTGTTCTCCCACCCCAAAGAAAGCAGTCGAGAACCCTCCCCCTTTGTGTCTGTCTTCTCTCGTTTTATACCCGGCCGGCAAGCACGCATGGCCTCTGCGGCTGCCAGCTTGCCAATCGGACTGCCCCTCCGACCCGCGGATCACGCCGCTCACCTGCCACCGATCCCCTTGCTCCCTCTGTTGCTGCCCTGTTTCTATTCTTCTTTGCGGGTCTTGCAAAGCAAAGACCGACCGCAGGAGGGAGATGGCCAGCTCGTGCGTGGGCTGGGCTGAATGGAAAAAGAAAAACCAGGGCTAGGCTGGGCCTAGCGTGAAGTAAAGAGGAAAGGAAATTGAGGAATGGGCCTGCTCAAGGCTTGTCCGAACTTGGCCTCATTCGATTTTTATACTTTTTAATGGATCTTTTTTTTTCTTTTTCTTTTTTAACTTTTTTTTTTAACTTGTTTTTTTGACAATTTTGGAAAAATAAAGACCGTTCAATATGCCATGCAATGATGAAAACACGATATCTTAGTGAATTTTTTTTTACTTTTTTTTGTAATAATTTTTTTTTTAATTTTAAAACATAGTGAAGCAAATGCTTCTAATGTCTATATGTGATGCGATTTTAATGAAAATTTTTTGTTGAGGGGTTAGAAATCAATCCCCAATTTTTTCAATGTAATTAAGGAACCCTTAAACAAATCGCCAAAATTTAGGTATCAACAGCTGCCCCTCTTTAAATGGGAACTCGAAGAGATTCCTTTCAAAGACGAGAGACACCTAAATTTTGCCCATGGAGGTCGACGAATAGGGTTGCACGCAGGAAAAAGATATGAAGGGATGACCTACTTTGTAAAAGACGTCATTCGACCGGGATGGTCGAATCTTATTATATGATAATGAGTTTCGATAGGAAGGAAGGTCTCACCGTGTATAAACGGGTTTCGACCGTATGATAGTCTTACCTTGTAAGAATGGGTTTCGACTGGAGAAAGGTCTCACCGTGTGCAAACGGGTTTTGACCGGATGGGATAGTCTCACCGTATAAAAATGGGTTTCGACTGGAGAAAGGTCTCACCGTGTACAAACGGGTTTTAACCGGATGTGATAGTCTCACCGTGTAAAAACGGGTTTCGATTGGAGAAATGTCTCACCGTGTGCAAACGGGTTTTGACCGGATGTGATAGTCTCACCGTGTAAAAACGGGTTTCGACTGGAGAAAGGTCTCACCGTGTACAAACGGGTTTTGACCGGATGTGATAGTCTCATCGTGTAAAAACGGGTTTCGACTGGAGAAAGGTCTCACCGTGTACAAACGGGTCTTGACCGGATGTGATAGTCTCACCGTGTAAAAACGGGTTTCCACTCGAGAAAGGTCTCACCGTGTACAAACGAGTCTTGACCAGATGTGATAGTCTCACCGTGTAAAAACGGGTTTCGACTGGAGAAAGGTCTCACTGTGTACAAACGGGTTTTGACCGGATGTGATAGTCTCACCGTGTAAAAACGGGTTTCGACTGGAGAAAGGTCTCACCGTGTACAAACGGGTTTCGACCGGGTTAAAAATACATGATTTAAGGAAAACCAACGGACCTTTGTAGATGATCTGGTTTGAGGTTGATCATGAACATTTGGAACTGACATGGTTTAAGGTTGACCATGAACCTTTGGTTTTTAGGGAAGCATCTGCTAACCCCCTTGAAAACTGCATGGCTTCACTAAGAAATCCTGTCAAACTCAATTTGAGCAAATGTCATTAGAAACGTCATCAAGAGACGTATTGACAATATCGTAGCATCAATTGAACAAGCTAATCAAGTTGAGTCCGACTACCCTCTTCTTCTTCTTCTTTTTTTTTTTTTAAATATTTGATGTCAATCAGCATCATGTGGCGCAAAACTGTCATCTTGTTCGGGAATGCATCATTAATCATAAAATTCTGCAGGAGTCAAGTTCTTATTAGAATGACTATAACTCATGAAAAAGGCTCATTAAACATGCCAAACTAGAGCTTCTTAGTCAGAAAGGGCTTCTCACACACTCTTGATAAAACGGCTGCTTGATCCCATCTATTCGCGTGGGAAGTAACTAATTGCTGAGGGTATCTCACATAACCTATGTCAAGGCTTCCAGAAACATTCGTAATGAGCACAATCGATCGATCAAAAGGTCTTTTGAAAGGACCGCAATATATGCTCGTTTAGGACTTACGCAAAGGAATTATTGCTTTCAGGCCAATAGGGGAATATTTGTTGCTATCTTCGTTGTGTTTACAAGTCGAGAACTTGAAAGATAAGACAAGGTAGGATTACTTCCACTTCTTCAAGCAATAGCTTCTTTGTGGCATTCTCATTTTCACTCGAACCATCCCAATCAGAAGAGACTTCGGAAGAGGGTTGTAATGTTGGCTCGGGAAAGGCTTGAAAGGCTTAAAATTCTCAAGGGGGTTTTAAGAGTCAGTGATCATCATAGCATCGTGACCATGTCATTCGATCTTCGAAGGCATTTGGCTTTTGAAACGCCGCACATCTAGAAAGCCTCTTGACTAATCATTTCTACATGGGAGCTTTGCTCCTTTCTCTAATTTCCTTTGCCATTTGCGATGATGATTTTTTTCGCAGGCACTTGGATTTTGATAATTTTTCTTTCACAGAAGATGTGGCCTTTTGGCTCTTTTTCTTGACGGGCATTGGCCTTGCTTTTACCAGACACACCGTTTTTTCATGCCCCCTAGTTTGTCGAGCCTTTTGCTCTTTGAACTTTGGTAGCTTATGACTTTTGAGATGCTTTTCACATTTTCTCGTGATTGTCAATTGTGTTTGGTCAATTCTTATGCCTTGCCCCAGTGAAGGGAGATGATCACCGCTCGGGATTCAGAAATGAATAATCAGGCCCAAATTGGTTATAGCAATGGGTATCAGTGTTTGGGTAGAGAAGGAAATGCTCTTCTTCACCTTGGGATGAGTCAAGCTCCGATGAGAATTCCTTTGAAGCTACCACAAGAAGATTGATGTAAGTGAAAGTAATAGAATCTTTCTCAACCTTTCGTTTTACAACACGACCGTAACCTCCTATGTTGCCCCAATGTAGGGTCGTTCTCAATAGGGGTACATTGAAGGATCATCTTCTTCTTCTTTTTTTTTTTTTTTTTTCAGCCCAAAAGGGTAACAAGAGATTAGTGCAACGCTTGGGATTGATGAAGGAAACGCCTTTATCATTTCAATCTCTGTGCTCAATACGAATGAATCATTCGTCCTAAGAGAAGGTCTCTTTTCACTCAACTCTCAAAAGTGTTTGAAGGATGTGTTTGGAGATGGCTTACCTTTCTTCATTCTAAGCACTTCTTATTTGGCATGATTAACATTCCTTTTTAGTTCTTGTCAAAATCACTCATGAAGTTCTCCTCATGAAGACGCAATTAACAACAACTGAAGCAACAATATGAATGACACTAGGCGCTCTACTTTTCATTCATTCATCTCTTTCATCATTTTCGATTTTTATTTTATAAAGGAAAAGGAATACCCGACTGCCTTTGCAGAGGCTGGGTAGCCATTCGAATCAACCTTTCAGGGGCAACCATCAACTTCTTCCATTCTCGTTGTAACTTCATCGAGTTGGTTGGATACCTGAAATACAAATAAATATGCATGTATGTGATGTATGCATGACATGCATGATGCCATGTGACTCGGATTATGCGCGAAATGGCTCTACGGCCTTGATCTCATTCATGGGAAATATTTCTTTAGCATCGGCATTTACGAGGCTTAGACGGCTCACGGCCGTCCATATCAACTAAAACCATAGCACCACCCGGGAGGACCTTCTTAATGACATAAGGTCCCTCATAGTTTGGGGCGAACTTGCCACGAGGATCCGGGATGATTGGCAGCACTTTCCTTAGCACCAAGTCATTGACCTCAAAGTGCCTAGGACGAATGTTCCGATTGAAGTCCTTCGCGACCTGCTTCTGATAGCATTGACCATGACATATTGCTTTCAGCCTCTTCCCGTCAATCATGTTTAGTTGGTCATGCCCTCGTTGTATCCATTCGGCTTCATCAAGCTTCGACTGAGAAAGGACCCTCCACGAGGGAATCTCGACTTCTATAGGCAGGACAACCTCCATTCCATATACTAACGAAAAAGGAGTTGCCCCCGTGGAGGTGCGAATAGATGTTCGGTATGCCATCAGTGCGTAAGGAAGCCTTTCGTGCCAATCACGATAATTTTCAGCCGTCTTCGCCAGGATCTTCTTTATGTTCTTATTTGCTGCTTCAACCGCCCCATTCATTTGAGGACGATATGGTGACGAGTTCAAATGGCAAACTCGAAACTCATCAAGCAAGTCATTTACAACTTTGTTGTTTAAGTTGGACCCATTGTCGGTGATGATCGCCTCCAGTACTCCATAACGGGCAATAATATCACGGCAAATGAATTTGGCTACATTCTTGGCAGTGACATTGGCGTACGAGCTGGCTTCAATCCACTTCGTAAAGTAGTCGATCGCCACCAAGATAAATCGATGTCCATTTGACGCCTTGGGATTGATGGGCCCGATCATGTCAATTCCCCACATAGAGAAGGGCCAAGATTGAGACATTTGGTGAAGCTCATTTGGTGGAGCGTTTATCTTATCCCTATAAATTTGACATTGGTGACAACATCGCACATGTTGTATGCAGTCAGATTCCATTGTTAACCAGTAGTAGCCGAGTCGCATGATCTTTCTCGCCAAGAGGTGACCATTCATGTGAGGGCCACACTCCCCTTCATGTATTTCCTTCATCAAACGATTGGCTTCTTTGGCATCGACGCACCTTAGTAATGTCGAGTCGAAGGACTTTTTGTAGAGGACATCTCCACTGGTGAAGAATTTTGATGCTAGCTTTAGCAAATGCTTTATGTCTGCTGATTCACTTCCTTCGGGGAATTCACCCTTCTATAGATACTTCAAGATGTCGTGATACCAAGGTTGTCCATCTGGTTCCTCTTCAACTGTCATAAAATAAGCCGGGCGCCGAAGGATTTCAATTCTCAACGGTTCAATGTCTAAGCCCCCAGCTACTTGCAACATCGAAGATAAGGTAGCTAAGGCGTCAGCAAACTGATTTTGAGACCTTGGTAAGTATTCGAATGATATTTCTTGGAATTTTTCCTTCAACTCTCCAAGGAACTCATGATATGGAATCAATTTAGAATCCTAGGTTCGCCATTTGCCTTCGGTCTGTAAGATGATAAGGGTTGAATCACCACAAACTTGCAGCTTTCGAATCTTCATATCAATGGTAGCTTGGAGACCGAGAATGCATGCTTCATATTCATCGATGTTATTTGTACAAGGAAATGTCAATTTAGCGGCGACAGGGTAGTGTTATCCATCTGGGGAAATAAGGACCGCCCAGTACCAGACCCAGCTAAGTTAACTGCACCATCGAAGTACATCGTCCATGTGTCACTAGATACAAGTAGAATTCGCTCCTCCACATCACTATCCTCATCAGATGCTTCAGACCCCTTGGAACTTTCCGCTAACATGTCTGCTATGGCGCGACCTTTAACAGACTTTTGTCCTAGGCTCTGAACGTCGAATTCTGAAATTAAGATTTGCCATTTAGCCAACTTGCCCACTAACGCCGGCTTCTCTAAGAGATACCTGATGGGATCGTTTTCGGTCACCAGTAAGATTCGGTGATGAAGCGTGTATTGCCGCAGCCTGTGCAAAACCCAAATTAAAGCCACGCAAGTTCTCTCAACTTCTGTGTAGTTCATTTCTGAAATGGTGAACTTCTTGCTCAAGTAGTATATCGCGCATTCTCTCTTGTTATTTGGTCTTTTTTGTGCCAACATGGCTCCCAATAATTCGTCATGTATGGTTAAGTACAGAATCAGGGGAATTTTAGGGAGAGGGGGCACTAAGACTGGTGCGTGAGTGAGATAGTGTTTTATCTTCTCGAAGGCATTCTGGCACTCAGCATCCCATTCAATCTTTGCATTCTTTTTCAAGAGCTTGAAAAATGGCTTCGCTGTTTCAGACAACTGACAAATGAACCTCGCTACATAATTGAGTCGTCTCATCAGACTGCGGACTTCCCTGGTGGTAGTCGGGGGTTGCAAATCATAGATAGTTTTTACCTTCGACGGGTCAATCTCTATGCCCTTACTACTAACCATGAACCCTAATAGTTTCCCAGATTTCGCTCCAAAAACACATTTTGCAGGGTTGAGGCGTAGCTTGAATTTCCGAAGACGTTCGAACAGTTTTCGCAAGACCTCAACATGGTCTTCGTCTTGTCTTGATTTCGCGATCATATCATCCACATATACTTCAATCTCCTTGTGCATCATGTCATGAAACAACGTGACCATGGCTCTTTGATACGTTGCCCCGGCGTTCTTCAAACCGAAAGGCATCACTTTGTAATGAAAGTTCCCCAAGGAGTTATGAACGATGTTTTGCTCCTATCTTCCTCTTTCATACGAATTTGGTTGTATCCAGAAAAACCGTCCATGAAGGAGAATAACTCAAATCCTGCCGTACTGTCAACTAAGACATCAATATGTGGGAGTGGAAAATCGTCTTTTGGACTAGCTCGGTTCAGGTCACGATAATCTACGCACACCCTGACCCGCCCATCCTTTTTCATGACAGGTACAATGTTCGCTATCCAATCTGAATAGTGTGACACTTCAATGAAATCCACTTTTAACAACTTCATGACTTCCTCTTCGATTTTCTTAGACAACTCTGGCTTCGTTCTTTCCGAGCCCTCTTTTTTTGGTGGCACATTAGGATCGGTCGGAAGGGCATGCTCTACAATATCAGGGTCTAACCCTGGCATGTCGGCATAAGTCCAGGCAAATATATCCTGGTATTCTTTCAGGAGGTTAATCATCCATTCCGCTTTTAACTTCAAGAGACATGCCTCGATCTTTATTTCTTTGACATTCTGTGTATCGCCCAAATTTATGGTAACCGTTTGTTCTTCTGTCAGCGGTTTTGATCCCTCATGTCGATTCCAATCACGCTCGATCCCTTTCAGATCTTCACCAGCGTCAGATTCTAAAAGATCTCCCTCATGTGGATCCGAGTCACACGAATCTTTGTCACGATTATGCATAATGTAATGCCTGAGATGCGATGAGATGAGTTAGTATGCATTAATAACAAACAAAATGTATGTCATTTGTGAATGATTTTTCAAATAATTTTTGGAAACTGTTTCGAGAGCTCATCCTCATATCCTCAGATTTCCTTGCTCTTACGAAATTATGAACCTAGGAAGCATGTAGAAGCCCAGCCCTCAGTGACCATCATAGAACCAGTTTTGTATGCTTCCACATGTCCTTAATAAAACATGCATCTTCATTGAAAAGGAAATGATAAGGCCGTATTACAACATACTCCACCCAAGACCAACGGCTCAAAGTCAAGGGCTTAACAGAGTTTACATCATAAGCGACTCAAACAAGCAAATTGAAATAACAACGAGTTCCCACGCAGGGGAAGAAAACATAGAGTAAAAAGCTACGCTGAGCTAGAACCGTCCTACTCTGAAGGGTCGGCAATGCTCCCAGAAGATTCAGCCTCCTCACAAGCTAGGATGGTGCATACAATATTCTCTTCAAACATCTCGGCTATACCGTCAATAGCTCCATCTTCTTCCATCAGCATTTTCGAGGGTCCTGGGAATGTTTCTTTCAGTGGAGGAGGGAAAACACTCTAGCAACTTCTATCTCTTATAATCCGACCTTCGTGGTCACCTCGGCCTCCACGTTCACCTCGACCTCCTCGGGTGTCTCGACCTCCACATTCGTTGCGGCCTCCTCTATTGCCACGGCCTCCACGCTCTTCGACAAACCCTAAGCCTTTTCTCCTTAGAACTCTTCGAGCCTCGATGGGCTTTCGAATCCCTTGTCCATGCAACCCTAGACCACCTCCAGGATTGTACCTATTTGCTAGCATAATCTTCCGTACCGCCGGGGGCCGGCTTGGATAATTCAGGAATGTCCACGCAAGAGCCCACAGGAACGTGGACCATAGACACTAGCTCGAAAGTCTGAAAGCTTGACTCTTCTTTGCACTCGGGTTCCACGTATGGGATGGCAGTTTCCTGGTAAACTTTGAAGTCTGTTTCCCCGTGCACAGTGATGAGTCTATTGTCCACCACAAATCGTACTTTCTGATGAAGGCTGGAGGCAACAAAGCACCCATTTGTGTGAATCCATGGTCTCCCCAACAGAAAGTTGAAGGCAGTCGGTATGTCTAGGACTTGGAATGGTACCAATAAAAGCACAGGACCAATAAGTAGTTCCAACTCAATCTCTCCTAGCACCTCTTTCCTCATCCCATCAAATGCACGCACAGTGGACTTAGTTGGACGTATCCTTTCCATCTCAACACCTAAGCGGTGGAGTGTAGCTAATGGACATATGTTCAACGCAGAGCCATTGTCAATCAGTACTCTAGAGACAATGGTGCTATCGTGCTTCGCTGAAATGTGCAGAGCCCTTGTGTGATCACCTCCATTAGCAGGGAGGTCTTCATCAGTGAAGGCGATTTGATCTTTCAAAAGGATGGTCCCCACGAACTCCTGTAGTTGGGTGTCATCAATTGTTTCCGGGACATGTATCTCGTTAAGGACCTTCAACAAAGCGTTTCTGTGCTTTTCAGAGGATTGAATTAGTTCCAAGATGGAGATTTGGGCCGGCATTTTTCGTAGTTGATTCACTACGTTAAACTCGCTTGTTTTCACCACGGCTAAGAATTGCCTCGCGTCCTCCTCTGTCACGGCTTTCTTTTCTGTTCCTCTGGTGGGCACATAGCAACGACCTGATCGAGTGACAGTATCTACCTCCTTTGTCCCGTAATCCCAGGGTACCGCCTTAGTGTTGAATTCCAAGGGGGGTTATAGCATTATCACATCGTCCTTTCCTTGAGGTGGCAGTTCGATCACGACTGGCGTCAGGCTTTCCTCCAAGATTTCGATCGCTGATAATCCTTCGACCATAAGGTCAATCGTCATTGACTCAGTGGTTTCTGTCTCGACATCACTAGTACGATACTCATCAGGCAATTCTATCACTACCGGGGCAATCATAGTGACCATCCCCTCCTCTTGTGGCATCAGATCATCCATACCCCCCCATCCATCAGGGACAATGTCCTTGGGATCGTCAAAGAAACTCGAGGTAGGCGAATATTTCACGTAGTAGTCATATTTTCCGCTTGGTTGACCCAATGTGTCGAACACTTCACCTTTATCACGTATCTTCCCTAGGAGATCCTAGCTCCGAAAGGCTCCCTCAAGATCCGTTCTCGATGCGTTGTCTATTGCCACTTGTTCATCCTCTTATGGGAAAGGAAGCTTATCTTTCTCCACTTCATGGTCGCGAGTAGCATCGTGAGATGATGCGCTAATCATGGATGGTGTCATCACGGGTAGTGGTTTTTGTTCTCCATTGACATTTCGGATTACCCCCATGCTTATCGTTTTGCAAATACGTTCTAGTTTTTCCTCCATGGTTATGTCCTCCCCTCTTTCATAGTGCCCAGCTAACTCGAGGGCCTTATACAGTTTAGGGACGTCCACCGCAAAGGGTCGTTCATTCTCTTGCATTTCCCCAAGAATCATATTCACTTCATCAGCATGATCGGGCAAAGGGTTTTGTTGCACATTGGGCGTAGCTTCTTTGAAGGTCAACTTTCCTTTATCCAATAGGTGTTGAACTCTCCATTTCAGTGTGTAGCAGTTATCGACGTCATGCCCTCTTTCCCCCATGTGGTATTCACATGCCTTGGTCACATCAAACCCCGGGAATCTTGGGGGATTGTCTCTAGGCACCTCCTTGGCTATCAATCTCTTTTCGAGGAGGATAGGTAACAATTTTGATAGAGGTCGGGGTAGAGGCGTGAATTCCCTTCGAGGGAACTTCTTGCCTCCGTCAGATCCCCGTGACATATTTCCTTGCATGACTTTAGGCTTTTGCGAAGGCGTCGACACTGATTTAGGTGCAAATGGCTCTTGGATAAACGCCACTTCGACTGCCGACTCTTTATCCTTCTTTGTTGAGAACTTTTTGCTATTCCCCGTGGATATTCTTCCATCAACTATCGCCCATTCAACCCCTTCACCAACCTCCACCAGTTGTGAAAATGTTTGGCACCCAGAGTACACTAATTCTTGGAAATAATCAGATGGCAAAGTCTTCAGGAAAAGTTGCCTCATTTCTTTCTCACTCAATGGAGGCTTCACTTGTGATGCCATCGTTCTCCACCTCTGGGCGAACGCTTTAAATGATTCGTTCCTCTTTTTTTCCATCCGAACTAGCTCCTCTCTTGTAGGGACAATCTCGGAGTTGAATTTATATTGCTGTAAAAACTCGTCAGCGAGATCGTCCCATCCAGTGAGCTCTTCAATATCCAATGCAATAAACCACGACAAGGCAGGACCATCTAAGCTATCTTGAAATGTATGTATGAGGAGCGGGACATTGTCGGAGTAGCAAGCCATCCTCCTTAAATAGTATTTGAGGTGGGTTATAGGACAGCCGGTGCCATCATATTTTCTTGTGAATTCTGGCTCCTTAAAATTCTCGGGTACTTTCATCTTAGCATATGGGGTTAGCTTGTCCGCTCCCTTCATCTCATATCCTTGGAGGACACAAAGTCGCTCCTCCATCTTAGCCAAGCATCTCGCATTTTCTTCGTCGAAACGGATGGCGGATCCCTCCTTTGGTGGGGGATCCAGATTGACGATTACAGGCGTGACGGAAGGGACTTCCTCAAAAGCACCTTTTTCGGCAGGATCGGTGACATGTGGTTCTCTAGCTGAGGGTGGAGTGGGTCCCGACAAAACGGGAGTAGAGGTTCCGGCTATGGTCGGGGCCGGAGGTTCACGATTTTTGGCTTATATCGGCCATCAAAGTAGTGAGTTGAGCCAGCTGGTTCTCCATGTTGGCCACACGTACGCTGACATCCTCATTCTCCATCCTGGCTTTTGCGCGAGTGCGAATTGGTGATCTCCTCTTAGCCGTGTTGACAGTTGAACGAGAGTAGACAACCTGTTAGTACCTGGTCAAGGATAGATAAGCATATATAAGCATTAAGTAATAATTAGGCGGTCGGTCCATGACAAAGATCTAATCGCCCCAATTTGTTCATTTCATTGAAAGCAAGGTTGCTACATAACGCAAGAAAAGACATGGGGGAGAACCCCCAAACAGCGAAGCTAATTATGAGTCCTATCTCTCGATATTGCAACATGAGACAAATTCTTTAACATTGTGACACATGTGGGCATGGGCCCATTACATATCGCACTTGACTCAATCTAACTAACGAAGACAACTCCCGCTTGTGGCAGTCTCACTAACTCGGGTCAACTTCGAGGCGCACTCCTCGGCTTCTTCGAGCTTCCTTTTGAGGCGCTTGATCTCGGCTCGATGGGTGGTCTTTAATGGCACGTCGGGAATCTTCGGGCGTAGGCTCTTTGGGATTTTGTGCCTAAGGATATATTCCATCGTGGCGTAATATGTCTTCTCTTGCCCTTCCAACTCCTCTTCGAGGCCATATCAGCTTTCGGGGGTGGCACATATCCCACATTGACTTGACTAACGCGACGGAGTCTTCGTGGATGCCAATGAAGTCTATCCTAAGCGGGTCCTCTTGAATCGTCGGTGGGAGTTGTTGAACCTCTTGGAACTGGCGGGCAACCCGAGTCGGGCAATACTCAGTGACTCCGGTAATTCCCAACAAAGGAACAGTCCGTAAGCCCACACACGAATCGCCTTCTCGAACTCGGAGCCATTTGGCATGCCATTGGAAATCTTAGGTCGGGGTTGGTCATGAAAGCTAACCACTCAGAATAATGATAATCGAATCGAACGTCTTCCTATCTTTAAACTTCAGAATAGGGTGGTGGGAGTCTCACGGTCATCAAGCTACCAAACCCTTTTGAGAGAAGAACCAAATTTGCAAGAGTTCGGGAGGAGCATGGAAAGTTTTGTTTTTGTTCTCTTTAAAACGGGTGAGGGAAAGAAAAGAAAGCGTTCTTACAATGTGGGAATAACACAAACCCAAAGAAAGCTAACAGGAAGATCCTATTCTTTTGAAAAGATGGAGCATTTTGAAAAAGCTCGTTTAGGAATGAAAACGGGCAAGTCTTGGTTGGCTTTCAAAACTTTCATCATGTCACCCTCCTTAACTCTAAGGAAATCAGATAAGGTCGATGCATGCTCGGTTCCTACGGGTGGGCCAATTAACTCGACACTAAGGGCTTTCCCATGGCAAACCGTATTCTTCCAAGGTTGGAGTAATTTCGTGATCACCGAGTACGAACGTGCAAGTTTCGGGGCACCAAACATGCGCTAACGCTTGTCCGTTTCTATCTCATAGGATCGCACCCAATCATGGCCAGTCGGGTCTAGTTTATCCCACCACACACAAAGCTCGGCTTTTGAGACGGAGATGATGCGAAGATCGGGTACCCCCATCGTATGATCAACCTAATTTGTCATGGACCAACCAAAAAGAAAGCGAATAAGTAAATTGCGAAGAAAAGAATTCAAGAAAAACTTACCCTACTCATTGAACATTGATGTAAAGGTCATAGACATGCGCATGGACAGTGGTTCGATTTCTACTCTAGATGGCCCAAAATGAAGCCATGGGATTACAGGACTGAACCAACAAGCTCGTGGCTAGGTCGTGTTATCCATGACTCCGGCTTTGTCAAAGAACCGACTCGTGTCGCATGCTTGCAGACCAGGGTGGGGACCTCTGACATCAAGAAAGAAATTTCGGGGTTAAGATGGGCGACTCGTACTACGTGCTTGTAGTCGGAGTGGTATCCACCTCAACACTATCCTAAATGATCCTATGCGGCCCAAGTCCGGCGGCAGGTAGTGTGTGCTATAGTGTAGTGCAATGCAAGAGACTCATGCGTGACAATTAAAAAAAACAATCAGCACTTCAAACATGAATAAACCATTCACTCTTATACCCCTACAAAACAAAGGTTAGAAATCACCGCCCTTTATAACTCCCATAAGCATTCAACATTCAACGTTCAATATGTTATGGATGTACATGATATCCTCGCTGCCAAACAAAAATATTTTTGAACAAGATTAATTTTGGCCTAAGTCCTCTAAGGTTTAAAACCAAGTCCCCAGTGGAGTCGCCAAGCTGTCGCGACCTACCCTCGGGGGGAGGGAACAGGTTTGGGGGTATTGCCTAAAGGATGGACTTAAGGCCCATGATTAGGCGCAGGCTCTCCCAAGCCCATACCCCGCGTGACGTTGGGATATTCTTAAAAATTTTGCACAAAAGGAGTCGCCACTAGCCTATTGGGGTCGGCTAGAAACCAAGTGAGACATGGGAGCGTGCCTCACTTCCTACGCAACCAGAGAATCTAGGTTCGGGGACTTGATTACACTAATTAACCAATTAGTGCCCTTTCGGTACCTAATCTTGTTCATTTTAACAAAATGATTTTTGGCAAGCAGTTTGAATTGATTTTATACCTATCCTCTAACATGCGAGGTGATCATGCGAGTACGCAATCATTAAAGCAACAATCATAGCTACCAAAATCATAATTTGCAATAAAATTAAACACGTGCAAATTAAACATAAAACACGCAAATTAAACGTTTGATAA
Source organism: Eucalyptus decipiens (assembly GCA_014182575.1). NCBI lineage: Eukaryota > Viridiplantae > Streptophyta > Magnoliopsida > Myrtales > Myrtaceae > Eucalyptus > Eucalyptus decipiens. The sequence goes on along the minus strand of CM024614.1, from coordinate 58,601,824 downwards.
AAACAACAAATAAAGGCTTAATCACACTAAAGCGGCAATATATAGCAATTCATAACCAAACCCTATCATTTTTGGGTTTTCGAAAATTTTAATTTAATTTAATTTTAAAAAAAATTAAAATTTTTTTTAATTAAAGTTATAAAAAAAAAAAAAAGCGAAATTTTTAATGTTTTCTGAGTTTTTTGAAATTCCAGAAATTTTTTAATTTTTATCATTTTTTTTTGAAAATTTTGATTTTTTTTAATTTTTTTTAATAAATTTTAATATATATTTAATACTTCAATAAAAATGGGTTCAGACCAGGTAAACCCAACCCGGCCCGTGGACCAAACCCAAATCCGGATCCAACATTTTTGGATAAAAAAAAAAATCGTCTTCAAAATTATAAAAAAAAAACAAAATTAAAATTAAAAAAAAATTAAAATTAAAATCCTTCCACTTGTCTTTTCTCACTGCACTCCCCTGCGCCATTTGCTTCGCGATTCCTCTTTGCCGAAGCCCCTTTTTACTTTCTTTTTCCATAATTTTTTTTGCTTTTCATTTCTTTCTTTACTTTTCGTTTTCTTTTGTTTCTTCTTTTATTTTACTTTTTTTTTTTGGTCTTCTTCTCCACACGTTCTCTCCTTCGGGCTTGCCCCCTGCACGCCTTCAACCCTCCCGAAGACCACCTTCTCCTTCCTCGCGACATTCCTCACCAAAATTTGCTTCTTTACCAAAACTAATTCGAACAACAACAATAACCAAAGCATTTAGCATCCCTTCTAACACCAAGCCACCCCAACCGTCACAAATCAACGTCGGCCATGAGGGCTGCTACACCATTTTCGGATGTGAACACCCCAGCTCAAACACACACGATTACTTCACGAAAATTGCATGAAATCGCGATGAAAACATAAGAGACAGTCATGGTCCAACATATATATGAACAAGCGTGAATCAGACCGAGTTTGAACGCAGAATTTTTTTCAGTTTTCTTTGAGACATTTTGTCAAACAATGGGCGTGCAGCAGCTAAAAAAAAAACATACGGGCTCACTCGAGGCTCGAATCCGAGTAAAGATCAACACAACATGCACAAGCAGCACAGATCCACTAAGGGACATATATCACACTCGAACAGATGCGAACACAGCAAGTATTTTCAGCCACAACATACTCACAAACTCGCATTTCATCAACCAGTTAGCATACACAACAAAAACGAAGGATCTCGGGGACTCGGTATAGACTCGAACACATGCCTGGACATCTGTCAACATGCACTAGGACATCTATGAGCTTTCATGGAGGACTGGTGTAGCCGAAGCTCGCGCAAACAGGTCGGCCGTGAGCTCCGGCCCGAGACCTCGAAGTGAAGCGGGAAGCCTACCTGGTTCGGATGGCGAGCAATAGGCATACTTCAAGCGACGGCAAAGCATTCTCTCCCCAATCGTCTCTCTCTCAAGCTCACCCACTCTCAAGCTCGCTCTCCGGTGCTCTTTGTTCTCCCACCCCAAAGAAACCAGTCGAGAACCCTCCCCCTTTGTGTCTGTCTTCTCTCGTTTTATACCCAGCCGGCAAGCACGCATGGCCTCTGCGGCTGCCAGCTTGCCGGCCGGACTACCCCTCCGACCCGCGGATCACGCCACTCACCTGCCACCGATCCCCTTGCTCCCTCTGTTGCTGCCCTGTTTCTGTTCTTCTTTGCAGGTCTTGCAGCGAAGACCGACTGCAGGAGGGAGATGGCCAGCTCGTGCGTGGGCTGGGCTGAAGGGAAAAAGAAAAACCAAGGCTGGGCCGGGCCTAGCGTGAAGTAAAGAGGAAAGGAAATGGAGGAATGGGCCTGCTCAAGGCTTGTCCGAACTTGGCCTCATTCGATTTTTATACTTTTTAATGGATCTTTTTTTTTTCTTTTTCTTTTTTAACTTTTTTTTTAACTTTTTTTGTTTTGACAATTTTGGAAAAATAAAGACCGTTCAATATGCCATGCAATGATGAAAACACGATATCTTAGTGAATTTTTTTTTTACTTTTTTTTGTAATAAATTTTTTTAAATTTTAAAACATAGTGAAGCAAATGCTCCTAATGTCTATATGTGATGCGATTTTAATGAAAATTTTTTGTTGAGGGGTTAGAAATCAATCCCCAATTTTTTCAATGCAATTAAGGAACCCTTAAACAAATCGCCAAAATTTAGGTGTCAACATCCACAAATATCACCTTAAATTCTTTGCAAGAATAAATGAAATTCAAGATTAACCTTTGTTATAGAAGGTTTTATAATGAGCTTTCCTTGTGAGCAAGTCTCACAATTATAATTTTTGGACAACAACACATTTATATCCTTTAAAGGGTGACCTTTTGTATTTTGAATTATCCTATGCATCATTAAAGCGCCAGGATGACCAAGGCGATCATGCCACAGTCCAAACTGATCAAGGCTTACCAATCTCCAGGATGTGGTGGCGTAGGTTTCAATAGCCTTAATTATGACACAATACAAACCCATAGAAGAAGCTTCTAGCTTCTTATGGATGCTCTTCAGGCCCATCTTATAAGAGGAAATGCCAATATATTCCTTATCTTGTTCATAAACAGTCTCAATATGGTACCCATTACAGCGTACATCTTTGAAATTGAGCAAATTCCTTTTGGATCTAATGATTAGAAATGCATTCTCAATATGCAGGATAGTGCCATTTGGCAAAATAATTGTAGCATTCCCAAAACCATCAATAATCGGAACATGACCTGATATTATATGGATTTGCGCCTTACGCAATGCCATAATTGAGAAAAAAATGTCTATTATGAAATATAGTATGTGTTGTTGCAATATCAAGCAAACAAACATCTTCATTTTTCTCAGTATTTTCCATTTGCATTTATATTGACAACTTCAGGTGTCAAGTATCATAAAAGTTGCATATTAGTTACATAGTCGAATAAAATTTCAAAAATAAATATTATGTAAGGTTCATAAGCATTTCATAACCATATTAAAGAACAATAAAAAGTAATACATTTAAAGCGAAACAACATAAAATTCGAAGTTCAAATTATCATCCACCAATCTAATGTCACATCAAAGTAATCAGAGGTCCTCGAAGAAATCAAAGACATCCAATGATGCATTTGCTACTTCAAGAGTAAGATGAGTCCCACCAACGGAGATATTATTGGCCTCAACAGTGGTTATGGCAGTATGATTGATTTCAATGGCATGAGATTCACCACGCTTACCCGTATTCTTTAAATATGCATGGTATATATCAACAAAATGTTTTGGCGTACAGCAGGTATGTGACCAGTGCCCAGTCATGCCACAGCGATGACAAATACTTTCATTAATCACATTCTCTGACTTCTTTTCTTTGCCATGATTCAAGCTAAAGTTTGATATCTTATGGTGGTTAAATTTCTTACCATCCCTTCTAGGATTATGTTCTTGCCTGCGCTTATAGCCCTTAAAATGGCAAGTATTTTTCTCAAAGTTAGCATGTGTTTCAGGCAATACTTTTGAGCCAAAGAGTCTAAGATCATGATTTTTAGCAGTAATTCATTGGTTTGCTCGGCAGTAAGAAGCACAGAAATTAATTCAGAATATGTGGCAAATTGACGTTGCCGGTATTGCTGTTGCAATACAATATTCGAAGCATAGAAGGTGGAGAAAGTTTTCTCTAACAATTCCACATCAACGAGTTTGATACCACATAACTCAAGCCAAGAAACGATATCAAATAAAGCGGAATTATAGTTAGACACTAATTTAAAATCTTGCAATCTAAGATTTTGCCAGTCATATTGTGCTTGAGGAAGGATAACAGTCTTGGTATGATCATACCTATCCTTCAACCTCCTCCACAAGATATGAGGGTCTCGAACAAATAAATATTGAGTCGCAGGCTCTCATACAATTAACAGCGAATAAAAATCAGCGCATTTGCTTTATCCTTTTCATTTAAGGTTCCATCATCTGTAATTGTATTAGCGAGACCTTGCTCTTGGAGGTGCATTTCCATGTCAAGACACCAAGATAGATAATTCTTTCCACTCACTTCCAGGATGTGGAATTTGGGCTTTTCAATATTTGCCATCATCCTTGCAAAAATAAATCCTTAAATTAATTAAAATGATTTCCAAATATCCACCGCTACTTCAAGAGCAGAAAGATACTTTTAGATTTGAAATTTGGTTTCAGGCCAAGAGAAATAGAAATGAAAAATTAATAGAAGAAGATGAAGTATAAGTTGATTAATAAAAAGAATACCCACCTTGTAAAAATTACTTACTCAGTCGATAGATCTTCGTGCTGATAATGTGTTGTAAAATATTGTGAATATATAATAGAGAAGAGATTGAGAAGAGAAAGCAAGTGAACATCAGAAATAGTAGAGAAAGCGAGAGGAAAGAGTATTATTTCTAGTATCTCACTGTTGTGTTTATGTTGTTGTTCTATATTATTGTACATCAAAACCGAACTCCTATTTATAGGAGAACAAGAATGTACTTATCATTAATATCAATGTATCGAATGATACATGTACTTGATAAGGAGATGAACATTCATTGTATAGGAGATGTACTTAGAATGTATGATACAAATATACCATAACAAGTACATTAGATAAGATGAATATAATGAATATTCATTCATGTATTTCATAACAGGGAATGCTTTTTTGGTACTTTTCAGTTGGACAAGCAACCGCCTTGTTTAAACTTTACATATGTCACCAAAGTTCGAATTGCCTAATAGATGAGACTACCACCTTAGAAGGTAGAATACATTAATGGGAAAATTGCACAAATGATCTCTCAATTTTGGCCTAATGTGCAATGTGATCCATGAGCTTTTAATTTCTTCAGCGTAGTCCCTAAACTTTGGGTATATGTTTAATTTAGTCTTTGGACTATATGAAAATATTTGATGTTGTAATCTGATTTTGAATAATGGAATGACGGCATTGAACATTATCATATACTCCAGGAGCTGCATTGAATATGTACCAAAAATCCAAAAACCACAACATAAAAAGTTCAATATAATCATGACCTACCCCTTTGCAAAAAAAAAAAATTAGAGGTACTTACCTAAGAATGTGAACATCGGTTGGTTCATCCAAAAGGACAACTCAGAAGGCTCATCTATTCAAGGGGTGTAGCATTTGGGACTATCCCATTTTTGTATATACTCTGTGTTATAAGGAGTCAGTACTAATCATTTTTGGTGGGTTTGTTAGAAACCCAATGGAGACGCGGGAGAATCATCTCACTTCTTATGTAGTAAGAGATTCTAGGATCGGGGACTTGCTTACATCGATATTGCTATTTAAGCCCTTTTGGTATCTAACTAGTTGGATGTTTCTTAGTCATCATGCAAATTAATTTACTATTTTAAATCCTAGAGGTTTTTTACACCATTTCTAGTGATCATGCAACATGTTTTTGTGGCATTTCGTTTAAAGTTCTAAACTAGTCCTATCTTAGTCTAGAAAAGGAATTAACATACAATGTATTGAAAAGCGGTGAGCAAAGTAAACACCAAATGAAATGGAAAGATGACCTATTCCAACTACAATAAAGAAGACTTGCAACTCGTCGAGTGTTTAAAATGATAACCCGATACCATGTTAGGCAAAGAATACATGGCTTTGTTATCAAGTCCTGAGAAATGAGCCATGGGAAGCTTGCAATTAAGACTAATTTGAGTCCCAAAATCTAAACCTATCTTAAATAGGAGATTTAGACCCTCATGGCTAAAGTCTACAAGAAACCTTTGGCTATATTTGTAGTCAAGATAAAATTCAAGATAAGATAACATTTATTTTTTTTTGTATTTGATGCCTGCTAAAGACAAAATAAAGTTGGATACAAAGGGAACTTAGATTGGATAAAATTATTCCATGAAAAAGATTAAATAAATGTGGATAAGATTTCTAACATTTATAATAGGAAAGTTATTTTTATAGAAAAACAAAATTTTTAAATTAATAAAATTAAAATTATCTTTCAATATAAATAATTTTTGAATTCTAATATAAGAATTTCCAAATAAAACATAACAATTTATTTTTCTAATTTAATCTCAATTATATATATTTGAATTTAATTCTATCTTATAATATAAATTCAATGTGTAAATATAAATATATATTTATATTTATTATACCTTTTTAGGTATTTTAGTATTTTAGGTATATTAGTACAATATACTATTTAACAAAATTTTATTAGAGAATGATGGAAGGGGGAAAAAGAAATTAATTAGAAAGATAATAAAATAAAATAAAGTAAGTGAGAATGTCACGAAATTTTTTACCGTCTCTGTTTGTAAATTTTTTTGTTCATTTATATTGAATTAACGTTTGTACCAAATAAGGTACAGTGATATGATGCCAATATATCCAACTTTATTACTACAATTACCATATAATGGATATGATATAGCAAAATCCCTAAATTTCATATTTTATCCTATCTAGTCCTTTTCTGATTAGAAATCCAAACGACCAAATATAGTCTATGTTTTCACTTATCCAAAGTCAAGTCATTAAATTCGATCATTGGATATGAAGTGCGTCATTAATTCATTTCAAGTAACCTCAAGAGCCACTAATGGTCCATATTCCCTCTATTCATCAATGGATATGTGGCCTAAGCTATTGCTAAAGACTATAAATTGATTTTGAGGACTTTCCAATGATCTTTCTAACTAGATCCATTTTTATTTTGAGGACTCTCTAAGGCCACCCTTACTTCTAACGTCCTGACAGAGATATTGGAGAAATACTCTCTATTAAGCTACTTCAACCGACTTGTGAGGGCCTTGAGCTTGCGCACAAGCCTAAACATAGGAACTCCCTCACCCAAATCCTCCCAAATCTGACTAACTATAGCATTGAACTCCGGATGTTTCATCCAAAAGTCAAAAAACTTGAACGTTTTCCTCTGAAAAATCGGGTTCACCACCTTCACCACTGTTGGGAATGACTAATCCCCGAAAACGCGGATTCGACACTGAATCGAACCCCTAAAACTATGCGGAAGCGAAGCCCGAGAAATCAACACGAATCACCGATCGTAAAGCACACCACGGAATCGAGCGTACCTTGTTAGCCACAAATTAAACACCGTCGTTGATGGAGGAAGAGAAACCGGTCGATTTGATCCGATGAAGCCTTGAAGAGAGGAAAAGCGCGCCGTATGCCTATTGTTCTTTGGGAGAGAAAACGCGCGCGAGAGAGAATACGTAAATTCTGATTTCAACCAACATTACTTTCTCTCTCTCTCTTCCCTTTTATACCCCCTCCTTTCCACGGGCCCTATTCCCGTGGGCCGGGCTTCATGGGCCCAACTTAGCCGGACGGGCCTTAAGCCCAATTAATAAATAAATCCTTCATCTCCCACTCGCACATGGTGGTCCAAAACCAACATGGGCGGACAGGGCTTACTCATCCCCATCAGAGAATAATCCATCATAGACTCTCTCTTGACATGGTGGGCCGAACAGAATTCTCTTTACCTCTCTTCAACATTCATACTGGTGAATAATCCGTGCGACCAGCATACTTTGAGAGCTCGTTGCTATACATCTGTTAGGAATATATAGCAGCTCAATAATGGGCGTCATACTCCGAGTAGATTTAGTATGCAATACCCTAGATCGATCGATCACATTTATATCTCTCTTGATCTCTTTTAAACATGATATATACATTGTATTCACAATTATAATTATCACAAAGACAGTTATAATTTGTCGACCAGTGAACACAAAAAACTACAATGCGATTCTTCAAAATCGATCTTCCTCTTTCATTCAAACTCTCAATTTCAGTTCAGCTTACTTTTCTAGAAATGTCCCATTAGATCGAATCAACCACATGACCATTGGCAACATCCTAAGATAGCAAACACTAAATAGAAATCTTGAGAATAAGTAAGAGTCATGAGGGGACAAATAATTGAGGAACTCTTTTCCTCAAGAGTCTCACACGTCATAAAAGTTGAGATCAAACTTTTTGCCACTCTTATTGGTCGTATCATGCATACGTAGTATGAAATACGTATTACGGTATTAACTCCTTTCCCATGGAGCGTATGTCTATACTACTCAATACCGTACGGATGATAGTTCAGACATACCCAACGTCTAACTTGAGTTCACCTATCTACTCATTCACAAAATCCATCAGAACTCACATCTGGCATCTTAGACAGATAAAGTAAAATATGTGGGGTATTTTACTTTCGGACATCACAACTATTATGTCCTCATCTTAACACTTAGTTAAGGCGACATGTGTATTTTAAGCTTGAGCTCTCGATTATCACCTAGATAATAAGCTTAAATACAGTCTCATCCCTATTTATCACATAGTAAATAGAGGCGATCACCCGTGTGAGTGGGCTAATCTTATATCTGTCCGACATACTCCTCTTAACTTAAAGTAATGCACTAAGCATTGAGATGCACAAAGATCACATAAAGATTCATAGGCATTAATCAATGAAAATCAAAATTTCATAAATGTGAACTACTCAGGGAAATTACAATCCAGTACATCAGACTCTATGCAATCCTAGAGATTTTACATGACCACAAAACACATCTCTAGGTATCGGTTTTGTCATAGGATCTGCTACCATTCTATGCGTAGTATGTACTCTAAGTTCACATCTTTTCGTGCAACCATATACTTGACAAAGTTATACTTGGTATCTATATGTTTGGTCTTGCCATGATATTTTGGATCTTTGGTGTACACTTTTGCTGCTTGGCTATCATCGTTAACCAATAACGAATCTGCAGCACTTCTAATAACACCTAAATGATCCAATAATCTCTTAAGCCAAACATCTTCATATACTACTGCTGATAATACCACGAACTCAACTTCCATCGTGGACAAGGCTATACATGTTTGTTTCTTACTGCTCCAACATATGGTGCCATTATTCGGTAAGAAAACAAACCCAGAGGTAGATTTTCTTTCATTTAAATCTCCTTCTTAATCAATATCAAAATAGCCTTTGAGTTGCAGATCCTTTCCTTAATAACTCAGCGTATTATCAGCAGTCCCCTTTAGATACCTCAGTATTCTCTTAACGGCTTTTCAATGTGCTTGACCTGGATTGGATTGGCAACTACTCACCATTCCAACTACAAAGCATATGTCAAGTCTTGTACACATCATAGCGTACATAAAGCTTCCAACAGCACTAGCATAAGGAACATGTTTCATTTGTTCCTTCTCTTATAGAGTCCTTGGACACAATCTATGGCTCAATCCTTCACCTTTTGCAATAGGAGTATCAATGGGTGTACAATCTTGAAATCTTAACTCCAAGAATGTATGCAACATCACCCATGTCAATTATATCAAAGTTGGAAGATAACCAATTCTTCACAAAGCATTAACATAACTCCATATTACTTCCGACAATTAGTATATCATCAACATATAATGATATGATCACAAATTGATCCTTGGATCTTTTGATATATACACAATGATCCTCGTCAATCATTGTAAAATCATATGCCATTATGGCATTATGAAAATGTATATACCATTATCTTGACGACTGCTTAAGGCCATATATCGACCCCCAAAGTCGACATACATTTCTCTTCTTGGCCTTTCACTATGAAACCAGCAGGTTGTTCCATATATAATTCTCCACTGAGGAAAAGCAGTATTTACATCCATTTGATGTAACTCAAGATTCATACTAACTACTATTGCCAGAACAATGCGAATCAAGGTAAATCTCACTACAGGAGAAAATGTATCTTCATAATCAATTCCTTCCTGTTGATTATACCCCTTCGCCACAAGGCAAGCCTTATGCTTTTCTATCGAGCCATCAGCCTTTCGCTTTATTTTGAGAACCCATTTGTTCACAATAGCTCTACGTCCTTTTGGAAGATCAACCAGTTCCCAGACTTGGTTTGATTTCATTGACTCCATTTCCTCTTCCATTGCATTAATCCATTTTTCCTTACTAGGGCAATTCAGAGCCTCATTAATATTTCTTGGCTCATCCTCATCTTGTGAAGCAACCATAAAAGTTTCCCCTTCAATGCCAAAACGTCGACGGGGAATACTTTGGCGACTTGTTTGCCGTATGGGAGATTGTACACTTTGCACATAGTCCCCATCATGCTCCCACTTGGATTAGGTAGTAATGATGTCGTCTCATCATGTGGTTGTAATTGAGAATGAGTAGAATTCAATTCATCACTTCTCATATTACTCCCACTTGGACGAACTCCACTAAGGTCATTATCTTGATCCAAGGTTTCAAATAGGGAACAATCTTCCCCTATTTCGCCCTTCTTAGGAAATTCATCCTCTAAGAATGTGACATCCCGTGATTCAAACTCAGTTATACTCCCACTTTCCTGCTCACCTATGAACACATACCCTTTTGAGTGTTCCGAGTACCTTATAAAAATACTCTTCTTTCCTTTGGGACCCAATTTCCCAAACTTGTGAGAGGACTCATGTGTGTAGGCAGCACAACCCCATGACTTAAGAAAACTTAAGTCCGGTTTTCTACCTGTCCATAACTCATATGGAGTGGAAGCAACTGATTTGGAAGGCACACGATTAAGTATATAGGCAGCAGTTAACAACGCATCACTCCAAAAGGCGATAGGTAAGTTAGCATGCGCCATCATGGACCTAACCATTTCCAGTAGGGTTCTGTTTCTTCTCTCTGCAACACCATTTTGTTGAGGAGTATACGGAATAGACAACTGTCTTTCTATTCCTTTTTCATCACATAATTTTCTGAACTCATCAGATAAATATTCTTGACCTCGATCGGATCTCAATGCTTTTATTTTCTTGTCTAATTGATTTTCTACCAAGGTCATAAACCTTTTGAAACAACTTATTGCTTCAGATTTGTGAGAAATCAAATAGACATATCCGAATCGAGTATAATCATCAATAAATGTGATGAAATAAACAGCCCCATGCCTTCCTCTCATATTCATTGGACCACGACATCGTATGGATTAAATGCAGAGGAAATTCAGCTCTTTTCCCTTTCCCAAATGGTTTCCGTGTTGTTTTCCCTACTAGGCAATGCTTACATATAGGCAAATCGACTTTTTCAATGTTGCCCAACAAGCCCTCTTTGGCTAATCTATTCATACGTTGTTGGCCAATGTGACCAAGCCTAGCATGCCACACATTCACATCATTATCATAGGTATTAGAAGACGTGATAAGGGAATAACAAACTTTAGCATTAACATAATCAATATCCAATACAATGAAACCATCAAGAAAATAACCACAACCATAGTAATTTGCATTCAAAAACAAATTCACACCTCTATTACAGAAGTTCACATTAAAACCTAGTCTAACCAATATTAATACGAGACACTAAATTCCGACGAATCTCCGGAGCATACAAAGCACATCATGAAGGAACAAAGTGCGTCCACCACGCATGTTCGGTTGGCGGTGCCAATTCCTTTCACTTCAGCTCTGGAGTTGTTTCCCACATAGATCCACTTAGTTCCAGTTGGTACTCGTCGGAATTCCACGAAGGATCCTCTATCCTTCGCTACATGGTCCGTCGCTCCTGAATCCACAGTCCACAAAGGATTAGACTAGTCAAGAACACAGAACTCGACACAAGAGTAAAGTTCTGAAAAGTACAAGGGGTGCATACCTTCTTTGGCTCACGACAATCGCGAGCATAGTGACCCTTCTTGTCACAGTTGTAGCATTTCACCCTTGCCAGCTTCTTCATGCGAGGACGCTTTCCTCGATCATGTTGGTTAAACTTGGGTTTCTTCCCTGAAGGACCAGCTTCTTCCTTGCCTTTCCCCTTATCAAACCGGGTAGGGCGCTTGCGCTTGGAGCCGAAGCTCCACTTGAGCTAGAACTAGCATGGTATAGTTCAAAGCATCCGGCTTAGACGCCAAGAGGCGGTCCTCTTCCAGCTCAAGATGACGCATTGCATCCTCGAAGGTTTTGATAGACTCATTATGGGTCGGTGCACCTTCATATGCTCCCAACTCGAGGCAAGGAACGGATCACCGCTTGCACCCGCTGCTCATCCGTGAGGACATGGCCAGCATCTTTCAGCTCAGTTATCATGTTTGACATCTTTCTAAGATGTTGCTTCATGGTCTGACCATGAGGCTTCTTATAAGAGTCAAACCTAATAGTGAGCTGCCTCAGTCTAGTCACCGAAGTATGACCAAATCTTGCTGCCAATGCCTCCCACATTTCCTTAGCATTGTCGAAACGCCTAAACTCCCACATGACATCATTTTCCATGCTACTCAGCAACGTGATGCGAGCGAGAGAGTTCTTTCGTTTCCAAGTAGCAAAAGCTTCTTTATCTCTTTTGTGCTGCGCAGTATTTCCCTCTTCAGGTTCAACCATGGTCAGGTTAAGAGCTTCAAGTGCCTCTTGCTCTTCCAAAGACATATTGGATTTTTATGTGCCATATCTCATAGTTGTCACCATTGAGCTTTTCACCTTTGTTCAGCTCGGCAACTATGCTCTTTGTGGCTGAAGCCATTGATCTGAACACATCAAACAAATATGCACGAATTATTAATGCCTATCATTTATGCATCCCTATTTGCATAGACCCATCATATTAATGAATAATTTCAAGTAAGGCTTCAGAATCAAAAGGTCACTACGTTTCCAATCATCCTCCAAAAATCCTAACTTAAAATTATCATTCCATATAATTGTCATATGCAAAATCAATTTTTATGAAGCTACAAAAACTTCTAAAACTACCCACTGACTAATTACCCCAAAGAACCAGCGAGTCATTGAAAGCAATTGATAATATACATCAAATAAAAACAATAATGCTTTCAATTAACACAACTAACATATAGTTTGTTACAACAACAATCAGTAGTCAATCATTACATAATGTGTCCACAAAGCACACTAAACAAACAATCAATATAACTAACACCTAGTCAGCACATGAATTGGGAAAGATCCTCTTTTGTTTAATATCTTGATCTTTTCCCTTGAAACAATACAGAAATATTCATTTACAAAATCCATGACAATTTTCTTATAGGAAGCAGCTCCGTTGACATCCCATATGCAATTCAACACGTCTTGCCACTCAGGCGGAAGAGTGCTTATGAAAAATCGCACCATCTCTGACTGTGACATGGGACGACCATTCCATATGACTTGTTGAATTTTCCAGTTGACTTCAAGGACGTGATCAATTAAGTCACCTCTCTCCCATCGATGATCAGTCAGCTCAGCTATCAACTTAGACAGCCTTTCCTTTTGTTCATCAGAATCGCGTGAATAGGTGTGCGCAACCTCGGGGAGGCATTTTCCGCAACAAATGCAGAACAAAAATAAGGGATTACTTATAACCCACATAGACTTAATTGAAAAAGAAACACATCCTTTTTTTTTTTTTTTTTTTTTTTTCGGGTCAACGGTCAACGGTCAACGGTCGTCGGTCAACTGTCGGTCAACGGTCAACGGTCAACGGTCGCCGGTCGTCGGACGTCGGACCGGTCAGACCGGTCGGACCGGTCGAACCGGTCAGCCGGTCGAACCGCGTCGGTCGAACCGACGCACGTGCCGTGCGCGTGCCTCGATGACGTCACACAGACGTCAGCGGCACGTGCCTTGCGCGTGCCATCGCCCGCGGGTCGGGTCGCCGGTCGGGTCGCCGGGTCGGGTCGCCGGCCGGTGACCGACCGGCCAACCGACGTCGCTGACGTCATCGATGACGTCACCCCAGCGGTTACTGACCATTGGGTGACGTCATGCCGACGCGTCGGCGTCGCGTCGGTCCGTGGACCGGCGCGCGCGCCGGTTCGCCGGCCGGCAGCGCGCACACGCCGGTCCGTCGACCGACGTGTGTGCCGCACGCGCCCGGCGACCGAGCGTCTCCGGGCGCGTCGCGCCCACGCGCAGCCACTTCTGGCCGTGCGTGTGGGCGCGTGCGGCGTCGCCCGGTGGCGCTCGAGGTATCGCCAGAATCGTCTCGACGTCGCCTTTCTTCCTATGCCATTAGATTTTGATTTCGAGTTACGGAAACTCGGAAAAAAGGCCGTAAAGCGCTCGGGTGTCGGGATTGCTGCCCCGATCCGTACGGCCGAAACTCTTTTTGCGAAATTCAATGAAAAACACAATAAACAGATCGGGAAAACGTGAACTAGGGCTCTGATACCAATGTTGGGAATGACTAATCCCCAAAAACGCGGATTCGACACTGAATTGAACTCCTAAAACTATGCGGAAGCGAAGCCCGAGAAATCAACACGAATCACCGATCGTAAAGCACACCACGGAATCGAGCGTACCTTGTTAGCCACAGATTAAACACCGTCGTTGATGGAGGAAGAGAAACCGGTCGATTTGATCCGATGAAGCCTTGAAGGGAGGAAAAGCGCGCCGTATGCCTACTGTTCTTCGGGAGAGAAAACGCGCGCGAGAGAGAATACGTAAATTCTGATTTCAACCAACATTACTTTCTCTCTCTCTCTCTTCCCTTTTATACCCACTCCTTTCCACGGGCCCTATTCCCGTGGGCCGGGCTTCATGGGCCCAACTTAGCCGGACGGGCCTTAAGCCCAATTAATAAATAAATCCTTCAACCACCTTCACCACCATAGGTGTATCATCCGCAATTCCTAGTCTTTGGGAAGGAAGCTTTGGAGTAAGAGAAATCTAGGCTCCACCTACAGTTGACGAGTACTCTATCAATCTTTCTAGCCTTGTGAGAAGATCCCGAGGAAGTTGTCCAGCTGCATCTAAAACCTACATACCTTAGGTCATCCAGTTCCGACTGCACTAAGCATTGTCCTAATTCATCAAAGTACGGGATTCAAGCATCGGAGCCACCTACTCTATTTTACGGGTCTTTTATGGCATTAAAGTCCCCCATAACTAGCTAAGCAGAGTTATGCAAATTAGTGCTGGTAAGGATAAGAATATCGTTGATTAGGAAAGAATATTGCTGATTATGAAAGAATATCGCTAATTAGGAAAGAATATCGCTGATTTGGAATTTTGAAAAAGATATCGCATTAAAGGGTGTTTTGAATTTTGCTTAAAATCTAATAAAGACTAAACAAGTGATTGGGAAGGCAAAAAGATGGAGACGAACGGAAGGTGAACTAATGCCGGGGTCTATGGATTCTCCATCTGCAATGAGGCTCCCTTCTGATTCTGAAGGCGAATTTGCCGACAAGGTAACGTTTTAGTTTTTGAGGTTGGAACTAATCGTAGGAAGAGCCCTGCCCTATCTCTCTTTCTCTGTGCTTGGTCAGCCAATGTTGCATACATACGTCTTAGATTACCAACGAGGATTTTCAATTGAATATATTGGCTGGTAGAGCAAAGGCCGAATCTGCCGACGAGGTAAAGTTTCGTTTTTGAGGTTGGAACTAGTCGCAAGAAGACCTCCGGCGCACTCTCTCTCTCATATTACCATAGAGGATTTTCAATTGCATTTATTGGCCAATATAGCAAAAGTTGTGCTTTTTCTTGGCTGGGTTAATGGGTCTTCGATTTTCCTTATCTCGTTGTTTCTGACATGAAGCTGAGTTTTTTTCCTTATGTTTGACTGTTGAATTTTCCTGCTTTCTAGTTTCCATCTATCTTATTTCCAGATTTTTCTTACCTGATTCTGAAGCCGAATCGGCCGATGAGGTAAAGTTTCATCTTTGAGGTTGGAACTAGTCGCAAGAAGACCCCCGCCCTCACTCTCTCTCAGATTACCGTAGAGGATTTTCGGTTGCATATATTGGCCAATAGAGCAAAAGTTGTGCTTTTTCTTGGTTGGGTTAATGGGTCTTCAATATTACATTATCTCATTGTTTCTGACAGGAAGCTGAGTTTTTCTTATATTTGATTGTTGAATTGTCCATCTTCCTATTTTCCATCTGTCTTATTTCCAGATTTTTCTTACCTTGTTTGTTTCTCTTTTGGTGAAGCTCAACCCAAAGGATCGGATCAGCAGTTTGCCTGAAGATGTTATAGGCTTTATATTATCTCTTTTGACATCTAGAGAAGCACAAGCGACTTGTCTTCTTTCCAGAAGATGGAGGCATTTGTCTACTTGTCAGGTCACCAACCTTGACTTCGATTGGTCTGACTTGTTGGCCGAGATGAAAGCTAACCCCGAGATAGCTGAAAAGGAGAGGGCTAGATATGTGCAATGGGTGGATAATGTCTTGCATCATCAAAGTGGAGGGTACCATTTACGTAGATTCGCATTGCGCTTTGACTTGAATATCTCATATAAGCCTCATATTGATCGATGGATTAGGTTTGCATTGGCAAAACGAGTTAAAGTTCTCCAACTAGATTTCGAGCCTGCGGTTTTTGACGATTTGACTGATGAATGTGGCCCTAGTCGATTGCCATACAGGTTAGGGCATGAGACACTTATGGATGATGATGTAGGGTGTTCACAACGGACTTCAGGTCTAAGTAATGTTGGCTTGAGCCCTTCTATACCGTGGCATGTTGGATTTAGTTATCTTGAAGAGCTCTGCTTGAATCAAGTAACTGTGGATGGAGAACTCGTTGAACAACTGCTTGCCAATTGTCCAAAACTAGAGCGATTGGTTTTGGAGGGGGCTTATACTTTGACAAGGTTTAGAGTTTCTGGCCGATCACTAAAGCTAAAGTACTTGCACATATTATGGTGTGATGATCTTGAAGACGTTGAGATTTATGACACTGATCTTGTGTCCTTCACTTTCGTGGGAATGAGTATGCCGGTATATTTGGACAAGCTTCCCCAGCTGTCTGAGGTGTCTATTAGAGGAAACTCGTTGTTGCAATTGCCTTTTATGTTGCCTACTTTTTCGAGCCTTCCTTGTGTGCAAATTCTCAAACTTGAATTCTTTCAGCTACTCAGTGTAAGAGCACTGACTGATTTTTTTAAGGTTTCATAAGTTATTTCCTTACTATAATCTGTGCTGCCTTTGATTCTCTCTCTATAATATGCAGGAAAATTTACAAATTCGTCAACTACCTAAATTGACAAGTGTCAAGCAATTGATATTGAGAGTTCCAGTATCTAAAGAAGAAAGTCTACTTCCCTTGACTCTTGTGATAGAGGCATGCCCCTGCCTGCGGAGTTTTGTGTTAGAGGTGGGTTTTCAGGCCCCATTCAAGTCTTCATCTATTTAGGTATTTAACAGATGCATTAGGGTTGAATATGATATACCAAGCCACTGTTGAATTCGGACATCATGTGATTAGTATCTACTTGATGTGACAATCCACATAGACATACTTTGTTTTGCGAGTTCTTTTTTCCATTGGCATTCTCCAATGCGACGCGATTTTGTGTCAATAATATGCGGCATTCTTATTTTGCCACAATTGATATTCCCAGAGGACATGCTATGCAGGCAGAGAAAATTGAAAAGAGTTGATGGACCTCCCCATCGATACCTAAAGGAGGTTGAATTTCATAATTATTATGGTCGAACTTGTGATTTTGAGCTAGTGATTTACCTTGTTGATAATGCTATTGCTCTTGAGAAGTTAGTGGTGACTCCTTGTGAGGAAGAATTGGTCACGGTTGGCGAGCCGAAAATGTTGAAAAAGTTGAAGGAACCTAGAGAACGGGCTTGGCAACAACTCAAGGGAAAGTTACCTTCAAAGATTGATCTAGTGATTAATTAATGGAACCCGAGCCTTGTTCATGTGGCATCCATAGAGAGTCAGTAAGGATGGCTATTATTCTGCGAGCTACTCCTCTTCCCCTCTTCAAAGTTTTTTTTTTTTCCTTTTACTGCGGATATAAGTTTATTTATTAATAATTTGTTGTTCCGGATTTTATTTTGGATTTATAAATTATGTAGTGACATAAAGCCATGAATAATGGATGTTCCTGCATTTCTCGAGTCATTTTAATCTGTCAAGGACTCCGAAAACAACTGTGACTTTGTGTTTGCTGGGTATTTGTTAGTCATTAAAGTGATAGTAGGAGGGTATAAATATGTAACTTTATCATGTGCCTATCGATATGCATTATCATCTGTCTATCAATCTACTAAGTTTAGAATCTCAATTTATAAGGAAATAGAATATTATTTCTCTTGATTTGATTTTCTGCATGTGCATATCATGGATTAATATGTTACCTAAGATAATTATCTAATAAAATCTATTTAGACTCTACTCTCTCTTCGCATATATTTCTTATCTATCTTTTTAGATTTTTTATTTGCCTCTCCATTATATGTTTCTATAAGAGTGAGTGTTAGGGTATTTAAATTTTAAATCACGATTTCACGTATCAAACAAGTTAAGTTGTTTAAATTTTTAGAACAGTCGGCAATCTTGCAAAATTTTGCACATATTATTTCAACTTGAATCGCTGCGCTTCAGTTGCTATATACATCTTGATTTGGTCCAATAAAAATTATGATTCGAAACCCCATAGGAGGAGGATTAGATACAAAAATAAGATTGCCCTTATCCAATCTGGGGTATTCCTACTTAAATTCACGTGGGAGATTCATCACCATCTCTCTTCCATGACCTCGCCAGGTCGCGTGTTCCCTCCTCTCACCACGTGGCCCAACCCTTCCCTCCCCTCCCACTCCGGCACACTACTTAACTCCCAGGCGCTTTTCACAGACCATAACCACCACCCTACTAGCTCCGACGACTTCAAGCTCGTCGTCGGACTCTGCAGGCGGCTTGGGTGGCAACGAGTGGCGAGCAGAGTCACAGGTTGCAGGCGGCGCAATGACGGGCTCAGCTCACGGGCAGTGTAGATCGCAGCAGCTCATCGTCATCGCGAGGGGAGCAATGTGGCTAAGACGATCGCCAGAACTTACAAGATGCTGCAGATCGAATCGGAAAAAGACTGGAGCTCGCAAGGGACTCTAGGGACCCGCAAGAAAAAGGCCTTTTGTTGGCCCTTTAGTGGCCTTATAACAAGATTGCACTGTATCAAGACTATGACTAACTAGCATAAATAATTAGATATCTACTCATTTTTATGATGGAAATAAGTGAAGAAAACTTTCCAAATTAATTACAGATGCATAATAGACAAAAATGACAAGAAAAAACCAGTGCATAGTTAAGTACCAAATTCTATCGAATATGAATTGAAAAGTTGCTAAAGCAAAGATACTCACCTTTCTATCCGCCCTTAAATAAGCCTTACAGCAAGACCTTCTGTCATTCCTTCAATAGGCCCAACAACAAACTCTTCAATAGACCCAACAACATGCAGAGTGTGAAAGGCTCAAAATTAGATCCCATCAAAGGCTCTTACTTTTAAAATCAACATCAATGGAGCGTTTATGGAAGGAGCAATGTTAGGGGCTATCTCGGGAGTTCTTCAAGACACATTGGGAACCCTTTTTGACGGTTTCGCAAAGATGATCCCAGCTTCATCGGCAATCCAAAAGGAGTACCTGGCCTTGATCGAAGCTCTGAAATTTTTTCAACTAAAGAGGGAGAGAGAAAGATTGAGATTAAATCTAATTGTCTAGAGATGGTGGATGCTATTATGCAAGATAAGCATGTGGGATGGGAGATGTTGTCTTTAACGGAAGATGCTAGAATTTTGTTGGCCCATTGCAATTGGTCCACAAATTTAGTAGTTGATTGGGTTGCTAAATCCCACTGGAGGAATACTCTAGCCTCTTCTTGGGTAATGTCATGCCTCGATTCTCGAACGTGTACCCATCCCTCACCTAGTCGATTAATAGCGACGTCCTAGAATGCATCACTGACCTATTTATTTAATATACGCATGTGGAAGCATAATATAATCCCCAGATAATAAAACATTGGGATAGAAAAGTATGCCACAATTTTCACAACATGAAAACACATAACCACACTTTTATACACGGCAAACTATAATATCTTACAATACTATTCATAAGTCTGATCTACTATACATTTGATAAAAACCCAAAGTTTGCAAAACAGGATGGGATCTCAGTCCTCATCCGGATCATACTTAGGATCCTCTTTGTGGTCATTTTCTTCTCCAAAATCTTCCTCCTCATCGGGTTTCACATAGGGTTTTCCTCTTCAGATTCCTCCTCCTCAAGCTCCTCATCAGGGTCCTGAAATGGTTATTCAATAACCACTGAGACCACATCTCAGCAAGTTCTACCCCCTAAGACTTGATTAGTAAACCAATACGCTAACTGGGCTGTCTATGCACGCATGGGTCAGAGGACTTACCTTAGCCTTAGATTCCACCTGCATATTAGCATAGTTCAATAGGCACCCAAACAGTCACATCACAAATCGATATCTCGATCAATCGACTTAGTCAATTTCATGTCAGTCGGACCATTCATCGGTCATTTCAATTCAATTAAGCAATTCGCGACATCAGATCAAAGCAATGACGAATCGACCTAGTCGATTACATGTCAGTTAGGTCATCTCACTCCACACAGTATAACCTCCAATAGTATACTCAGTCGCAAAGCTACAGTAATGCTCTCGGGCGTCGTTTTCGCCAAAGTGACGTATGTAATGGATAACACTCGTGCGTTCTTTAAGGCGCCGTTTTCACCAGTAATATCTTTAATCACCAAACCACATATGTCCATAATGATACATGTAGTAGACAGCACTCGTGCGTTCTTTAAGGCGTCGTTTTCACCGGTGATTTCCTCAATTCAATCAATCAATTTGTGACATCAGATCAAAGCAATGATCAATCTACCTAGTCAATTACATGCCAGTCGGATCATTTCTAGGTCATCTCACTCCACACTATATAACCTCCAATAGTATACTCAGTCGCAGAGCTACAGTAATGCTCTCGGGCGTCGTTTTTGCCAAAGTGACGTATTTAATGGATAGCACTCATGCGTTCTTTAAGGCGCCGTTTTCACCAGTAATATCTTTAATCATCGAACCACGTATGTCCATAATGATGCATGTAGTAGACAGCACCCGTGCATTCTTTAAAGGCGCCGTTTTCACCAGTGATTTCCTTATCACCGAACCACGTATGTCTATACTAATGTGGGTAATAGACAACATTCGTAATTTCTTTAAGGCGCCGTTTTCACCGGTGATTTCCTTATCATCGAACCACGTATGTCTATACCTCGTACTTGATCGGTCTCAGCCAAGAGTATTCCCGGTTCAATCTCACGATTCTCTCCACTTTACAACTCATCAAGGCATTATTAATGCTAAATAACCATACTTGGCCATTTACCAATCAATCATGCAATTTCACTCAATTTCCATCAATTTAAGAATAATTCCTCAAATTTCGCAATCAATTCAATTCAGTGCAACGTAGAGCTCAAATAAATAAACGAACTGCACCACGACGATCAACATAAAATTTCAATCGTCGGGTATCCCTGCCTAATTTTAGAAAAATAAATGATTAATTAATTAATTTTGAAAATTAATAAATAATTACTAAAAATCCAATTAAGGTCGTAATGCCTAATTGAAACCCGATAAGGGTCGGGAAAAATCCCGAGATGCATTCAATAATTACTAACACATCTCTACTTGCTAATTATCCTAATCAAATGCCTAACATGCATCACATTTAATTAATAATCACTAATCTACTCTAATCTAACCCCCTAATTGCACTTAATTAAATCTAATCAACCCTTAAGCATAATTAGAAAACTAAGAAAGCATTAGTGAGCAAAACTCACTTGTTAAAAGCAAAGATTGGAACACCACGACGATGACGTGACAATGGCCGAAATCCAAATTTTCGGCGGCGTCGGCGGACACTCGAGCCAGGCCCAACAAGTCTTGCAAGCACACAGAAATTTGCTAGGCTTGGGCTGAACTTACGGTTGGGCTTGGCTTCGCGGGCTTGGGCTCGGAATTCTTGGGCCAATTTGCAGGCCTTGCTGGCTTCTTGGGCTGATTTCAAGTGAGCTGGAAATGGGCCTATTAAACTGGGCTGCTGCACCCAATAAAATTCGCTGGGCTTGAAAGAAATCGTGGCTTGCTCGGTTGAAAATCACGGGGCCCTGGGCCCGTGAAATTGAAGAATTGAAGGTTGCTGGGCTTCTCGCGAACGGTTGGCAGAAGCTTGAGTCAACAATTCTGCTGAGGAAATCACCGAGTGGACTGGGACGGGCAGCTTCGCGGCTTCGGTGGGGAGCAGACGCGTGAAGTCTTCGAACGAGCGACTGAATGAAACTTCGGTGGCAGCTGGAGATGGAGACGCGAGACTGAGGAGCTGCTTCGATCAACAATCCAACTGAGGAAACAGCAAGGTTGACCGAAGAACGTGGCAGCTGCTAGAGCGGTTTCGATGGGTTTTCTTTCGTGGGTGGACGCTGACAAGGACGTGGCAACGGTGGAGGAATCGATAGAGGTGTTGGCGTTGATTTTCGGTGGAACTGCAGCACTTCACGAGGCAAAGAAGTGGAGAAGAGGGGCATTCGCTGGCAGCTTCGGTGGATTCGAGCGGAGCAAGGTCAGAGGCAGAAGCAGTCAACTGCTTCGGTGGAAACGTGCGGAGAATCGGTGGGGGGCAGAGATCAGTGGAGCAGCAGCGTGAGGGGCAGAGAGAGAGACGCTGGCGGAGATGTGGGCGTGTGCGAGCTGGCGGATGAAGGAGAATTCGGAGGGAAGCAGCTGGTAATCTATCATTTTCATTTTAGGATTGACAGGACTGGTTGGCTTAAGACCAGAATGCAGAAGCTACTAAGCTCTAATAGCTGCCCTGGCGCTTGCTCCCTAGGCAGCGAAGTTTCAGGTCCGCTTGAAGATACGCTAAACAAGCCCTAAGCAGCGAACGTGTCAAAGCCCTTAGACGTCAACCCTACTCGTTTTTCATGGGGAACCCTCGAACAAGAGTGGAAAAGGTGCTGAACAGATTCAGGTTTATCTTGAACATGGAATCCGCCCGTTTGAGTCGTCGCAAGCCACAAAGCTCGATCTTTTCTTCCTTTCGTCCTAGAGACCGTGCCATTCTGTAAGTCTCGTGTCATGGTTTTCATCTTCGCTGGGAAAGGTCTTTTAGGTCTTCTTCTTCCTCACCAATTTGGTATCATCGTCTTTTCTGTGTTTTCCTCTTTCTCCTCGGTCGATCTAGTTCTAGTTAATTTGTCGTATTTCCGGTCTCCGGTGCCGTCGATCTAATTTGGTTCCTGGTATCATCGGTCTTCTCATAAATTTCTTTCTCATAGCCCTGTGGGTCTTGTGTCATCGGTCTGCACGAAGAAGGAAGGATAATCAATAAGAAAGTCAAGGATAGTAGGTAAACCGGCCGAAACCCCCGCTTTTGCCAGCATGACAGCACGGGCGGCAGCAAGGAGTCAACTAAAAGACCAAAGCATCGGTTGCTTCCACTTGTGACCTTCTTTGACCTCCTTGACACCTTAATATCAAGGAACTCCCCCCTCTCTTCTTCTCTTCATGTATGTGGGCTGCCTGCCCTGTCCCGAATAGACGAAGAGGAACAAGCTGAAGAAAGGCGCGCGAGAGAGAGTTGAGTATCCACTCACCCCACCTCTTCCACAATTAGGTGAAGACCAGGAGGGCTGGAAAGCCCAACGGGAAACCTTTCACTGCGCCACACGATTCTTTCGCGAAGCGCTCTCTCGACGTTTCCACTCCCCGCCCTCGCAAGCAAAGAAGTTTCAAGATACCAGGCCACCAAGTGAAAGTGAACAGCCCCGAGCAAATCTTCTAGAGAGCGTACCCTTTTTTCTACTCTTTCTTTATTCTAATAATAACTAATAATCTAAATATAAAAAAAGAAGAAGATTTTTTTTGTTGGACCCCCTGGACCTCCGACCAATGAGGTGATGACACATGCATGCGTGCATATAAACTTCTAAAGAGTGGGTTTCAAACCTGGGTGGCACTATGTAACTCAATCCATTATAGGGCTATTGGTAGATTCTTTTTCTTTTAGAATAGAATCAGAGGTTCTTATTGGCTAGCTTCATTGCAACAAATGAAAAGGATACCAATGTTAATCAAGAAGCTCCTCTTGATCGATTAGTTGGCAATAAACACTGCTTCTCTTTTGACTTAAAGTCGGCCACGAGATAGGTGGCCTTTAGTCTTTCTGTTTGAAGTGATGCAGTATTTATTCGATAGGTCATTTGCTTGTGCTGTTGTTAATTCAACATTAGCATGCAACATATTTGAGGTACACTTTGTTAGGAATCCGAATTCAAGGGTCTCGTTTGTTGCCGGACAACCTCTCGGTTATCATGCCTCTTGGCCTTTTTATTTGCTTCTTTAATGCAAAGGTACAGGGCCTTCATATTTGTTGGCTCCCAAAATTTGCTACCTCCAATAAACTACATCATGAATTGGTACAAAGCAAAGTATCAGTTTTATATATATACTAATCATGTAGGTAATCATTTGGGTTTTGCGGCTTTATCTAAATGGCACAAAATAGCATGGGCATAACGAATTCCATTTAGTTACCGGACTTAACATGAACACTTTCATCTATTTAGGTTGACAATATACTTATCATACTTTTCAATAATCTCATATCCATTATTTCCATTCCAAATTGGATAGGAGAACCTACTAGCAGCTTCTATGCTCACATAGAACCTACTTAAGCCCAATTTGTGTAAATGTGCCTTGCGCACATTCTATGCTGACATATGGCATCAACTCGGAAAATACAAGAACAAGTCCCTATAAAAACTCAAACCAACTAATACAAATCAGAAAAAATATGCAAGTTATTAAAATTAAAATGGAATTAATTCACAATAGTATTACTTTATGCCGGTCGCTCATAAATGCTATTCTTCCTCATCGGTTATCTCAAGGTTGGTCATTAAATTTTTTAGGAACCAAGACCAAGTATCCTTGTTCTCTATCTTCACCACTATCCAAGTTATCAAAAACATTTGATTGTCGGCATCTCTCCTCACAACAACCAACAATTCTCTTTTGCATAAACCCTTTAGAAAGCATACATCAAATCCTATAACTTTTCTACAACTAGCCAAAAAGCCTCATTTGCATGCATCAAAACATATATAAAATCTATTCAAATCTACGCCCATCATCAGGCATTGGCCTCTTTACGACCTCTACATATACCTATTAGATGGGTTTTGAAGCATGCATTGGCAAGCATAACCCCTTACCTGCGAATACTCTTTCTTATACCAACTTATCAATATTTTTTATCATTCTTAGCTTAGCTCTCTTGCAGTAATTCCTTGATACATTAACCTTTAATTGCTCCTTCGCTAACAACTGGAATCAAGAACTCTTGATTTCGAGCATTACTTTGATAGTATTGAAAAAGTGCTTCCACAACCACGCACTTAATATCCTTTTATTGTCAAATACAATTAAACAAGTATGTTCCTCTTAGAATGACCTAATATGAAATGACCCATTCCTATTCAGCACGCCATATAGCTTCCATGGACAATTGAGTTGTGAGCACTTAGCTTTCACAAATTACTTCGTACATCTAATGTATTCAATACTCATCTGTTTAGCAATAGAGCTATTGACGATAGTTTCTTTTAATTGTTTGGCATCATCAAATTTCATACCCACAGACAAAACATGTTTATCAACAGTCGTAACAAGGCTACTTACTTTTCCTTCTATGCACAGGTTCTTCTTCATCATTACCAAGCTCATTCTCTAAACCAACAGTTTTATCATTGCAACTTTCTTCATCTTCATTTCCATTAGCTTCAGTTGGAGCTCCATCCTTATTTATTGACTCACACCTTTATTCTAAAGCTACAAAAAAATTTGACAAATTTCATTTGCTTTTATCTTGACTATGCGAGTTCATCATCATCTTTGTTACTTGGAAAATTTACCATTGTCAAATATTCATCTTTCGATTCATTAGATAGAGTAACTTCTCATTCTAATCTAATTAAGTTTTCATCGCCCACATCTTCACCTGAGATTTCAGGACATCTTCCTGTTTGCTCATCTCTATCAATATGATTTGTCTTCCTTTTCTCCCTCACTTGCCTCTCACATTGCCCTCCATTTAACCTACACTTATCTCCAACCTGATTACTCACTTGAGTAAGATCTTTTACTTCTCCTCTTTCAGTGGTCTTGCCATCCTCATGATTTCTATCATTCTCACCATCCTCATCATCACTATAATATTCAACATAGACCTTAGCTTCGTCGCTATAAAAATAATAGTAAATAATATCCTTAATACTATTATCGTCATTAGAAATTCTCAAACCATCATTCAATTCCTTCTCAAGAACACATTAATGCAGTTTTTGGACTTTCCATTATAAAAAAATACACAAAATCCCTCGCAAAATCAATATATGATGACTTTCCAATATTGACAGAGATAGTACATTTATTTCCACTTACTTATTCTTAATCTTCTGCACCAATAATAAACTCTCTACCATAGCAAACAATAACACTTATGTAATTCTCATCCGTGTCGATGCTGCACCCAAGGAGGAAAAAAAAGTCATTAATTTTTGGGACCATAAAGCAAAATCATCAACTTTATCTGCAAGTTCTTGTCGTCTTGTCAAAAGAAACAAAGGAAACCGATTTATTCAATTCAGTCCCCTTATAGAAACAAATGAAGCTGAATTGAATATACAAAGTGAGGTCCCATCACTCATTTTTCAATTCAATCCCATTCGGTTCCCATAGAAGCACTCCAACTAATTAAATAAAGAGAAGTCTCGCTCGCCTCGTAAGTATCAAAAACTATGTTTCCCTTTAAGTTAGCTCTCATTTTCTCCTCTGCGCCCTATTTTTTTATTCGGTCCCCACAAAAGAAAGCAATCCAACTAATTAAACAAAAGTGAGGTCCCCACCACTTTCCCTCCAAGCCGAACCTTCATATTGCCGTCCATGTCCTAATTTGTCGATCGATCCTAAATTTTCCACCCAATTGACACATGGAGAAAACATAACAAACTTGAGTGAGAGTTAGGGACATAGCTAGCAAACTATGATAAATGACGGTGCAACTACGATGGTAGCTAAGCAACGGCAGCCGAGCAACGGTGGGCAAGCGAGTGAGCTACGTTTGGTGTCCAACAAGGATCATACTTCATATGCGGACGAATAGCCCTAATTTTAGCCCCCCTTCAGCGATGTCGTTTTGGCCATATGAGCTATGAGGCGCTATTTTTGTAAGGCAATCCACGTGTGATGGCAAAACGACGTTATTTCTTAAGAAGAATGTAAAACGACTTCATTTTGCAAATCCCCTTTTTCCATCTCTCTGGCATCGTATAATGTCAAGAAGTGTCGAGAGACTCGCTTTAATAATGCGTGTCCTCAATCAATTTAAGGCGCAATCGATTTACATACCAATGAAGTCTTCTCTTTGGTCATCTTTGACCGAATAGCACTGCCCCCGATGCCGCTATTTCCTATTACCTCGGTGAGCCCCTCCTGACGTCGCTGCTTTCCCCCGAACGCCGCCACTTCTACTCGTCCAAGCCGGCGCCTGCATTACTGCTGCCACCGCTCGTCTGAACCCATCCCAAAGTCACGACCAGCTCGAGCGCCACCCGAGTCGCCGTTGTTCGTGATCCACCGCCCGAGCCGACGACGATCGAGCTTACCGCTCTAATCATCGTTGCGACCCACACCGAGTCTCGTCCGTGACGAGTTGCTGTTTGCCGATCCGAGTCGGACTCCCGCCGCGAGTCCTGCCTAATCGTGACCCGCTGCCCCAAAGTGCGGTCCCCGCATCGAGCTGATTTGTGCCGTTGTCCCAACGCCACGCCATCCCTGTTGAGCCGCTGGCCCACAATTGCTGATTTGCGTTGACAACGAAGCTAGCTGTTGTCGACACCCTTGTTGAACGACTAGTCGAGTTGCACTTGGCCCACCCTTGTCGCCACGAGTAACAGCGTGATTCTTCGGCCATTCTTTCTAATACTTTCTTGTGCAGGAAAGGAGATTGAGCTTTTGTTTTTGTTTTTTTTTTCAAAAAAATAAAGACACGTATTGTTCCTTTCAAAGACACGTACTGTTCCTTGGAGACCATTAGTTGCAAGCTCCAGCTCCGTGGACTCGGTCACACCATAAACCGTCTCATTGTCGGCCGCTGTTGACATCTAAATCTTGACGACCCAGTCATATGAAAATTAGGGATTAATTTTTAAGCCCTAAAAAAGAAAAAGAAAAAAAGAAAAAAATAATAATAATTACATAGCATATAATTTTAGGCGCGCCATTATTTTCTGATAAGGAATGACAATTTGATATGTTCAATAAATTTTTCATATATTCAAGCGATATACACGTCGGGAGATATATTTAGCAGAAAAATTGAAGATTTCAAGAGAATATTCCAAGTGGGATATATATTTGGTGTTAATCTTTGGGTATAATAAAAGAAACACTAGATCTTGCAATCCTTCATGGGCTCTTGTTTCGTTACACATAAAAGGGGTTGACCCGCATGGATGAAGCGGAAGAATGGGTGAAAAGAGAAGCAAGTGTGAGAAACAGAAAAAAAAAAAAAAAAAAAAACCTCCCTCTCTCGTCCATTCATAGGCCCTGTTTGGTTCGGCCTTTCAAATGGGCTTTTGGACTCTAAAGTCCCTTGGCCAAATGCAAATGCATTTGGTTCAATTTTTTGGGCAACTTTGGCAAGATGCAATTGCATCTCCAAGTGACTTTAAGAGCCCTTAGCCCAAAACAGGTCTAGAGGTACTTTGGGAAGTTGCATCTTCAGAATTCAAATCCCCGGTACTATTCATCTTCTCCAAAACCACCGCACGGAAGCCGGTCAGAGGCCGACAACCGCCGGCCAAGGGGTCGCACGTGCCGGCGACCGTCGCTAGACCTCATGTGATGCCTGGGTCACGCGACCTAGGTGGCCGTCGCCTAGGGTTGCTCGACCCCGGCGATTGTCCGAGGGCCAAATCTGGCCATCCAGCCACCAGATCCAGCGATCCGACCTCCAGTCCCGGTCAATAGCCAAATCCGGCAGTCCGGTGGCCAACCTTTAAAAAAAAAAATATACAAATGTTTTTTTTGTTTTTTTAATTTAATAAAAGTCCTTTACAAATGCAAATTTTACCAAACGGTATTTTGGTCAAAGTTGTTTCTCAATGCAAATTTTACCAAAGGATATTTGTATTTCGGAAAACCCCATTCACCCAAAAGTATTTAGCAAGATCAAGCTGTTAGGTAATAGGATTAGGCTATTGGGTAACAAAATCAGGCTGTGGTTCCTGATTACCCAAATCTCTCATGAAAGATTCTAACAGGTTTGACAACATCATTGATATCGAATCGACTCGGTATCCCTCTTGTCCTCATCATCCTTCTCAATATATACCATTGATTCATTTCCTATTGTACCAGTAACTTCATCAATTTTCATGGCTAATCCACCGGACCAGGATATGGAATCAAACCCCTCTAAACCAGAGGTTGTTCAACCAAACAATTCTTCTCAACATGTGTCTACGGCATCAAAACAGTTTTTTACTATTGATGATATTCCCTATCTTAAATGGCCGAAAAAACTTGAGGAATTCCATACTTGGTTAAATACCCAAGCCATTACCAACTGTTGGAGAAATCTTTCTGGAATATTTTGAAGCTGACAAAACGTTTCCATCAGTCTATTCTGAAGATTTGCAGACTCTACTATTTAAAGTCTGAAGACCTCCGGACTGCCAGACTCAAGACTCAAAGTCTATTCTCATTAACAGTTTCTAATCCGTTGAAGAAAGGCTATCCAGAACTGAGTGCTTCATTAAGGATTTGGCCTTATCGACTGTAGAAGATCTCTTGGCTGGATATGACGTAACGGATTCCTTTATTCGAATCAAGATTGATTAAGGATCCGATGATTGGCAAAGTATACTTGGAAGGTTCTACTTATGGAAACCAAGATCCTGATTGTATGGGCGAGCAAGATTGATGGGCTATCGACATGTTCCTTTAATAGCTCGAATGATCTTCCTAATTGATTCTGTCCAACGGGAAGATTGGAGGAATTCCTTTGGTAAGTGCCAACGGGTATGATGGCATAAAGAAGTATAAAAGGAAGACGTTTCAATTGTTCAAGAGCGTGCACGATAGAAGAATTCCAAAGTCTGAAGCTCCTTGATTCTTAGTCAATTCATTTACTGAGCAAAATCTTGTACGCAAAAGAGAGTCTATATTTTGAGATACCTTGAGGAAGTGTGGTAGAGTATCTACACCTTTGTGGAATCAAGGGAAAGCATTGCTGTAACATCTCTTTTGTTCATAGTGAAATCCAGCCGGTGGGGTGTCGGTGCGAGAAGAGTGGACGTAGGCTTGGAATAAACCGAACCACTATAACCCTTGTGTTCAATTTTCTCTTCCCTACTCTCTACTTTACTTTGATCATAATTCGTTTTGTTAATTAAAGGAGAACTTCCTTTCTATTGTCTGCCTAGTATTGCTTACGTATCTCGAGAAATTATTTTTACACCTATTCACCTCCCTCTAGGTGCTTATACTAGCTATATCAATTGGTATCATAGCCTGTGTACTCACTTTGTTTGAAGTGTTTTACTTCAGAGTTAAAGATCCATGGCTAGTATGCTAGCTCCAAGGCTGGTGGAAGGGCAAAGCAATACCAAACCACCTTACTTTGATGGAAAGGATTACAACATCTGGAAAAACAATATGAAAGCGTTCCTAAGATCAAAGGATCCTCTAGAATGGGATGTTGTAGAAAAAGGAATCACTCCTAAAGCTACATCTGTCTCAGAGAGAGGAAAAGAAGTTGTTGAGTCCAGTGAAATGACTCAGGAAGAGATAATCAAGAGACAAGCTCTTGATGCAAAAGCAATTTATTCTTTATATTGTGCTTTGTCACGTACTGAATATAACAGAATATCTTCTTGTGTTACAGCAAAAGAAGTCTGGGATAGATTACATATTACCTATGAAGGAACCGATCGAGTGAAAGAGACCAGAATCAACATTCTCCTCGGTCAATACGAAGCCTTCAAAATGAAATCGGGAGAATCTATGACTCGACATGTTTAGTCATTTTACGAAATCGTGAATGGTCTTGAAAATCAAGGTCAACCAATTTCTGATCCCATGAAGGTAAACAAGCTACTGCGTGGACTCTCCAAGGATTGGAATCATATAAAGACCTCAATAAGAGAGACATAAAGGATCATGCCATTATCTGTCGATGAGTTGATTGGAACTCTTCAGTCTTATGAAGTGGAACGAATCAATGAAGACAAAGATCCTAAAGGTAAGAAATCCATTGCATTAAAATCCAATGATGATTCTGATATTACAGATTCTCGAAGACGAAATGGATGATGAGGAGCTTGCTCTCATGATAAGAATATTCAGAAAGCTGAAGAAAAGGAAAAGGAAGAAGATTCAATCCAAAGAAAAGACGAGTTTTCAAAAGCAAATGACTAAGTCTGTTGAGGATGATGAATCAAACAAAGATGTAGTCTACTTTGAATGTAAGAAAAAGGGACACATCAGACCCAATTGTCCTCTTCTGAGAAAGAAGAAAGGAAAAGCTGAAAAGTATCGAAAGGCTCTTAAAGCAGAAACCTGGAGTGATAGTAGTGTGAAGAAAGTAATGATGATTATGCCAATATATGTCGATGGCACAATCGAATTCAGATTCAAACTCGAAAATAGATTTAGATTCAGACAGGTGAATTTGAGGTAAGTAACTTTAAAATCCCTGTTAAAGTTTCTAAATACATTGATGAGTTGTGTTTTAGTCTAAGACTTCTCTTAAAAGGATTTCCAAACTTAAAAAGAAAAACTCTGCACTAAAACAACAGGAAAATATTTTGAAAGAAAAGTTGAAATGTTTAGACATGAATGTTTCTACTCTTAAAGAAAGCGAAGATAATCTCTTGAAAGAAAATGCATTTTTAAAAAATGACTTATCAAATATTTCAAAAAGATTTTCAATAGGATCTGAGAAACTTGAGAAAATTCTTTCAGCACAAAGACCTTATTTCAATAAATCTGATTTAGGTATGACAGCAGAAACCATTCCTTTAATTGATTTTCCTAAAGTGAATGAAAGAATTAAGGAAAGAATTAAGCAAAGACCCACAAGAGATGCTTACAAAAATCATTTCAAAAAGGTTTTTGTAAAACCAGTAGGACGAAATGCTCTCAGATGTTCAAAGTGCAATAGTGCATATCATTTTGAAAAAGAATGTCCTATGGTTTGGAAACCTGTTAAGAAAGTATGGGCAAAAACCGCATATCATACTAACACTAATGGACCCAAGAAAATATGGGTACCAAAGAAAGCTTGAGTCTCTTTTTTTAAATGCAGGTCACTATCAAGAAAAATGTAAAATGGTATTTGGATAGTGGATCCTCAAGACATATGATAGAAGATTCAAATTGTTTCATAAAGCTCGTTCAAGTAAATGGTGGAAAAGTCTCATTTGGAGGAAACAACAAAGGAAGAATTGTGGGATTTGGAACTGTAAAGATTGGAAATCTCACAATAAGCAATGTTTCCCTAGTGGAAGGACTCAACTACAATCTGCTCAGTATCAGTCAGTTGTGTGATACTGGTTTCAAAATCAACTTTCAAGAGGGAATATGTTCAGGAACCAGTAAAGATTATACTCAGTCATTCATGGGCCGAAGACATGGAAATATTTACTTCTTGGATGTGAAACCAAATGAATCGCAATGTCTAATCTCAATTCAAGACGAAGCGAGCTTATGGCACAGAAAGCTTGGGCACATCAATATGAAGCAGATAGCCAAAATTTCAGCAAAGAAGCTTGTTCGTGGTCTACCCAATTTATCATACCAAAAGTCTGATCTATGTACACCATGCGTATTGGGAAAGCAAGTAAGAAATTCCTTTAAACCAATAAATCAAGTTTCCACTAATCGTGTACCGCAGCTTCGCATATGGATCTCTTCGGACCAACCGTAACTTAGAGCATTGGAGGTAAGAAATATTGCCTAGTAATTGTGGATGACTACTCACGATTTACTTGGGTATATTTCTGGCAAGTAAGTCTCGAAACCTTCTCTTACTTTGAAAAGTTTGCTAAAAAGGTTCAAAATGAAAAAGGGTATGTTATCTCAAGTATAAGAACAGACCATGGAGGTGAATTTGAAAATCAACATTTTACAAAATTCTGTGATGAATCTGGTTTTCAGCATGTGTTCTCCTCTCCATATACTCTAGAGCAAAATGGAGTTGTGGAAAGAAAGAATACATCGCTTCAAGAAATGGCTAGAACTCTTTTAATTGAAAGTAACATCTCTTCACGATTTTGGGCTGAAGTAGTTTCAATTGCATGTTATATTATCAATAGAGTTTTTCTAAGGCCTATTATGGAGAAAACCCCCTATGAGTTATTCAAAGGAAAGAAACCTATTGTTTCATACTTTCATGTGTTTGGATGTAAATGCTTTATTTTGAAAAATGCAAATGATCGAGTTGGTAAGTTTGAAGAAAAATCGACGAAGGCATCTTCCTTGGATATTCTACCTCAAGCAAAGCCTACAGAGTCTATAGCAAGAAGAGTCAATCTGTGGAGGAATCAATGAATGTCAAATTCTAGGATTCTATGCAAAATGAATCTATTCAGACTTATCTTGAAGAATCTGAACCTGCTCCAAACTCTACAAAGTCTAAATCTCAAGAAGCAGCTCAGACTCTGAAAGACCAGCACCAAGTGGTTATTGAAGATTCAAATGAAGGAAGTGATCATCAACCTAACAAATCAACCAATAACTGGAAGCATAAGTCCAGTCATCCCAAAGATCTCATTATTGGCGACATTAATGAAGGAATTCGCACAAGATCCAAAAGGCGCGAAGAGTCTAGTGCTGTGGCTCTTATTTCTAAAATAGAACCCAAAAGCATAGAATAAACTTTATCTGATGAAAGCTGGATTGAAGCTATGCAAGAAGAACTCAGACAATTCAGCATTAATGATGTTTGGGAGTTGACTCCTAAACCAAAAGGTAAATCTATTATTGGAGCTAAATGGGTTTTCAGGAACAAGATGAACGAGAAAGGAAAAGTCGTAAGAAACAAAGCAAGACTCGTGGCCAAGGGATATACGCAAGAAGAAGGGATAGACTATAACGAGACTTACGCACTAGTAGCAAGGTTAGAAGCAATTCGATTATTACTTGCTTTTGCTTGTTATAAGAATTTCAGGTTATTCCAAATGGACGTCAAAAGTGCTTTCCTAAATGGATTTATCCATGAGGAAGTCTATGTGGAACAACCACCTGGGATTGAAGACCCAAGGAAGCCAGACTCAGTATTCAAACTGAAAAAGACCTTGTATGGTTTGAAGCAAGCACCTCGAGCTTGATACGACAGGCTGAGTAAGTTTTTAATTCAAAACGGCTTTGTCAAAGGTAAAGTAGACACTACTCTGTTTATCAAAAGAGAAAACAAAAGTTTTCTACTTGTTCAAATATATGTTGATGATATTATTTTTGGATCCTCTAATGAAAGTTTGTACAAGAAATTCTCTAAGTCTATGCAGGATGAATTTGAAATGAGCATGATGGGTGAACTAACCTTCTTTCTTGGACTTCAAGTGAAACAATTGAAGGAAGGGACTTTTATTCATCAGGAAAAATATGCTAATGATCTTGTCAACAAGTTTGGACTGGAAAATTGCAAAAAGACTGATATACCAATGTCAAGTTCCTTGAAGATAGACAAAGATAAAGAAGGAAAGAAAGTTGACCAAAGCTATACAGAGTATCATCGGTTCACTTCTTTATTTTACTGCCTCTAGACTCGACATTTTGTTTAGTGTTTGCATTTGTGCTAGATTTTAAGCAGACCTAAAGAATCTCATCTAAGTGCTGCAAAGCGTATTATCAAATACATTGCTTCAACTTCAAGTCTCGGTCTTTGGTATCCTAAAAGGAGACTTTACTCTTCTTGGATACTCGGATGCGAGATCTAGCCGGTTGTAGAGTTGATAGAAAGAGCACCTCGGGTACACATCGCGTTACTTGGAAGTAGGACAGTGTCTTAGTTTTCAAGGAAGCAAAATACAGTAACTCTTTCTACAGCAGAGGCAGAGTATGTAGCTCTCGAAAGTTGTTGTTCACAAATTCTGTGGATAAAACAACAGCTAAGAGACTTTGGAATTGAAGATTCAAGAACGGAGATTAACTGTGACAACACAAGTGCAATCAATCTTACCAAAAATCAAATTCTTCACTCAAGAGCAAAGCATATAGAGATTCGACATCACTTCATTAGAGATCATGTTCAAAATGGAGAAATTTCGATTCAGTTTGTTGACTCAAAGAACCAATTGGCGGATATATTTACAAAACCTTTGGAGAAAAATCAATTTGAAATTATCCGTTCCAGACTCAACATCTTGAAGCTTGAAGAAGTTAAAGTCTAGAGACTCTCAGACTCAGACAATCATGGTTCTTGACTGTAAGTTATTTTATTTTCTCTTATATTAAATCTCGGAAAGGTACGATCATCTATCTATAATTGATTTCCGCTATCTTCAATTTCCGTGAAAAGTGCAATTTTTTTTCCTTTTCAAAAAGAGTTAATTTTTCTTTAAAATGGCAGTTATCTATTTTTGAAAAAGGCACTTATTTTTAAAAGAGGCATCTTTTCACTTTCCTTTACGACGTTTAGTATTCCCCCCTTTTCGACTGAGCTATATACAGTCGGTTCCTCTTCGCTTAACTCCAAAACCCTAAAAAGCATCGATCTTCCATTCTTGTCTTCCTCCCTTGTTTAATATTCGAAAAAGTTGTCATCTTTCTTGAGAAAGTCAAGCAATGAATCTTTCAAAGACTGAGAAAGATGTCGTCTTCAAAAAGTCTTCGAGGATCGCAAGCGGGGGACCACGGCGAATGAGTGAGGGGCCTACTCACTTTGATCTCACCGAGAAAGAGGAGTCACCAAGTCAGCAGCAGAGTCCACAACATTCTCGGCGGCGTCATTCTCCACCAACTAGTCCATAGGGTGTTGATCATCAACAAGAGGAAGAAATTGTTGAAGACACGAGATCCCGTAAGAATTCAAATGCCATCTTTTATTTATAAGCTTTACAAAGTGCTTTAAAGAGGACTAGTACTCCATTGAACTACATCGATGAGTTTCTTAAGGACAATGGATATGGAAATGAGTACATCTTTTACGAAAAATGGAGCATTTGGGAATTGCTTCTAAGGGGTTGGCAGAAGAAACCCTTGCAAATATCCCAAGTGATTCGCGTGTTGGAGGACTGAATCCGATCGATGGGAATGATGATGACAAATTGTATAGCCAATTTCAAACAAGAATGGGTGTTGCGGAAAAATTTGAGGAAAAATGACAGAGTTGTTTAGATCGAAAGAACAGAAGGATCTATACTCCAAATTGTTGAAGCGTTGGGTGATAAACCCTAGGAGTGTGGATTTTGATTTCCTTGATGCTGTGAATGTCAATTTGAAGGAAAAGTTCAGTTTTCTTCAACTTGAACAGCTTCCGTTCGACACCACAGAAGCCTATGCTCAATTAACTGCATATTTCTATTCAAATCTTAGTTTCTTGGATGCGAATAGAATCTCTTTTAGTGTCCGAGATCAGGACTTTGTAGTTGATGTGGATATGATGGCGGATGTGATTGGGGTTGAGAGAGGGAGATATCAATCTATCAGTGTCTCTATAACTCGTGCCACATTGGAACTTGTTAAAGATATAAGAACAGAGGGAAGGATTTCCTACTCAAGGATGCATGCGTTCAACATTCTGCTTCACAAGATTGTGATCAATTGCCTCAGACCGAAATCAACTTCCAAAATTGATGTTTCAAACTCAGAGGCAAAGCTGATGTACGCCATCAATGCTGGGAAAAAGTTTTCTCTTCCTCACACTATTATGTTCCACATGTGTAGAGCAGTGGTGAAGGACAATGGTCAACTTCCTTATCCAGGTCTTGTGTCAAAGATATTCAAACATTTAAATATTCAGCCTCCACAAATTCTCTCGTGTTCGACCGTGTGACAAAATGGTGGTAGGACTGAAAATGGTGTCCAAAATGCGTCTGAAAGAACTCGACAAGACGTTGGAGAAATTCAAGGAGACAACCCCTGCCAAGCCTCATCAAGCCTCTTCTGCAGCGAAAAGAAAAGGAAAGGAGCCCATGGTTGCTCCATCCAAAAAGAGAAGAGCTCTCATCATTGAGGATGAAGATGATGGGGATGACCTCACCATTTCTACTATGGCATTGAAGAAGCTGAGTCGTTTTGTTCCAGAATCAATGGAACGACAGGAGAAAGAAGCAAAGGAGAGAGAAGGATAGGAGAAAGAAGAAGAAGAGAGAGAAGCAGAGGAGGAAAGGTTTGAAGAAGAAGATGAAGAAGAAAGAGGAAATCAAGAGGAATGAGAGCATGAGGAACACTCTTCTCCACCTGAAGCCTTGGAAACAGGGGGAGTGTTAGGGAAATCCCTTATGATGTTTTGAAGATGACAAAATAAATCAAAGGCTACTAACATGTTTGATGGTTGAGTAATAGACCATGCAGATGATAGAACATGTAAAGGATATTATCAAAGTGCAAAGACGACCAGAAGACTGAACGTAACTCATGTCCAAAGTATATTTCAAGATTTCAGACTTCGTGTCAAAGTGTCGAATGTGTCCGAAGACCGCGGACTTAAGACTCAAAGTCTAAAGGCGCAGAGACTTTAGTGTCAAAGTCTGTTCTACATCGAAGTCTGTCAACTCGACTAATTCCGATCGAACGTGAATGCCGAACCGAAGACAGATTCTATGCTGAAACTAAACCAGAAGACATGCTGACTCTATCTTTGAAGCCGAACCGGGTACAGACCTTAAAGCTAAATCTGTTCGAAGCGATATGTTCGGACCAGATTGTAAAGTCTGAGACTCATATTGTAAAGTCTACATACTCAAACTTTACATCCAGTTACGATGAATCGTAACTCAAGCCCAATCATATAACAACTAGTGATCTCGGTTTGGATTCCACATCAAGATTGATTTGATTGATTCAATCTAATTAATTGACGATTGGATCTTGAAGACAAGAGCTTTCTATACGAAGAAGCTTTACTTATGGAAACCAAGATTTCGTTTGTATGGCCGATCGGAATCAATTTGGGATTTTACCTTTGTCACTCAACGGCTATCAAATCTTCTAGATACAAAGCTGTCCAATGGGTATATTGGAAGACGATTCTCCAGGATACTGTCCAACGGCTAGTTTGGAAGTGGAGGAGTATTTAAGGAGATCATGGACCGATGAGCAAGTAAGAGACGGAGCGTAGAATTTATAATTCCAAAGTCTGAGCGATCTTCGATTATACACTTGTCTTTGGAGAGCTTAAACGTTTGTAATCGTGAGAGAAATACCAAAAGAGTGACTTAGTGAGATAGTGTGATCTACTATTAAATGTCTGCACTCGAAGTTGTAATCTCTTGTTGATTGCATAATGGAATCCAGCCAAGAAGGCTGTTAGCGTGGGAGAGTGGACGTAGGCTTGGATTAAGCCGAACCACTATAATTTATGTGTTCTTATTCTCTTCCCTTACTCCTTTATTTTGTTCATACTAGCTATCTCAACTGGTATCAGAGCCAAGTGCTCGGTTTATAGAAGTGTTTTTACTTTTGAGCTAAAGATTCTTTATGGCTAATATGTTGGCACCAGGACTTATGGAAGGGCAAAGCAACACAAGGCCACCATATTTTGATGGAAAGGAATACGACGTATGGAAGAACAAAATGAAAGCATTCCTAAGATCCAGAGATCTCTTACAATGGGATGTTGTGGAAAGAGGAATCAATCCCATTGCTGCGTCCACATCAAATAAGAATGGCAAAGACAAAGAAACCAAACCCCCCGCTCCTATGTCTCGGATGGAGATGTCCAAAAGAGAAGCGCTTGATGCAAAAGCCATTTATTCTTTATATTGCACTTTATCTCTTGCTGAATATAACAGAATCTCTTCATGTGAAACAGCAAAAGAAGTTTGGGATTAACTTCATATTACATATGAAGGGACCGATCGTGTAAAAGAGACAAAAGTAAACTTCTTGCTTGGCCAATATGAATCCTTCAAGATGAAGCAAGGAGAATCGATTGGAGATATGTTTAGCCGTTTTACAGAAATTGTAAATGGTTTAGCATATCAAGGTCAGCAAATTTCTACCCCGATGAAGGTCAACAAACTCTTGCGAGGTCTCTCAAAATATTGGAATCATGTCAAGACCTCAATCCGGGAGACTCGAGAGGATTATGCCACTCTCCGTTGATGAATTGATTGGCACTCTTCAATCCTATGAAGTGGAACAACTTAATGACGAAGATCCCGAAGGTAAGAAGTCCATTGCTTTAATATCTAATGCTGTTTTTGATGAAACAGACCGAGAAAATGACATGGACGATGAAGAACTTGCCTTTATGGTCGAGAAATTTAAAAAGCTGAGTAGAAAAGGAAGGAAATTCGATGGAAGAAGTCAATACAAGCATAATGGCCATAAAAGAATCATGAAAGAAGATGATGATCAAGAAAATATATGCTTGATGGCACATTCAAAATCTGGGTCTGATTGATTACGTACTCATAATCAAAGTCGTACACACTCGAGTAATCAAAGTCTGACTCGGACACAGACTCAGAATCCGATGAGGAAATCAAGGTAAGCAATTCAAAAATTCCTCTCAAAGTTTCAAAGTATATAAATGAGCTTTGTTCAAATCTCAAATCTTCTCTTAAAAGGATTTTCGAACTAAAAAATGAGAATTCTCGACTTAAGCAACAAGATCTTTCTCAAGTCTGGAGACCTATTAAGGAAAATTGGATAAAAGCAACATATTCTGCTAACTCTCATGGACCCAAGAAAAATGGGTACCAAAGAAAAGATAAGTTATTTTTGCATGATATAAAGAAAAAGAAGAAAGAGGATTTGGTAAGGAATTTTTTATTCTCAATTTGATTTGGGCAATAATTCTCATTATGCTTGATATTCGATATATCCTTGGTTGATTGAGATTTTATAATGATCATATTTTGTTTTATGGAAGAAAGAATCGTATGATTTGTTTTTGTGATTTGTGAGTTAAGATTTGATTTAGTACGTGTGATTATTTGAGATAA
This sequence comes from Eucalyptus decipiens, assembly GCA_014182575.1. Taxonomy (NCBI): domain Eukaryota; kingdom Viridiplantae; phylum Streptophyta; class Magnoliopsida; order Myrtales; family Myrtaceae; genus Eucalyptus; species Eucalyptus decipiens. Next base: position 58,561,761 of record CM024614.1, on the reverse strand, counting down.
TTCAGATTATTTTGTCTAATTTTATACTCTCAGATATAATCATATTTTGCAAAGTGAAAATCTGTTTTACGTGATGATGCAAGATATTCTTAGATATTCAAAGATTTCATTCTCCCCTGATTTTATCGTACTATGACTAAGTGAGAATTTATTTTTCAAAATATCATTGTGCATAATATTCTTTCTTTGAGTACTCTGTTATGATGAATTAAGAAAGAATATTATTTATCTGTGGAGATTTTATATTTTGCTCTAACGTCAAGGAAGGATCCAAATTAATGGATACCAAAAAGGGAAATGAGTTGATTGCAGGAAATTCTTTAAGGGAAGGATGATTGTGAATCTACACAAATTTTGGTGCAATCAGAAAATATCTCCTGCGACAATTGGGGGAGAAATCAAATTCAAAAGAAAAGGAAAAGAATCGTGATCACCTCAAAAAGGCAACAAATTGAGGGAGAGCTTTGATCAATTATGGAAAAATCATTTTTGGATTGATCATGATCTTATTATGGATGGAAGGAAAGGTAAATGTATCAGAATTTGTTCAAAGGAAATCCGGTTAGTGCATCTTTTATTACCTTTTGTCATGAATAAATCTTTTATTGATATTATTTTATTATGACAAAAAGGGTACGTGAATTTCATGATGCATCTGTGATTTTCATTGGATATTTCCTGATATATATGATCGAAGTGAGCTATATTGCATATCTTTAATATTCGACTTGTTTTATAAAAAGGCTGATTTTTGGAGACTGTGATTCATGCAAGATATTGATTATCATTCTCTACGTCAATCTATTGTTATTGCTTTTTGATTATGACAAAAAGGGGGAGAAGATATGAATATGCATATGTGCTGATTGGTTTGATATTATTGCATAATATTGAGCTGCGATTATTTTTCTATATATTGTTATGCTCAATTTATTTGCTATCTTATGATATCCTTTGATTTAAATTAATATTTTTAAAAGCGTGTTTACAAATCTGCATATTCAGAGATTGTTTTGTCATCATCAAAAATGGGGAGATTGTTAGGGAAATCCCTTATGATGTTTTGAAGATGACAAAATAAAATCAAAGGCTACTAACATGTTTGATGGTTGAGTAATAGACCATGCAGATGATAGAACATGTAAAGGATATTGTCAAAGTGCGAAGACGACCAGAAGACTAAACGTAACTCATGTCCAAAGTATATTCTGAAGATTTCAAGACTTCTGTGTCAAAGTCTGAAGACTGCCAGACTCAAGACTCAAAGTCTAAAGACTGCCAGACTTTAGTGTCAAAGTCTGTTCTACATCAGAAGTCTGTCAACTCGACTAATTCCTGCATCGAACGTGAATGCTGAACCAGAAGACAGATTCTATGCTGAAACTAAACCAGAAGACAGACTCTATGCTGAAGCTGAACTGGGTACAGACCTTAAAGCTAAATCTATTCAGAAGCAGATATGTTCGGACTGCATTGTAAAGTCTGAGACTCATATTGTAAAGTCTACATACTCAGACTTTACATCCAGATTACGATGAATTGTAACTCAAGCCCAATCATATAACGGCTAGTGATCTGGTTTGGATTCCACATCAAGATTGATTTGATTGATTCAATCTAATTGATTGACGATTGGATCTTGAAGACAAGAACTTTCTATACGAAGAAGCTTTACTTATGGAAACCAAGATTTCGTTTGTATGGGCGATCGGAATCAATTTGGGATTTTACCTTTGTCACTCAACGGCTACCAAATCTTCTAGATACAAAGCTGTCCAATGGGTATATTGGAAGACGATTCTCCGGGATACTGTCCAACGGCTAGTTTGGAAGTGGGGGAGTACTTAAGGAGATCATGGACCGATGAGCAAGTAAGAGACGGAGCGTAGAATTTATAATTCCAAAGTCTGAGCGATCTTCGATTATACACTTGTCTTTGGAGAGCTTAAACGTTTGTAATCGTGAGAGAAATACCAAAAGAGTGACTTAGTGAGATAGTGTGATCTACTACTAAGTGTCTGCATTCGAAGTTGTAATCTCTTGTTGATTGCATAGTGGAATCCAGCCAAGAAGGCTGTTAGCGTGGGAGAGTGGACGTAGGCTTGGATTAAGCCGAACCACTATAATTTCTGTGTTCTTATTCTCTTCCCTTACTCCTTTATTTTGTTCATACTAGCTATCTCGTGGGGAGATGGTGAGAAAAGAGGAATGTCCTCATATCATGTTACCAAGTGAAGGAGTCGGCCCGCTCTCAAAGCAGATCCAGAGGACATTCATGCCTCTCAATTTCCTAAGAAGGGACATGATGCTTCATCGCAAATCTGCGTGACTATGCCGATATACCATCGTCCGCCTTTACTCCATCGAGATCAAGCCGAAGCCGACGTTGCATCGATAATTCAACAAATTTTCGAGAATCCTTGATGTTCTCTTGGAAATGCGGGGTCGATATATGCTTTGGAGTGCGAAGTTCGTAACTTGAAGAATGCAGGACAAGCTTCTTCCGTTTCCTTGTCTGATCAAATCCAAGTCCTTGCTCTTCAGAATCAAGCAAATGCTAAGAGTGAAGAGGTGGCTCAACGGAATGAAGATTTGAAAAAGCTAGAAGGCATCGTACAGTCAATGGGAGATTTCTAGCTTGTTCGCGTTCCAAAGCAATCTTGACTCCATTCTATACCCATCTCAACCTTTTTTATGATGACAAAAAGGGAGAGAGATGCGAGATTTGAAATCTTTGAACTTTAAACTTAAACTTGTTGAACTTTTAGTTTGTTTTGATGTTTGACTTGACTTGGGTCTGGATGTCGACTGAACTTTGATTTGGATTTGACTGCTGCTTATATTAAGTACTATTGATATCTTATGAATGGCTTTACTCTCATGCAAGACTAACCTATTTTCTGTGGTTGCAGATTCTAGTGTTATCATTAAGCCATTAATCTTTATGAGATATCCATATTTGCTTGAGTAATATTTTGCAGGTCAAAGTTATTCAAATCTGCAGGAAAGTTTTGTCACCATCAAAAAGGGGGAGATTGTTGGAGAAATCTTTTGGAATATTTTGAAGTCGACAAAACGTTTCCGTTAATCTAGTCTGAAGATTTGCAGACTCTACTATTTAAAGTCTGAAGACCTTCGGACCGCCAGACTCAAGACTCAAAGTCTATTCTTATTGATAGTTTCTAATCCGTTGAAAAAAGGCTATCTAGAAATGAGTGCTTCATTAAGGATTTGGCCTTATCGACTAGAGAAGATCTCTTGGCTGGATATGACGTAACGGATTCCTTTATTCGAATCAAGATTGATTAAGGATCCGATGATTGGCAAAGTATACTTGATACCTAAATTTTGTCCATGCATATGCAACATATTATATCTTATTTGGGACCTAGTGTCCTATGCAGAAAATGAGCAAAATAACATTACACATACTAAGACAGATATAAGAAGATACCCGTAGTTACTTACCAGGAGAGAGTGAGATAGGGTGTGAACCCTGAGTTTGGCAAGTATCAAGGCGTCATCTTACCCGGTTACATGAGTAGGTTGCTTCTCCAGAACCTGAACCATTCTTCGGTCGCTTGTTAGAGCAATAAGTGGTTTGTCTAGGACCCGAACCTTTCTTCTCACCTTGACGGAGAATTGCTTTTCAGACCCGAACCTTTCTTCGGTCGCTTGTTAGAGCAATAAGTGGTTTGTCTAGGACCCAAACTTTTCTTCAGTCGCATGTTAGAGCAATAAGTTGTTTATCTAGGACCCAAACCTTTCTTCGGTCGCCTTTACAAGGAATTACTTTTCCAGGACCCAAACCTTCATTCGGTCGCCTGTTAGAGCAATAAGTGGTTATCTGACCTTTCTCGAGGAATGCACCGACCTTTCTTAGCGCATATATTTGTGGGTGCCTGATCTTTATTAAGGACACTAGTTGGTATTCGACCTTTCTCGAGAAATGCATCAACCTTTTTCAGGGCATCAATTGTTGGGAGATACTTGGACGTTTACAAGTATCGAAAGGGTACTTGGATGATTACAAGTACTGAACTCTAAATGATACCTGGACTTTCGCAAGTATCAAAGGGGTACTGGTAGATGGAATATCGAGAACATATATGAGATATTCGTGAAGGTCTCTCACCTCCTAGTATGTGGGAATATCGAGGATGGATCTCGTATATTCGTAAAGATCTCTCACCTCCTGGTAGTTGGAATATCGAGAATGTACCTTAGATATTCATGAACGTCTCTCACCTCCTGATAATTGAGAATATCGAGGACGTGCCTCGCATATTCATGAATGTCTCCCACCTCCTGGTAATTGGGAATATCGAGGACGTGCCTCGTATATTCATGAAGGTCTCTCACCTCCTGGTAATTGGGAATATCGAAGACGTACCTTGAATATTCATGAAGGTCTCTCACCTCCTAGTATTTGGGAATATCGAGGATGTACCTCGCATATTCATGAAGGTCTCTCACCTCCTGGTAATAGGAATATCGAGGACGTACCTTGGATATTTATGAAGGTCTCCCACCTCTTGGCAATTGGGAATATCGAGGGCGTACCTCGCAATATTCATGAAGGTCTCTCACCTCCTAGTAATTGGGAATATCGAGGACGTGCCCCGCATATTCGTGAAGGTCTCTCACCTCCTGGTAAAGGGGAATATCAAGGGCGTGCCTCGCATATTCATGAAGATCTCTCACCTCTTGGTAATGGGAATATCAAGGACGTACCTTGGATATTCATTAAGGTCTCTCACCTCTTGGTAATTGGGAATATCGAGGACGTGCCCGCATATTTGTGAAGGTTTCTCACCTCCTGGTAATGGGAATATCGAGGACATACCTTGGATATTCATAAAGGTCTCTCACCTCTTGGTAAAGGGGAATATCGAGGACATGCCTTGCATATTCATAAAGGTCTCTCACCTCCTAGTAATGGGAATATCTAGGATGTGCCCCGCATATTCGTGAAGGTCTCTCACCTCCGGTAAAAGGGAATATCGAGGACGTACCTGAGATATTCGTGAAGGTCTCCCACCTCTTGGTAATTGGGAATATCGAGAACATGCCTCATATATTCATGAATGTCTCTCACCTCCTGGTAATGGGATTATCGAAGACGTACCTGAGATATTCATGAAGGTCTCTCACCTCCTGGTAATTGAGAATATCGAGGGCGTACCTCGCATATTCATGAATGTCTCTCACCTCCTAGTAATGGGAATATCGAGGACATACCTTGGATATTCATAAAGGTCTCTCACCTCCTGGTAATTGGGAATATCGAAGACGTACCTTGGATATTCATGAAGGTCTCTTACCTCTTGGTAAAAGGGAATCGAGGATGGGTCTCACATATTCGTGAAGGTCTCTCACCTCCTAGTAATGGGAATATCGAGGACATACCTTAGATATTCATGAAGGTCTCTCACCTCTTAGTAATTGGGAATATCGAGGGCGTGCCTCACATATTCATGAAGGTCTCTCACCTTTTGGTATTATAAACTTGAATGTGGTACGAGGCTTACCTAGATGGCCGCAAGCACTTAAAAAGGCTGGAACACCTGGGTAGCCACAAGTGTACAAAGTATTGGAATACTTGGATGAACATAAGTATTTAATGATACGACATGGGACCACTCAGGCAGGTCCGAGTGTAAGAAAGTAGACATGGGTAACCACAGGCGCACAATGTGGTGGAATACTTGAACAGCTACTAGTATTCAATGATACAATTTTGAGGACAACTCGGACAAGTCGAGTGTCACGGAAAGAGAATACCTAGACAATGAAAGCTACTCAAAGGTAGTGGGACACTTGGTCAGTTGTAGGCATCCTAGCTATGAAGACAACTCAAACAAGTCAAGAGTCAAGAAAATAGAGTATCCCAACGGTGGCCGATACTCAAAGACAAGGGGATACATAGACGGTCACAAGTATCAAAACTCTGAAGACAGCTTGAACAAGTCGATTATCGATAAGATAGTACCTAGACAGTGGTAGGTACCTAAAGGCAAATAAGGATAGGGATATGCTTACCTAGTGATATCTCTAATCTCCGAGAGTATGTCTGCTATTTGTAGAGTATGAACACATGGTTATATATATTATAAGTTCATGAGTTCAAATGGGATTCATGCATGATAATTTTCTTAGTTTTGCATCATTTGAGTTCCACTAGGGAAAATTTTGAAAGACAGCTTTCATTTAGAATGTGGATGTCTTGAGCATGCCAAATGAGGGACTTTCAATCTGAAAGGACTTTCCATTCACTCTCATGAAAACCCGACCATTGATGCAGGATTTATAAGGACCACATTATCTCACTATCATCACGTCGGTAGGGGTCCAAGTATTCTCGCAAGGGGTACGACTTTACCAATGTGAGAGGTCTTTGTGGGGACCGAAATATAGGCCTAGTTGACGACCTATCCAAGGGGACTATCAAGGTCACGGCTTTGTGAAAAAGATGCTGCACGATCATCTCCGGGTTTGCAAGTAGGAATCCCTGTGAAAAAAGAGAATAATCTTGCTCGTACTTCTTCGAGCGATGCTTATTATGTACATATGAAATCCTATGTTAATTGAAGTGTCTTAGTTTGAAAAGACTTTTACAATGGAAATGTAACGTAGACTTGGCTCACATATAAGAGGGTGAGAGTTGGTGACTGTCTCGGCATTTGTTACTAGCCTTTCTTCTCATTGTTGGATGAAGGTTCTATGGACCACAACAATAACTTTTTCTTGGCTATATTTTTTACTGGGGGCATTGGCCTTACTTTTACCAGGCACATTGCTTTTTCATACCCCTATTTTTTATTCTAATTCTTCATTTATGGGCATTAACATTACTTTTACCAGGTACACTGTTTTTTTATGCCCCTGCTTTTTTCTTGTTGTTAGAGGAACTGGCCTAGGCAGTTCAATCGAAGCATCGTTATTAAACTATTGAGTCCTCATCTTCAGCCGACGCTCTAGGCTATAGCAATGACTTCTGCTTTGTCTCAATGTGAGGGTAAAATTACAAACTCACTTAGGTTGTACAATGAATACAAGTGCGAATTGCTCTTCGTCATTCTAGGGCACTTAAATTAACATGAGTGTTCATATGCAATAAAGACACCCGAAGATTGATGCAAGTGCGAGTAAGAAAATTTTTATCCATTTTCTCACCTTGTGATGTTAATTTGCTTCCGACCTGCCCTAGTGTAGGGTGGTTCTTTGACAGGGGTAGGATAGAAATTTCACCAAAGTGTATGGGGCTCAAAGGGGTGAGCGATGGAATGCCTCTCACTATTTTGGTTATCATACCATTCGAGAGAACTCTTTACCCCGCAGTCATGGAATCTTCTAAACTCATCTCACAAGTGTATAGATGAGGGATGTGGTAGGATATGGCTTGCCTATCATCATTCTGACGCGCCTCATCCAGCATGCTCAATCATTCTTGTATTCTTCACTTAACTATCTATTCTAATAATCCTTAATGGAATCAGTGATTTAGACAAACAAAATCATCATGCAAAATTCACTTGAAAAAAGGCATGCAACATATGAAAGATTTTGTGCTCGCAAAGAAAATGGATGGTTTTAACTCAAATAGCCTTATTGGTAGCTTTAAGGGTCAACAGAATAGTGTCGTTAAATTTTGAACATCAAAAGGGTTATTCACAAATGGATGTCGATGGATTGCTCCTATTGTTTTAGAAAAACAAGCACAATGCGAAACTTGCTTCCCTCCTCATTGCAGATACTTAATTCTGGAAATGATGTCACGATTGAAATTATAGTCGCCAAAACACCAGACTCGAACTCCAAGATTGATAGTTCCTGAGAGAATGATTTGATTTGAGTAGCAGATTTGCTGTTTTGGGGACGAAGGACACGAAGTTCAGCAGAGCAGAGAGACAACCTTAACAGATGAATCTTTTCAGCAGATGGAGGTTCCTCTGTTTTTACCTATAACAAAGCCTACGTCTCCTAGCCAGACTAGTGCAACTCGATCCCGTTTAAGTAAAGTTTCCAAACGAGTTATTGAATTGGAATGCGTGCATTAGGTTTAACAAGCAATGCCCTCGTTTTCTATGATGAGTGTAGGTTTGTCCATTATCTGATAACATGGGCTATATATGTAATTTGTAAGTGCCTAATAGTTAGTTAATGAAAAAATGCCAATCTAAGTAAACATGTAGTTTGAAACAACTGGGTTGACTAGAAATTGGTCCGGTGTTCTTATCTTTTGGCCAAATAAATTCGGTTTTTGGATTGATAGGTCCGGGTTCTTTCGAACATTACGAAGGCGATAAAGAAAATCGAAACCAATCAAATTGGATCGAGACCAATCTCTGTCCGCGCCTAGTGTGCATTACTCAAATGTGCCTGTTCTTCTGTTAATTACGTTTTTACCGCGTAATAATGCTACAATAATTGGGAGTTGTAATTTATTCGTTGGAAAATCGAGAGCCGAATGGAACTATACAAATCCATCACTTCAGTAACCAAATTCATGACATTAAAGCACCAACCACCGGCCCCTTGCCATCTCTTTGGATCGTAACCGGCCCGGCCCATTTACGTCCCAGCCGACCCGAGATAAGATCGGGCCGGTCACATTGGATCCGGATCGCGTCCCCACGTTTGATTTGATTTTGACCCTAAGCGCGATCCTGCAAGTAGAGAGAAAGGGCTGAAACGAGCTGATCTCTCCCTCTCACTCCATCTCTCTCTCTCCTTCCGCCATTGTCAGCGAAGGCGAAGCTGAAGCAGGATCCGAAAGCTCGGTCGCTACCCCTCGATCACGTAAGTGCTTCTCTGCAAAGTCGTTTGCTTGCTTGCTGGATTCGCCGAATTTGGCGCTTCCCATCGTCAATTCCTAATTAATTCCAGATGCCCTGTAGGGAACAGATCGCGAATCTGTTGCTCTTTCCCTCCATTTCATGGTACTTATGCGTATATCCTGACGGATGACCCTATGCGTGAGGTCAATTTCTTGTTCGGAGGTGCGGCGGAACTTCGAGTCTAGGGTTTAGGTTTCCCATTTGTGGGTCGAGTGGAACGCTTGTTTTAGGACAAAAGGAGCTGTTTGATTTGCTGGCGGTTTTTTAATTTTGGTTTTGGGAAACTGTGGGGCTTTGGGCCTGTGTATGGTGGATGCTGTTGAGTGTGTCGTCATCTTGGTGAAGTAATTTCAGTTGGTGGGTACTGCGATGTCCATGAATAACAATAGTAACCCGTCTAGAAACCTTCCGGCTTCTTCATCTCCTTTTGGAAATGCTGCTATCTTGAACTCGGCTATGCCGACAAACCCGGGGTTCGGGCAAGCGCAGGTCGGTGTGGGCCCGGGTTTCAAGCAGCGCAGTTTCAGCTGTCACAAGCGCAAGCCATCGCTCAGGCGCAGGCGAAGGCACAGGCTCATGCGCAGGCTCAAATGAAGTGGGGTGAACCCCAGTTCCAGAAGCGCAGCTGCAAGCTTCCCTCAGTCAGATGGGGGGCCTTGGAAAGATTTGGGTTCGTCTTCGCCCCTCCATGTCCACGCCTGGAAGTGGCGGCGTGAAGCGTTTGCCTCAAAACCCCCAATGCGACTCCTGGAGTCTCTATGAACACCATGATTTCACCATTGAAACAAATGGAGCTTGCTTCAGCTGCCGCAAGAAGAAGCAGAAGGTCCCTGAGAAGCAGCTACAAGACAGAGTGGCAGCAATTCTTCCCGAGTCTGCATTGTACACACAGCTCCTTGAGTTTGAGTCTCGTTGATGCAGCTCTTGCGAAAGAAGACTGACATACAGGAAGCCCTGAAGAACCCTCCGTGCATTCAGAAAAAAACACTTAGATTTATGTATTCAATACATTTGCCAACCAGATTCGCACAATACCCTCAGAAGCCAAATGCTGAGCCACCTACTTGGACCCTTAAGATATTGGGAGGATCTTGGAGGAAGGTGGATCCTGATCAGCCTGAGTAGTTCAGAAATCAAGCCCCTTTATACCCAAAGTTTTCATCTTTCTTCAAGAGAGTAACCATTTCCTTTGACCAGCGACTTTATCCTGAAAACCCTGATTGTTTGGGAGAACTCTAGATCATCTGCTCCTCAAGAGGGATTTGAGGTGAAGCTTTTGGAAAGGGGATAAAGAATTTACAGTGACTATCCTGGTTGGAAATGAATTATGTGCCTGAGAAATTCAAGCTGTCGCCAGCTTTGATGGAAGTTCTTGCATCGGGTTGAGACTAGACCAAGAATTAATGTAATCTGGCATTATGTGAAGGCCAGGAAATTGCAGAACCCAAAATGATCCTCTATTTTAACTGTGACCCGCCTCTTCAGAAAGTGTTTGGGGAAGAGAAGCTGAAATTTACTATGGTTTCTCAGAAGATCTCCAATCATTTATCTTCACCACAGCCGATACATTTGAGCACAAAATCAAGCTTTCAGGAAATAGTCCAGCTGGAACTGCATGCTATGATGTGCTGGTTGATGTGCCCATTCCCATTCAGAGGGAGCTGTCTGTGCTGTTGCGAATGTGGAGAAGAACAAAGAGATTGATGCCTGTGATGAGGCAATATATTCTAATATTTAAAAATTCACGAGCACCGGAAGAGACGGGGCGTTTCCTTGGCTTTAGTCAATCTCCCTGTGGAATTTATTAATGCCCTCATTGAATCTCAAAGCAAAGACCTAAAGCTACTTTCTGGAGAAGCTAGCCGTAGTGCTGAAAAGGAGCGTCGATCTGATTTCTTCCAATCAGCCATGGTATTCACATCATCTTTATGAATTTAGGCATTTTTCACTTTATGTGCTTGGGCCTTTTTCAATGCTTTTTCTTCCTGCTCTATGGAACCCAAGAATTATCACTTTTGGCTGCACAGCACACCACTAAACCTGGTCATGTCTCTGATTTGAGTTTCTTTCTTAAGTGTGCAAAACATACCTTCTGGACTAAATGCTTTATGAACGTGAATAATGACTTATGTTTTGTTTTATAGGTGGAAGATGCCGTTATTCGGTACTTGAATCGCAAACCAGCAACTGGAAGTGATGCTCATCCAAGTACTTAACTATGGATTTTGGGTGGGCCACTTTGCGAACCATAGATTCTTTTTGCTTGAGCCCTACAGTCATGCATGTTGATGACTTGAGGTAGGAGCCCTGGCGGCATAGCTTTGACTTTGGAATTTATAGCTGATGGGGATCACATCCATGCACCTCCCGTTATATGGAGCTTAACATAATTTCAGTGATGAAACTTCTTGGAGGTGGAACTATTTATTTAGAAAGGAAATGCCTTCTGTAAATAGTTGTGTGCCTGCTGCTTTACCCTTCTGTTGTTGTTGCTGTCTAGGGATAATGGCGCCATGTTGCTAAGTTAACTGTAATACAACTGATTCTGCATGTTGTATGGCTGAGGTGCTGTTCATGTTTTGCAATTAGTAAACATTTAATTGACTCATGGTCAATGTTGGTGGTTGCTGATGTTTTTTTTCAATTGTAAGGAGCCTATCTTTTGGGTTCATTGCAGTGAATCGAATTCATTACGCGATGAGATGCAGGAATAAAGAATGAGACTGCCTTGTCCTCACGGTCGCAGTTCAACCTTGAACAAGGAAATCCAGTAATTTTTAATTTGCATTCGAGTGTAAATTGTAGGATGAATGCAATCTCGGTGGTCGGGGCTCAACTACTTGAAGATTTTCGATGAACGACTGAGATTTATTTATAATGTAATTCAACTATTGCCGCTCTTCAAGATCTGAGCCCTGGAGATTTGTGGACTGGCTGATATAATCTGGTAGTCGACAATGCAGAGTGATGCGTGACGGTGCTCTATATGGTAAAGGAGCAAAAGTAACCGTGGCGTGAGGAAAGACGCCTCAAAGATGACATCACGAAGTATCCATAGATTATCCAAGGAAAGGCAGATCCATCTAAGTCGTGCTTAAATGAAATCAGATGTCTGGTGTATCATATGCGCCCGCTTTCGGCCATATGATCAAGCATCTAGTCCATCGAAGCGTGTGCTCCGTGTGGCATCGAACCATGAAAGCATCCTTTGAAGAAAATAATCGTCTAGATTTACTGTGTTAAGGGCATGGCAGGCCTCTGGTTGGACCATGTAATTTTCTCCTAGGACCATTCATTGCATAGTGTATAAAATGCGATTGGCTGGTTTGTATTTACGAGTTCCGACAACTTTCTCGTAAAATAGCTCGTCAAGACTCGGCGCTAATTTGGGTGGACCTGGACAAGTAGATTTCTTCTCGGTCCCGCTCGCCTACGCCCGCCCTTCTTCGAAGATGACGTACAATTTTCGGCGAGCGGCTTATGAAAGTACTTTCAGGCTCGGGATATTAGCTTTACTCGTTCGAATCGGCTCATTGATCAGGTCTACCGAAAGGAAAACCTAGCCAAATCTCACCGATGCAATATATAAAAGCAAAAAAGAAAAGGGCCTTTAACCCTTGCGGAGGCCCATCTAACGTTGAGATGAGAAATTCAAAAGCCCAACCAAAAAAGCCCACGATCAAGATGGCGGGAAAGAGAGAGCTGAAAAACTAGGAGCGGACCATCTCCACTTTCCATCGCCGGAGACAGAAACAACTCCTCTCTCTCTCTCTCTCTCTCTCTCGCTCTTTCTGTTGCCGGAGAAGTTCGGAAATGGCGAAAGCGGAGGAGGAGAAAGCGTGCTGGAGGAAGGAGGTGGACGAAAAGCTGAACCGCCTCCACTCCCTCCTCCGGCGCCGACCTCGCGCTGGACCGCCGCGACTTCTCCGCCGCGCAGATTTTCTCGCTCCGCCTCCTCGGTTTTCCTCGACTCCCAGACGCGGACCGACGCCGACGCCGCCTTTATCCGCCCAATCCGCCGCGAGGCCTCCGCGAAGCTCGACGCCGCTCGCCGGCCCTCACTCCCGACTCGATGGTAATCTCTTGTCTGTCTGTCTGTCTGTCTGTCTCCAGATCGTTTTGTTCTACATGTTTACACTTCCGATCGTTGCAGCGCGTGTTCCAAGTTCGTCGATCTTTAGGTTAGAAGTCTAAATCAGCCTTGGAACTTAGTTATGGAGCGGAAATGGGGTTTGATTCGAAGGGCGTTGGACCGCGCTTGAATAATCGTTGTCAAAAGAAGTGGAGCTAGTTGAGCTGGAATAGTTTACTTGATCATGCAGAAGATGAATTTACTGAAGAATCTATATCCTGTGGTGACCGATTGAGCTTTTATAGAACCTAAAACTGATTCTAGATTCTGATGTTGTTTCACCTATTCTTACTGAATGCTTAAGTAAAGCTATTCTCGAGATAAAGCGCAAATTCCTCCAACATCAGCCCTAGTCATTCTGATGGTTTGGGAAGGTTGGACATATCCCCAATCAATTTCATTTTCTAGGAGTGAGGAGAGTAATGGCACTTCTGGTACTTCTAGTACTTTGGAAGGACAATATAAATGCTCACTACTCATCTGTTCTGTGGACACTCTTTATGATGGATTATTACCTTCAGCCGAGCATTCCAATTGGCAGACAGAGCTCCTGGTAGTGTTTTTGGCATGAAGGGTGGCATTGACATGGAGAAATTAAAGCAGTCAGCATACTTTCAAACTCTTCTTCAGCATTCCAAGGGGATTCAAACAAATGGTATGAAATAATGATATACATTATTCAAAGTGTCCACTTTTTTGTTATCTTTACAAAATTTTGAAATTAAAGATCACATGCTTCATTCCTAAATGATGAAAATGTTGCTAATACACCCAATGATGTAGATCAATCATGTCTAACAATATTTTTTCTTCCCTGTCAGATGACCAATCAGATAGGAAGGACAAGTTCGATAAGACAGCCAAAAATCTGAAACAAGCAAAGTTGTCGTCTTTGTATGGAAACAACCTTAATAGACAAAGCAACGCCCCCTGCAAGAATTCTCTGAGTTCCAGGAGTAATAACTCTGAGGACTGTTATTTTTAGATAAGCCCCATCCTATTTGCAGCCATCCCAAAGTACTATTCTCTCACCATTTCCAAAGGTCGGAGAAAGAGATTTCACGATAATGCTTTAGGGGCAAAGCGTGTTCACATGGAAATAAGTAGCCCTGGCAATGATATTGGAAGTTGCCATCAAATGATGAAGAATCTAATGGTGATGTGGCAGCCAATGGATTTGTGACTGCAAGAGCCAAATTGGTATCTTCTTGTCTTTTGCAACCTGTTTTGCTGTTTATTAAGATGTTTAGCCTGTTGAGCTATTCTTTTTTCTTCTTTTTCTATATTTGGAAGGCATACATTATATGTATCGTTAAAATGAGATCAGGCATAGTTGCATTCATTAGTTTATGAGATAGAACCATCCTACGGAATGATTAAGCTTGTAATGCTTAATCTTTCTCTCAATTGCTGGTGGTAAAAACTTGTAAGGGAGAAAAATTATTCTCACTTTCCTTGAGTTATTTTCAGATGGACTTTGCCTAATGCATGTGAACTCCTTTCATTCAGCAAATAGATAATTTACTTTCTTTTAATTCCATATAATTTGAGCATATTAACAGATCATAACCAGTGCATGCCTGTTTTTTGTGATGGATTAGATGAAGCTGGAAAGAGTTGTACTCAAAATTTTTATTTTCTGTGACTTGAGACATGAAACAATTAAGATTTCTTATATGTACCCAGATTAAAAATCGGCTCTTTAATCAAGATTGTAACTGTGCATTCACAAGTTTATTATGACAAAATGTGTTACAAGTTTTATCTGGTTTGACCATAAAACTTCTTAGCTAAGTGTGGGTAATGGGTTGGTCTTCTGTATGTGGTCACAAGAAGCGACTAAATTATAAGCTTTTTGGCTTATAGGAAATGGAGGCAAGGCAAAAGCATGGTTTGGCAGGATCACCTAGAGCTTCTCTGTCTCCTCAAAGTGATTCCACTGGTAGGGGCTATGGAGGGAGATCATATGGTTCCCTAAGGCGCGGTGTTCGGGGTAACTTTATTCCCCCCATCAGATCCAATGGAAACAGCATGGGGAATGTGACTTCACGAGTTGCGGGAGGAAAGTCTGATGATGGAATAGATGACTCCACGAAGAGATGGTAAGTTCACAAATAGGTTGCACTCTGTAGGTTAATGGCACAATGTTGCTCCTAGACATTTATAATTATCTTTATTTTTCATTCATAAAGTACGCTTATCATACATGTTTTCTTTTTTAAGAATTGTGATTGACTGGTTGAATTTTGTATGAACACTCTGTGATCTCTGATTTTCTAGCTCATGAATCATAAAATTTCAGCAGTCTTATTCTTTCTATTGCATGATAGTAATCCTATTGCATTTTGTTGCATGATACAGTTTGAAATGCTCTGTGGTCCTGATGGAGAGCTTCAGAAAAATTGAGGAACTTAGAACCTAGTCTCATTGAACATATTAGTAATGAGATTATGGATCGGGATCCTAATGTTCGCTGGGATGATATAGGTAATACGAAATGTTACATTTCTGTCTTGATGAGAAATGGGAAAAAGAAGATTCAAGTCCTTTTATCACTTCATAGTGTGTGAAGTTGTCCTAATATGCTTGTGCTGCTGGATAATTTTTGTAGCGGGACTGGAACATGCTAAAAAGTGTGTCAGAAATGTCATATGGCCTTTATTGCGTCCTGACATTTTTAAAGGCTGTCGTTCTCCGGGGAAGAGGTCTTCTTCTGTTTGGTCCTCCGGTATGTATAATACCATTCTCTATGATAAATGAAGGTTGATACTCTTATGAACTGATACTCTGTGTATAATGCTTTACCTTTAGGGCACAGGGAAGACAATGATTGGCAAAGCTATAGCTGAGAGGCAAAAGCAACTTTCTTTTACATATCTGCCAGTTCATTAACAAGCAAAATGGGTATGTCTTCTAGCTGGACTTAGTTTTACTAATGTGTATTTCCTCTTTTTTTTGCAAGTAGATAGACCAGAAGGGAAGAAGTGTTCTGAACCTTGAATTCTGACTTTATTTGTTTTTTTAGATTGGTGAAGGTGAAAAACTGGTACGAGCGCTTTTGGAGTTGCGCACATTGTCGCCAGCCTGCTGTGATATTTGTTGATGAAATAGATTCTCTTCTTTCTCAGGTAAGATGTATTCTTATCACCCCTTGACAAGGCTGGAGGGATCATACAGATGCCCATTTTGGTGCGTGCACAACTTTACAGGACTATAGGAATAGGGTAGAAAGAGTATGTACATCATTAAATTGAAATGCTCTGCTTGTGCACAAAGTAACAAATTGCTCAAGCAATGTTCTGTTGTTTTTAATTTTCCTGGTAGAAGAATGAAATCTTTAGGTTAATTGCTGTAGTTATCGGCAGAAACTGGAACTTCATCGAACTCTTGTAAATGGTTGCAGCGGAAGTCGGGAAGGGAACATGAATCAAGCAGGCGCCTCAAGACGCAGTTCTCATCGAAATGAGTGCACGCTTTGATAGCGGCAGTGAGCAAATTCTTCTAATAGGTATTAGCAAGACCCTAAACATAGTCTAAAAAAATCACCCGCTGTGTTGAATTTGAAGACAATATATTCCCAAAACACAATTGCTTTAAAAGGCTTGATCTCACTACATTTGATTGCTTCTTGCTTTGCCATCCTTGTGGTTTGGTGCATTGTCATTCTATGTATTAGATGAGACAAAATTTTTTTAAAGTCAAAGCAATAAGATAAAAAAAAAATTGGAATGAGTGAATTAATGAGATGCTCCATTAGGATGGCTTAAAACTGAAGCCAGAAGTATGTAGTAACACCACAAATTAATATAAACAGCCAATTATATCGTTTACAGGGTATATGTTCTATGCTAAATTTGAAACTCTTTGAGATTTACTTTTACACATAACCATTCCCAAAGTACGGCAATAGGTCACCTCATGGATCTTGGCAAAAGCGCACTGCATTATCAACTTCCATCAATTAATTTTCGATGCTTAATTGCTTTTTTAGCCTTCCTATTCTGACATTTTTACATATCACAATATATTGAAAATTGACTGGGATGATGTGTGTGCTGTTTTCTTAAATAATTAGGCGCAACAAACAGACTCAAGAACTTGATGAAGCGGCACGAGGAGACTAACGAAAAGACTCTATATCCCCTACCTTCATCGGGTGCCTCATGTAAGTTGACTTTCTGTATTGATTTCTTTAACGTACTGTGGCATGATTAACCGGTTTTTTTATATGGTTTAAAGAAGCAAGGGCTTGGATTGCACGTAATTTACTAGAGAAGGATGGTCTCTTCAAGCTTTCGAGTGAGGATATCAATACCATATGCAACTTCACCAAGGGTACTAGCTCTAACAAACCTGAGTTAGTTAATTCTTTGCTGCATGCCATTGATTACGGAGAACTTCCGAATTTTGTTTTGGATATTTGTCCTTACTTGCCTAGAATTTGTTCTCAGGGTATTCAGGATCAGACATGAAGAATTTGGTAAAAGACGCATCTATGGGTCCCTGAGAGGCCCTAAGACAGGGCATAGAAATCACGAAGCTGAGAAAGGAGGATATGCGTCCAGTAACTCTTCAGGTAACGACATGCTCAGCTACCACTGTCGCACAAATACTTGCACAACCGGTGTAAGAGGCATAGTTTGACTCACCTTTTGGATTAATTTAGGACTTTGAGAACGCATTGCAAGAGGTTAGGCCCTCTGTTTCTACGAACGAACTTGGCATCTATGAAGAATGGAACAAGCAATTTGGGAGCCTTTCGCTTTAGAAGTCGTTCCTCCCAATGTTGAGAGTGCAGAACGATAGTGAAGCTTGTGATTATACAAGTCGCTTCATCCATCCGTCACTCCATGGAGAGCTCAATGCAAGATAAGGGTTAGTGATTCCTTCTTTCGAAGTAACATGTATTATCTTTCCACAAGGACGCGTCCAGACAAAGAATACTGGCAAAAAGGAAAAGAAAAACATGGGTCAAGATTGCACAGTTTGGTGAAAAGTCATTATATAATGTCCAGGCTTGCGTGGTTTAACCTATCCATATAGGTAGGTATCGCCCTGGATAGAGAAGCAGTCTCTGTTCAAATTTTTCTTTCGTGTGTTCGGCTAGCGACACCTTATCCATAGTTTGGACTGGTATGATTTGGCGCATTTAAAAGTTGAAAAAAAAATAAAAATAAAAACTGTAATAATAATAATAATAATAATAATAATAATAATAATAACAATAATAACAACAACAATAACAACATAAAGAAAGAGCTGGAAAAGGAAAGAGGTCCTACAACAGTTGAACAGGAAATTCGTGATAGAAACTAAACAAAAAAAGAAGTGTTTGTTTCAGTTCACTTTCTTATCGCTTGGAAAAACTTCCCCACGTGAACCTATCCTTACCGAAAAGCCTATGTGTCCTCTAAGCTTCTTTAGAAAAATCCAACTTGGCTGCTGACATCTTGAGCGCGAATACGTACTTTATATAAGGCAATGAATCCAAACCTGCCCCTGGATGACTCATAGTCGAACCGGCACCTGACACATCACCTACAGTATCATGCTCGATACTGAGGACGGTCTATCTTACGAAGATAACCCTAACTGGGTGACTAATGTAACATTGACTTCACTCGCGCATGCGCAGAAATAACAATAATATCGCCCATGAAGTTGCAATAAGTTTTCGCACAGGGGAAAGGGCTCTGCGTCTCGGAAAACAGTCTGTTGCAGCTCGAAGGCGTGTTATCGGGTACAACAAAATAATAATGTGATGTTACATTAACCTGATGATTTAAAATGGGGAGCGTTTGCTCCGATCAATCCGAAAAATTCACTACCATCTTGCGTAGAAATGTTTCTTTGGCGAACCTTGACTGGGAAGCCGCCGGCCATGTGAGCCGTCAAGAATGGCACGAAAACTGGACAGACTTGATTCACTGGTTCGATGTCGAACTGATGCAGAATCGAAGCTACCACGTACTTCATCTGAATAAAAGCCATCTCCTTCCCTATGCAATCCCTCGGCCCCGCCTGAAAAACCGGGTATTTGTACGGGCACATCTTCCTGATTTCTCCGGTCCCGTCCTTCTCCGGTTCGAGAAACCACCGGTTCGGTCTGAACTCCAAGCAGTCCTTCCCCCACAGCTCTTCCATCCTCCCCATCCCATACGGGAAATAGGTCACCCTATCTCCTGATTTCACGATTGTGCCGTCAGGCAAAACATCGTCTTCGACGGCATGCTTGGAGTCCCAAGCCACCGGCGGGTAAAGCCTCATGGACTCGAGGAGACATGCATTCAACAACTTCAATTCCTTGAGCGATTCATAATCCAAGTCTTTCCTTCTCTTCAATACAAGCTCGACTTCTGTCACCAAGTCTTGCTTTATGTTTGGATGCCGAGAAAGCAGCCAGAAAAGCCATGTCATGGCAGCCGAAGTCGTCTCTCTTCCCGCCATTATGAAGCTTATCATAAGGTCTCTTATCGTTCTCTCGTCATGCCCGGCCAAGATCAGGCGAGATAAAAGATCATCATTGCCAGAAGCTGCTGTTCCATTCATTTCCATGATTTTGTCCCTAATCACTCGCGATACAAACCAGTGGACTTCTCGGACCGCTTCCTTCAGCCTCCGTTCTGACCCGACTCTGATCAATCTCTTGATCTTCCACGAGAGAGACAGAGTGGCGGCTCCACGACGAGCACATATCTCCGATGACACGTCGAAGGCTTTGGCGAGCGGAGAAACGGGAAACGTAGGATCCAACGAACGGTGTTGATAAGCAGTCCCCAATGAGACCTTGCATATCATGTCGAATGTAAGCCTCTTTAGGAGGTCCTGCAAGTCCACTGCCTTGTTTTCTGTCAATACGGACTGCATGACCGGCAACAACCGGCTCTCGACTTCCTCTTGCAACGTGTTCATCACGTACTCCCGCAGCGAGCTGGTGCTGAATTCATGGCTCACGAGCTTGCGCTGAGTTCGCCATAGCGCTCCATCCACATTGAAAATGCCATGCCCAAGAAAATCTCCCAATATTTCAGTGAACGGTCTGCCCTTTGGGTAGTTCTTGAAGTTGCTCTTGAGGATGTACTGGACATTCTTTGGGTTTGCTGTCACGACGGTGCGCCTGGCGCGAGCCGCCACACGACGATGGTGTTGGTCGGGGATTGGGACAGGAGTTGGGTGTACCAGTCCAGAAGGCGGCGCCTGTTCCTGTAGAAGGATATCAAGCACCCGATGACAGGGTAGGTCGGCGGGCCGTGGCCAGAGATATGGAAGACTTGTTGAAAGAAGTCGGCCGTGAGCACATGAAGGAAGTAGAGCACGGTGAAGAAGAAGGCGGTACTGAGTGTCTTCAATGCAATGAAAGTGAAGATCATCATTGGTGTCTTTGCCTCACAGGCAAAGAAGCAAAAGCTGGATTTGGAAAGTAAACGGAGTGTATTGATAGGAGGAAAGGCGATGTTGAGCGGTACTTCTGCAGTATGGTGATTGGAGACTGTTAAAAGGATTCTAACATGTGAAGTTCATGCTAAAGATTAGGTGCGGGAAAGGTTGGTTTCTTCTCTATAATGGAGGTTCTTGAAGGCAAATGATGTTTTTTTTTTTTTTTAATAAAAAAATCCGGAGTTTCTATTGTCGTCTTTAATACACGGGTATCTAAACATTTCAATTCAACAGATTCGAGTTGTTTAATCATCGAGCATATCGACGATGCCCTTTGATTTTACATATTAAATGGATTCGTGGATTCAAAAGGTCTATTGAAAAACGCTAATCTTCTCGTCTCAACAGTTTAGGCGAGAGATTGCAGAAAGGGGCTCAAGTATGAGGAACCGAGCTCGTCGCTCGTGGTCCCTAGAACCACGCACTACATCGCCATCAAGAGGGGGGGCACGATGGTCGGTTAGATACTGCATGGTTGAGCTGATCTGGTCCATCAAGCAAGTTGCCAGACAAAAAAGTCGAATGGGGTCGATGTGAATACAAAATAAAAACGAAGAGATTCCACCAATGGCAACACCGGAGTGCTTTGTCCCTTCCCGATGGTGAATTGAAGCTTTGTATAGGGATTTAAGGAAATTTGAAGAGAGGAACAAATATCCACATCGAATTGATACATTAGCAACAAAAGAAAGGAATAATTATATTAAAAGTTCTAAAACTTATCATGAAAGTATAATTAGATTCCAAAATTTTCAAAAAGTACAGTTGAATCCTAACACTTTTCATGAAAAGTACAATTGTGTCTTAACACTTTCGAAAAATGTAATTAATACTAGGAGTTGATCAGACCAATTTGATAAATTTTAAAATTTGATTGCACTTTTTAAAAGTTTTAAAACTCAATCATACTTCCGTGACAAATTTAAAGACTTTCAATTCACTCGTCTCGAAAAGAAAATTACAATTAAAAGATTGGGAAGGGGCGACCAGAGGAACGACCTCCTTTTTAGCGAGTATAAGGGTCCTCATCGGGTATGGAATGTTCACTTTTTCTTCACAGCTACTCTGTCCATTGGTAGGTGCACGAGCCTATTGCCATTAGCTTTACCTTTCTAAGGTCCATCAACAGCTAACCAAATCGTCATACATAGTTTCAAACACCATAGTATTCATGATATGTCGTTGAGTTCTTGCTAGGGCAAAAGGCTGGATCCAAGTTAGCATTCACCCATCAGTCTATTTTTGGGGTCTCATCTAGAAGAGACGGGAATTGAAATATCGAGTGGTGGTCGCTAGTCTTCGACCCCACTATGTCCTTATCCAAATCTCAAAGGAGTACCCACTCACTCCTTTCTTAAAAAGACAGACAACCATGGGCATCGACATCAATTTCAATCCCTGGAGAGATACATCATCGCTACATGCACACCTTGTCTTTCCAACACACACGAAACATTGCAGGTCCCTTTTGCTAAGCTCTTGATCTCTAGAACTAGGTTGAAATATAGGCATCCCTATGAATTATTTGATTGCTGTTTTATTATATAGAAATGAATTGACCCAACGAGCCTATCGGTCAATTAAAATCGCGTCGATTAGTCATGGAGTCGTAATATATGATGTAATGGGGTGCGTCGTCAGTGTTGGTGGAAGTTCCAATCATGGACGGAATTGCAAATAATTGAGCTAGGACCGAATCGAATGAGTACAAAATTGTCTCTTATTTTTCAATGCCTCTCCTTTTGTTTTTTCGTTCTCTATTTTTAGGATTGATTCGAGCAGAATGGTGTGACTTCACATCCAGAATCTTCATCTTCTTTTGCATCCACACTCTTCTGCTGTGACAAAATTTTCAATGCTCATGTGTTTAAAGCTGTTTATCCAAGGATTGGTTATGGTTGGAAAAAAAAATGATGATTGGGATATAGCTGTCCTCCAAACCATCATGTCATAGAAGATTGCCGAAAAAGAAGAAGTGGACCATGGAAATAAGAAATGGATGAGTTAATATTTTCTTTTTACCAAAATCGTTTGAGAGGATATGTTTCTAAAAATTCGAGTGGCGGGTATTTGTAGACTTTGATCGTGTTTCATGGCAGTCATTTTGACATCATCATGGGTGGTATATCTCTCTATGGCGAAAGGGTAAAAAGAAATTGGTCAGGTCTCTAATGCTATGTTAGGAATTGAATTGTGAACTTTAATCGTGTTGCATGGTAATCATTTTGTGGTTAATTTCATATATTGGAAAGGGTAAAGAGGAATTCGATTCGCTCTCTAATGCTATATCAAAAAAATAACTACGAAATCAATCTTGACAAAGTATTTTATAAACTCTGATCATGTCACATAGTAATTTTACAATTATTTTCATGATATCATTAGGGTATCTCTATAGCGTACATTTAAATCGGATTGAATTCCTAATGTTAAGATATAATACCGGATTAATTTCATCTAAACGATACACCCGATCGCCCTGTCCACTCTCAGAAGTTAAAACTTCTGAAAACATAAGGTGAAGTGCCGCCTGTATCCAAAGCTCTCTGTAACCTCAATTGTCCAATCGACATGTGAACCCTCGAGAGGGAAACCAACGAAAGCCAATGATCAAGAGAGATCCATCCACCTGCCTGATGCCCGCAGCATTAAAAAGAGGGGAAGCACGTGTTGAAACTCCCATGCACTTACATAATTTATGTTCCGCCAGGAGTTTCTTGAAGCAAAAAGATTGAATATACGAAACCCAGGTGTACTTTTTAAATCCAACAGCGGACAACTCCCATGTGCTCCTTGGCAAATGTGTTTTTGGCATCCGAGAAAGGTCCGAACTGAGGTTTACAAGAACCCACACAGCTAAGAAAAATAAAAGACTATTGACTAAGGCTTTTCGAAACGTGGGTATTATTGTTAATCAATCGGGGAAAGAAAACACATCATGGCTGGCAGGAACTAGGTGGAAAATACGATGTCCACTGGCTTGGTCTTTGTCGTTTGTGTGTATTTTATGGCCTTATAATATCGAAGTCCTGCGAATACGACGAAGGCAAAGGACGGGTCGTTTTTTTCCTGCTTCGAGTTTTGGAGGGTTTGGCTTTCTCACGGGTTCACATTTGCAGCGGCGGTGGCATGGGCTTCGGTAGGTAATGCGTACGAGTTTCGAGAGATCGGAACACGTGCTGCGACAAAAGAAAACGAGGGCCCCAAGCGCAGACAAGAAAGAGAGAGTTGAGGGACTAGACCTCGGAGGCGTATCCTCGGAAGGTGGCCGACATGGCGGGGCTCGTGTCATGTGCAGAATTAAGGAAATTAAAAGATGGAGGGATCAGGGAGATTGAATCGTGGCTGGGATTGGCTGGCCCTCGTGTTGATGGGACAAGAAGAAGCTTTTGACTAAGACGATATTTGTGATAGTGTATGATGATCATGCGCTGATCATCTCGACAGTTAACTTTAGTTTACCCCCGGGAAGTTTTTCATTTAACTTTGCTCATGGTGAATTGGTCTTTTCTTTCTTTGTTTCTTTTCCTTGGCTGAGCAACTTCCGAAAATAATTTAATTGATAAGACAACTCGAGTTTGACTCTGCGTTTTGAATCTTTAGGATCGTGAGGCATGACCGATACTAAATTATGTGATTATTGATATGACCGTGAAAGATCTTTCTTAATAAGATATGAGCCACTTGTTAAGTGATCGAATGTGAAAATATCACAATTTTAATGCGCTGTTTTTCTAGTTTGACATGTGATATATATTGTAAAAGTTGAAACATTCTTGATTATCTATGCTAAACTAGTATCTAGACTTGGGCATAGCCTTTAGAGTGATTGCATCGCTTTTCGAGCAAGTCACTTTTCCAATACAACTTTGTCCTTCCTTCGAATCTTGCACAGGTCATTCGGTCACACAAGAAGGAAATCACCAGCGCCTCATTTATGAACAGCTTGCTACACTTTCTTCTACGACTCTGCTCAATTGGGACCCTCCACCCATAAGATGAATTAAATTGAATATGGATGAGGCTTCTAAAAGGTGACCTCAGATTCGCAGGCTTGAGATTTTGCCTCTTTCCTTGGAATACGTCTGTCCTTGTAAGTTGAACTTTGACATTGTAATTGAGACTATAACTTTGCCAAGCAACATGATTTTTGCAAGCCATTATTGAGATTGAATTTATCAACAAAAGAAACTATGGTGGCTGACACTAGGGGTGAGCATGATTCCAAATAAACTTGGAATCGAAGAATCGACCAGTGGAAACCTATCAAGTGTCTAGTTTCAAGGTATGTAAAGTGGGTTTTAAGTTCTAAAAATTAGAGAACCTGTTTCGACGTACTAGGTAAGTAGAATTTGGAACTTCAAACTTGGAACCTCTGATAAGTTTTTATATTTTTCTTAGTTTATGTCTTTACATGATCTTGTGGTGTTTCATGATGTCCAATTATGAGTATATAATTTAAAACCATTAGTTTGAGTTTTATTTTATAATCTAGATTTTTACTTTATTAATACTTTATATTATTCGTTCATTCAAATATAAATTATTATCAGCGAGTGATAGCAAGTGGTGGTTATTAAAGGTGGTTAGTCATTACAATCATTCAATTAATAATACAAATGGAGTTTAGATAGATCATGGAATTTGTGACATGGTAGTTTTCAGATTCCAAAAAATGAAAAATCTATTCTAATGGATAAGTTCCAAATTTCAAGTGGAACTTGCAACCACTCACCCTTGAATAACGCTAGACCTGCTTTGCTTAAACACATTGGAAGAATGTTGAGCTCTCGTCTTGAATTTAATGTACAACAGAACTTCCGATAAGAAAATAATCTTGCTAATTGATTGTCGGGCCTTGGAATAAACAAGCGCTTTGACACTATGTTTTATTCACGACCTCCTAAAGAGTGGTTCATGCTTCGTTAGGTGATCAAGTAGGGATAATAAATTTTAGACGTTAATTTGAATTGTGTTTACTTTTATCTACCAAAAGAGAAATAGTATCTAGAAACACTTCCTGAAAAGATTCAATTACGAATTGTTGATGGGTTGGCCAAATTTGGAAATGTCCCCTTGTCCCTTGGGCTTTTAAAGCTCAGCATCTGTTTTAATTTTAATTTTTTTTAAATTTTTTTTAAATTTTTTTAATTTTATATATATATCCTACTCTAACTGAACCCCACACTAAAACTAAATGTCCTTATCCTACCCGATTTGTTTACTACTGGGCCGCGTGCCAGTGTATAGCGTCCGTTTCGCATCAAAGATCAAGATTTTCACCTTTTGCTTTTTCCTTGCATCCAAAACAATCCTCAATTCCAACTTGGACGAACTGGTCGTCGCAAGTAAAATCCACCAACAGGATAAAAAATTCAATTAGGCTCACATGTACCAAGATCATTTGAGAAATTTTCATCCCTTGCTCAGGCTGAATTTTTCAATTGGGCTCACATGCATCGTCATCATTTAAGAATATTTCATCCCGTTGCTCCCTCCAAGGCCGAATTATTATGGAGAAGTGCTATACACACAATTCACGGCCAAAATGCTTAGATCCTTGTCTCGGCCCACTTTTGGTCGGACCCGTGCGCGAGGCACCAAGGCTTGTTTCCTTCTTTATGGATTTCTTTAGGGGGAAACAATGTGCAGAATCGATGTTCGCAAACACAAGGGGCCATAACAGGAGACTGCGCAAGTCTCGGACAATGCCATGAAGATTTTGGTGTACAGTGGCAAAAGACTCACCAACTTGCATTGTTCGGCTGATTCGGGATAGGATATTATTTTTCAATAGCACATTAGAAACAAACCATTACATGTTCCCCATGAGAAAAGAGTAAGAGGCAGCATTTATTTCTCGGAGCGAGTCCATGAGTTGTGGTAAAGCTTAGCACGACTCGTTGTCTACATCTTCGAGTGACCAACCCGTACCTGAACACGATGCCAGGAAGTGTTTAGTATCCTCTCAAGTTCCATATGGTCTCCACGTTTTCTGGCTGGACATTAGCTGCAGTGTCAACCTGAAATAACGATAAGAGATGCATCAAGACATGTGAGTCAATCAGCAAGACCATCAAAGAGGAGAATGATTGATACTCAGGCTTATATCAGACTAATGAGCCCGCTTGGTCAAATTCATGATTTAAAGGTCCAAAATGAGCTATTGCTACTCCTGATGAGTAGCTTTGCCTGCATTGCTAGGTAAATAATGCACTTTGCGATATCGATCAATACAAAATGTGCTCCATGATACCAATCACACAAATAAAAAAGAAACAACCTAATGCTTACAAGCAAATAGGACCATGAGAAAAGCAGTGCCTGAAACAAACAGCATGTCAAAGTATCTCTGCATTTTAGGTTATCTAAAGCAAGATTAAACAACTATCTGCCACCACAATATTGTGAGTACAGTGCAACGAGTGGTAATAGACAGAAGATCATTCATACTTTGAGATTTACCCATCATAATAGGCTATTATGAGGCTTTGACAATGATAACGGGGGAGCTGCGACAAGCTTTGTGTTAAAAAGTCCAACCCAAAAGCTTAAGCTAGCAAGTGGAGAGAGACCACATGAATATATAGAGCATTTAGGATTGTTTGTCAGACTATGTGGGATAATACTTCAACACCAAACTCACGTGCATGCCTAATTATGAGCAGCAAGTGAAATTTGGACTACGCACATTCGCAAAAGGGATAGGACTAACTCTACTACCATGTTAGAAAGTCTAAACCCAAAAGCTTAAGTTATTAGGTGGAGAGAGAATACATGAATACATAGAACATTTAAGACCCGTTGTCAAGTAATGTGAGAATATTTTGACACTTTCTCACATCAAGGAAAACATACCGCTTTTGCAACAATCTCAGTATCGTGAGGAATATCAACTGTAGCTTCAAAAAGCACCCATGCCCACTTGTCACTGCAAATATCACTAGAATCATAGGGAATGCCATCCTTTTGATATCTAGAAGCCTCCACCCAATTCTGGCCACCATCGATGGAGATGTCAACTCTCTCAATTCCGCGGCCACCTCCTGATGTTGCATATCCACTAACCTTTACCTGCATCATGATTTATCCTTCTTTCATGTGAATAATTTCTACAAATTAGGAAGTCCCTTGAATAGCATCAAAGGACATCAACATTGACTTGGGAGCATCAAGAGTTTGAGAAATGTTTATTAACCTTAGAGGTGAAACCAAAGGATTTGGGGATTAGTGGATGGCCAATCATGGCGAATATTGACTAACCCTATGCTGGGTAGGGATCAGATTCAGATTTCCCACAATTTTCACTTTTGTTTTCATTTTGGGTAAAAAGCCACTAAACTTTTATTGCAACATAAAAAGCCCAAACTTGTACCTATGTAGCATATTTGCCCTCCACTAAGGTCTCATTAGATGACTTTTCCAGCTAAAAACTGGCATTTTTATTTCACCTAAGCCCAGTGGGCACCATGACAACAATGTTTGCTTTCTGACATCCATAAAGATATGTTTCTAGTGGAGGATAAACGCGTCACATAAGTACCAAGTTTGGGATTTTTTATGTCACGGAAAAATGCGTACACAGTCGGCATAGTTTAGGGCTTTTGGTGGCTTTTGCTCTTTTATTTTACTTGAAGCCCCAATATTTGCTTTTCAAAAACACACTGCAAGTTTATATGAGAAACCTTTGATTATTTTATAGGAAATCCTTTATGACTGCATGAACTCTCTAGCCGCTATTATCCCTGCGCCATGAAACAACATAGAAATCCAAATGCAGCGATATCAACAAACTTCCCAACTACCTAAGAGTCCCAAGACTAATAAATATAGGAAATGGAGAAAGGTTCATACTAATATCAAAATCAAATCTAGCACATGGATAGAACCGAGACGAGCCCTTCTTCTTTTGGAAGATTAACAAAAGTACAGGTGCACGCCAGACCACCATAGATTCATATAGTATGTGAACCAACAGAATTCTGTGCATGCCGCAATTTACTGACTAATAAACTGTGATGTCTGTGCAAGTAAAACTGTTGATAATAATCGAACCTTTCCAGGTTGTATTGCATTCACATCCTCCAAGGAGCATATTGCACACTGCCAACACAAAATCAAGCAATCAGTGCAACAATATGACACCAAAACAAAAGGTAATAATCCACCATAGTTAAACGAAGGTAAAGTTCCATCATCCAGCACTAAATCTTTCTCTCCGAGATTAGTCCTTATAGAACAAGAGAAACAAACAGAATGCAACATTGTTTTTGAGTGTTCAACAGTAACATAAATTTTCTGGCACGATGCAAAATAAAAACCGAATGAGGTGTCCATCTTCAAAGCAAGACAAAGGTAGCTGTGCAATAATGGAGATTTGGCATTTTCCCAGGTGCGAGTTAATTCATAATGACATTACCTGAACAGGGAAATCCATCTGAGGCTTCCTTGTTGACCAATCAATATTATCCCAATTTACTGTAGGTGGAAACATCTTATAATCCTTTTGCATGAAAAAGCCCTGCAAGACAACAATTGTTTACCCAAATAATATGGAAGACAAGATTGAGCTGTACAAACTTTCACAAAAATAACTTTGTCCGACCTGGCACTCTTCAGAAATTACGTTGATGGAGTCTAGCCATTTAACAGAGCGGGCACCTATAACACCCGGGACAACCACCCGCAATGGGTAACCATGATCCCTGTTAAGAGTCTTTGGCAGAATAGGAAAAACTATCAATCCTAGAAAAACTCCTACAGGGTTGATATCTTAACAATATGAGCAGAAGCAACAGAAAAAGTGATTTTAGCAAAGAAGACAATATGCAAATGAAACAGAAGCATAATCAATTATTTTGTGATATAACACTGATGGAAATTACCATATATGTTTCCATAAAGACAAGTTCACTAACCTCACCATTCATCTCATAAGCAAGTAAAACATCAGCGTCAGGGTTAGTAGCCTGGCTTAATGGGATTGATGCTTTGTAGGGACCTCCATTCTCCTCCTAAAGGTTTTCATTACAGAGAAATTTGCTATTTAGAAGTTCCAAACAGCGATTGCAATTTGTAAATAATTCCACACAAAACAGCAAATTAAGAAGCTGCTCCAGGAGATCATTACTTCCTTCTAATAAAGCACACCACATGCGCTGAAAAATCCTCAGGCAGAAATCCAAGAAAATCATAAGCAAACTGTGGAAACATTCTTCTGCATATAGAACACAGCCATAATCACGATATTCTTTTTCAATCTTGCAAACTGAAAAAAGATCAGGTGAAAAAAATAAAAACAGCATTTTAGTGCTTCCAATAACATTAAAGTGAGTCAGAAAAGAACACCCTCCTAATGAACGCATTTTTTTTTATCTTGACACAAAACAACTGCCAAGAATAACTTGAACCTTTACCTTACATCTGTCAACGCTTACAAATTCAACATGTTTGCCACCTGATCTAGTCACACTTGTCAACTTAGGTACTCCAACAAGCTCAAGAACATCAGCCAACTTGGCACCACCCCACACAGCTGGACAAATCAGGATAATTATTAGTTTCAAACTAAAGAAAAAGAAAAGAAAAGAAAAGAAAAACTGACCAGAATTTGGGTCAAAATAAGGATAGAGAACTGCTAAAATATTTGTGAACTCTTAAGAGAATAAGGTGTCCACAATCCATACTGCCTTTTGACATACATAGGCCAAAGAGAAACTTTTCTTTCACCATTTGTGATAGAATTAACAGAACATCTAGATGCAATGAGTTTGTATTCTGACCAAAAAAAAAAAAGAAAAAACTTTTTAACTTGGGTCCTCAAGCACAGTCCTATGCAAAATGGGCATCACGATATCAAGACAAGGGATATTTTGTTTTGGCTAGGATCAAGAAGCAGGATAAAGCAGTATGATTTAGCAGGGAAATGTTCTTATAAGGAAGCCACTCTTTGCATGGACTTACCAACAAAAGGAAAACCATAAAATTGAACTCACTGTTGCCGTGAATATGCGAGCAAAATTAAAGATTCGGGTGACAATGAGGAACTAGGAGAAGAAAAAGATGCTGATAGCCCACAGTTTTCTCCAATCATATTATCATTGTTGTGACTCAATTATAAAGCCTTTAGGCAGCATATATAAGATAACTGAGCAATATGTTATCATGTCAAGTTCAATGAATTTAAGTGCCATTTTCCCTGATAAGAACACTACTTATAAGATAACTGAGCAAAATGTGAGAAAGCAATCAGAACGCACCCAATTATATATTTGGACTACCCCAACACTCATTCTTCACCAAATAAAACCAATTATATGTACTTAAAGCATCAAATGGAGCATCAATAGCCAGAACCCATCCTGAAAATTGATCCCACAATGGGCCTTGCAAACATGCATAGAATTTATCATAATTCAATTTAAAGAATGAAAAGGAGCATGCCTCAAGTTTCGTCCATCAAATTGATGTCCACTGTTTCACATGCTTCCGCAAATTACGAAATCCCGATTCCACGATAAGACACTAAAGTATGCTGGTTACATGAATCATAATGCAGGTAGCTAGCATGTCAACCAACAATTAAGTAACATACCATTTCCTAAGGCAGAGATATCCCAGCCAACACCCCTCACTTTTCTGACCTTGCTCATTGCTGTCCTCCTATTGCCTGCACACTTCACAGCTCCCACAAGCCAAAACAGAGAGTCCTCAAACATTAATCAATCAGAAAACTACTCATGCTCTTAATTAAAGGCACTACAATAGTCTAAGAGATGTGTGCCCAGGAAATATGCAGCGAGCAAGGAAAAATAAACAATACCTGTAAAGTAGCAGTAACATTGTATTTCGGAAGAGCCCTGATAACAGCAGGAATGTCAGTTGTTACCCAGCATTATAAAGAAAAAGAGAAAAACCAACAGAGTATACTAAAAGCACTCGTACGGTCTTTCGACATTATATACCAGCCAAACTTCAAGTGAGCCTACATTTGGCACTCACCATAAATCTCTCATTGATATCTTCTTAGGACTTTCAATCAGCCCATGGATTGTAACATAATAGCTGCTCTGCCAGACAGGTGTGAGATCAGTTGTGGCAAGAAGGCTAAGAGTTTATTGTGTGAATCACCCACAAAAGTAACAATCAATAGCTTCTATTGAATTGAACTAAGTAAACTCAACCTATCAAGGTCATCAACTAGAGGAATGGGTCCGTGATTTCTCTTATAGAACAGATCCACTGGAGTCACGTAAGACGAAACTAGCGCTGTGCGGGGTGGCTCGGCATTGAAAGGCTCCTGCACAGTCCACCATGAAGAACATTAGCACATATTCATCTAATTAGAGTATTATTTTCTTGCAATCTGCAGAAAACTCCCACTGGCTAAATAGATCTCTCTCGAACAACTTGACCGCCATATTTAGTCGACCCTGACGGAGAAAACAAATCAAAATAGCACTCAAGCTCCACACTTCCGGGCATTAGAAAACACCAACTTCGATTCTCTAGTCCCGACAATTGCACAACTTAACATGGTTCGAGTAGCAATGCCTAGGAGCCATCGTAGCGTAGCAGCTGATCGCGGCTCGGGTAAAAGAACTGCGTTTGCCGAGTCTCGAATTCACCAAACGAAACGCGGATGAGGACTCCCGGCCGTGTGGAGACCAGGCATAGAGAGGGGAGTTTCATTAGAAATTCGGAACAAACTCAGAGAATACGGTCTTCAAGGCATACGAAAAGAAGCTCACATCGATTGACAACCTCAACAAATCCGAAAACTTCCACCTCATACCGGAACTAGACAAATTATCTAGGGGATTCCGAGCGAATCTCTCCAGCGTCACCTCAAAACGGACGGAATCAAACTCGCTCCACACGCACATCAAAGCACGATCCAAAACGACACAATAAAAAGGCCACGGCACGGTTCCGAAACCTCCATACGTCAGACGCCACCGGATTCTGGCGATCGCACGGTGGCAAAGCAGGCGGAGAATCGGGAGAAGAGAGAGAGAGAGAGAGAGAGAGAGAGAGAGAGAGACCTTGGAGTTGATGACGAGGGAGGGGTGACGAGGAGGCTCCTGCGAGTACTCCGACGGTGCTCTCAGCCCTGGCATTTCTCCTTCTCCTTCTCCTCTCTTTTTCCGGCGATTTCCGACTCCAACCTCAAATTGAAATGGCTCAGCTTCTCTCTCTCTCTCTCTCTCTATCTCTCTCGCGAGGGGGAGCTAACAGAGTGGTGCTCGATTTTTGTTTCCTAATGGAACGCCGACTCGGATGCCCCTTCATCGGGGCCTACCCACCATTTCATGGTGGAGGATGGACCTTGCCTCCGTTTGTCACGCTTGGTAAATAATTAATTTACAAAATGTTTTTGTAAAAATAATTATTAGCATCCTTTAAAATAATTAATTAATAATAACAATTTGTATTTCGATATTTCGTGAATGATTCAAATATAATGTGAGACGCAAGGCTTATTAAGATTCAATATGGCTTTAGATTTGATTGCACACATTTTCTTATTTTTTTTTTTTAAATTTAATGTGTTCCGTGATTTTTTTTGTGTTTAGGATCTACTCAAGTGTTTGATACAAGGCTTTTATAACCACGGAGAAAATAGATTATCGTGCAAATTAGTTAACGAATTTAAATTCGAGTTTTGATATATGAGTCCATTTAGATTTTCAATGGAGAGATTTAATTGCTAAGCTATCTAATGATCGAATATAATTTTTCATATTTAAATTTGTATTCGAGGAACTCGATTTTCAAGCTACTCAATAATCGGCACAATATTCTTCGTCATGCAATATTATTTTGAGTTGATATAAATTCGGCGTTCGACCTCTTATTTTTCTTTTAACCTCAAAAGAGAACATTATCATTTCCTACTCATAAACTTAAAGTACTAGTAAGTAAATAAATAAATAATGAACTAAAATAACAAAGTGTTTTTACTGTAATTTTGTCCAGGTTGATTTTATTGTCGCAAAGTAAGTAGAACCACAGACACATCAGGACAACTGGCTTTGGAACTTTCATTCCTTGGCCCCCTATTCTTTCGTTTTATTTATTTATTTACATTTTTTTGTATGGTCGTGATGGAATTTTATGAACCTTGCTCATGCAGTCCACACTCTGACAAGGAGATGGGCTCCAAACTATGGGCGCCAACAATTTTCTGATAATAAAATAACAACTTTTGCTTTCTTTATTCTCATCTTTTTTTTATTTTTTATTATCTCTTCGTGATTTCTAAACTATTTGGCCTAACTTGCAAATTATTAATTTGAAGGCCGGACAAAAACGGACAATTTTGCTGCTGTATGGACTGATGTAATTGCCGTCGCCAGGACACGCGTCTTAGCATAGAAAGGGATGTCGATAGGCAACCACGCATAAGACAGTTCCCGCAACGCAACTTAGAGAAAATTACCTTAGAAGGGACAACCGGTAGTCACAAAATGATCTAAAGTAGCTAAGGTTCGTTCGTTTCACGAAAAATTGATGATTTGAAAAATATTTTCATAAATCAACAAGAAACATTTTCATTATATACTTTTAATAATGCCAATGATACGTTTCAAGAAAATATCTTCCTCAAAATGAATGCAATATAATGCCCTCAGCCATTCCATGTTAGTAAGAACATGAAAGAGGAACTAACCTAATGATGTGGCAACACAACAATGCCACCCATTTGATGGTGGCATGCATGCAAATAATCAATTAGGTCATCACTTACCAGCAATCAAAATGGAATTTGCAAACGTCTTTCTCATATTTGAGTGCTAGATGCAAAACATTTGTTGACGTTGATATAGCAACTAAAAAGTAAGAAGCGGGGATTACAATCATACATCACCCGATTTTTTTTAGCTGAACATGTCACTTGATTTGATAGCCTAATCTTTAAGTCGTGAAGGAGCCGAAACGTAAACCGGTTAAAATGCAATACGAGAACTTTTCAACAAAGTGACTATTCCAAGTGAAAAAGGGGAAAAAAACTAGTATCGACCTGCGATCTTGTTGAAATTTCAAATGGTGGGGAAGGAGCACCGACCCTAGATAGGTGACTATTGCCCAAACTACATCAAAAAAGAAGAAAGAGGGCTGCGCAGTGCTGCTTATTATTATTATTATTATTTATTGTTTTTCAATAGCTTAAAGACAAGACCCGATGGAAGAGAAACCGCATGTCCCCCAGCTTACTTTTCATGCAAATTTCAGCAAGCTCAACGTGGACGGCTCTTGGGTAGAAGGAAGTGTAGAAGAATCGGTAGCCGGCTATGAAGCACCGACACTCTTCAAGAGCTGTGTCATGTTGAATACTTCGACATGTGTCCAATACTTTCGGATACTCTCTGACACTCGGTCAACACGTGTCGGAAAATCCGACACTTAGTCAACTTTCCGGATATTCTCTAATACTCGAGTCGGAATTCTGATATACGAGTTTCCGACATGTGATTTCAATATCGAGATCAATTTTAAAAATTAAATAAATAAGAGGTCAATATATATATGTGTGTGTCGGGGGGGAGAAAAAATAAAACATAATAATAAAAATAATAAATAGAGAAAGAAGAAAAACCAAATCTTCTCTTTTGACTCCCACTTCTCGCGATACACAATTTACTCTTTAAGTTTTTTCTCATTTTCCAACATATCTAACATGCGAGACCATAATATGGATCGCTTGTTTTTTCTCCAAGTTTTATGAATTATCAAATTAAAACAATGAATGATATTAATAAATGGCGGATTAATGTTTTTAGTGTAAATTCATTCTAGGCTTATTTATTTATTTATTTATTTATGAATTTAATTCAAATTAATTTAATTGAAATAATCATAAAAATGTTAATTTATTATATATATATATATATATATATATATATATATATATATATAATACAACGTGTTCTAACTTGTTGAAATTCTTTATTTTTTAAAAAGCGACGTGTCGGCATATTGTATCGTGTCATATCA
This sequence comes from Eucalyptus decipiens, assembly GCA_014182575.1. Lineage (NCBI taxonomy): Eukaryota > Viridiplantae > Streptophyta > Magnoliopsida > Myrtales > Myrtaceae > Eucalyptus > Eucalyptus decipiens. The sequence continues at coordinate 58,526,355 of CM024614.1, read as the reverse complement.
CGTGTCGTGTGTCAGTGTTGGTGCTACTTAGGTAGCTGGAGTCTGTAGAGGCCGCAGGAACGGGGTTGTCGATTGCTCCTTATTGCAAGAAAAATGCGCGCGTCTTCTACGAGCCAAACCGAAGCCCTAGCACATCGATTGTGCGATTCATTTCAGGAGAAAGCCAAAGCCCATGAGCCAAAGCCCACGGGCCCTGCAAAATATGATTGAAAACTGTTGGATGTAATTATAGGCTTATAGGCTGAAAGAGAGAAGTGAGTATGAATTATTGCCAACGCGAGGCCAACCAGCTAGCTGATTAGATTTGCCCCAAATCCCATCGCAGAAAAATCCGTCCGTTCTAAGTGGTTGTGTTATCTCCCTTCGCCTCTTTAGAATATGTTGTGTTATGAGACTTGTCATTAAACTATGGAGAACTATTGCTACCACACTAGAAAGATAGACAACATCTTATGAGAAGGGTATGTAGCTTGAGATAATATGACGGACAGTTCCTCGCTTGCATATGAAGAAAGGAGAAGATAGATTCGGCCATTTACTCCAACTAGAATAGAATCAGATTGTACTACTGAGAATTATCCATGACTAAGGGGATAGCAAGAGGACTTGCCTAGCCTAGTCTAGCACTTGTCTTCATCATCCAGATTGATATCAATTGATGCAAGTTTCGCACAAATAGTATTAAACTCATTTAAATGCGCAGAATATGAATCACCTTCACTCATCCGAAAATTGTAGAGTCGCCTCCGTAGAAATAGCCTATTCACAAACAATTTGTTCTGATAAATGTTTTCCATTTTCGTCTACTCCCCTATGCAACGAAGACTTCACCAAAGATTAATGGCATAGCTCCATTTTTCCAATCAATTAATCAAGTGATCTCATTCAATAAATGCCTAATATGTCTCTCTGATCTCACATCACTCATGCATGGGCTATTTGCGTCAGTAAAATATTAAATTCTCAAAATGGTCTGGAATATCATCAAAATATCACATTTTGATACGCCATTTTGATTATCTCTGCAGCTCATGGTCTGACCATAATAATCGAATTGATTACCATCATACATAGGAGCAAAGTAAAGAATAAGATGCATCGGTGAGATTGTTATATTAAACGATTCGATAGATTTCACAAGTAAAGAACTTCACTAAGTTACTTTTATAAACGAAATTTAGTTTTCTATCACAATTATTCTTGGAGATACTTTCTCCCGTCTCACGGTCAAAAAGTCGCACAAGCAAATAATTAAACAAAGCTTGTTGGAGACTGGAGAGGCCATACCAAGAAAAGCATTAAAACGATATGTTCCGACAAATAAATTTAATCCAAGCAAACAAGCCAGCATACGCACGCAGCCTTGCTCGAAACAAACACATTGATCAGGCATGGCTGCTTCCAACACGATAACATACACGTGGGCTGCTGAAGCCGCCGCCGAGATCGTGTCCCATAAATTAGAGATGTTGCTCTCTCACCCGGCGTGCCTAAGGTGCTCATTGACGGAACCACTCGCGAAGGAGGTGTCACGTCCCGAACCTCGAGCGCGCCAACATCCCACCTTGGTCATACAATTGTGACATTCCCAGGTAGTGTCGCCGACCCCATTCATTTATTATTGCGCAAGCGGAACGTATTATAAAACCCCTGACCATTAAATATGGGATAGAAGAGCATGAAGCAAAACCACAACATAACACTTTCATAATTCAACAGAATTACAAACAGAAGCCTATAGCCAAAAGTCTACAAAAGACCGGCTCTTAAAAAAAAAAAAAAAAGGAACTGTCCTATGACCTACAAGTCGGACACGTTCTCCAATCCTTATGACTTCACCTCTCGCAACTCCCGAATGCCAACCAAAGCTATCTAGCCGCTCCATCCACCACGGACCTGAAATTTTGATTCCCCAAACCGGGATGAGACAATGTCTCAGCAAGTTCAACCCCCTAAACCCCTATTAGAAAGAAAATACACCCAAGGGTGGCCTAACCACATCACACAGGAGACTTACCTCGCCTCAGTTCCTTCCTGCAGGTTAGCACAATTCAACCACTCAATCACAAATAGCAACAGGGACTTAAATAACCGGAACGCATTCACTTTCATATAACCAACAACCACGGGGGTCCTGATTATAAGACTAAATCATTATGACACGTCCCATTCCATGCCACACAATTCCGTCCCATAATCCGACATATCAAATTCACTCAACATGCATTTCAATTATTATTCACTGCCACGCAAGGGCATAGCCTACTCGCTGTTCGGCTATCTATTGGCATATAGCCAGGCATCGCCTCCCCCCATGGAGCGCGGCTTCGTCAGTACGTCGACGGCATTCCCGAAGGAGCATGAGCCCAGAATCTACTACGACCCGCAACCATCGAGTGGGCATCCCATATAGGGGCAAGTCCGGCTCAACAGCCCAGGACGGTTCCTCTTAATTATCACACAGCCAAAGCATACTCGGCCCCAGGACACTTTGCATTTCACTCAACGCTTCCACTTAAAATAGTGATCCCCGCCATTTTTCTTCATATTAAAAATATTCCATAAATTACTCACGTGTGTGGGGACACGCTAATTTCGAATCAAAATACCAATATCTCACTTTTTCAAACCCCACCATTTAATATAATCATTAAAATCCAATTTTTGCATCAAGACCCGACACTTGGGTTTTTATGAATAAAATCCCTATTTACCACAATCAACACTCAATTTGCCACATCCATTCATCAATTTCATATTCTAAATGCACAGCAGCGATCAGCACGCAATCATGAGAATTTAGGATCCCAAAATAATTTTTTCTGAATTTATTAAATAATAAAATTTATTCCGAAAATTAATATAATAATAATATCCATATATTTTCACGATCCACGCTCAATTTATGATATCCAATCATCAATTTCAAAATCCGACTACATGACAGCGATCGGCACGAAATTCTGAGCAACCGGGGTCAAAAATAATTTTTTTCGTTTTTTTTTAAATAATAATATTTTTAATAAATTCGGAATATGATTTATTATTAAATAATCCAAAAATTTCGAAACATTTATTTAAATTATAAATAAATTCCTTTAAGTCACATCAAGGTTTATTTTAAACAACTTAATCTAATCCATATTTAAATAAACTAATCTACCAACCTAATCTTACTTAACTTAGACTAAGCACACTTAGGGCATCATTAACCCTCTAATCAAGATTTAGTGAGTTAAACTCACCGGATTAGCGAGCCGAGCGGACCAAAACGACGGGACGACGCGAGGATCGACTTTCCTCAAAGCGGGCCGAGCATCCGGGCTCGGGAAGCCGGCCAAAACGGGCCAAAACCGAGCTGCCATACCCACTAAAACCCCGCTGTCCAAGCTCGGAGGAGGGCCGTTCGGCGGCGTTTCGGGCGCGAAATCGGTGAAGGAGGACGGTGGATGCTCGAATGGTTGCTAGTGGTGGCTCGCGGCTTTCCGGCGGTCTTGGCGATGGCGGACAGCTCGGGACGACGAAGGATGATGGCTGGGATGCGCGGACGAAGGGAAGATGGCATGACGGTGGAACGGTGAACGAACACGCGAGGCTTCACGTGCGAACGAGCGGCAACGGCGATGGCTCCGGCGACGTGCGGCGGCGTCGAGCGAGCGGAGGGGGCGGCCGGCAAGCTGCTGGTTTTCTTTCCGTTCACCCCTCTCTCTCCTCTTTTTTCAAAATCCAACAAGCTTCCTTGATTCAAGGAATAAGATGATGTTGATAGGCCACCTTTTTAAGAACAAATCCTCACCCTCCACTTGTCAACATCCTAGTCATTCTTGCCCCACACCATGACATCATCAAGTGATGTCATACTCCACTAACTCAATCCCCCCACAACAATATTCAATAGGTGCAATTTATTTTTCCACCGGGGCATAAAATCTCGTACAACAAATTCTTCAATTCCACTTGATTCTCTTCCAATTGAATCAAATTGAAGACCATAAAATTAATCCAATGTTACCACACTTCATTTTACATCTTCACTTGTCCATAGAACTAACTTAAGTCCCAAAAGCACGACCAAAGACGAGCCTACTATTTCTCGAGCCAAATTAGCCATTTCTCGATTTAATTGCCTGAAAGACCCCGATTGCATGAAAAATCTTCCAAAGATAAGTCAATGATCCTAAAATGATTTGTGACACCCCAAACTTCCAATTTCTGAATTCGATCTCAATTCCACGGTTAATTTCACTTTGGCACGATACTAGCGCGGCCCAACCTACCGGGTAGCCTTTGGAAATTTTCATGCATTTGACCTGTGATTGATCATCTCAAGCCACAATGTACATCTTTGAAACATTGGCGACTTTCGGTTGTCGGGGTAATCTCAAGGTTTCAAATACGAACACGGGGTACCCAATCGATAGAAAAGTCGGTCCAAAGGCCGATCAACCAGAATTGTGCGATCCGATGGAATCACCCACACCTGATCACATGCCTCTGTCGAGTCGACCTATCTCCGATCTCTAATCGATTTTAATTGTGCCGTAATGACCCTTGTAGATTAGCTCGGTCGAAAGATCGCTTCCTGGTCAAATTCTCGAGTCTGATGCATTAGAAACTCTTAACAGCTTCACCCGATAGACTAGTTTCCACATGAGCGGCCGACTCAAGGAAATGAATTATATGCGTGCCAACGAAATACCCGTCTCAATTTATTGAAAATAGATTTGGAAAATCGGGATGTCACAGGAGGCCAGGGAGAAGCTGGCCATGATCCAAGAGTTCTTTTCCATGCGAGACAGCTTGTCCCCGAGCACCGTGAGCTGGTTGGAGCGGCTCCTCCAAGCCATGTACGACGCCGAGGAATTCATCGACAAATTCCACCTCAGAGAGGCCCGCGGAAGGCACAAGGCCCTGCACATGGCCACGAGGCCGCCCACCGCGCTCATCTCCAAGTGCAAGCTGCGGAGGGACCTGTCCAATCTGGTGAATAAGATGCAGGAGTTGTGTCAAGATCAGTGCTTCACAGGCAAGGAGGCCAAGGGCAAGACGAGGAAGGCCTCCCCTCCTAGTGTTCCTGGGCAAGACGAGAAACAGGAGAGGCTGACTAGTTTATGGGATTGGCAAGCGTCGATTAACTCCTTATGGCGGGAGAAAAAGGAGGAAATAAAGGAGAGGATTGGGGAGGGAGCGAAATCGGGGAATCTCGGTTGGACTTTAATTAGGGGTGAGCCAGGCGCCGGCAAGACGTCCGTCGCGAGATGGGTCTATAGGGAAGCGATGTGCCTGGGCTTCAAGTGGCGCGCTTGGGTCCACCTCTCGCCCAAAGCATGGACATGCAGAGTTCTTGTTCAAGGATCTGAAGCAAATTAAGAAGCTGGCGAGGAGTGAAGGACATGAACATGCAGGAGATGACGGAAATCCACCCCCATGAATTGGCCAAGTGGAAGAAGTTCCTCATCGTGTTGGATGGCGTGCACACGTCCAACGTGCAACTCTTGGGAGGGCTAGCGAGAATCCTGCGTCATGGGCAGGGCCACATAATCGTCACGACTCAAGACGACCTCATAGCCAATATCATGGGCGGTTTTGAAAAGCCGATCGAGCCGAAAAAATTGAACCAACAAGAAAGCCGGGAAATGCTCTCCCTTAAGTTGCGTGGAGTGCCCGACGGTAGACCCGTTAAACGGGTGGGTCGGGTCGAGTCATAAATGATCCGACCCAAATCGACCCATTTAACCCATTTATGACCCGTTTATTGCAATGCAAAAAATTTGACCCATACCCGACCCGACCCATACCCAACCCATACCCGACCAATTTAATTAAACTTAATTTATTATATATATATTTAAAAAATGGTATTGCTAAAATAATTTTATACAATACAAATTTAATGGACAATTTTTATAATTTTTAAAATAATTATTTTTAAAAATCGAATTTTAATTATTTTTTGTAAAAATAAAATTTTAATTTTTAAATATAACTTTTCTTTTTTTCTTTCTTCTTCTTCTTCTTTTCTTTGGCCGGCCGCCGGCCACGACGACGGCCGGGCGGCCTGCCATAGGCGAGCCTCGAGCTCGCCCGCTTGTCGACGTTGGCGAGCTCGAGGCTCGCCGAGATCGGTGAGGCTCGAGCCTCACCGGACGTCGGCCGAGGCCGTCGCCTCGCCAGATCTAGCGAGACTCGAGCTCGCCGGTGTCGAGCGAGCTCAAGCTCGCTAGATCGGCGAGGCTCGAGCCTCGCCACGTCGGCGAGGCCTCCGCCTCCCAGATCCGGCGAGCTCGAGGCTCACGGCGTCGGGCGAGGCTCAAGCCTCGCCGATCGGGCGAGCCTCGAGGTCGCCGCCATCGCCGTGCCGGCGACCGGAGGAAGAGGAAAGAAAAAAGAAGAAAGAAAAATAAAAAAGAAAAGAAAATAAATGGGTTGCACAACCCATCTTTAGACTTTAATGGGTTTGTAAATGGGTCTTAAATGGGTACCCATTTAAGACGCATTTATTTTAGTTCTTTTATTTTTAAAACCCATCAAGGTACCTTATTTCTCAAGGCCGACCCATTAACGACCCATTTATGCTTAAATGGGTCCATAAATGGGTTGCACAACCTAGGGGTGTAAATGGGTCGGGTCGGGTCGGGTCTTGATGTTACCCGAACCGACCCGAAACATAAGGGTCACGCATTATGACCCGACCCGACCCGAAACACATCAGAATATCGAATGTGTTTCGGTTCGGGTCCAGTCGGGTCGGGCCGGGTCTCTGGGTTTTCACCTTTTTTTATTTTTATTTTTATTTATTTTTTTTTTTTTCACATTAGACCATCTAATGTGACGGAGGCTTAGTACAACCCACAGATGAGAATGCCACCTACCATTACAATCTGTTGAAATATCCTGCAATTGCAGACAAGAAAATGATTGTGAGAGATTTTCTCTCGGTTTTGGATCATGTGTGCAAGGATGTCGGTAGGATGCAGGATCGGACTGTGGTGGGGTCTGCGAGGTCCTTCCGAATTTCTTCCACTGCTTCACTCCCTGTTCTGAACAGGTATAATGCGAGAGGAAATAGCAGCTCAGATGAGGAAAGCTTGTCTCCATAGAATACACAAATATGAAGCTGAATATTACCTGGCATGGAGTTAATTGGCATAACCACTGTTTTGCCAATTGAAAAGGCATCACAATGATGAAGCTTAATAATACTTGGCATGTGAGTTATCTTTACCTGCCGTTTTGGCATTTGAAATGGCATCAGTGACAAGAATGTTATATATGTAGCATTTCAGAGAATCAAAGGCCGAAAGGTTATTTCTCATGTGATGGGAATCCCAAACCCGAAGTGAAAGAATGTTGCAGCTTCTTTATGATTGGAGTCCTGTCTTGTATAACAGGAACAAAGTCAATGGGTCAATGAGAGGGGACTGATCAACATCAAACTACCTCTTTTTGCCAGGAAGCTGGTGCACATGTAGCTGTAACCTGGAGAGTAAGAGGTGAAAAGCGAAGACAGAGAAATCATTTTTGTGTACTTAATGAGTTTGACGTCTCTTCAATAGCATAGGCAGTGTTTTCTTCTCTCAGATTGACAATCCCATACAGAGTTCAAGGCACGGCATATCTTGCTGTTGCTTTTGCTATCTCGATTACAATTAGCATTTGCTTTTGAGGATCATAAATAAGAATACAAATAATTCTTTTGATGCATTCTCGGATTGTACTCGTGTCTCAAACGAACTTTCCAGATATGTGTGATGTCCAATCAAAGATCTGAACCTAGTAGAAGAAAGAAAGACCCTGTTGAAGAATTTAACCATAGTACAAACACTTAGAGTCTTCTTCAAAATAGCACCAGGCAGGGCATCAGCATCTTAATCCTTCAGGCAAACAATCCAGCAAAGCAAAAACCATCACTCCGCACATAGAATGCTAAAGAAGCAAGATATCAAATTAATAACAGCAGCACAAAACCATCAATAGCAAGTTAGCAACAATGACAGCAAGAATTGCACAGAAAAAAAAGAAAAAAGAAAAAAGAACACACCAACTTCGACAACCGCAACTTCCTTTTGGTGTTCTTCTTCGCCAGCAGATGTTGCTTCCCAGCTCTCCTCAGCACAATCTTCCCTCTCCCCGTCACCCAGAACTGCTTCGCCGAAGCCTATCCACAGAATATCCCATTCACACTCAAATCAACCATTCATTTTAACAAGATAAGCTCGAACAAGAAAGACCCATCAACAGAGAGACCCACCAAGAACCAGAGCACCAAACGAGACACCGCAAAACCACGATATACCCAAAAGAAAGAAAGAAACACCAATTGAAGATAAGCATCCAAGAAACAAAAAAAAGGAGCAGAGATGGCGTCTGAAGAACGAAACCTTACCAAGAACGAGAAGAGCTCCGATGCCTGCCGACGAATTTAAAGACCCTAGATCAAGCCGTCGTGTAAACGCGCGTGCGAGAAGTCGCGGCAGAATTTCTCCCGACTCCGAGGAAAAATCGAAATCGACAGCTCCAGCGTTTTCCCACTAAAACAATAGGAATCGGCGGAGGCTAGGGTTCCGGTGTTGAGACGAGAGATGGAGACCTGGACGGCGACGATTGATTGATTCGGCGGTGGCTAGGGTTCCGGCGTTGAGACGAGGGGTGGCGACGGCGAGGCGGAGGCGCGTCGACCGGAGGGCGGCAGCGGAACGGAATCCACGAGAAGCGCAGTCGTCGGAGAAGAAGCCAAAGGGAAGGGGTTCTCGAAAACACGTCTGTTTAGTGTTTAGTGTTTGTGTTTGGTGACTTGTTTGGAAATTGGAACAAGGGTGTTAACGTGTTTCGGGTCGAACAATGTTCCAACCCTAAACCCGACCCGAAACACGTATTCCGCTTGTTTCATGTTTGTTACCCGAACACGACCCGAACATGAAACACGTTTTATATTTGTTTCGTGTTCGGGTCTTTTTCGGGTCGGGTCGGGTCGGGTCGGGTTTTTTTGACACCCCTAGCACAACCCATTTAACACATCTACCCGACGGTCAGAAGCTCTCGAATGAGGAGGAGGCTATCCTAGAAACGTGTCAGGGCTCGCTGCTCCGTATATCCTTAATTCTCGGATTGCTGCCACATGCTGGAAAGCAGGAACGCGCGGCGTTGGCGAAAGATGGTTCTAAGATGTCATTATTAGATCTCCTGAAGTTGAGTTACCAGAAATTGCCGGGCCCTCTGAAACCGTGTTTCATCTACATGGTTTTGTTCCCCCGAGCAACCCCGATTCGAACGAGAAAGCTAGTGCGGCTGTGGTTGGCTGAGGGCTTATTGGATATGCATTGTTGTGGTGGAGAATGGAAAACGACAAGGGCGCCCGAGGATGTGGGAGAGACTTTCATTCTGGAGCTCGCGGAAAGGAACATGATCGATGTGGCGAGCTGGAGGGCAGATGGATCCCCCAAAACTTGCCACATGCTCAACTCTCTGTATGACGTGATCCGCCCGATCGGGATGGACACAGGGTTCCTCTACGTGCATGACGCTAGGAAGTCGAAAGACGAGAACGACCGCTACCCAGCTGGCCAGCAACAAGAGCTGCTGGCACAACCACGAGAAACCAAGGTCCGGTGGCTTGCAGAGCACACAAACATAGTCAGAGACAGCCGCAGCGGCAGCTACCCTGATTTGAACCTCCGCTACGTCCGCTCGTTTCTGTCGTTCTTCATGAGGAGAGGCATGCTCACCAAGGATATCAGCACGTTCCTTAGGAAGATGACCTCCAAGACTGCCTATAGATTGCTGAGGGTACTTGACTTGGAAGGTGTGTATAAGCCATCCTTGCATGGTGTGCTCCATAAGCTGGTGCTCTTAAAGTACCTAGGTTTGAGATCCACGGCGTTGCCCTCAATCCCAAGAGCAGTTGCGGATCTGCAATACCTTGAGACTCTTGACATAAAGGACACCTACATCACTTCCCCGCCGAATTCCTTTTGGATGGCAAGGAACTTGAGGCACCTTCATCTAAACTGGTTCTACATCAACTTGAAGACCATCTTCAAGGCTCGCAGCAACAATGTCATGGCCTTGAGTAGACTCCAAACCTTAAGCGGGCTGGTTATGGGTGAAGTCAAGGAGAACTCCGTCCAGATGGACAGCTTGACCAAGCTGAAGCTTTTCTTGCACCAATTGGATAGGGACACCTCAGGCTCTGCAGGAAAAGCAGTAGCCGATTGGATTAGCTCTAGGCTCCCCAATCACCGGTCCTTGACCTTTGGGGTGACCAAAAAAGCCTAGCCTGCGAAAGAAGCCAAGAAGAAAACACCGCAGATAGGCCTGTTACCGGAATTGTCGTTGGCAGGACATCGCGAACTGTTTGCGCTCTACTTGCTAGGCCAACTCAAAGAACCCAACTGGAAACAGCTCTTGCCAGTCTCGCTCCAGTTTTTGACTCTGTCGGGCTCGAAATTGGAAATTGGAGGCAGACATGATGGCCGAGTTGGGTGGTCTCCTGAAACACCTGAGGACGTTCAGGCTGCTGGGCAATTCTTTCCTGGGCACTAGTCTGAAGTTCGCCAGAGATGGGTTTCCGAGCCTCTTGATCTTGAAGATTTGGAAGCTGCCTTGCCTTCGGGAGGTGATTGTTGAACAAAAAGCAATGCCACATCTCAGAGTACTCGAGCTTAGGCACCTAAAGAGCTTGACAACTGTTGAAGATATCAAGGAGTGCAACGAATTGGAGAATATAGATGTCACATCCGAAAGCGACACTCTTGTTAAAGAACTCAGGGGCAAAATAGGAGTGAAGACGAATCTGAATTTTGAAGAAGACATCGAGAGGTCGGAAGACGGTGACGACAGGTATGGGGAAATATTAAATTTTATAGATTGATAATTTCAATAATTACTTATTAGTTAGGGGAAATGTCACAAATGGTCCCTATACTATTACTTAATGTGCAATTTGGTCCGAACTTTCGATCGGCCGATTTGGTCCCTAAACTATTGATAAATGTCGATTTGGTCCCTAAACTTTCGATCGGCTCAATTTGGTCCCCGAACTATTGATAAAAAGGCTCAATTTGGTCTCGAACTTTCGATCGGCAATTGGTCCTTGAACTATTGATAAATGTACGATTTAGTCCTTCGTTTTTTTTTTTTTTTTTGCTTCTTCTCTCTTCCCTCCGCCGGAGCCAGCGGAGGGAAGCAGCATCCGGCAAGGCGAGCCAGCGAAGGGAAGAGAGAAGAAGCAAAAAAAAGAAAAGGAAAAACAATAACGAAGGAGTAAATCAGACATTTATCAATAGTTCATGGACCAAATTGAGTCGATCGAAAGTTCAGGGACCAAATCGGATATTTATCAATAGTTCAGGGACCAAATTGAGCCGATCGAAAGTTCAGGGACCAAATCGAGCATTTATCAATAGTTCAGGGACCAAATTGAGCCAATCGAAAGTTCAGGGACCAAATTGCACATTAGGTAATAGTATAGGGACCATTTGTGACATTTTCCCTATTAGTTATTAAAAAGAACGATAAAAATCAGGCACAAAAAAGGAGATGATGTATTCGCACGTTGAAAAGGACACTAAGAGGCCCAAATCTGCGGAACATGTTCTTTACACAAAGTGATGAAAATGTTTTATGGATTTGATAATTTCTCATTAGTGATTAAAAGCCACGATTATGATTTTTATCTAATAAGAATTGCGTCATCTCATTTCACCAAACCAAGTCAATACATATTAAGAAACCATGAAGGCTACAGTGAATCCTACTAAATAACACAAAATCACGAGGCCAATATCATTTAACCTTTGTGAAATCTAATGTCGGATTCAAAAGTAACCTTTGGAACCAACCTTAATCCTCGTAGCCTACGCATGTTGAGTGTGCCTTTCACCTAGCTCACATACAAGACGATGAAGAAGAGATAAAAGAGATTTTTTTTACACTGGTTAAGACCTTTCGTTCAATAAAAGAAGTTTGTCATATAGGAACAAGGTCGCTTTATTTTCACCATCATGAGTGCTATTACCGCATCTGTATGCACACGTGTGTGTGCGAAGCTAACTTATTTAGTGGTTTCTCGTTTCCTCCAGTGATGATGACACCAAGGCAACGGCTCCTTCTTGAATACAAGCTACTACAACGATTTTCGGAGCTGAACATATGTACACGTCCCACCTTCCCACCCCTTAACCCCTCTCTCTCTCTCTCTCTCTCTCTCTCTCTCTCTAAGTGTGCCAAAGAAACAATTTCATATACCAGTCATACTATATGATGAATTGACACGATCCCATTCACTCTATTCATGTTGATATCTGAATTTTGCTAGCAATGCGTGCGAGAATAAAAATAAGAATAACAACAATAATAATAAAAAAAATTATCATAAGCTCCAGGTAGTAAGACTGCGCATGATAAAATTTCCGTTTCTTGATTTCTCTATTTCTCTATTATCCGGAACAGGTTTGGAACAAAATTCCGTTTGGTAACGTAAATTGATTTATCTATTTCTGAAACAGATTTCTATTCCATAAATTATTTTGGAAGAGAAATCAGAAGCTAAAAATTGTAACTTATCTGTTTCTGAAATAAAAATAAAAATTGTTTTTTTTTTTTATCCATCATTCTTCCTTTAACAGAGACGTCGACTCCTTCTCTCCTCACTACCTTGCTTTTCTATTTGGGCATTCCTTCTCCTCACCTCAACCAATAAACCTTAGCGACTCCGAAGATGTTCATCCTCGTCATCAACTTCGACGTCGTCGCCGTCCTCTTGCTGGTCAGATCATCGCTCATCTCGCCGTTGTCGTTCTTAGACCGGCCAATTTGCTTAGGTCATCCTGTCGGACCCACCTCCTCTGTCCGCATCCCCTTCCACAACTCCAGTCACCGTCGCCCATCTCTAGTCACCGTTGCCAACTCCAATCACCGTTGCCGTCGCCCATCTCCGTCACCCATCTTTGTTTGCGTCCCCTTCCACACTCGATTTTGCAACTCTAGTCGTTGTCGCCCAACTCCAGTCGCCGTCGCTGTCGCCCATCTCCATCGCCCATCTTCGTCTGCGTCCCCTTCCCCTCTCGATTCCGCAACTCTAGTCACCATCGCCCCTTTATGCTCTCGATTCCTCACGAGGTTTGATCGATCCTTCCCTTTTCGCCTCTTTCTTGGTTGTTCTGTGCTTGCGCTCTGCAAATGAACGGTTGATGTTTGTGCGGCAAGTTCCTACATGGATTTCATCTGGACTGCTTTGATTCTTGGTGGGGCGGGGAATATGAGAGCGATTGCGAATGGTTGGTGTTTGTGCTGCAAGTTCTTAGGTATATTTCATCTGGGCTGCTCTGTTTCTCAGTGGGGGTGGGGAATAGAGATAAGAAGGACCTGTGCTAAGCCAATAAGAATTGTACAGCCTCACAATTCATAAGCAAACTGAGTTCAACAGATAAGAAGGACCCCTGGGATCCAATCTTATAGGGCTGTGTCAATCTTCGAGGATTGATTAGCTGCATACACAGAATTGCGAGAATAATGGCATGTGTTTTCCACAAAAGAAGATTACTGCCGATTGGCAAAAGGGCTTCATTTCGGTCTTGGGGATGGTGGAGATAATTCCTTTCCTTAATATCATATGGTTAGCTTTGAGTGGTTGAATGCACGTTCATCTCATCAGTAAGAAGATCTCACTTACTTATCAAGAAAAGAGACGATTGATTAGCTTCATAGTCAGCTAAGTCAAAGCATGAAAATTAATTTACAAACTGTTTTTTCGAGTTCGAAAGAATCTCTTGGGGTGGCGTAGTATGGTGTAAGTGGGATTGTTATGATTGCATTGCTTTCGTCACGATTTGCTTGCGATGCTCTTCAACGATTATCTGTTTTGGGTTGGTGTTCTATGGTTGTGGGTTGATGGTTTTGAGTTGGGATTTGCAGATCTTGGGCAATTCTCAAACGTTTACAAACAGGGTAATCTAGACCTAGTTTTCACATCTCTGTTGAAAATAATAAATGAAAGAACCACTAAGGTTTTCTCCACTAAGTTTTGTATTTGAGGATTTTCTATGTTGTTATCTATCCAACTTTTATTTCTAGATATATAAATTTTATTCTGTTATCAAACGGATTTTTGTTCCAGAAATAAAAATTTTGAGTTGTTATCAAACGAGTTTCTTTACTCAGAAACTTGTCTGGAGAATAGAAATTGAAAAATTGATTTATGGCGTAGAAATCAATTTCTGTTTCAGAAATTTTATCATGCGCAGCCTAAGATACACGCTTTCTTTCCCAAAAAAATGAAAAGGGTTCTAGATTCTTTTTCTCGCTGGTGGCCTCTCACGGCCTCTCTAGCTTCCCCGCCGGTCGCCAGCTCCACCAGTAGCCACCACTACCGGCCTTCCATCTTTGATTACGAAAGACGCCCGAAGCTCGAACCTGGAGTTCCCTGGATTTCTCTCTCACCTGAGGTAACATCTTTGTCGATTTGAGTGTTCAGATGTCTCCGCCTGCTCGCATCAGCGTCTCCAGCGGCCTACCCGTAGTCCGAACGGAATCATCTCCTATTGCTATGGTAAACAACATCAAGAGTTGCACGAATAGGCCGGTGGATTCATCGGCGTAAATGCTTCTTTGAGATCGGATACAGAAGCTCGAGGCCTACAACTAAGTGTCCCATCGTCCCAAGGCGTCGAATTGTGAAGAGGCTCATGTCGCTGATTTTGATAATCAACTCCGGCTCTATTTCAATAGCTGTGATACGCACTGCATGTTAAACGTGGAGAGAGAAGAATAGAGAAATCTTCATAGAGGGCCAGTTCCATAGAACGCTAAGGCGACAATGGAATTCGTCAATCAATAGTCACTCTTATCAGGTCGTTTCTTTCCCAATTACGCTCATGTATCAGATCTCGAATTCATTTTCAAATTTGTCTCTTGCCCTACGCTCTGTTTTGGTGTCTTTCCATTGTAAATGTTGAATCACCCCTGAGGCTATTGCCTCAGACAAGTATTTCTCCGGTCCATAAGGTTGTTGGTGCTAATTGGTTCGAGAGTAGTGATTTGAGTTCAATCCAGTGGCGTTGGAGTATGGGAGGTGCTGTTGTGAAAAGCGAACAATTGAATAATAAATAAATAGAACAAATCGGACATCCAGATTTATGTGGTTCGATTGTAAAGACTTACGTTCATGGGAAAGTAACAACGAATTTCACTATGGATCAAACGATACACGAAAATTACAACCACTTGAGTCACTCAAATGCTCACAGTATTTCCTAAGCGCAAATTACACCCAATAATTAACATAGTGTTTAATCCTGAAATTTCTCATGAAATAATCTCTCAATCTCACGGAGAAATTATACATAAATTCTTACTATAAAAATTTAATTGACTTGAACACTAATTCTTCATGGATGTAATTGCACGAACGAAACTAATGGCAAGCACTCTGTGTGAAAACGGCGCTTCAAGAAACCTTCGCCGCTTCAACCAGCGCTCATGGAACAAAAGTTGAGAATCGACATATAAGTCCACCGCTAGAGAGTCCAAAATTAGACCGGTCAAAAAAGTCCACGCGTGAAGGAGACCGAATGAAGCTAGGATTCGATCAGCAAAGTCAACATTTGGACTTTCCCCCTTTTTTTCGTCTTTTATTTCTCTGAAATACGGTGGCCATATATCTCACGGCCAAAGTCCAATATTGGACTTTCCTTTTCTGTCCTCTTCTATGGTCAAAGTCCAAAGCTTCTTTGGACTTCACCACACGACTTCACCACTGAAGTAGATTTCATATTCTGAGATTTGCTTTTTCTGAACGTTATCCACAATTCAATTTGGATCGAGTTCGTTCAATGGCTCAAACTCTAGATATATGTTAATAGGTGCAATGCGTTAGATGATGTGCAATAGTTGTTCGGTAAAATTATCCAAGCAAAAGATCAATAACGGTGCCTTGCAGAATTCGATTATGCTCAACCAGGAACTGTAGGAATGCACTTATCTCGGTTAGAGGAATTACCATTCCAACAAATAAGCTAAGTCAAACATTTCCGTTTATATATGATCATGCGCCATTTCGCTTCGTGTTCAGTTTTTGTACTCATATTCCCATTTGTCAATGTTTCCTGTTCAGAGTACCTCGCTCCCACCTTTTGCTTCTCTACCACAGAGACATTCCTTGTTTCAATCAGTAGCCCGGAGTTGTTTGTTAAGTTGAGTGAGATAGAGTTGCTCTCCTTAGTTATTTAAAGTCGCCACTCGTCATCGATTGCGATGAGTTAGATGAGGTCGGCTTTCACTAATATTCAGATCAGATAGTGCGGCAAGCAAATAGATGACCCTCAAAGCTCCCTCATCTTCCAGGTTCTTGCTTCTCATCCAAATGAAGTTAATAAATAATCCACGCATGTTTAAGAGATTGTGACATTCTGGTCATGTATACTGAAGCGGGACTTTAAGTCTGAGTTAGATATCTTGACAAAGTTTATTTTTGAGGAGCAAGGCCCATGCAAGTGGGGTTACACTCTTGGTTGGCTTCTCTTTAGTGGGTATCATAGAATTTCACCTAGAGGCCTGGAACAAGGGCACACGCCTATGATGTCATCTCCATGGCTGGCTCAACATGCTGGATTAAGGGCTATACCTGCAATTCATATTCACTACGTGCTGATTTCTAACTCTTTATGATTTTTTTCCTTTTCCCCAAGAAATTACTAGTCTCGATCTTGCATACATATTTACTTTCTCAAAATTAAAAACTTACAAATCAGAGTGAATATTAATCACGTTAAGGAGTCAGCGACCAAGTCATCGAACGAAAAGTTATGAACCACTTTGAGGAGTGGCTAATTGCAGGCGGGTAGAAAATTACTAGCCATTTTGAGGAACTCAAAAGTTCTCCGTCCCAATTTGCCTTAGCTTCAGTGGAATGCCTCTGGTGAACAACTGATACACCCAATTTCATTATTTCTGACTTTACTCCAAGTGCAACACATATCGAAATAACTCAACCTCACCATCTCAACATGATGACTTTAATTTATTTATCTTACTCAAATAACATTACGTTTAACCAAAAGACACATTCCACCTAAAACTTCTACCCCATGGTCAGTTTGGTAACGTGTGGTGCCCCAGAATTTGGTAGCGGCTCTGCCATGCCGAGATGCGCCATGAGTAGCCAAATGTGGCTGAGAAGCTCTCCTCCTCTGCTCAGGCTCTCAGAGTGTTCGTAGCCTGTGCATTGGCAAGCCGCGTACATCATCATCCTCGCCCAGACCTTGCTGATCACGTTCCACGTTTCGACTGATTTCAGTTGTCCAGCAAGATGGCACGCATCAAACAGCACAGACATGCTTTCAGCTCCACTCATCTTCCACACAGGGATGTCAGCTCTCACTTGGAGCAGAAGATAGCAGACTTCGCACAGATCGCGAGACTCTCTCGACTCGTGCTCCTCGAAGCAGTTGCATAAACGGGAGTGAGCATGTGCCTCTTTCTTGAATAATTTCTGCGCCCACTCGATGACCGATAAGATGTTGACTTTCTTCTTTGGCAGCATCACTAGCTCGTCCTCGAAGAACTTCTGAACTTCAACCAATGTGTCTTGGTATCGGAGCACCCCCATCCCTGTCGCGAACATGGAAGGATGGAATTTTAAAAGATAGAGCATGTACCGCGAGACCAACATACTCATCATGTAGTCCGTGACCTCTTCCGAGTCCACGCTGTGGCAGTCTTCATAGTGACATAGCTCAGTGGCGATGTGCCATATGATGATGCTCTGGTCAAATTCCTTCTCATCCAAACTCCATTTCAGATGATCACAGTTCGACTTCTTCAGCAGTTCGCTCGCCTCCAGCTTAAGACTCGCCAATGCGCTCTTCAATCCTACTTGCTTTTCCATATAAGTGACCGCATCCGTCATGTGTTTGAAGATCAGTTCTTTGATTTCCTCCTTCAACTCTTTGTAATCGATACAGAAGTTCTTTTCCACAACGTCGCCCAACATGGCTAGCCTTGGATAGTGGAAGATGCCCTTTCTCCTCCTCATAGATGATCCCAAGAGGCTGAACTGGGCCACGGAATTTGACCATCTTGACCATCTCAGGCTCCGGCTGAAAGAGAAAAAGGTGATGGCTGATGAAATGGCGGATGAAATGGCGGATCCCTTGGGTCTCTGAATGCGCCAGTGGTGCACCCAATCGGATGAAATTGCTAGAATTAGCGAGAAAATCTCTAAAAGTATAGCCCCACTTATCAGCGTGAAAGTTATACAGATGTCAACTTTGGAGTAATCCTTCTTATCATGGAAGGAGAAGAATACCAACATGGCACACGGCAGGAAGAGACCGATGACCCAACGGATGATGCCCCAAAGACGGTTCAGCAACGGGGCCTTGGTGTAGAGCAGATCGTACATGAACCCGAGCTCGATCTCCACGATTTCGAAAGCCTTCACTGCTTTCATATC
Organism: Eucalyptus decipiens; assembly: GCA_014182575.1. Lineage (NCBI taxonomy): Eukaryota > Viridiplantae > Streptophyta > Magnoliopsida > Myrtales > Myrtaceae > Eucalyptus > Eucalyptus decipiens. The sequence continues at coordinate 58,507,904 of CM024614.1, read as the reverse complement.
TGGGCCCTTGAACATGGGCCGACTGACACCCAGGTCGACAAAGCTGACGTTCAGGCCCACAAAGAGAAGCTTGAAGATCTTGAACAACTCATAGGCTTTGTCCAGAGTCGCTTGAAAGTCCTTCACCGAGTGATCCTCCAGAGCCGGAATCCGCGTGAGCTCGTCGATTCCAACCCGGTAACCCTCCTCTTTCTTCAGAGTGTACCGCGCCACATTCCTGGGGTATACGGAACCGAAATCGGGCTGCGGAAGCATTGAACCTTGAAGTCGACCTTCGCTAGCCAAGTACAAGCACAATGTCCTCTCTGCATATCTGATGAATCCCACCAGGATCATCCCCGCCGCTAATATCCATAGTGTAGACCCCCACAACGCCAAGAAGTAAATGTAAAACGCTAAGCCTACCTGGACGCAAAGCCGCGCCAAGTGCCTCAGCCATAGCTCGTTGTCCTCCAGGGCATACGAGGTGATCGTGTCAGGTCCACCCAAGTGGAGGAGGAGGAACGGCGCCCAGAACGCCATGATCTGGCTCTTCGAATCGATTGTCCCCTTTGTTTCCTTCATGTTGGCCAGGCGGCTCGACATGATGCCGAGCGTGAGAGTCGCGATGGAGTCCGCCGAAAGGGACGTCGTCCAGAGCACGACTTGGAACCACTTCCTGAAAATGGATTTCCTCTAACTGGCCAGAGTGGCAAGGGTCAATTGGAGGAACAAGCTGAAGAGGACGAGTAACTGCAGCCCCCACTCTTTCCATAGACCATGAGCGTTTGTCAGCGAAAATCCCATGGTTGAACTCGGACAGATGGCACCGACAGACTCAACGATCGGGGCACCCACTTAAAGAGCAGTCAAACTTAAGATTATATATGGAGACTGGAGAGGAAGTAAAGCAAAACAGCATTAGCTTTGAATTTACCTCAGCATTGTCCTTGGAACTGCCATCATTTTATAAGCATTACTTGGGATAGTTATCAAGTTCAGAAGCAATTATTTACACTGCATAACATTAGAAGGAACAAAAAGGCAGCAACACAATACTCACGGCACTACTTTTTGATGCATAATCAAGAAGCAATCCTCTATATTTGCCCCAGGTGGAAGCAAAGTGATAAAATTAGGTTCCAGCATTTGCGCTAGCACAAGTATTACCTACCATGATTGAGAAGATTGGAACTAGACAGAGAGTTAAAGTTTGGTTTTTCAACCACTGCTCCAAATTGAAATATAATAAACTTCCCTATAATCATTGTGATTTTCACACTTTATCTGAAATCCCTACTTTAATATGATTCATGTGAAGTTTAAAAATCACCTATTGAGCTTGCTATAACAAGTAAAGTCACAAAAAGACCAAAAGAGAGTCAGAATGCTCCCTCCAATTTCAAGCAATTCCAAAGCATCAAGTTGATTGCTTTGATTCTGGCAGAGAAGCATATTACTTTCATTTAAAATTACAAAGATCTATTTGTTTTCCTAAAAAAAATTGGAAGCCAGTAAAATTTTCATTAAGAACGCAATGGCAAGACTTGCAGATCGTCAATTTGTGTCGTCACCATATAACATCTCAAGAAATGTGGATAAGATGAAAGGGAGACGAAATACCAATTTTTTCACTTCATATTAAAGGAGAACGAGAGATATGGGTCAAAACTTTTAAAAGCGATAGAGAGATACATAGAGCCCAGAGGAATTAAAGGCCTCATGGTCAAAGCTGAAAAAAAAAAAGAAAACAATGTACAAATGCAGATTTTTGAACGATTCAATCGTACGTAACTGGGACTTTGCTAATCTATACTTTTATGTAAAGCAAAAAGGATCTCTTTAAGAGATCACAATGCTTTTTTTCTCAAAAATATCCTCAATTAGATTTTTTACAGATATTTTATGAATGGGCAAATGCATCAATTAACGGTCCTACTTTATCTCTTATGTGTATTATTTTTAACATTCAAACATTTTGTATCTTATAAACAACCCTATTATTTTGTTAAAAAAAAAAACAACCCTATTATAAAATAAAATAAAAAAATCAGTCTCGAAAGGTTTGTCATTTTCCACAGTATATGCAATTCCTGCATATTGTGTCAATAACTTTTTTGTCATTTTGGATGTCAATTTTTGTATACAGGCAACGCATTTGTATTTTTGCTATTACACAATAGGATAACACAATAAAAGAAGCCACTTACACACTACGAAGAAAAGTCAACTTGAGCTGTTCCCGAGCTCACGATTAATTAAACACCTAGATTGGTATTATCAGAAAAATATCTTAATTAATTTCTTCGTAAGAATTAAATCTGTACTTTCTATGGTTGTGCTTTCTCCTGCCTTCTCTTATTTTTGGTTCTCTAATTTCATGTGTTTTTAAAAGTATGCAAAGTTAATTAATCAAAAAGCTAAAAGTAATTTCCTGCAATAACAACCATAGAATCTCAGATATCTTGTTAAGCCATAGAAAGTGAAGGTGATTTCCCCTCTTTTTATCTTTAGTTGAGCATCCCTTAATTAAATTACCGATGGATGATGTGGTCATTACACTCAGAAAATTAATGTCTTCATGTGAACATTCCTATAAATAGACAAAATTTACAATTTCTCCTCTTTTGACGTTGGATATACGGATACCCTGAAAACTCATATTTATTAAAGGTTAGTATCACAAAAAACCTCTATTTACCGTCTCAACATGGTGCACTCGTGTCACGTTTATTTCCAAATAATTTTTATATAACAAAAATTTCAAATTGATATACTCGTGCCACATTTACTCTAAAAAATAATAGATTTATCACAATTTGAGATAAAATATGGCACGGGTATATTAGCTTGGGGGCAAATGTGGCAATTTGAGATAAAATATGGCACGGGTATATTAGCTTGGGGCAAATGTGGCACTGGTCTACCAGTTTAGGATTTTTTGTGATAAAAAATTAGCTTAGGGTAAATGTAGTACGGGTGTATTTTTTTTTTTTTTTTGAGTTTTTGTAACACAAAAAACTAGTTTGAGGGTTAATGCGACACATTACCCGTGACATTACTTTTGGATGCATAACTGTTAAGCGATTCTCTGAATTTATCAGAAGGGGAAATAAAGCAACAAAATTAGGTTGAGTATGAACTACTTTAATTAAGAAGGTTTAAATATAGGCTGAGAGTTAAAGTTTGATTTCTCAATCATTACTCTAAATTGAAATTTAATGATCTTCATTCTAACCATTATGATTATCACACATTGTCCATCAAGCATCACTAACATGATTCATGTGGAATATAAAAATCAACTATTTTAACTTGCTATCACAAGTAGAGTCACAAAAAGGTTAAAAGAGGGTGATAAATGCTCACTTCAAATTGAGGCAATTTCAAAGCATCGATTTGATTACTTTAATTCTAGCAGACAAGCATATTATTTCCTTGAACACCGATCTTCATGTCAAATCCATAAATGAAGTCATCACCACAATAAAACATCGCACCGGAGTGCGTGTATTTTACACATGTCGCCGTCAACTAATGTGGTTTGTGACCATTGTGATGTAACTTGTCATCCATGTTTGAACAATTGCCCTGCGGTGTGCAACACCGACTGAACATTTTATTTATACGTGATATTTCAAAAGGATGCATGTGTGCATGATGATCGTTGAACATTTTCGGTGCGTGTATTTTACACCATGTCGCGGTCAACTAATGTGGTTTGTGACCATTGTGATGTAACTTGTCATCCATGTTTGAACAATTGCCCTGCGGTGTGCAACACCGACTGAACATTTTATTTATACGTGATATTTCAAAAGGATGCATGTGTGCATGATGATCTTTGAACATTTTGATCTTCCACACGTTGTTCCGTGAAGGACATGTAGCTGGCAGCCCACCTCTAAGTTAACTTAATTAAGCCCTACACGGGGCAAATCAAGGCTTGAAATGTGCGACTAAGAACCTCCAAAAGTCAAGTCTAGGGATTGTAATTTGAGAGGAAAAGAAAAGCATCAGCGTCACAACGTAGAATTCACCTGATGAAGGATGGGAAGTCTTTCGCTCCCACCTGTTGTCTCCATTGTTTTTTTTTTTCTCTCTCTCTCCTTTTCTATTAGAAGTCTCCGTTGTTGCCCAGCAAATAACAAAATACCATACATAATAACCTATATTTACATTTAGAAAAGAGGGGGAGTGAAGACTAGCTGCCCGGTCTCATTCTCGCGACGTAATATTCGGTTTCAACCGTTAATGCTCCACCCGATCAATTAGAGAATTCCCGAAATACAAACTAGCAAGAGATTTATCCACAAAATATTTCAAATTTGTGATTCCATAAAAGAAAATACAACTCTTTTGTGACCGTGCTATTATGTCCATGATACCACTTTTAAGTTAAAAGTTGGATTTGGTCTCAAACTACAATTCAAGACAAAGAACAACTTAGGATAAAATAACTGTACGCTCTAAATTTATCAATTTTAAGCAAACAAAAGCCCCCGTTGAATTTTACAGTCAAAGAAACATATGATTTGAGACTTGAGAATTATGACCAAATTCAGGATGATTTCAAACTATATTGCACACAATTTTTTTAATTTAAATTTAAGGTATTCTATAATCTTTTATGTTCAAGTTCTACCTAAGTGTTTGATAAGAGGCTTTCTCGTGTCTATAGAGAAACGAATTCTTGCGTGAATTAGTTAGCAAATTTTGCTTTCGGTCCCGATGTATAAGTCTACATAGATTTTTATTTGAAAATTTTGATTATTACACTACATGATGATCGAGTAGAGTTTATATATTTAGATTTTCATTCCATGGAATTTCATTTCTAACAAGTGTTGGACACCTGCAGTGCCAAAACTTGGCATGGGAGGACACTTAAGCGTAAAAATTTATGAATATAACACTTAAATGTCAAAATCGGAGCAAAATGAATCAGTTAAGTGCCAACGGTGAGATAATCTGACCAAAATACTGACGATTTTCTAGCGAGGTAAGTGCAAAACAACGTTATTTTATACGTCGACGGGGCTAGATAAGCGCAAAAAACAATGTCATTTTTTTGACGTGGTTTAATTAATATAAATATAAATATAAATTAAATTAATATATAATATAATTTTTTTTTAAAAGAGAGAAAAATGGGGAGGAGGCAGGGGGTTGAGGGCTACGCCCTCGTTGTCGACTCCTCACCGTCACCAAAAGGGCTGGCAATGGTGGGTGGAGGGTCCGGGGTTAGGGTGGCCGGCCCTTCCGGCGGCAGCGAGGAGGGCTCGGCCTTCAACATCTTGCCTCCTCCTTTTTTTTTTTTTTGTGTGTAAATATAAATATTTTAATTTAATTAATATTTATATTAAGATATTTAAAAAAGACAAAACAACGTCGTTTTGGTTCTTCGACATTGACTTAGTTCTCTGGCATGCCACATAAATGAGTTATATTACTAAAAAATTGCCATATAGGATTTCCGGCTACTTTCGTCGGATTTGGCACTCAACTGTTCCATTTTTCAAAAAAAAAAAAAAAAAAAAAATAGCACTTAAGTGGCATTTTCATAACTTTAAACACTTAAGTGTTCCCCCATACCAAGTTTTGGCACTCTAGGTATTCTTTTCCCGATTTCTAACCTAGTAAAGACAAATTACCAAAAAATTCTAAACATATTGCAATTGTATTAATTCAATTCTAAACATTTTTGTTTTTCCAAATGAATTTTAATTATTTTGCATTTGTGCTAATTCAATTCATTTGGCTATTTTTTGATCAGCCAATACTGACATAGATGTTAGCTATCTTAAGTGGCGTCACCGGTGCTAACTTGAGCAATTTTTAATAATATTTCAAATTATTTATTTATTTTTCTTTTCTTTTCTCTTTCTTTTTCTTTTTCTTCACTTCTCTCTTCCTCCAATGAAGGTAGAACTGGTGAGATCCTTGACGGCCTCGCTAGGCCTCACAATGGCTGGCGAGGCTCGACCTCACTAGATCCTTGCGAGGTCATGCCTCATCCTGCCACTAACGAGGCTCGAGTCCTCACTAGAGGCCGCGAGGGTGGCCTTGTCATCGCTTGCATAGAGATGTGTTTTGAGGTATGAGCGCCATCAATTTTCTAACAATAAGATAACTGATTTGCTTTTTTATTCTCATTTTTTTTATTATCTCTTCGTAACTTACAAACTATTTTGGATTGATTTGAAGATTTTTTTTTTTTTAATTTGAAGGTCGGACAAATGTAATTATTGTATTTTTGTCAATTCAATCATAAATCTTTCGATTATATTAATTAGGTGCTCGATTTTTATTTCCTAATGGAATTCCAACTTAGATGCCCATTCATTGGGGCCCATGCACCATTTCATGGTGGAGGATGGGCATTCCCTCCGTTTGTCACGCTTGGTAAATAAATCATTTAGTACCAATTAAAATGATTAATTAATAATAACGACAACTTATGTTTCGATATTTTCGTGAATAATTAAAATATGATGTGAGACGCAAGACTTATTGAGAAATTTAAAATGCTTCCAAATTCGATTGCATACATTCGATTGTTTTTCTTTTAAATTTAATGTATTTCATGACTTTTTTTTTTTTTTTTTTTTTTTTTGATGTTTAGGATCTACTCAATTGTTTGATAAAAGGCTTTTATGTCCATGAGAAAATAAAGTCTTATGCAAATTAGTTAGCGAATTTAACTTCAGTTCTCACGGATAAGTCCATTTAGATTTTCATCGGAAAGATTTTATTATTAAGCTATTTAATGATTGAAAATAATTCTCCATATTTTGTGATGCAATATTATTTTGAATTGATATGAATTCGGCTGTTCGACCTTTTTTTTTTTTTTTTTTTTTGTGCCCTGAAACCACCGTATGGGCAGCGCCGGCGACGTAAACTAGGGGGAGCACTAGCGTAGGACCCACTACCCACGGCACTCCATTTTAGTCGCGCAATGGGGGTGCGGAGTTTCGAACCCCTCCCCTCCCAGATGAGGAGGTAGGGCACGAACCAACGCGTCCACCGTGGGGTGGGTTGTTCGACCTTTTTTTTTTTAACCTCAAAAGAGAATAACATTTCATACTCATAAACTTAAAGCACTAGTTAAATAAATAAGTAAATAAACAATAAACTAAAATAAAAAAAATTATCTTTACTATAATTTTGTCCCGGTTGATTTATTGTCGCAAAGTAAGTAGAACCACAAACACATCGGGACAACTAGCTCTGGAATTTTCATTCCTTGGCCCCCTTTTTTTTCCGTTTTATTTATTTATTTATTTATATTTTTGTATGGTCGTGACGGAATTTTTTGAACCTTGCTCGTGGACTCCACGCTCCGACAAGGATGTGTTTCGAGCTACAGGCGCCCTCAATTTTCTGACAATAAGATAACAATGTTTGCGCTTTTTTTTTTATTCTCATCTTTTTTGTTATTATCTCTTCGTAATTTCCAAACTATTTTGGCCTGATTTGCAAATTATTCAATTTGAAGGTCGGACGAAAACGGACAATTTTGCTGCTGTATGGACTGATGTAATCGCCGTTACCGGAGCACGTGTGTTAGCATAGAAAGCATGTGGGATGTCAATAAGCATCAACGCATAAGACAGTTCCCGCAAACATAGAGAAAATTACTTTTTAGGAGACTACCGGTAGAGTCATAAATTGACTTAAAGTAGATAATAAGAAGCTTCAAACAAATATTAAGGCTTCCATTTATTTCATAAAAAATAAATAATTTGAAAAAATATATTTATAAAAATAATTGCTTATATTGATTGAAATAGTTAATCAACAAAAAAATGTTTTGATTATAACAACAAAGTATATTTTAGTAGTGCCTATTGTCTCATGATTTCAATTACTCCGTTTTCTTTCTTCTCCTGTTCTCTCTTGTTCCTGTCCACACGAGTGTCTTGACCTCTATTAACATTAGAAATAGCCCTAGTGATATGTTATGATATTACTATTTCTCACGCATCACATAATTACTTAAGAACCTACGTTTGTGTTCTTAAGGACCATAACGGGAGGAAATGAACAAGTTCATTGCATGCTGTTCTTCCAATTTAGAATCGATATTTTCAAATTCAGATATAAATGGCCACAAGCATGTAGAAACTACCTGAAAGCCAAATGTGACATCCTGATTTTTAGGTTCTAATTTCGATTAGATAAGTTGGGCATTTCATCGACACGACTATAGTGCTTTTCTCTGAGATGGTCACGCATGAGATAACTAGACTATCTAGGGAAGCCATTAAGGAATTTTAAGGCAATAGATTTGAGAATTCGACCAGGAATCGGCTTCTCGATCGTGCTCATCTTTAGAGGCCATTACAGCACAATATAAAACCGATTTGAGATCAGAAATAGGTCAGTCGACTGAGATGTGTGGCCGATCGTAGGTGACTCAACTAAATTGGAAAATTATCGTCGACCGGCACTAATTTGATTTTATTGTCATTTTGGTACCTTGTATTCGTATTTGAATTCTCGAGATTTTCACGACAACTGAGAGTCGCCAATGTGTCGAGTGGGTTTATTGTGGCTTGAAGAATATTGACCATGGGTCATTTGCCTTAAAAAATTCTGAAATCTACCTTGTAGTTTAGGTCATGCTAAAAACACGTTCAAATGAAATCAACCATCGATTTGAGTCCGATTTCAAAAATTGAAGGTTCTGTTGTGTCACAATAAATTTTAGGAACATCGACTCATCTTTTGAGGAATTTTGGAGATTTCGAGATTTTACGGAAAATCGATTCAGACGTTGCAGAAAATTAACGGAAATTCGGATTAGCCAATTTGAAGGGATTTTTAGCATCTGGTGTGAGTAAATGGTGAATGGAAGTTGTTTGAGCTTTTTCTGTATTCAAATTAGACCTCAACTGGATTTGTTTGTTCGAGAAAATCGGATTCGAGAAAAATAAATTAAAATTTGGAATTGAAGAAAATGGCCGTTTTGTTGTCTGAAACTTGTGGTTTAGGGAATTTTGATGCGAGACAGCAAGTGAGGATCAAGTTCTTCAGCATGGGAATTTTTTGGGATCAAATTGAACTAAACAAAAGCAAGTGGGACAAGAATTTTCAGTTATAGGAAATTCTTTTTAGTTTTCTTTCCGTTTTCCTTTTTATTTTCCCCTTTTGGCCGAATGACCCCTCCATGTGCACGTTTCCCCCATGGCCGCAACTCTCTCTCTCTCTCTCTCTCTCGTGCGGAACACCCCACGTCGACATCCCCACTGCCGGGTCTCTCTCTTATTTCCTCATCTTATCTTTTACTTTTTTTATTCTTATCCCCTCACCCTTTTCTCTCTTGCCGACACACCCCTTTCCTTTCTCTCTTTTGTTCTTCATTTTCTTTCATCAAATTGCGACACTTTCATACCCTTTGACCGACACACAAGCCTCCATTTCTTTCTCTTTTGTTGGGCCGCCCGATCTTCAACCAACACACATCGTCTTCAATAGCTCACTTGAAGCCGTTCATTCAGCCCTTTCCTCCACGAAATCAACCGCTCAAAGCAGCCCCCACAGCCAAGAAAATCCAGCAACTTGTGAGGCTTTGCGGGCCAAGTTTCGGGCCCAAGCTGTGCTCGAAAGCCGTCACTGCTTTGGAGTAAAACGTCCCCCGCGACGTTCCCGACGTTTCGATTTGAGCGGATCGTTAAACGGGTGAGTTTTGCTCACTAATTCTTTCTTAGTTTGCTAATGATGCTTAATGATTGATTAGTGTTAATTAAGTGCAATTAGGTGGTTAGATTAGTTTAGATTAATTAAATTAGTGATTTAACAATGCATGTTAGGTGGTTAGACATAACCATTAGCAAGTAGACATGTTGTATTATTTATTTAACGTGTCTCGGGATTTTTCTGGGTCTGTTCCGGCTTCCAATTAGGCGATACGGGCCTAAGTTGGATTTTTAGTATTTATTTATTAATTTTTTAAATTAAATTAATTATTTATTTATTTTTCGGAAATTAGGTAGGGATAGCCAACTATCGAAATTTCATGTTGATTGTCGTTGTGCAGTCCGTTTATTATTTGAGCTCTACGTTGTGTGGAATTGAATTAATTGTGATATTTGAATTGAGTGGAACTGAATGATTGATTAGTAGATGGCCGAGTATGGTTATTCAGCATTAGTAATGCTTTGATGAGTTATAAAGTGGAGAGAATTGTGAGAGTGAACTGGGAATATTCTTGGCTGAGACCAATCAGATACGTGGTTCGGTGATTGGGAATATCACTAGCGAAAATGACGCCTTAAAGAACGCACGCAAAAGTAAGTCACGTTGGCGAAAACGACACTAGAGAAAAAGAATGTACGTGACTTATAAACACATGTGGTTTGGTGATAAGTATATCACAGGTGAAAATGGCGTCTTAAAGAACACACGTTGCTGTCTATTACCGATATCACCTTGGTGAAAATGACGCCCTAGAGAGGACACGTGGTTTGGTGATTAAGGATATCACTGGTGAAAATGGCGTCTTAAAGAATGCACTGTGTCGGTGATCAGTGTATCATTTGGCGAAAATGGCGCTCGAGAAACATATGTGATTTGGTGACTGAGTATACCATTTGGGAATCATGGTATAAGTGGGAATGACCTAGAGATGGTCCGACTGACATGTAATTGACGAAGTCGATTGATCAATGATTTGATCTGTTGTCGTGAATTTATTGAATTGAAATGATCGGGAAATGGTCTAATTGACATGTAATCGACTAGGTCGATTTGATCGATGCTTTGATTTGTTGAGATTGTTGGGTGCCTATTGAACTGTATTGATTTGTAGGTTAGGATTGAGGCCAAGGTAAGTCCTCTGACTCGTGTTGTGCTTAGGCAACCCTAAGGTGTATTAGTTTACTAATTGGGTCTTAGGGGGCAGAATTTGCTGAGACACTGTCTCATTGGTTATTGAATAACCATTTCATGTCTCTAGATGCAGTAGACTTGGATTTTAAAGATGTCGAAAGTTCGGTGTAATCTACTGAAGATTCCAGTTGGAGTGTGGAGGATGAAGAGGAGGACGAGGATCCGTAGTTTGTAGAACCCCAATCCTGCTTGTAGACCTTGTTTTTAAACTGGGTTAAGTTGAATTTGACTTAATAGTTCACCTTGTATATATATGTGTACTGGTTTGCAATGTATATAAGGGTGAATGCTTTTAAAGGTTTGAAATTTAGTCATACTGTTCTATCCCAATATTTTATTGTCTGGGGATAATTTATATGCTTCTGCATGCGCATATTGAAATGAATGGGTCTGCGATGTGTCTTGGGACGTCGCTATGTCTTGGGACATTGCTATTAATCGACCAGGTGAGGGATGGGCACGCGTTCGAGGATCGAGGCGTGACACCAAAGGTGTCCAATTCTTTTGAATTTTTCAAATAGTTGTGTTTTGAGTCTTGGAGCAACAATCAGAGATTGGAATATCCCTCACATGTCTTACAATTAGTAGGATGGAGTCGCAATGGCTTGAGGACCGAACTTTAGTCAAACGAGGATGTTGGACAACTTGGATCGACAGGACTATCACCACAAGCAACAAGTGCTTTGTGTATGCCACTCACTCACTTACTCGTTAGGACTCGAAAGAAGCAGAAAGTGCTTAGGAGACAGATGCGGCTGATGTATTTGTCATTGGTCTTTTGTGGATCTAATACGGTTACAGAGCTTTCTAATACTAGCTCTTTGCCTCCTTTGAACTTGGATGAATATGACTTTATGACTCTGCGACTGTATACCTCAAATTGTGGTCAAGATCAATGATCCAATAATCAAATTGTTACTTCAACCCCTGGAGAGAACGGATTAATTTTTATCAGATAGGGAGGTAAGAGTTTTCCTAATGTGGACTACATTAATTGATATTGTAATTTACTGTTTTATGATTATTGTAAAACGGGGTTGGTCTAAAGTGAGATAAAAGGTTTTTTAATTAGTCTAATATAGGACTGGCTAGTGTGGGCTGAGTTGAGCCTGGTCTATAATGAGGGGGCCTGGTTGGAAACTCTATAAATTGTGCTCAAGTCTCTCCTCTAACCCTAATTCTCACATATATCCTTACATAAGGGGCGTTAACCTAATGCTAAAGGGAGAAAGGGTCATCTCATTGAGCAAGTGATATAGAGGGCAATAGAAGAGAATGACTTGTGCGTGGAACATTGGTTTTCTGCTTCCGTTTCAAGAACGATGGATTTCAAAATATGTGTGTTAATTATTTTACTCAATTATGCATGTTTGTGTTCTAGTTATGGAGATTTTGGGATTGCACGATTTGCGTCTAACATGTGGTATCAGAGCCTCCATAACCCTAGAACTCGAATGCATAGAATTTTGCCATATTTTTGTGATTTCCGTGATTTTTTTATCGATAAAAATAAAATTAAATCACAAATTTGGACTGGGCTCCACGAGACGAGTAAATTTGTGGGCGGCGCGTCATCGGAGGGGGCCGCATGCGCCCCCACGCGCTGCCATGTGTCGCCAGGGCGTCGAGCATGCGCCCCACGCTCGCTCTCGCGCCCCCACGTGTGGGGCACGGCTTGCGCGTGCGTTGCACGCGTGGAGGCTAACGTCATTGTGACATTAGCGACCAGACCCGACTTACCGATCCTTTGGCCTGACCTAACTTGACGACCGTTGACCTTGACCCAACCCGACCAGTTCAACGGTGGACCGGATCGGTCAGCCGGTCGGGTCGGACCACTACCGATTAGATTGGTTTTGACTGGCCTCTTTACGCCCGCGTGTGGGCTCCACACGCCGCGCACTTAGGCGGCACGTGCAAGCGCGTGGAGCCTCTGATTGGCGCGTGGTTTGTGGCGTTGGACTCGTATGTTCATCCATTATGTTGTGATGTGTTTATTTTACATTTTTGATGATTTAATGAATGCGAAAATACATATGAAACTCTAAATACGCGTATTTTTAGTGAATTTTCGCATATTTTTCTTGTATTTTCAGTGATTTTGGAAATACAGGTGTTGGGTTACTGGTATGTTATCACATAAATATTATAAAATGTGTGATTCATTAATAAAAAAAATTAAATTTTATTAGGAACTGAAGCTGACTTAATGAGATACAATCATAATGGGATAATATTTGAGCTATATATTGAGGTGATGGGAAACAGTAAAGGTTATAAAACTTTTGTTGCTCAAGTATACTCCTTTACATGCTGGTAACTTTTGAATGATTGACATCTTAAGAATTCGTGACCAAATTGATTGTACTAATTAACACATCTGCTGAATGTGGGTAATGCATGTCGGTTAAGTTATTGTATATTGTATCTAAACTCATCTGGTCACTTGTTGTCCATCAAGTTGAACATTTTTTTTTATTTTTATTTTTTATGGTTAAGAAGTATGAAAATATTTACGCAGAGCAATAGTATCTGATGTTATAGTTTAGATATTTGGTTTTGTGGTTTGACTCAATTTATAGGTCACGGGTTGATGTAATGTTAACTTATTACTTAAACTTGGCTAATAAATCATTTATTAGCCTTTGAGTCATGTTTTGCCTTATGAAACTCATGAGCAATAGTGGATCAGTTGTCAGGCTTGTCGATCTGTGGTATCCTGTATTGCTGTTGATGTTAACTTGCAATAGATCCTCTAGATCAGTATTCTTTTTTTATGTTGTTCTGGTAATCTGTAATTGGGGTGCACAAGAGATGCCTGCTTTTATGTTATAAGAAGTTTCTTATGTTGCTGTGATCGGTGATTTCATTGGAGTCTGTCTTTCAAGTTATATATATATCCAACGAATGGCTCTCGATCTAAGAGTATGTTTTTACAAAGACTATCTATACCTTCCTACTGGCTCTGATACCATAAAGGGGTTAGGATCGGAGTACTATATGAGAGAACAAGGAAGTATAAGAGATTAACAGATCTATATGAAAGCAGGGAAGGATGTATCTAAAAGGAAATGATGTATAAAACAAGGAAGTAAATAACTTAAATAAAATCGCGAGAATTAAAAATAATGTAAAGAGCAAAGGCAATATATAAAATATAAAGTAAGAGTATGCATAAACAAAAACCAACAATGAAGGTGGTATGAACTTGTATTATAAAGCTGAAAAGCTGAAATTACATGTATTGAAAGATGCAGAAACTAAAGCATCAAGTCATCCACTAGGGCGGTAATTTGCACTCCAGGGAGTATTGATGTTTGTATTACAAGAAATGGTTAACCAACTATCATGTAAGTTGGTAACCCTGTATAAAACTATGTATATGAAAAACTAACTTACTTTGGAACCAGGGGATACAAGGTAAGAAAGCTTGAAGATGGAAGAGATGAAGATGAAGATGGAAGGGATGATGGTTTACAAGAGAGAGAGAGAGAGAGAGAGAGAGAGAGGAAAGAGAGAGAAATCTAAAAATTTCGGGTCCCCTTTACTTGTGCCGAGAGGGTGTATTTATAGCGGATGCTACAGTGAAAGTGCTACAGTGCTGAACATTGTAAAGTGAACAGTACTGAGTAAACATTGTAAAGTGAATAGTGAATAGTGAACAGTGTATGTCTATTACGCTACGGTGTATAGCCTTTGCGCCGCTTGTAATAGTGTCTGCATGTGATGTCTTTAATCTCTATCCAGATTGATCCCATAGCAATCGTCTTCATTGGTGTTTCCACTGTGATGTGACTATGAGGATCCGTCTGTATTGTCTTGAGATTTGGAAGATCCACATTGTGATTCTTCCGCTTCCAATAGCATTGTCCTGAGGATGTTACAATATTCCTCTCTGTTCTGGACTGCAGCAAGTGCTGCACTTGCCATGGATTTTTCCTGTAAAAAGGATGTATTTAATGGGACTGTGGTTATCATGTTTTTCTGGCTGTTTAGCCATGTCCTAACCGCAGCTTCGGATCCTTGGTCATGGTGTTTGAATCCATCCCACCATTTTGTTTTGTATTTTCGGACAAGGACTGAAATCCCAGGTTTTGTGGATGTATTGTATTCAAATTCCCAGAGGCTGTTACCCAAGAGATTCTGAATATTATAAAGAAATGCATAAGGCATGGGAACCTTATATCATGTGGTGTTGGTACGAAGTATTTACTGAAAATCTCATAACCTTGTTTGACTGTGGGGTGTAGAATTATGTCTAAAGGACCAAAGAGATCCCACCAAGAGTCAAACCAATTTGGTAGGTTTTGTCTTGGGAAGTTATTTTTGAAGAATAACAACCAGGAGTGTTGGAAATTTGTATTTTGTCGAAGAAAACGTTCCACCGGGCTTGTTGGTAGTCCCAGTAGGTGTATGAGGAAGAATATGGTAGACTTTGGGTAAGTCCGGTTTGGAATTTTCTGGGTGTATGAGGTGAGGCTCCCCATTGTGAGGGGTGTATGATTTTTGATGGATATAGTGGAGTATAGAATGTTTTCGTATTGTTTTTGTCAAGCAAAATGGGTGAATCTTGCTGATTCTGTCTCCACTAGAATTTGCTCATAATAAGCAAGGGTTTTGTTTGTATTGTGTGGTTTGAATAACCAGTTTTTTGGAAAGATGTTTTTTGCAAATTTGATTGGATCTTCATCGAAGAATCCATCTTCTATAGTCAATATTTTTTGAAATGATGTTTTTGGAAAAATGTTGATTTTTGGGAATGAGGGGTTGCCTGTGGCCTAATAACCACCTCATTCGAAACTCTTTTGTATTCTGCTGGTTTATGTGTAACCAGTGGGGAAGGATTGTTGCTTACCTCGATGTCATTGGATGGTTCTTTCTTTGTCTTGTTTTGTATAGACTGTGCAAGTAGTAGAATGGTTTCTTTTGGTATCATGTCAGCTAGCTGATTAAAGGCTAGCATGGGATCAAGTGATATGTGTTCTATTTTCACAGGTGTTTGGCGTATGAATGTCTGGTTATTTTCTGCCATTTCAAGCCATGTCTTGACAGATGTTAAGCCTTTCGGCTTTGGTGGTGTATTGGAGGGTTCGGCAGTGGCTTTGCCTTTGCCTTTGTCTTTGTCTTTTTTGGATCTTGGCATATTGGTATCCCCTGTAAAAATTCTCTTGTGAGAAAATCAGGCAATGAATTTGAAGAACCATTTATAAATTCAATGTCAAAATCGAATACTTTTGAAAGTATGGCTTGCCATCCGGCAAAAATTTGTTTTGATGCAACATTTAAAACGTCTTTTTGTAAAATGTCTTTGGCTGATTTGCAATCAATTCTCAAGAGAAATTTTTGATTTAATAAATCTCCTTGGAATTTTGATATAGACAAAACTATAGCAAGTATTTCTTTTTTGATTGTCGAATAATTTTGTTGAGTGGAATTCCAATGTTTTGATATAAACTGAATAACTTGTTCTTTGTTGTTATTGACTTGTTTGAGAATGCCACCGTATCCTAATTCTGACGCGTCTGTTTCTACTATTTTGAAAGTGGAAGGGTCAGCAAGATGTAAGCATGGTATATCTTTCACATGCAATTTTATTTGTTTGACAATGTCAGTATGGATAGAAGTCCATGGTGGAGGATCCTTTCGTAACCTTTGATGTAAAGGTTTACAAAGGATATTTATGTTGGGAAAGAAATCTAAAATATAATTGAGACTACCCAAAAACCTTTGTAATTGGGTTTTGTCTTTAATCTCATCTGGGAATTTATCAGTAAAAGAGATTGATCTTTCTATGGGAGTGATGGTGCTTAAATGGATGTAATGACCTAAAAATCTAACCTTGGTCTTGAAGAGTGCAATTTTAGTAGGAGAGACTACAAGACCATTTTGTATGATTATTTTTATGAAAGTAGATAAATGTTTGAAATGCTGTTCTATATTAGAAGAGAATACTAGAACATCATCTATATAAACTATGATGTATTCTGAATAAGGATTGAAAATCTCGTTCATAATTCTTTGGAATTACGAAGGGGCATTTTTGAGGCCGAATGGCATAACATTCCATTCATATTGGCCAAAAGGTACTGTAAAGGCTGTCTTGTATTTATCCTTTTCACTTACTTGTATTTGCCAAAATCCTGATTTCATGTCAAATTTAGAAAATATTTTTGATCTACAAAGTCTGTTTAGTAAATCTTTTTTATTAGGTATAGGGTATCTTATCCATCTAAGGGCTGTATTAAGAGGTTTGTAATTAATAACTAACACTGGGAACTCCTCTTTCTAGTTCAGCATTTTTATTGACATAAAAAGCATAACGGCTCCAAGGGGATTGGCTTTTTTTATGAGTTTTTATCTAAGAGATCTTGTATTTCTGCTTGACAAAATTTTAAAACTTCTTGGTTCATTTGTTGGGCGGGCTTTGGTAGGAATTTTGTTTTCAGAAAAATCCGGTTCATAAGGTAAATCAACGATATGTTTTTTTCTTTCCCAAAAGGCATTGGGTAGAGTAGAGCATATAGTTTTCTCTGTGTTTTTGTAGAGAAGCTATCTTTTGTATGATGTTTGGTTTTATAAGATTCTCTTCTATTCTTTTAAACTCTAAATCTTCTTTTAAAAATTCAAGCTGGTTTTCTTTGTCTTTTATGAGGCAATTTATTTCTGAGATGGAATGTTCTTGTAAAATATTAAGACTTCTTTTTTGTGGTTTTGTTATGAAATTGAAGGTGATTTTTTTGTTTAAAGCATGAGTTTCTATGCCTTCATTAGTAACCGCAAAGGGTTGAATCAATTGTATAAAAGGTGTTCCAAGGATAACTTTGTTGTCTCATGTTTTTAACTAAAAGAAAAGATGTTTTGTAAGACATTTGGTCTTTTATTATTAGGGCTTCTGGTAACTTGTATTGTATATTCAGCTTGTCTCCTGAGGCTGATTTTAAGGACTCAGATGTTTTGTCAAAGTATCTTGTTGGAACAAGGCCTTCCTTGATACAATTGAGGTCAGCCACCGTATCAAAGAGTGCCGTTGTTTCAATAATATACTCATTATTGATTTTTATCTTAATATTTATTATCCATTTCCTAGATGTGATTTCTGTTAATAACATAAGAAAAGCTGGATCGAGGTATACGGGGTACTAGTGATTTCATTTTGGTCTTCAAGTTTTGTTGTTCCTTTTATGACAAGAGACTTTATATCAGAAATTTCTTGTTTCATTTCGATTGAGTTTCTTTTAAGGCTTGTATTTCTAACTTTTGTTGTTTTATTTCGTTTTGGAGGTCGTTAATATTTATAGGTCTAGAATGTTTTTTGTTTCTATTTAGAATGTCTTTAAGGTTGTATGAAGTATTAGGCTTGGAAGTAATATTCATAGAAGAGTGAAGTCTATCTAAGTATTCTTTTTGGCTTTGGTCAAGTATTTTGTCGGAAGTCTTTGAGAAGGAATTCTTCTTCTTTTGTTAAGACGTTTACTTCAGGGAATGGGTTTTCTGGAGAAGCGTCTTCATATTCAGAATCAAGAGGATTCTATCTCATTGATATGAAGACATTCTTCCTCAAGAAATTCATCAGAAGAAGTATCATCATTTTCTATGAATATATTGTTTAACTGATTAAGAGTATCGTCATCTAGAGAAAGTTCATTTAATTTTTTATTAATCCTACAATATTTTGAAATATGACCTTTTCTACCACAAGAATAGCATTTAATGTCTTTAAAAAATTTTCTATCAGAATGAGGTCTATTTTGGTTATTCGGGTGTCTTTGTTTATTCCTACGAAATGGAGGTTTGTTGTGATGTTTCTTTGTTTCTTTCTCGGAGGACAAGTTCCCTTACATTTTGGTTTTGTTTTTTCATTGTAAGAGGGGTCGTATTGAGCACAAAAATCTCCTAGACTCCTATTGGTGAGGGATTGTTCTTCCTTGAGTTGTCTTTGTAATTTGATTGTATTACACATTTGTGTTCCTTGTCTGTAAACATAAGAGACTATTTCTCCATAAGAAAGGAGATCATAAGGAATTTGATTTGTAATCTTCCCTAATTTTATCTCTAACTTGGTCACCTATAATCGAGGTAAACCGGCTAAGAATTTTTCTTTCCAAAAGGGTTGATTGCAGTCGGGTCTAATAAGAACCCTTTGAAAGAAAAGCTCTTTGTATTCTCTAAATCTTCCTAAGGATTTGCAACGCATATTGGAAATGAGTTCTTGGTTTCTATCCCTAATATGTGAAGGATCTCCTACAAAGTGTTGTGAAATGGAATAGATAAGTGTATTGACCGCATCTTGGATGAGATGACCTTGATCATCATCCATGCGTTGACCAAAATCATCTACCTTATAAGCAGTTAAAATTTGTGTCTTTTGTTCATCTGTCAGGTAGTTATCCCACCAACCTTTTAGCTGTCCAGTAAATCCGGCTACTAAAAGATTAGCAACAGCATGGTCAGAAACATCTTGCTGTGTTTTGTAGGCATTAGCAAGCATTACCATGTTGTTAAGAATATTCATAACATTGGTTTCTGCAACACCATCAATGTTCCATTCATAGATGGAGTCAGGAGAGTATTTATTCTGTATTTTTGTGATGATTCTTCTTGGGCAATGTCTGGTGGGGTAGCTCTACTATAATAAAGCTTCGAGGTTGTCTCCAATTGAGTACGTTAATTTCATTGGTGACTCATTATCGAGATTATCGAGAGGGTTTGGTCGGGGTATTAATGGTGGGTTGGTCCGGAGTGTCTCTAATGATAAGATTCTGGAATTTAGGAGTGTCTAGTATAGGATCAGGTTCCAACTTTGATTTTCCTAAGAGTTTTTTCTTTTGTTCTATAGCTTTGGCAAACTCTGGGCTAAGATTTTTGGAAATTCAAAGGCTTTAAAATGGGTTTTTGAGAGTGTCAACTTGTGGTGTGATAAGCTGAGTAGGATTACGGAAGGTGGATTCTATCCTATTCAACTGTTTTCCTATAGTTACTAAATGTTGATTAGTAAAATTGTTTTGTTCAATAACTTTGTGGGTGTAGAGAGTCTCCTTTGTCGGAAGTCTAAAAGGAGTGGCATGTAACCTCGCTATCTCCATGCTGTATTTTTATTCTCCGAGGGGTGGATGATTGGATTCTATGGTTTCACCATTATCAAGTTTCCACTTATAATGATGATCTAAAATAAATATTTCTTTTGGTTCGAGGAATTGTTCTTCTAACCAATCAAAGAAAAATATATGGACTTCATATTCATATATGTAGTTGTAATATTTTTGTTTGATGTCTTTTGCTTTATCAGCAAAGGTTTTGAAGAACCATTCTCGATTTGTTTGTTGTTTTCAGAATTAAATTCTTTATTAAGAAAAGTTTTGTTTGGCTCAAAATGTTTTCTAAAACATTAAGCTCGGCATCTATCATTTGTGAATAAGTAGGAGAATGATGAGGAGAATCTGTATTATCTAGGGCTGGTTCGGCTGGTTCGAGCTGATTTTGTTGATAAATTGGCCTGGAAATTCCTGATCGTTATCTAAACCACTAATTTCTGGTTCAAGAGGTGTCTCATGATTACTTCTACTTTTGGTGGAAGGAGGTAAAGGTGTTGTACCTCTTGTGGGAGTGTCTCTATGTATACTAGGAGGAGGAGTGTTTCTATGTGTACTAGGGGGAATGGTGATTATAGGAGGAAGATTAGGATTAAGATCTATGGACCTTGTATAAGAATTATGAAAAGAAGGACTGGATCTTGAATCAAAAGATCTTCTAGGAAATCTAATGGTCACTCTTCCTTCTGGGTGTTGAATGACATTGGTAGGGTCTGTATTTTGAACAACTTGTTGGGGAATTTGGTTTTCTAATTCCCATTGTTCTGGTAAAGTAACTTGATTCCAATTAATAGACCTAGGAATTGTCGTATTTGCTCTAGAAATGTCAGTTTGGAGAAGAAGTGTTTCTCCCCGTGGACTATGTTTAAAAGCATTTTCTCCAAAAGCAGAGGACATGGCTTTATAATGGATTCTATAGACAAGGGCTAAGGGAATAGATACATCTGCTACTTTATAATTATGAGTTTTGATTTGGAGTGTTAGAGCTCTAAGAATGTTCTTGTCTTTAAGGGAAACTGAGAAATTGGGATAACAGTCAAAATGTATAGGTCCTTTGCAGAGACTTGTCTCTACAGTGCCAAGAATAGATTCATCATAATTTAAAAGGCGTGAATCACGTAAGACTAAGAGAATGGAAGTATTAAGGCCTTCTTTGGTAAGAGGTTTGACTCCTACTTGGACTAGTCCTATATGAATGGTTTATTAATTGGAATCGAGTTACTTTACCAGAACAATGGGAATTAAAAAACCAAATTCCCCAACAAGTTGTTCAAAATACAGACCCTACCAATGTCATTCAACACCCAGAAGGAAGAGTGACCATTAGATTTCCTAGAAGATCTTTTGATTCAAGATCCAGTCCTTCTTTTCATAATTCTTATACAAGGTCCATAGATCTTAATCCTAATCTTCCTCCTATAATCACCATTCCCCCTCGTACACATAGAAACACTCCTCCTCCTAGTATACATAGAGACACTCTCACAAGAGGTACAACACCTTTACCTCCTTCCACCAGTAGAAGTAATCATGAGACACCTCTTGAACCAGAAATTAGTGGTTTAGATAACAGATCAGGAATTTCCAGGCCAATTTATCAACAAAATCAGCCTGAACCAGCCGAACCAGCCCTAGATAATACAGATTCTCCTCATCATTCTCCTACTTATTCACAAATGATAGATGCCGAGCTTAATGTTTTAGAAAAACATTTTGAGCCAAACAAAACTTTTCTTAATAAAGAATTTAATTCTGAAAACAACAAACAAATCGAGAGAATGGTTCTTCAAAACCTTTGCGAGATAAAGCAAAAGACATCAAACAAAAATATTACAACTACATATATGAATATGAAGTCCATATATTTTTCTTTGATTGGTTAGAAGAACAATTCCTCGAACCAAAAGAAATATTTGTTTTAGATCATCATTATAAGTGGAAACTTGATAATGGTGAAACCATAGAATCCAATCATCCACCCCTCAGGAGAATAAAAATATAGCATGGAGATAGCGAGGTTACAGCCACTCCTTTTAGACTTCCAGACAAAGGAGACTCTCTCTACACCCACAAAGTTATTGAACAAAACAATTTTACTAATCAACATTTAGTAATTATAGGAAAACAGTTGAATAGGATAGAATCCACCTTCCGTAATCCTACTCACTTATCACACCACAAGTTGACACTCAAAAACCCATTTTTAAAGCCTTTGAATTTCCAAAAATCTTAGCCCGAGTTTGCCAAAGCTATAGAACAAAAGAAAAAAACTCTTAGGAAAATCAAAGTTGGAACCTGATCCTATACTAGACACTCCTAAATTCCAGAATCTTATCATTAGAGACACTCCCGACCAACCCACCATTAATACCCTGACCAAACCCTCTGATAATCCTGATAATGAGTCAGTCAATGAGATTAACAGACTCAATTGGAGACAACCTCAGAAGCTTTATTATAGTAGAGCTACCCCACCAGACATTGCCCAAGAAGAATCATAAAAAAAAATGCAGAATAAATACTCTCCTGACGCCATCTATGAATGGAACATTGATGGTGTTGCAGAAACCAATGTTATGAATATTCTTAACAACATGGTAATGCTTGCTAATGCCTACAAAACACAGCAAGATGTTTCGACCATGCTGTTGCTAATCTTTTAGTAGCCGGATTTCTGGACAGCTAAAAGGTTGGTGGGATAACTAATTCGACTGATGAACAAAAGACACAAATTTTAACCGCTTATAAGGTAGATGATTTTGGTCAACGCATGGATGATGATCAAGGTCATCTCATCCAAGATGCGGTCAATACACTTATCTATTCCATTTCACAACACTTTGTAGGAGATCCTTCACATATTAGGGATAGAAACCAAGAACTCATTTCCAATATGCGTTGCAAATCCTTAGGAAGATTTAGAGAATACAAAGAGCTTTTCTTTCAAAGGGTTCTTATTAGACCCGACTGCAATCAACCCTTTTGGAAAGAAAAATTCTTAGCCGGTTTACCTCAGATTATAGGTGACCAAGTTAGAGATAAAATTAGGGAAGATTACAGCGGTCAAATTCCTTATGATCTCCTTTCTTATGGAGAAATAGTCTCTTATGTTTACAGACAAGGAACACAAATGTGTAATACAATCAAATTACAAAGACAACTCAAGGAAGAACAATCCTCACCAATAGGAGTCTAGGAGATTTTTGTGCTCAATACGACCCCTCTTACAATGAAAAAACAAAACCAAAATGTAAGGGAACTTGTCCTCCTGAGAAAGAAACAAAGAAACATCACAACAAACCTCCATTTCGTAGGAATAAACAAAGACACCAGAATAACCAAAATAGACCTCATTCTGATAGAAAATTTTTTAAAGACATTAAATGCTATTCTTGTGGTAGAAAAGGTCATATTTCAAAATATTGTAGGATTAATAAAAAATTAAATGAACTTTCTCTAGATGACGATACTCTTAATCAGTTAAACAATATATTCATAGAAAATGATGATACTTCTTCGATGAATTTCTTGAGGAAGAATGTCTTCATATCAATGAGATAGAATCCTCTTCAGATTCTGAATATGAAGACGCTTCTCCAGGAAAACCCATTCCTGAAGTAAACGTCTTAACAAAAGAAGAAGAATTCCTTCTCAGCACTGCTGACAAAATACTTGACCCTGAAGCCAAAAAAGAATACTTAGATAGACTTCACTCTTCTATGAATATTACTTCCAAGCCTAATACTTCATACAACCTTAAAGACATTCTAAATAGAAACAAAAAACATTCTAGACCTATAAATATTAACGACCTCCAAAACGAAATAAAACAACAAAAGTTAGAAATACAAGCCTTAAAAGAAACTCAATCAGAAATGAAACAAGAAATTTCTGATATAAAGTCTCTTGTCATAAAAGGAACAACAAAACTTGAAGACCAAAATGAAATCACTAGTACCCCAGATACCTCTGATCCAGCTTTTCTTATGTTATTAACAGAAATCACATCTAGGAAATGGATAATAAATATTAAGATAAAAATCAATAATGAGTATATTATTGAAACAACGGCACTCTTTGATACAGGGGCTGACCTCAATTGTATCAAGGAAGGCCTTGTTCCAACAAGATACTTTGACAAAACATCCGAGTCCTTAAAATCAGCCTCGGGAGACAAGCTGAATATACAATACAAGTTACCGAAGCCCTAATAATAAAAGACCAAATGTCTTACAAAACATCTTTTCTTTTAGTTAAAAACATGAGACAACATGTTATCCTTGGAACACCTTTTATACAATTGATTCAACCCTTTGCGGTTACTAATGAAGGCATAGAAACTCATGCTTTAAACAAAAAATCACCTTCAATTTCATAACAAAACCACAAAAAAGAAGTCTTAATATTTTACAAGAACATTCCATCTCGAAATAAATTGCCTCATAAAAGACAAAGAAAACCAGCTTGAATTTTAAAAGAAGATTTAGAGTTTAAAAGAATAGAAGAGAATCTTATAAAACCAAACATCATACAAAAGATAGCTTCTCTACAAAAACACAGAGAAAACTATATGCTCTACTCTACCCAATGCCTTTTGGGAAAGAAAAAAACATATCGTTGATTTACCTTATGAACAGGATTTTTCTGAAAACAAAATTCCTACCAAAGCCCGCCCAACAGAAATGAACCAAGAAGTTTTAAAATTTTGTCAAGCAGAAATACAAGATCTCTTAGATAAAAAACTCATAAGAAAAAGCCAATCCCCTTGGAGCTGTTATGCTTTTTATGTCAATAAAAATGCTGAACTAGAAAGAGGAGTTCCAGGTTAGTTATTAATTACAAACCTCTTAATACAGCCCTTAGATGGATAAGATACCCTATACCTAATAAAAAGATTTACTAAACAGACTTTGTAGATCAAAATATTTTCTAAATTTGACATGAAATCAGGATTTTGGCAAATACAAGTAAGTGAAAAGGATAAATACAAGACAGCGTTTAAGTACCTTTGGCCAATATGAATGGAATGTTATGCCATTCGGCCTCAAAATGCCCCTTCGTAATTCCAAAGAATTATGAACGAGATTTTCAATCCGTATTCAGAATACATCATAGTTTATATAGATGATGTTCTAGTATTCTCTTCTAATATAGAACAGCATTTCAAACATTTATCTACTTTCATAAAAATAATCATACAAAACTGTCTTGTAGTCTCTCCTACTAAAATTGCACTCTTCAAGACCAAGGTTAGATTTTTAGGTCATTACATCCATTTAAGCACCATCACTCCCATAGAAAGATCAATCTCTTTTTTTGATAAATTCCCTGATGAGATTAAAGACAAAACCCAATTACAAAGGTTTTGGGTAGTCTCAATTATATTTTAGATTTCTTTCCCAACATAAATATCCTTTGTAAACCTTTACATCAAAGGTTACGAAAGGATCCTCCACCATGGACTTCTATCCATACTGACATTGTCAAACAAATAAAATTGCATGTGAAAGATATACCATGCTTACATCTTCTTGACCCTTCCACTTTCAAAATAGTAGAAACAGACGCGTCGAATTAGGATACGGTGGCATTCTCAAACAAGTCAATAACAACAAAGAACAAGTTATTCGTTTATATCAAAACATTGGAATTCCACTCAACAAAATTATTCGACAATCAAAAAGAAATACTTGCTATAGTTTTGTCTATATCAAAATTCCAAGGAGATTTATTAAATCAAAAATTTCTCTTGAGAATTGATTGCAAATCAGCCAAAGACATTTTACAAAAAGACGTTTTAAATGTTGCATCAAAACAAATTTTTGCCGAGATGGCAAGCCATACTTTCAATATTCGATTTTGACATTGAATTTATAAATGGTTCTTCAAATTCATTGCCTGATTTTCTCACAAGAGAATTTTTACGGGGGATACCAATATGCCAAGATCCAAAAAAGACAAAGACAAAGGCAAAGGCAAAGCCACCGCCGAACCCTCCAATACACCACCAAAGCCGAAAAGGCTTAACATCGTCAAGACATGGCTTGAAATGGCAGAAAATAACCAGACATTCATACGCCAAACACCTGTGAAAATAGAACACATATCACCTGATCCCATGCTATCCTTTAATCAGCTAGCCGACATGATACCAAAAGAAACCATTCTGTTACTTGCACAGTCTATACAAAACAAGACAAAGAAGGAACCATCCAATGCCATCGAGGTAAGCAACAATCCTTCCCCGCTGGTTACACAAAAACCAAGCGGAATACAAAAAGAGTTTCGAATGAGGTGGTTATTAGGCCACAGCAACCCTCATTCCCAAAAATCAACATTTTTTCCAAAAAACATCATTTAAAAAAATATTGACTATAGAAGATGGATTCTTCGATGAAGATCCAATCAAATTTGCAAAAAACATCTTTCCAAAAAACTGGTTATTCAAACCACACAATATAAACAAAACCCTTGCTTATTATGAGCAAATTCTAGTGGAGACAGAATTAGCAAGATTCACCCATTTTGCTGACAAAAACAATACAGAAAACATTATATACTCCACTATATCCATCAGTAAAATCATACACCCCTCACAATGGGAAGCCTCACCTCATACACCCAGAAAATTCCAAACCAGACTTACCCAAAGTCTACCATATTCTTCCTCATACACCTACTGGGACTACCAACAAGCCTGGTGGAACGTTTTCTTCAGACAAAATACAAATTTCCAACACTCTGGTTGTTATTCTTCAAAATAACTTCCCAAGACAAAACCTACCAAATTGGTTTGACTCTTGGTGGGATCTCTTTGGTCCTTTAGACATAATTCTACACCCCACAGTCAAACAAGGTTATGAGATTTTCAGTAAATACTTCGTACCAACACCACATGATATAAGGTTCCCATGCCTTATGCATTTCTTTATAATATTCAGAATCTCTTGGGTAACAGCCTGGGAATTTGAATACAATACATCCACAAAACCTGGGATTCCAGTCCTTGTCCGAAAATACAAAACAAAATGGTGGGATGGATTCAAACACCATGACCAAGGATCCGAAGCTACGGTTAGGACATGGCTAAACAGCCAGAAAAACATGATAACCACAAAGTCCCATTAAATACATCCTTTTTACAGGAAAATCCATGGCAAGTGCAGCACTTGCTGCAAATCCTGCACGTAAGAGAGGAATATTGTAACATCCTCGAGGACAATGCTATCGGAAGCGGAAGAATCACAATGTGGATCTTCCAAATCTCAAGACAATACAGACGGATCCTCATAGTCACATCACGGTGGAAACACCAATGAAGACGATTGCTATGGGATCAATCTGATAGAGATTAAAGACATCACATGCGGACACTATTACAAGCGGCGCAAAGGCTATACACCGTAGCGTAATAGACATACACTTTGTTCACTATTCACTATTCACTTTACAATGTTTACTCGATCATTCACTTTACAATGTTCAGCACTGTAGCACTTTCACTGTAGCATCCGCTATAAATACACCCTCTTGGCACAAGGAAAGGGGACCCGAAATTTTCAGATTTCTCTCTCTCTTTCCTCTCTCTCTCTTGTAAACCATCATCCCTTCCATCTTCATCTTCATCTCTTCCATCTTCAAGCTTTCTTACCTTGTATCCCCTGGTTCCAAAGTAAGTTAGTTTTTCATATACATAGTTTTATACAGGGTTACCAACTTACATGATAGTTGGTTAACCATTTCTTATAATACAAACATCAATACTCCCTGGAGTGCGGATTACCGCCCTAGTGGATGACTTGATGCTTTAGTTTCTGCATCTTTCAATACATGTAATTTCAGCTTTTCAGCTTTATAATACAAGTTCATACCACCTTCATGGTTGGTTTTTGTTTATGCATACTCTTACTTTATATTTTATATATTGCCTTTGCTCTTTACATTATTTTTAATTCTCGCGATTTTATTTAAGTTATTTACTTCCTTGTTTTATACATCATTTCCTTTTAGATACATCCTTCCTTGCTTTCATATACATCTGTTAATCTCTTATACTTCCTTGTTCTCTCATATAGTACTCCGATCCTAGCCCCTTTATGGTATCAGAGCCCTTTATATATATATACACACACACACACACACACACACATATATATATATATGATTAATTTTTATTAATGAATAAAGTAATGTAATTAGCATGATATGTGATTTTAGTGATTTATTGCCCCCATCACTAAAGTTAAAATCACTTGTATATGGTGTATATGAGAAGTAACGTTTATATCCATGGTATGATAGAGTTTCGAGGATTCAATTGAGTAGTGACCACCAAAGTAAGCCGCTTGATTGGATTTGAGAAATTTTGATCTTGTATAGTGATTGAGATGTCTCCTAGTCTAATGCGTAGTCATACTCCCAAAGTAGGTGATTGTGTATTAGTTCATGGAGGGATACATGATTGTGTGGTGGATGAGTGATTGATCCTAATGGTTCATATATCCAAAGGTGATGAATTCACGAATGTTAGAATATATTCTCATAAACTCTATAATGTGGGGAGTGTATAATTGCATGTCATGTATTCTGCCCAAAGGTGATTATATGAATTTGCATGTAACTTTCTGAATGTGTACTTGTACGTCAAGTTACACAGTGCTCACATAATACTAATTACATACATTGCTTGTTATTTGAGTCACATTTTCTGTAATTAATAACTCAAATATTATTGAGGTTTTTATCGGTTCAAATTTTAAGTAGTGGACATATGATTTGCTGCTTGGGAAAAGAACAATAGAATTTATTTACTGTCCATGAAGCGTTCCATTCAGGAACACTTGAAAAGTGGCTTGTCTACTGACTGTACTACTAAAAGATGATGGAAGTCTTAGTGGCTGAGATTATATCTTACGTCTCGTATAAGGTTGAAATTGTTGTTTCCAAAAGTTTTCTGTCTAAGGAATAATTTCATAGATGTCTAAAGAAAGAGTATAAAAATTGACAATGTTGATATTTTGTCTACTCTTAATGGTTATCTAAAGACTTCTATAGATTATTGTGGAAGTAAAATGACCGAGATAAAGAATAAATTGGTTAGAATTAGTTTTAAAGGTTGTTAGGTTTAATAATGGCTATGAGTATTTTGGCAAGTATGACAATGCGAAATAGCTTAAATGGTCATTTGTCATATATTTGGTAAATTCTAGGATGATAACATAATTACTATACTTGAAAATCCTGACAAAATAATTTGGCCGAAAGGCATAATTGCACCATAATCAACATGGTGATGAGTATGATGAGTAAGACTAATTTATCCAGTCTTCTATGGGTTGATATTTTAAAAGCAACTTTTTTCACATACACAAACGTATATCTTACCTAGATTATTCAAATGGGTATTGATTTTATGACCCTGATAAAGATACAAGAATTATGGAATCATATACAGTAAAGTTTTTAAAGTTTAACGTAATTGTAGAGGATATTTGCTATCAGATTATTAATGATAATAGAACGATGGAGGTTATTGTGTCTTTGTCTTTTTTTTTATAGACAAATGTGAAATCTCCTGTATCATAGACTAAACTTGTTGAGCTTTAGGAAACTATTATTGATATAGTTATGCTGAAATTTCTCAAGCCTCTCAAGTGCAGAATGAAATGATTGTAACTTTACTCAAGAAATTTGTTAGGGAAAGACGATCAGTTATACCATCAGACTATACAGTCTATTTGTGAGAGTATAACTGCAATATCCACTACATGGTTGATTTAACTACTTATATAAATATCGTTTCTTGTTCTCAATCAAGTATGTGATTAGATGCCATAAAAGATGATAAAGTTTTCACTATGAAAAACGGGTGGATAGTTTATAGTGAAGAAGTAATTATTTATTTCTAATATTTTTTAAAGATTCTTTTAGAGTGAACGTGGCATTAATAGCTCTTTTTGATAGAAACTTACCTCAAATAGATACAAAATCTATATAGTGCAATCGGAAGATTTTGCAGCACATGTTTTAAGTAAACTTGTGTGTAGATTGAAAAGTCTTATTCATGGTCTTAAGTAAGTTTCTAGACAATATTATTAATGTTTCATAGTGTTGTTATTTTGTTCAATTGTGAACAAAGTAATTCAATATACTACAAGGTCAATGGGAGGAAATTTATTTTTCTCATACTCTTTTTGAACATGATATTTCGTTTACAAGGAGTGACCTTTAGGCATCTCTTATTTTTTGCACTAAGGTCTGTAAGGATTATTATTGCCATATTTTTAGATTTATCTTAGAGGACATTTGCTGATCGTATTTTGAAAATAGACAATATACGTTTGCTCCTGTTGTTAAGGGTGATGGACTAAAGCTATCACATTATCCTTATTTAGATATTACGAAAATCTAAATAAAAGGTGTACTTTATGTCAGTATACTTAAAAGTATAATGTCTGCTTGAATTTGCATTAGACTAAATATCGTTTTTGTGACTTTACTTTTAAGCAGATATCAGTCAAATTCATAACACAATCACTAAGTTGCTGCCAAGAAAGTTTTAAGGTACTTAAAGAGAACAAGAGATTATACGCTAATTCACAAACATGTTCAATTCTTGCAGCTGGTAGGGTATTCAGATATAAACTTTGTTGGCTGTTAGGATGACATGAAATCAATAACAGAATACATATTTATGTTAGCATGGAGTGTAGTAAATAAAGATCTATGTCTACTATGTAAGTAGAGTTTGTAAAATTCTTTTAGGCTATTACTTGGGCTATTAGGCTCCAGAACCTCATGAAGGAGTTGACCATTTTTAACTCGATGGATAGACCGACACGGTTGTATTGAGACAATAAATTTATAGTATTATTAATAACAAAGGTCTCAAGGGGTCTAAATATTTGTCAGTCAAATATTTTTGACAATAAAGAAATGGAATAGAAATGTGACGTTATAATATAGAATATTTTCACAGATGATATAGTTACAGATTCACTAACTAAAGCCCTATGCCGGTGTGTATTTGAGCGACATGTCATTAGCATGGGCCTAGGAGTATATTGGTATACTGTTGTTTAGTGGAAACTATTTTGGCTTTACTCTGATAAAGTTTACATTTGTGTTCGTTACATTTAATAACGGTTTGATATGTATCAACTTTTACATTCAATAAAATATTTATGAATGTGTTGTTATTATGTTGAATACATATTGATAAAGTCTCAAGGTACTGTATAAACCTTGAGTGAAGGTTAGGGGCATCCGGTTATTAGTCTTGTGCATGTGCCTTGTTATACATAAAGAAAGGTTAACCGTAAGAACAAGGCATATGTGGGTTCATTGGAACCATAAAGACATTCTCTAGTGGCACAAGTTTTTTGTGACACTTAAGGTAAAAGAATGGTGACTGATAAATAGGATCTCTATATGAGAGATGTTATCTATTTGACACACTACCGTATTGAATCTATATCAATAAAGTTAAGAACATTCGTGACCATGGAAGGTTCTGTATGTATATGTCACGCCCCGAACCTCGAGCGCGCCAACATCCCACCATAGTCATGCAAATGCGACATTCCTAGGTAGTGTCGCCGACCCCATTCATTTCTTATTGTGTAAGCGGAACGTATTATAAAACCCTTGACAATGAAATACGGGATAGAAAAACAGGAAGCAAATTCACAACCATTCACTTACATAAACCAACGGAGTTACAAATGAAGGCCTATAGCCAAAAGTCTACAAAAGACCGGCTCTTAAAAATGAACTGTCCTACGATCTATAAGTCGGACACGTTCTCCAATCCTCCTGACTTCACCTCTGCAACTCCTCAAGGTCAACCGAAGCTATCTAGCCGCTCAGTCCACCAGGGACCTGAAATTGTAATCCCCAAACTGGGATGAGACAATGTCTCAGCAAGTTCAACCCCCTAAACCCCTATTAGAAAGAAAATATGCCCCGGGTGGCCTAGCCATATCACACAGAAGACTTACCTCGCATTAGTCTTCATTTGCAGGTTAGCACAGTTTATATAATTCAACCACGTGCAATTATGATAACCAAACGACTGAGGCACAATCACATTATCAGATCAATTCAACCACTTGGATCGTCTCCGCGATCAATCGACTCGGCCGATTACATGTCATCCTAGTAAATCAATCATTGCTCTTAATCACGGTCCTATAGGAAGGTTTAACAACCAGTGGCAATCACGGCCCCACTCGGCAAAATTAGAATCAGTGGCATCACGGCCCCACTCGGCACAACCTTTAAAAGGTGGTAGATCCCGGTCCGATGAGCACGACCTCTAATAGGTGGTAATTCACGGCCCCACTAGGCGTGACTTTTATTAGGTGGTAATCCACGGCCTCACTGGGCGCGACCTTTATCAGGTGGTAATTCACGGCCCCACTGGGCGCGACCTTTATCAGGTGGCAATTCATGACCCCACTGGGCGCGACCTCTAATAGGTGGTCAATCACGGCCAATCTCCCATAAATTTCCACACTTATGATTTTATAAAGAATCCCTATTTATTGCAATCACACTCAATTTGCCATAACCAATCATTAAATTCAAATTCTAAATGCACAGCAGCGATCGGCACGAAATTCTGAGAAAATAAGGTTAAAAAATAATTTTCAGAATTTATTAAATAATTAAATTTATTCCGAAATTAATTAAATAATAATATCAATATCTTTCACGATCCACGCTCAATTTATAATATCCAATCATCAATTTCAAAATCTGACTACACAAGAGCGATCGACACGAAATTCTGAGCAACCGGTCAAAAATAAATTTTCTTTTTTAATAAATAATAATATTTTAATAATTTCGGATTATAATATAATATTATAATTTCCAGAATTTCGAAGCAATTAAATAATTCAAAATTAAAATCCTATTATGTCCCATTAAGGTTTATTATTAAATAAACTCTCTTAGCCTTTAATTAAATATGCTTTAAATTAAACAAACATCTTAATCTAATTCACAATTAAATAAACTAAACTAATCACCTAAGCTTACTTAATTTAGGCTAAGCACACTTAGGGCATCATTAACCGTTTAATCAAGGATTAGTGAGCTAAACTCACCGGATTAGCGAGCCGAGCGGACCAAAACGACGAGGACGACGCGAGGATCGACTTTCCTCAAGGCGGGCTGAGCATCCGGGCTCGGGAAGGCGGCCAAAACGGGCCAAAATCGACCTGGAATACCCATTTTTGCAGCTACCGTGCAAGCTCGGAAGAGGGCCATTCAGCGGCGATTCAAGCGCGGGGGCGGCGGAGATAGGCGGTGGCAACTCGGGCGGTGACTCACGGCAGCTAGGGGGGCTCTCGGCGATGTGCGGCGGCTCCGAATAGCAGCTGGACAGAGGGCTGGAGGCTCGAGGTTGCATGGGCAGCGGTGGAGCGGCGAGTTGGCGTGCGGGGCGACACGCATGAACGGGCAGCGAGCTGCGACGGCGACGACGGCATTCGAGCGGGTGGCCGGTTGGGCGTGCGAGCAGGCCGGCGAGCTGCTGGTCGATCTTCGCTGCTACTGGCGTGGCGACGGAGGGGCTGAGCGGAGGGAGAGACGGTCGCGGGGCGCGGGACAACGTAGCTACACCGGCGGCTCGGCACGACGACGACGGACGGCGGGGGAAGCGGCGCATGGCTGGCTGGTCGACGGGTGAGCTCCCCTTCGGTGGTTCTCTCTCTCCCCTCTTCTCTCTCTCCTTCCCAAGGTTGAAGATGATGGTGATGGCCCCCTTTTTGGAGATTAAATCTCCACCCTCCACTTGTCAAGCCCTCAATCCTTGGCTTCAATCAGCATGACATCACCCCCATGATGTCATCTTCCACTATCTCCTCTCCCACAACATTCTTCAATGGGTGCATTATCATTTCCGCCGAGGTCCAAATCCTTGTACATCTAATTTCTTCAATTTTTCTTTCAATTCTCTTCTAATTGAATCCAATTAAAATCCACAAAAATTATCCCATGATCCTAATAAGATGTGTGACATAATCGGGCTTCCAACTTCTAAATTCAATACCAATTTTTACGGTTGAATTCAATCTAGTGCGATTTCAGCGCGCCTAATCCACTGAGTGGCTTTTGGGGAAATTTTCTTGCATCCGACCTGAGGGTGATTAGTCCCCAAGTCTGACGCGGTAAAGTTCCTTAATTACTTCACTTAATAGACTAGTTTTCTCATGCGTGGCCAACTCCGAGAGACAAACTACATGCACAGATGAATTGCCCGACTCAATTGACTGAAAATAAAATTGAGAAAAAAATCGGGATGTCACAGTATACATGCAGTTATCGCTATGATTCGGTATTTGAGACTCTATGGGATATGATTGACTATTAAGAATGATCTCTAGACCAATGTATGTACATACAGTACAATTTCAATTAATATAGTCCAAGTGGGAGAATGTAAGAGTTTTCCTAATGTGGACCACATTAATTGATATGATAATTTACCGTTTTATGGTTATTGTAAAACTGGGTCAGTCTAAAGTAAGATAGAGGTTTCTTAATTAGTCTAATATAGAACTGGCTAGTGTGGGCCGAGTTGAGCCTAGCCCGTAATAAGGGAGCCTGGTTGAAAACTCTATAAATTATACTCAAGTCTCTCCTCTAACCATAATTCTCACATGTATCTTCACATAAGGGGCGTTAACCTAACGCTAAAGGATGAGGGGGCCGTCTCATTGAGCCAGTGATACAGAGGGCAATAGAGGAGAAAGACTTGCGCGTGGAACATCAGTTTTCCGCTTCTGCTTCAAGAATGATGGATCCCAAAATAGGTGTGTTAATCTTTCTATTCAATTATGCATGTTCGTATTCTAGTTATGGAGATCTTGAAATTGCATGATTTGCGTCCAACAAGGGAACCCTTTATCGAAGGGGAAAAAATAGGGAAACGGAAGCTTACTTTCTCGTCCAGTTCGATGGGTTCTGCCGGCGAGTAAATCCATCAAGCTCAACGTCGACAGCAGCTCTTGGGTAGAAGAAAATGTCGAAGGATCGGTAGCCGGAGTTCGTAAAGGTCGGAACGAGGTTGTTAACTGCTGATCTTGCAAGAACAGTTCGCGCGTCTTTTGTGGCCCAAACCGAAGCCCCATCTCATCCATTGTGCAGTTCATTTCAGTAGAAAGCCAAAGCCCATGGGCGTGCAAAATGTGATTGAAGACTGCCGCGTGTACTTATAGCCCAAATAAGAGAAGTGAGCGTGAATTATTGTCAACGCGAGACGCAAGGCCGACCAGCTAAGTTATTGAGCATACCCCAAAGCCCATCGTAGGAAATCCTTCCCTTCTAATTGGTTGCGTCATCCACCTTCACCTCTTTGGAATATGTTGTGCTCTAAGACTGGTCTATCATATTCCGATGTTTTGCGACAATGAATGAAATAGGTTTTTTTTTTTTTAAACGCAAAAAAGAAGAAGTATGAATTAGTTTTTTTCATAAATTTAATATGAATTAGTTTTTTCATAAATTTAATATAATATTTCAAATATGACTAAAATTGTCTTATGTTATTACGCACAATACATGGTGGTTGATATTCTCAAATATTTGGGGTGAAGGTTATGTTTAATGTCCATTAAACTATGGAGAACTACCGGTACGAGAGATAGACATTTTTTGCGAAGGGTATGTAGCTGGAGACAATTCTAAGGACAGTTTCTCACTTGCCTATGAAGAAAGAAGCAGACAGATTCGGCCATTTACTACCGCTAGAATAGAATCAGATTGTACTATTGAGGTTACCCATGACTGAGGGGATAGCAAGATGACTTGCCTAGCCTAGCCTTCTAGAGAGGAGACACATTCAAGTGACGGCTTGTATTTTGAACTAAACTTTCTTTCGAAACAAAATTAGTTAAAGACTTGTGATTGCCGGCCCATTGTCTTTTTTGTATGTCAAAAGTGATATTATAATTTTGAATATATAAATCAAAGTTGACTTATATTTGCATTCAAAGTAGAATGTAATAGTAATTAGCATGTATATATATCTATCCAATGGAGAGGACAAAAAATCAGTATTAGCCTTGAATTTACCTTAGCATCAGAACCGCCACTATTATATAAGCATTAACTTGGGATACGAATTAGAAACACCCATTTACCCTACATAACATTAAAAGGAATAAAAAAGCAATACCATTCTCTAAACATTAGTGACACATTACTTGCAACATCACCTTCGGATGCATGATCATCAAGCAATTCTTTGAATTTGCCTAAGATGGAAGTAAAGTGACAAAATTAGGTTCCTACATTTGTACTAGCATGTATATTCTCTACTTTAATAGAGAAGATTGGAATATAGATTGAGAGTTAAAGTTTGGTTTCTCAATCACTGCTCCAAATTTAAATTTAGTGAACTTCACTCTAATCACTGTGATTTTCACACTTTGCACGGCATGCATCACCAAACGAACATGGCTCATATGGAATATAAAAATAACCTATTTAGCTTGCTATAACAAGTAAAGTCACAAAAAGGCCAAAACAAGGTGATAAATGCTTACTCCAAATTGAAGCAATTCTGAAGCATCATATAGATTGTTTTGATGCCAATACACAAGCATATTTTTACCTTGAACACTACTCTCCATCTCAAATTCATGAAAGGAGTCGTCATCACGATAAAACATTGCATGAGAGCATGTATATCTCAAATCACGTTGCCATCAATTGATGTGATTTATGATCACCATGATCACAACATGTGATCCACGTCTAAATAATTAGCATGCGGTGTGTGACACCAATTGAACATTTTTCTCCATCTATACATGATGTTCATAAGGATGCATGCGGCACATAACATGGTGGAACATTTTGTCCTTCCACTCGCTGCCTCGCAAAAGACATGTGGCTAGCGGCCCACCTCTCGCATAAGTTAATTAAGCCCTAAAAGTTGCAAATCAAGGCTTGAAATATGCAACTAAAACCTAGAAAAGTGTCAAAGTCCAAGAATTAATAACCTCAAATTAAATTTTCTTTTCCGTGTCAAGGAAAAGAAAAACATCATTGCTATAACCTTTGTATGACATTGACTTTAGTGCTAAAACCTTTCAAAAATCATTGAAGTGTGAAATTGATCACTCAAGTGAGTCCAACGACTTAAATTCACTAAAAAAAAGAAAAAAAAAGAAAAGCCAATCTGATTCATTGAATTAACTTAAATGGACACTTTTAATATATTGTTGAAGTGACAGTTCATAAAATTTCGGCGGTGTATTGATCCTTTATTAGATTGTAGCTATAAAATTCAAAACTTGACAAAACGATGGCGATAGTAACAAGCAAAAAATCACAAAGCAAGTATTCTGACTTTGCCACTATTTTCCTTTGTCTTGTTAGACTCAAAAAAGCAAAATCAAGGATCAAACATTCTCTCAAAATACTTTCATTAAAAATTACAAAGATCTATTTGTTTTCCTTAAAAAAGCCCCGCCGGGGGGGGTGGGGCAATCGGTAAAGTTTTCATTGAGAACATGATGGCAAGAATTGCAGATCATCCATTTGTGTTGTCGCCATATGACATCTCAAGGAATATGGACAACATGAAAGTGAGACGAAATACCAATTATTTTACTTTATATTAGTGGAGAATTAGAGAAATGGGACAAAACTTTAAAAATCAATAGACAGATACCTGAAGCTCGGAGGAATTAAAGACCTCATGGTCAAAGTTATAAAAATCAAAGAAAAATACGTAACTTTTTTTTAAATCGTTGGATATACTATTATGTAAAACAAAAGGATCTCTTAAAGATATCACAATCCTTTTTTTTTCTTCAAAAATATCCTCAATCAGTTATTCGACAAATATTCTATGGATGGGCAAATGCATCAATTAACAATTGTACTCTCTCTCTCTCTCTCTCTCTCACATTAAACATTTTCTATCTTTTAAACATCTCTACTATTAAAAAAA
The DNA here is from genome assembly GCA_014182575.1 of Eucalyptus decipiens. NCBI lineage: Eukaryota > Viridiplantae > Streptophyta > Magnoliopsida > Myrtales > Myrtaceae > Eucalyptus > Eucalyptus decipiens. The sequence goes on along the minus strand of CM024614.1, from coordinate 58,469,969 downwards.
TCAATCTCAAAATTCCTACATATTGTTTTCATAACTTATTTTCATTAATTAATAATTCACATGTTGTATGATACAGCGATTTCACAAAGTCTTTTGGATGTCAATTTTTGTATACAGGCAATGCATGTGTATTTTTCCCGTTATACAATAGAATAACACACAATAAAAGAAGCCCACTTACACACTGCAAAGAGAAGCCAACTTAACTTCTCTTTGGAGCTCTTGATTAATTGAACACCTTGATTGATATTATCAGAAAAATATCTTGATTAATTTCTTTGTAAGAATTAAATATGTAATTTCTATAGCTGTGCTTTCCCCTGCCCCTTTTTTTTCCTGGTTATCTAATTTCATGTGTTCTTAAAAGTATGCAAAATTAATTAATCAAATAGCTAAAAGTAATTTCCTGCAATAACAACCTAGAATCTCAAATATCTTCTTAAGCCATATAAAGTGAAGGTAATTTCCCCCCTATTTATCTTTAGTAATTTCCCCCCTATTTATCTTTAGTTAAGCAGCCCTTAAATAAATTACCGATGAATGCTTTGATTGTTGCACTCAGCAAATTAATTGTCTTCATGTGAACATTCCGATAAATAGACGAAATTTACAATTTATCTTCTCTTTTGAAACTAGATATATAGATTCCTAGATATTTGTATTTATTATAGGGTTACGATCATGAAAAACCTCAAATTGATACATTCGTGCTACATTGATCTTAAACTAACTTTTGTATCACAAAAATTCACGAACTAGTATATTCATGCCACATTTATTTCTAATTAACTTTTATGTAATTAATATACTTGTGCCATATTTACTGCTTAAAAATCTCCATATTTATTACGATTTCAGGTAAATGTGCACATGCATATTAGTTTAGGATAAATGTGACATGGATCTACTGGTTCAGAATTTTTTGTAACATAAAAATTAGTGTGAGGGTAAATGTAGCATGGGTGTATTGCTTTGGGAGTTTTTTTTTTTTTAACACAAAAACTAGTTTGGGTTAAATGCGACACATTACTTGCGACACTACTTTTGGATGCATAATAATCAAACGATTATTTGAACTTGCCCAAGGGGGAAGTAAAGTGACAAATTCAAGTTTTGGCATTTATGATTTACTTTAATTGAAATAGGGTGATAGTTAAAGTTTGATTTCTCAATCACTACTCCAAATTGAAATCTAGTGTTCTTCATTCTAATCACTGTGATTCTCACACATTGTCCAACAAGCATTATTAGCCTAACGTGATCCACAGGAATATAGAAATCACCAATTTTAACTAGCACTCTCACAAGTAAAATCACCAAAAGGCCAAAAGAGGGTGACGAATGCTCACTCCAAATTGAAGTAGTTCCAAAGCATCAAGTTGATACATTTTCGTTCCCTGAATACCAGTCTTTGTGTCAAATTCGTGAATGAAGTTGTCACTGCAAAAAAACATTGCATCAGCTGATGTGGTTTGTGAACATTGTGATCACAACTTGTCATCCATATCTGAACAATGGCCATGCGGTGTGCGACATTGGTAGAACATTTTTCTCCATTTATACATGATGTTTAACAAGGATGCTTGTGGCGCATGATGGTCGCTGAACATTTTGATCTTCCACAAGTTGCACTGTAAAGGAAATGTAGCTAGCGGCCCACCTCTAGCTTAACTTAATTAAGCCCTAAACGATGCAAATCAAGGCTTGAAGAATGCAACTAAGAACCTAAAAATCTCAAGTCCAAGAATTCGTAACCTCAAACTAAGTTTTCTTTTCCTTCAAGAAAAGGAAAGGATCAGTGCCACAACTTAGAATTCATTAGTTTGGGGTAAAGGCAACACATTACTCGCGACATCACTTTTGGATGCATAATCGTTAAGCGATTCTTTGAATTTGTCTGAGGGGGAAGTAAAGTGATAGAATCAAGTCTTGGCATCTATACTGACCTGAGTATGATCTACCTTAATTGAGAAGGCTAGAATATAGGTTGAGAGTTAAGGTTTGATTTCTCTATCACTATTGCAAATTGAAATCCGATGATCTTCACTCTAATCACCATGATTCTCACAGATTGTTCAACAAGCATCACTAGCCTACCGTGATCCATAGGGAATATAGAAATTGACAAATTTAACATGTTATCCCAAGTAAAGTAAAAAAAATGGCCAAAAGAGGGTGATTAATGCTCACTCAAAATTGAAGCAATTCCAAAGCATCAAGTCGATTGCTTAATTCCTATAGACAAGCATATTCTTTCCTTGAATATTGATCTTCGCGACAAATTTGTGAATGAAGTCATCATTGCAACAAAACATTGCACCAAAGCGCATGTATCTCACACCACTTCGCCGTCAATTGATGTGGTTTGTGACCATTGTGATCACAACTTGTCATCCATATCTGAACAATTGCTACACAGTATGTGACATCGGTTGAACATTTTCCTCCATTTACCCGTGATGTTTCACAAGGATACATGTGGTGCATGATGGTCGTTGAACATTTTGATCTTCCCCACGTTGCCTCGTGAAGGACATGTAGCTGGCAGCCCAATTCTAGCTTAATTAAATTAGGCCCTAAACGTTGCAAATCAAGGCTTAAAATATGCAACTAAGAACCTACAAAGGTCCAAGTCCAAGAATCCGTAACCTCAAACTAATTTTTCTTTTCCTTTAAGAAAAGAAAGGATCAATGCCACAACTTAGAATTCATTAGTTTGGAGTAAATGCGACACATTACTCGTGACATCACTTTTGGATGCATAATCGTCGAGCGATTATTTGAATTTCTCTAAAGGGGAAGTAAAGAGATAGAATCAAGTTTTGGCATTTGTACAGACCCGAGGATGATCTACTTTAATTGAGAAGGTTGGAATATAAGTTGAGAGTTAAAGTTTGTTTTCTCAATCACTATTGCAAATTAAAATCCAATGATCTTCACTCTAATCACTATGATTCTCACACATTGTCCAACAAGAATCACTACCCTACCATGATCCATGGGGAATATAGAAATCAACAATTTTAACTATCACAAGTAAAGTCACAAAAAGGCCAAAGAAGGTGATAAATGCTCACTCAAAATTAAAGCAATTCCAAAGCATCGAGTTGATTGTTTTGATTCCAATAGACAAGCATATTTATTCCTTGAATATTGATCTTCTTGTTAAATTCCTGAATGAAGTTGTCACCACGATAAAACATTGCACCAGAGCTCATGTATCTCACACCATGCTGTCGTCAGCTGATGTGATTTGTGACCATTATGATCACAACTTGTCATCCATATCTAAACAATTGCCACGCGTTGTGCGACATTGGCTGTGGCATCCTAGAATTTCATGACAACCTCTAGATGTGCTATGAACCATGGATAGGTGATGGGAGTACCATCAAGTAATATTGTAGCCATTTGATCCATGATTTGCAATAAGATTAAGGTCGAGCTTTTCAATGGATAATTACTTGATGGGAAAATTCTATTCTTGGCCATGTGTTTTATAAGTTGAAATTTATTTATTTATGATGCAAAGTTTTATGGCCAAGTGAATAAGTGTAATTAGATATTTATATAATTGGGGAGAATAGATTATTAAAAGAGGAAGTGGGCCAAAATTCTTAGGCCAAGACCAGCCCACAAGAGCCCCACTGTCTGGCCACTAAGGCTTGGCCCACGAAGCCCAAAGGGAAGGGGCTGCTGTCGACCATGGGAAGAGAGGAACGGAGGGAGAGGCCTGGCCCAAAGAGAGGCCCATCAACCTGCATATAAATCCCCAAGTGGCAAGAGAAGCTTGCCAAGTGTTAAGCCATTGTAGCCAAGTGTAAGAAGCTATGCAAAATCAAATGATTGCTATTGATGAAGGGGGTTACCGTTCGAGAGAGAGAGAGAGAGAGAGAGAGAGAGAGAGAGAGAGAGAGCTGTCGTGCGAGAGAAGGAGAGAAAGAAAGGAAGAGGGAAAGGAAGAAGGAGGTTCGCCACCTGCCGTGCGTGCGCCGAGTCCTACCGTCGAGCCGCCTTGCCCCGCCGTGTGCTTGCTGTGTTTTTGCTTAGATTAGAGGCAAGTAAAGTCCATTGATCTACCCTTTGCTTGTTGTAATTATGATGTTGATTGCTGGAAATGCTTGAGCTACGATGTTGAATGCTGGAAACTCGAATAAATGGTGGTAGTGTTCCAAGTGAGTTGTTGCATGTAGAAACAGTCCGACCTTTGGTGATTTCGTGAGTTGTGTGCGATGTTCTAGTTGGAATCTGACTTTGACTTCTTGATAAAAGTTGTAAAGGACTTCTTGGAGAATTACATATCAAAATTTAAGAGGAAACGAACAAGTATAGGTTGGTGAAACCATTTTCTTTGAAAAGGATGAATCTAAACAGTGAACCGAGAGTTAGGGAGAATTACAAAAATTATATATTTTAATACCGAAGGAATTTAACTTCTATTTCTTCATGAGAATTTTACCTCTAGATCTCAGATATAACATATTAAAATCTCAGAATTTTCGGAGTTCATTTAAGGGCTTAATCGAAATTATTTCCAAAACTGTGCAAAAGTGGTGCTGGAATTTCTTTTGCTGTAATGTGTGGATCTATGTGATTGATGTGAAACTTTATTGACATGGTGTTCTTCACAAAATATCTTCCTCTGGATCTTGTTTACATCATGTTAAATTTTCAGAATTTATTGAGATTGTTTACTAATTTTCCAAGAATTTTTACTAAAGAGGTGCATTCTGTTTTACCCGAAAATTTGTTCTATTTTCAAAAACCAATGAATTGCTTTATGAAATGTGGTATTGTGGGTGTTATGTGTACTGCATATATGGTGATGTTTGGCATATCATATGACATCAAAAAGCTAGTTTAGACCTTTGATATTGTTGCATCAAATGCCATGTTAAAAATGAGATATATATGTGATTATATATTGTGATAATAATGATACCATCAGAGGTGTGAGCCGACGTTGCCTTGGGAGTTTCGAGATGCCTGGGGGTTTGTGCTGGATGCTCGGAGGTTTGTGTCAGAGCTCCTCGGGAGTTTCGGGATGCCTGGAGGTTTGTGCCGGAAGCCTTGGAGGTTTGTGCCGGGGGGATTCCTCATGATGCTAGTTGGGATGCGAGATGCCCGGAGGTTTGTGCCAGAGGTACCTCGCGAAGCCAGGTTAGGTGCGAGTGATAAATTGTGGGATGCAAACATTGGTCCCTGGAAGAAAAACAATGAGATCCTTGTGAAAGATAAATATTGAAATTGAATCATGTGCATGGGTATATGCATATGGCATGATGCATGATTTGCTTATGAAAGTGAATTGATGCTATTTGATATTGAGAATGCGATCATGAAGGCTTGAATGGATCTCATGGGGATGTATACATGATGGCATGGATGATATGAATCATGCGTATGTATGTGCATATAGCATGGGATGAACCTCATGGAAATACAAGTATGATTGCATGGTGGTATATGCATGATGGCATGGTGAAATATGCACGACCGCATGGTGATGTATGCTCGATAGCATGAATGATATGTGCTTCACTCGTGATATCTTGATTGTTTTGCTTGTTGCATTGTGTAGTTTGATGGATCTTTACTGTTGAGTGGTTGTATTCACCCCTTTGGGGACTAACATTTCAGATTGAGCGATGCCTCTAGCACCTGTCACGCGTGGTACGTTGTATGGATTATCGTCTGATGTAGAGGTCGAGTGCTCAGAGCACCTTTGCGTCGGTGTTCATGGTTTGGTATTTATCCGCGTCCGTGTTTTGGTCATGTACAATGTGGGCTTACCTGATGGCCCCGTAGTGCAAGAGTTTCTGTCTGTCCATGTTCGTCGAGATGGGAGGATGATGGGGATGCTGCCGCCGCCGCCGGCCGATGCATCGAGATGGGTATGATAGGAGCGTGTGACTGGTGGAGGTTGAAACTTTTTGGGATGGCCGACACTAGCTGATGGATAGATATACACGTTTGATGTATAGTCGGGTTCTTTTTAGGTTTAGCCGAGCTTACTTAAAGTCTTGGCCCTTTTGTTATACCGACTTGTAAAATCCATCTTCGTATGTAAATAAAAGTGATTTGGCCCTAAAATATATATGAAAGGTTGTAGTGGTGTGTATTGCATCGTATTATTTAGTTTGTGTAAAAGTTAGGGAGAAGTTGAATATGCTTCCGTTAATTTGAACTGCACTGGGACCGATCTAAAGGATGTAAACCCCCAGGTTGCATGGGTCCACTACAATTGAAATGATATCAGAGTGGCATGTTATTAGGTCAAGTGTAAGGTAAACAGACGATGGCGACCCTAGCGGATCGGGGGCCGTGTCGAAGGGTGCCACAGCCCCATTTTTGGTATCAAAGCAATTGTTATATGTGGAGTGATAAGGAGCCTCATTTGGAAATTGAGGAATATGATGACAATGCACATCATAGGATATTAATTGGAATAATTGGGTAACTTTGAATAACGGGTGATGAGTATTCACGCGTAGATCCCTAGTAGTTTGTTATGAGTTGCTTTTAGGTGCCAGTAACATGTATATGTTACTTATATAGTTATAGTTGCTTTTAAATGGAGACATTGAGTTACAGATTATTCATGAGGCAAATGCTTGGAAACTGCAAGAAGGTCATGGTGCGAGTTGGAAGTGCTCATCCATCGAGGGCTAAAGCCTCTGCTGCAAGCGCTGAACCCCGAATGGAAGATATCCTACAGGCATTGGCCAATATTGGAAATCTGATGGAAAGACAAGCGCAGCAACAACCTGGAGTGGAACGTCGCCCTCAAGGACTGGTGGAACAATTTCTGAAGTTGAAAACACCTAAGTTTGGTGGAATGGGAAGTCCTGAGGAGGCGGAACATTGGATTGATGGAATAGAACAGATTTTCCAATTGTTGGACTGCAGTGATGCTGAGAAAATAGTTTTGGCGGAGTACCAGCTGGAGGGAAATGCAAAGTTTTGGTGGAGAGCTTAGAGGGATACGATCTTTCCACTAGGTACTGATATAAACTGGGATGAGTTTGTTAGAGCTTTTAATAGGAAGCATTTCTCTGATTGTACTAAGGATAAGAAGATCACTGAATTTGTTCAGTTGGAACAAAGAGAGCTGACAGTGGATCAGTATGAGGCAAAATTTTCTGAATTGTCTAGGTATGCTCCCAGAATGATTGAGGATCGTGAGGAAAAAGCTAAGAGATTCCTGAAAGGGTTGAGGATTAATATCAGGAAACAACTAGTGCCTTTGAAAATGAGAGATTATAATGAGATTTATGAAATGGCACAGTTAGTGGAGCAAGAGCTGGTGAGAGAGCGATCAAAGTCTAAGAGACAGTTGACTTTTAGTGATATTAGAAGGGGTAAGAGACCCTATCCCGGTCAAGGTCAGACTTGGGATGCTAAGAAAAAGAGTAATTTTGGAAATTTTGGAAGAGCTAGGGATGGCCTGAATATAGGGAAAGCACTCTATCAGCTTGATGTTTGTTGAAGGTGTGATGGATAGCATGGCCTAGGACCTTGCAATGGATGGTCAAAATGCTATAATTGTGGACGAGAAGGTCACCTCAAGAAAGACTGTCCATAAGAGAAGTCGTAGTTGAGTGTTGGCTCGGTGCGACAGGTACAACAAAGTGCTGTTAGACCAAACCTACCAAGGAATCCTCAGAGGCCACTAGCATAAGGAAAGGTGTATGCAGTCACCCAAGAGGAAGCGGAAGCTTCCAAAAATGTTATATTAGGTACGATTTTCATAAATGGCAAGAAGGCATATGCATTGTTTGACATAGGTGCTACGCATTCATTTATATCTGAAAGATATAGGCAATTGAGTGAAATAGAAGCTACGCCTCTTGAGACGCCTCTTGAGACGCTTCTTTGTGTTTCCATGCCTTTAAAGAATATGGTATTATCTACGATGATGTGTGTAAAATGTAAGATAACTATAGAAAGACAAGATATGGAAATAGATCTAGTTGTGATGGCTATGTATGACTTCGATGTTATCATAGGAATGGACTGGCTCCATAAGCATAGGGCTAAGGTGGATTGCTATAGGAAAGTGATCCAGTTCATGTTACCTGATCAGTTTAGTTTTGAATCTTTTGGAGGTCAGACAAACCCCTCTGTAGCCATTATCTCAATGGTAGAAGCTTGTGAACTACTTGACGAAGGATGTCAAGGATACCTAGCAGTAGTAAGAGATCTTACTAAGAAAGAAGCTGAAATTGGTGAGATTCAAATAGTCAGGGAATTTTAGGATGTGTTTCCTGAGGAGTTGCTTGGATTCCCACCAGAGCGAGAGATTGAGTTTGAAATTGAACTAATGCTTGGAACATGACTGATATTGAAAGCCCTGTATAGGATGGCCTTAGTAGAGTTGAAGGAATTGAAGGTGCAACTACAAGAGTTGCTTGATAAGGGATTTATTAGGCCAAGTGCTTCACCTTCGGGTGCACTAGTTCTATTTGTGAAAAAGAAGGACAGGTCGATGCATCTATGTATTGACTATAGATAGCTGAATCAAGTGACTATAAAGAATAAGTATCCCTTGCCTAGAATTAATGATTTATTTGATCAGTTGCAAGAAAGTTCAGTCTTTTCTAAAATTGACTTAAGGTCATGATACCATCAGTTAAGGATAAAGAAAGAGGACATTCCTAAGACTGCATTTAGGACTCGTTATGGACACTATGAGTTCTTAGTTATGCCTTTTGGATTAACGAATGCACTAGCCGCATTCATGGATTTAATGAATAGGATATTTAAGCCTTATCTAGATCAGTTTGTAATTGTCTTCATTGATGATATCCTGATATATTCTAAAGGACCTAAAGAGCATGAACGACACCTGAGGATAGCATTGCAAACATTAAGAGATCATGAGTTATACACCAAATTCAGTAAGTATGAATTTTGTCTGGATTAGATAATATTTCTAGGGCACGTGGTGTTGGGGAATGGAATTGTAGTGGACCCTGCAAAAGTTGAGATGGTAGTGAATTGGCTGAGACCGCCGACGCCGACTGAGATACGGAGTTTCTTAGGGTTGACTGGCTATTATAGGAGGTTTATCGAAGGATTTTCACAATTGGCAGGCCCTCTAACGAAATTGACCCAAAAGAACGTGAGATTTGAATGGAGTGGAGGATGTGAAAGAAGTTTTCAAGAACTTAAAAGGAAGTTAACTACAGCTCAAATCCTAACTATACTATCTAGATTTGAAGGATTCACAGTGTATAGTGATGCATCTCATAAAGGACAGGGATGTGTTTTGATGCAGCATGGCAAGGTCATAGCCTATGCATCGAGGCAGTTGAAACCTCATGAGTTAAATTACCCAACCCATGATTTGGAATTGGCAGCTATAGTGTTTGCTTTGAAAATATGGAGACATTATCTGTATGGAGAGAAGTTTAAAATCTATACAGATCATAAGAGCTTGAAGTATTTGTTTTCACCAAAAGAGTTGATCATGAGACAAAGAAGGTGGATGGAATTACTAAAAGATTATGACTGTGAAATACGATACCATGCAAGAAAGGCAAATAAGGTGGCAGATGCCTTTAGTTGAAAGTTAGCTATGGACATGGCTAGTCTGAGAATAACAGAGTGGAATTTGTTAAAGTCAATTGTGGATTCATACTTCAAGTTGGAAATTGATCACCTTACTGGTATGCTTACTACATTAAGGATTGAGCCTAAAATAATTCAGAAAGTTAAGATTGTACAAAAATCTAATTCGGAGATTTTGAAGATACGAAACGCTGTGTCTTTAGGGAAAAGACCAGAGTTTCAAGTCTCTGATGATGGAGTAGTAAGATGCCAAGGACGGCTCTGTGTTCCTGATAATGAAGAAGTGAGAAGGGAGATCCTGTCAAAAGCACATAAGAGTAATTATAGTATTCATCCGGGGAGTACAAAAATGTATAGAAATTTACGCCAACAATTTCGGTGGAATGGCATGAAGAAGGATATAGCTAAGCATGTTTCTCAATGTTTAACATGCTAACAAGTGAAAGCGGAACACCGTTAACCCACAGGATTGTTGAGACCATTGGACGTACCAGAGTGGAAATGGGAGCATGTAATGATGGACTTTGTGCAAGGACTGCCAAGGACATCAAGTGGTCACGACTCTATTTGGGTAATAATGGATCGTTTGACTAGCTGTTCGCGTAGACTACTCGATGAGTAAACTTGCTGAGATATATGTAAACCAAGTGATACGCTTGCATGGTATTCCCGTAACGATTACATCGGATCGAGACTCTAGGTTTACTTCAAATTTTTGGAGAAGTCTCCAAGATGCTTTAGGGACAAAGCTTTAGTTTAGTACTGCTTTTCATCCTCAAACAGATGGACAAATGGAAAGAGTGATCCAAACCTTGGAAGACATGCTGAGAGCTTGTATTATTGATTTTAAGGGAAGTTGGGATGAAAAATTGCACTTGATAGAGTTCGCCTATAATAATAGTTTTCAGAAAAGTATAGGCACGGCTCCGTTTAAAGCATTATATGGAAGAAGGTGCAGGACTCCTGTTTGTTGGAATGAAGTAGGTGAAAGGAGTTCGACAGGACCGGAATTAGTACATATTACTACTAAGGCTGTGGAGATAATAAGGAAAAAACTTAGAATGGCCCAGAGTAGGCAGAAAGAGTACGCAGATAAGCGTAGGAGACTTTTAGAATTTAATGTGGGAGATCATGTATTCCTTAAAGTATCCCCTATGAAAGGAATATCTCAATTTGGAATGAAGGGTAAGCTGAGCCCTAGATTTGTTGGACCTTTTGAGATATTGAAAATGATATGAGATGTAGCTTATCGTTTGGCGCTACCTCCTAAATTGGGAAATTTGCATGACATGTTCCATGTATCGATGCTAAGGAAGTATCAGCTGGATCTTGATCACATACTCGATCATGAAGCCATCAAAGTGGATGAGAAAGTGAGGTACATTAAAGAACCTGTGCAAGTGTTGGATCGAAAGGAACAAATTCTTAGGACCAAGAAAATTCCATTGGTTAAGATATTATGGCAACATCATGATGTGGAGGAAGTCACATGGGAGAGTGAAAATGAGATGAGGGAAATGTACCCTCACTTGTTTCAAGAGACATAGGAGATGTTTAATTTTGAGGACGAAATTCTCTAAGGATGGGAGAATTGTGGCATCCTAGAATTTCATAACAACCTCTAGATGTGCTATGAACCATGGATAGGCGATGGGAGTACCATCAAGTTATATTGTAGCCATTTGATCCATCATTTGCAATAAGATTAAGGCCAAGCTTTTCAATGGATAATTACTTGATGGGAAAATTCTATTCTTGGCCATGTGTTTTATAAGTTGAAATTTATTTATTTATGATGCAAAGTTTTATGGCCAAGTGAATAAGTGTAATTAGATATTTATATAAGTGGGGATTTAGAATAGATTATTAAAAGAGGAAGTGGGCCAAAATTCTTAGGCCAAGACCAGCCCATAAGAGCCCCACCGTTCGGCCACTAAGGCCTGGCCCGCGAAGCCCAAAGGGAAGGGGTTGCCGTCGACCATGGGAAGAGAGGAACGGAGGGAGAGGCTCGGCCCAAAGGGAGGCCCATCAACCTACATGTAAATCCCCAAGTGGCAAGAGAAGCTTGCCAAGTGTTAGTCCATTGTGGCCAAGTGTAAGAAGCCATGCAAAATCAAATGATTGCTATTGATGAAGGGGGTTACCATCCGAGAGAGAGAGAGAGAGAGAGAGAGAGAGAGAGAGAGAGAGAGAGAGCTGTCGTGTGAGAGAAGGAGAGAAAGAGAGGAAGAGGGAAAGGAAGAAGGAGGTTCGTCGTTGTTGTGCGTGCGCCGAGTCCTGTCGTCAAGCCGCCTTGCCCTGCCGTGTGCTTGCTGTGTTTTTGCTTGGATTAGAGGCAAGTAGAGTCCATTGATCTACCCTTTGCTTGCTGTGGTTGTGATGTTGATTGCTGGAAATGCTTGAGCTATGATGTTGAATGCTGGAAACTCGAATAAATGGTGGTAGTGTTCCAAGTGAGTTGTTGCATGTAGAAACAGTCCGACCTTTGGTGATTTCGTGAGTTGTATGTGATGTTCTCATTGGAATCTGACTTTGACTTCTTGATGAAAGTTGTAAAAGACTTCTTGGAGAATAACATATCAAAATTTGAGAGGAAACGAACAAGTATAGGTTGGTGAAACCATTTTCTTTGAAAAGGATGAATCTGGACAGTGAACCGAGAGTTAGGGAGAATTACAAAAATTATATCTTTTAATCTAGAAGGAATTTAACTTCTATTTCTTCATGAGACTTTTACCTCTAGATCTTAGCTATAATATATTAAAACCTCAAAATTTTCGGAGTTCATTAAGGGCTTAATCGAAATTATTTCTGAAACTATGTAAACGTGGTGCTAGAATTTCTTTTGCTGTGATGTGTGGATCTATGTGATTGATGTGAAACTTTCTTGACATGGTGTTTTTCATGAAATATATTCCTTTGAATCTTGTTTACATTATGTTAAATTTTCAGAATTTATTGAGATTGTTTACTAATTTTCCAAGAAATTTTGCTAAAGAGGTGCATTCTATTTTACCCGAAAATTTGTTCTATTTTCAAAAACCAATGAATTGCTTTATGAAATGTGGTATTGTGGGTGTTATGTGTACTGCATATATGTTGATGTTTGGCATATCATATGACATCAAAAAGCTGGTTTAGACCTTTGATATTGTTGCATCAAATGCCATGTTGAAAATGAGACATATGTGATTATGTATTGTGATAATATTGATACCGTCGGAGGTGTGAGCTGATGATTCCTCGGGAGTTTCGAGATGCCCGGAGGTTTGTGCCGAATGCCCGAAGGTTTGTGCTGGAGGTCCTCGGGAGTTTCGGGATGCTCGGAGGTTTGTGTCGGAAGCCCTCGAGGTTTGTGTCGGGGGGATTCCTCGCGATGCTAGTTGGGATGCGAGATGCCCGGAGGTTTGTGTCGGATGCCTGGAGGTTTGTGCCAGAGGTTCCTCACGACACCAGGTTAGGTGCGAGCAATAAATTGTGGGATGCAAACATTGGTCCCTGGAAGAAAAACAATGAGATCCTTGTGAAAGATAAATATTGAAATTGAATAATGTGCATGGGTATATGCATATGGCATGATGCATGATCTGCTTATGAAAGTGAATTGATGCTATTTGATATTGAGAATGCGATCATGAAGGCTTGAATGGATCTCATGGGGATGTATACATGATGGCATGGATGATATGAATCATGCGTATGTATGTGCATATAGCATGGGATGAACCTCATGGAAATACAAGTATGATTGCATGGTGGTATATGCATGATGGCATGGTGAGATATGCACGACCGCATGGTGATGTATGCTCGATAGCATGAATGATATGTGCTTCACTCGTGATATCTTGATTGTCTTGCTTGTTGCATTATGTAGTTTGATGGATCTTTACTATTGAGTGGTTATACTCACCCCTTTGGGGACTAACATTTCAGATTGAGCGATGCCTCTAGCACCTATCACGCGTGGTATGTTTTATGGATTACTGTCTTATGTAGAGGTCAAGTGCTCAGAGCACCCCTGCGTCGGTGTTCATGGTTTGGTGTTTATCCGCGTCCGTGTTTTGGTCATGTACAATGTGGGCTTACCTGATGGTCCCGTAGTACAAGAGTTTCTGTCTGTCCATGTTCGTCGAGATGGGAGGATGATGGGGATGTTGCCGCCGCCACCGGCCGATGCACTGGGATGGATATGATAGGAGTGTGTGACTATTGGAGGTTGACACTTTTTGGGATGGTCGATACTAGCTGATGGATAGATATACACGTTTGATGTATAGTCGGGTTCTTTTTGGGTTTAGCCGAGCTTACTTAAAGTCTTGGCCCTTTTGTTATACCGACTTGTAAAATCCATCTTAATATGTAAATAAAAGTGATTTGGCCCTAAAATGCATATATATGAAAGGTTGTAGTGGTGTGTATTGCATCGTATTATTTAGTTTGTGTATGAGTTAAGGAGAAGTTGAATATGCTTCCGTTAATTTGAATTGCGCTGGGACCGATCTAAAGGATGTAAACCCCCAGGTTGCATGGACCCACTACAATTGAAATGGTATCAGAGTGGCATGTTATTAGGTCAAGTGAAAGGTAAACGGACTGTGGCGACCCTAGCGGATCGGGGGCCATGTCGAGGGGTGCCACATCGGCTGAACAGTTCTCTCCATTTATATATGATGTTTGAAAAGAATACATGTGGTGCATGATAGTCGTTGAACATTTTGATCTGCCACATATTGCCCTGTGAGGGACATTTAGCTGGTAGTCCACCTCTAGCTTAACTTAGTTAAGCCCTATGCGTTCCAAGTCAAGGCTTGAAACATGCAAGTAAGAACCTACAAAAGTCAAGTCCAAGAATTCATAACTCAAACTAAGTTTTTCCCCCCTTCAAAAAAAGAAAAGGATCATAGCCACAACTTAGAATTCATCTGATGATGGATGGAAAATCTTTCGGTTCCACCTCATATGTCCATTGTTCTTTTTTTATTTTATTTTATTTGGGTTCAGAAGTCTTCGTTGTTCACCATCAAATAAACAAATACCACACATAATTACTGATATTTACATTTATAAAGAAAAGGGTGAGTGAAAATTGGCTGCCTGCTCTCATGCTCGTGATGTAATATTTGGTTTCAACTGTTAATATTCCGTCAACTCCACATGAAAAACCTCTCCTTCTCGTAAGGAGCTCCCCCATCTCTCCAATGGAGAGTTTTTTTCCCACTTCTTCAATGGAGTGTTCGCCCAACTAAAAATCTTTAATCCTGAGTTGATCCCCCATTCCATTACCACCTATTTCCATAATCACCTGTCCATTCCACCTCATAACTCAATCCATAAAAACCCTAAAACCCACACACCCATGTTCCGAACGTTACCCAAACCCTAAAACCCACACACACATCCTCCGAAACTGAATTCCTTGAATACATCAACACAAACGAGCTCCCTTCAATCAACAACCCTCCAAATAGTCAGCAAAATCAAGAGCAGGATATGGATTAGCACACCCAAGCGAGTTATCCAGAAGATGACTCGGTCATCATCTCCGAAATGGCGTAGAAGGGCTCGCGCAGGTGTGGCTTAGTTTCAACTTTGCCTTTCCTATTTTGAAGAAGCTTGTTACTGGTTGTTCAGCCGTTATTAGATTACTTGCAATGGAGACAGAATTAGAAAGAAAAAAGAGGATGGCAGCACTTTGTAAGAGAATGGGTAAAATGTGGACAGAAAAATCTGTAGTTAAGGTGCTCGATGGAATTCCCGAAGGCAAAATGAAAGAATGTCAGCTAACTTTACTTGGTAAACTTCATTCTAAACCAAGTGTAAACCTCCAAGCCTTCCAATCCACTATGTTTAAGGCATGGAAAGCAGAGAACATTATATGCAACTAGCCACAACAGGGCTTATTCACCATTACTTTCAAAACTGAGGAAGAGAAATAGCGAATTCTAGAGGATAGCCCTTGGTCATATTCTAGAAGTCTACTAATCCTGAAACAATTAAACCCCAAAATACCTCTTCATCGCCATACTTCTACTCATTGCCCGTTTTGGATACAGCTTCATGGACTACCCCTGGGGTGTATAATAGAATCAATAGTAAGAAATATAGTATTGAATGTTGGGGAAGTGATGGAAGTGAAGCTTGTCACTAAGGAGGGTAGCCTCTACAAGGTTGGTAAACCGAGAGTGTTATTAGATATATCAAAACCACACGTATTAGGGGTTATGCTGCAACTCGACGAGGTGGATTCTTGGATACACTTTAGATATGAGCACTTACCCCATTTCTGCTACTCGTGTGGAAAAATTGGTCATTATACTAGTAATTGCAGGGAAGTGCCCTATAATGAAACGGAACAAAAACCGATTGAAGAAGACTTATTTGGTTATTGGCTCAAAGCGGAGGCTAAAGAGCATAGCCCTTTCTGGAAATTGCTAAATAAACTGAAGAGTGGAGAGGGGGATGTGGAAGAAGTCATACCTGAAATGCCCATGAAAACTTACTTCTTGGAAAATAGCCCAAGCGTGGGGGATATGGAAGCGCAACAGACATAAATTATTCCTTATAGTCAGGAGAATCAAGGGGGTATGAATTCAAAGGCTTTGGGTAAAAGACCCCAGGGCTCTACCTTGCTGATTTTTGATTCTCCATGGGTGGAAACCCCTATGTTGTCGACCTCGAGCAAAGCCAAAAGTCAGCGAAAGGAACTGAGGGCCCCGGTTATGAAAAAGATTAGAAGGCATAGCCTTTATGCATCTTAGGGGGCAATGATGAAGAAGGCGGATGAAGAACAACTACATGAAATCCCTATTATGGTGGAAGAAGATCCCAAAGTGTGGGCTCTGGTGGCTAACCCTAATAAGCCACCGATGAAACCATAAAGCTTCTAAGTTAGAACTGTTAGGGGTTGGGTAATCCCCTGATGTTCCAAGAATTAAGAGCCCTTATGGCTCTAGAAAGGCCTAGTTTGGTTTTCCTTATGGAAACCAAAAATAAAGAGGAGATGGTGGAATGTGTAAGAAAGTGCCTTAAATACCCAAACCTATTCTTAGTACCACCAGAAGGTATTGCGGGGGGATTAGCCATTATGTAGAGTGAAGAGGTTAATTTAAAAGTGACTAACAGCTCAAAGCATTTTATAGAAGTGGACTACACAGACCCTTTCAGTACAAATCACATGTGAATCACTTTCATCCATGCACCGACAAATTTAGGTGAAAGGCTACAACTATGGCAACAAATCAGAGCATCTCAAGAAAACCCACAATCCTCATGGGTTTGCATGGGCGATTTTAATGAAATCTTGTACACTTGGGAGAAAGTTGGAAGAAGAGAAGCCGACCAAAGTAGAATGTTTGCTTTCCGGGAATTCTTAAATGATTGCTTGCTCATGGATCTAGAAAGTAAGGGATGTGCGTATATATGGTCTAATAAAAGGGAAGGAGAAAACCTGGTGAAGAAGAGGTTAGACCGAGTACTTAGCACTATGGAATGGAGGGTAGCTTTCCCAAATGCAGAAGCATTAGCCTTACTAGCTGTTGGGTCGGATCATAGCCCTATAATGCTCACTCTTCACCCCAAATACAAAAAAAGGAAGAAAAAATTTAAGTTTAAGTCCTATTGGCTAGAAGATCCAGAATGCAGTGACGTAATTAGAAGCATATGGCAGTGACAAACAATAGAAAATCAGAGCTTTCTAGGGAAAATCCAAGAACTATCCCGAGATCTAGTCGAATGGAGCAAAAGGAAATTCTCTAATGCATCAAACTGTTGGAGAAATCTTCCTGGAGTGTTTTGAAGCTGACAAAACGTTTCCTTCAGTCTAGTCTGAAGATTTGCAGACTCTACTATTTAAAGTCTGAAGACCTCCGGACTACCAGACTCAAGACTCAAAGTCTATCCTCATTGACAGTTTCTAGTTTGTCGAAGAAGGTCTATCCAGGACTGGATGTTTCGTTAAGGATTTGATCTTATCGACTGACGAAGATCTCTTGGCTGGATATGACATAACAAAATCGTTTATTTGAATCAAGATTGATTAAGGATCCGATGATTGGCGAAGTATACTTGGAAGGTTCTACTTATGGAAACCGATATCCTGATTGTATGGGCGAACATGATTGATGGGCTATCGACATGTTCCTTAAATAGCTCGAATGATCTTCCTAATTGATTCCGTCCAACGGATAGATTGGAGGAATTCCTTTGGTAAGTGCCAACGGGTATGATGGCATAAAGGAGTATAAAAGGAAGACGTTCTAGTTGTTTGAGTCGGTGCACGATAGAAGAATTCCAAAGTCTGAAGCTCCTTGTTCTTAGTCAATTCATTTGTTGAGCGAAATCTTGTACGCAAAAGAGAGTTTATATTCTAGAGAAACCTTGAGGAAGTGTGGTAGAGTATCTACATTGTGGAATCAAGGAGAGCTTTGCTGTAATAACTCTTTTGTTCATAGTGAAATCCAGCCGGTGGGCTGTCAGTGCGGAAGAGTGGACGTAGGCTTGGAAGAAGCCGAACCACTATAAACCTTGTGTTCATTTTTCTTCCCTACTCTCTGTTTTACTTTGATCATAATTACTTGTGATAACAAAAAGGCGAGCTTCATTGTTATTGTCTAATATTGCTCACATATCACGAGAAATTATTTTTGCACCTATTCACCCCCCTCTAGGTGCTTATATTAGCTATCTCACAACAAGATTAGAGAACTGAAAAAACAGCTTACGGAACACATTAATAGTCCGGGACCCTCATCAAAGCAGGAAATCCAGCAGTTATAGGAACAAATAAAGAAACTGTGGAGGCAAGAGGAGATGTATTGGGGGTTACGATCTTGAATCAATTGGCTTCAATGGAGGGATAGAAATACTAAGTACTTTCATGCAACAACGGTGCAAAGGAGGCAGAGGAAACGAATCATTATGCTGAAAATAGATGAACAAACCTAGTGTTGGGAACCCACTGCCCTTAATCAGCATATCAGAAACTTCTACCGCACTCTATATGATCGGAAGGCCCTAGAAACTTCCAGCCAATCTTGAATCAATGTCCCAAAGTGGTTAGTGAGGAAATGAATGTTGATCTTCTGAAACTAACAGCTTTAGAAGAAGTAAAAGAAGCTGTCTTTCAGCTAGGAGCACTCAAAGCACCCGGTCCTGATGGACTAAATGGCCAATTTTATCAGCATTGTTGGGAAAATATTTGTCACACCTCGAACCCCAAGCGCGTGAACATCCCTCAGCGGTTGATTTAAAATGCGACGTCCTAGGATGCGTCGCCGACCCATTCTTTTATTTTTTTATTTTTATCTTTCAATTAAACACATGCGAAAGCGAATTAAATACAACACCCATTCAACAAATAAACATAGGGATAGTAAGACAATCGCGATTTTCCCATAAAAACCATGACTTATTTATCCATTGTTGTCCCTATGAAGTTTAATGATTTACAAGTCCTTTCCACGGCCACTTCTTATTGATCCTCTCAAAATCCTCAGGGATCAGGGTCACCCTTAATTTCGTTAACGGCAGAGCCAGCCAAAAGGTGTTGCATCTCGTGCCCACCACATCCGCACTCAGTTGATCTCCATGCTACGGCCCTAACAAAGGTTAGCCCACGACGGGGTGGGATAAAATCTCAGCGAGTCAAAACCCTAAACCCCGATTAGGACACAAATTCGTCTTGAAGGCGGTCCTAAGCGCATACCATATAGAACTTACCTCACCTCGGCGCGTACTTGCACATTAGCTCAACACGTATACCATCATTAGTACAACAAGCATGGTTTAATAGCTAGAATATATTGTTTTAATCACATGGGTCCTGGTTATAAGACGAAACTGTTATGACACGTCCCATACCGTACCACACAATTTTGACCCATAATTAGGCGCAACTATCACAACCATTCAAGCGGGTTCTAGTTATTACAATCCATCAGCCACGACCAACTCATAAGTCGGTGGTCATCCGTTGTAATCGGGCATCATCCTGCTCTGTCGGGCATGGCAACGTTTAAAACCCCCGCCTAGACGGCATTCCATAAAGGAGCATCGGTTCGGCCTCCACCGCGACTCGGCTTCCGGACCCCCGCCGGGCATTCGATAAAAATCGGCCATTGTCCCCAAACTCCCGTTAGGTGACGGGTTTCACTTAGTGACCATGCACGCATGTCATCAATCAAACCTATTTCTTACCTTTCGTCAATTAGCCCAAAACACCAAAATTCCTTTCAAAACAATAAACCTTGCAATCCCTCCCCTTTTTTGTTCAAATGTTCCAAAATAAATTTGTATGAGGTCACGTATTTGAAATTAACCCACCAAACTTTGCACGCATCTAGTATAAAACCTCCTCATTTTATTGAGCACATATAATTTGGCATCCAAACCCGACACCTCATTTATTTTTTTTCTTTTCCAACCACCCCTTTTTGGAACTAAACTTTAGTAACCCCCCATTTTTTTTTTGGTTCAAAACCTTTAGAAATAAATTCGTAGGTGCTCACGTACTCAAAATTAATCCCTTAAACTTTGCACATACCTAATTTAAAACCTCATTATTTTATTGAGCAAATAATTTTTGGTGTCCAACCCGACACCCAATTGTTTTTCTAATTAAAAGCTTATAAGGCCATCTTTTAAAATAACAATAAACAATCACCATAGAACAACCATTCACATATTATCACGCATAGGTTCTAAGCATGCCAAAATTCAACCACATCACCAAATATACATTATCCAACAAGCAAGATACCAAGAAAACCCACAAAACCACAACCGGTCCCAATCGGCAGAAACCGGGCCACTCGCGCCTCCAAGTTTAAATCCAGAAACATAACCAAAAGAGTTTAGAAAATTCTCAAATTTGAATATGTTATAAAGAACACTTAAAAGAACACTTTTAATGAAGTACCATGACCCAAATATTTCTAGATTAAGAGCAGTAAATCGCCCAAACCTTCACAAAAACTATGTCTGTTTTCGGAAATTACGTTTTCCAAAATCAGTTTGGTTCAAGGTCTAAAACTTGTCCGTTTGATCTGAAATTTGTCTATGCTAAACTAAAAGAAGTGATGAACAACTTTTGTGAAGAGACCCTTTTAAAAATATGACCTTAAGAGTTGATAAAAATCCCTTAAACACCAAAAGGTCACAGATTCCAGCACAGCCCGAGATTCTGTTTTGCAAATGATGAGGCTGAAAGATTATTTTTTTAAATCTATAAAATCTTAATTAAAATATATGTCATATTTGAAGATGTCTAAAACATTTTTCAAGAAGTAATTAACCTCAAAATCGTAGCACATTTTTCCCCATAAAAATGGCAAATGGCGAGGGTCTAGTAACCAGATTCGAGAGAAATCCACTAAACCAAGCTAAATCATCCTCATTAGTACTAATCCAACCAACTAGATCAATACTAATCCATCTTAAGGCTAATATAACCAAACTAGATTAACACTAATCCATCTTAAGGCTAATCTAACTTAATATTAATCTAATCAAGCTAATTAACTCTAATCTAACCCTCTAAGAGCAATTAACAACTAATCAAGGATTATGGAGTTAACTCACCGAATTAGGACGGCAGCGGGTTCATGGCGACGGTGACGCTAAGGCGGTGAAGACCCTAGCCTACTGTGTCTCCAACGGAGGCTTGGCGGAGGCGGCTACGGCCCCTCAAGTGCTTAGCCAAGAGGGACTTGGTTGGTGGTGGTGCGGTTGCTGGACGGTTGCTGGTGGTGCGGCTGCGGGGTCGGGACGGGGTGGTGCTGGTGAGGCGATGAATTCTCGGTGGATGTCGAGCTGGTGGGATGTGGTGTAGTGGTGGTAGATGATGGAGATGATGGCGTGAGGAGTGGGGGCTAACATTCGGTGGTGTATGGGGGATGATGGTGATGGAGGGAAGTGGTGGGATGATAGGGATGAGGAGAGATGATGAAGGCGTGAGATGGCTGGCTGCGGGCCTGAAGGGAAGAAGGGTGGTGGCTGTGGCGTGAGGTGTTGGTGATGTGAGGGATGAAGGCTGGTGGATGAGGAAATGGAAATGGCGTGAGATGGGGGGTGCTTCGACTGCAGCAAAAGTGGAAGGGAAATGAACGTGAAAGAAAAAGAATGAAGGAGAAGAAGAAACATAAGGAGTTCGGCTGAGGAAGGGGGAACTCACGCACGCAAGGGAGGGGGAAGAAAGAGATGGGGAGAGAGGGAAAGTCAAGAGCACAACCAACCAAAGCTTAGGCCAAAATATCCAAGCACTCATTGCTTGGCCATCAAAGTCTTCATGCCAAAATTATCAAGTGCCTATCTAATGAGAATTTAGCTTGAATTCCACCCAATTAATCCATTTTGGTGTAGAGCAATAGGCCCTTCTTAAGTCATCCGAATTTTCATTTGTTTTCCGATTTATCTGAAATTGATTTTTCCGCAAATTTCCGGGCTCGACGAAAATTCTCCGAAAGATGAGACGAGATCCTAAAAATGAATCGTGACACGCTCGAATGTCCGATTCCCGAAATCGAATTTTCATGGTTAAAATTGACCGAACGCGATTTTAGTACAATCTAACCTATCGGGTTGCTTTTAGGGATTTAAATGCATTTGACCCATGGTTGATAATTTTTGATTCACGTTTGTGCATCTCCGACTCGTAGGCGACGTTCGGTTGTCGTAAAAATCGCAAGGTTTCAATTACAGATTCCGAGTACAATTTCGATAGAAAACCGGGTTAGTGCCATTCGACGCGAATTTCGCAATCAGGCAAAATCACCCACAATTCAATTATGTGTTTCCTTCGAATCGACCTATATCTAATCAAATTTCACTTATAACGGTGTCGTATTGACTCTTGTCGATTATCACGGTCGAGCGATCAATTTCCGATCGAATTTTCAAGTCTGCCGCATGTATATCCTTTAATGGCTTCACCTGATAGATTAATTACTCATGAGTGGCCAACTCAGAAAAAATGACCATAGGCGCATCGACAAAATGCCCATTTCATATTATCGAGATGGGGTCGAAATTCAGGATGTCACAATATTAAGGTCGACCTCTTCCAACTAGTTCAAAATTTCTTCCTAACAGGTATACTCGATCCCCTCCTAAACAGAATTGATATCACACTCATCCCAAAAATAGAGAATCCAGAAAGTGTTAGCTAGTATTGACCAATTAGCCTTTGTAACTTTAGCTACAAGATTATATCGAAGGTTATGGCAAATTGGCTAAAGAAGTAGCCGCCTATGCTCATTGAAAATGAGCAAAGTGCTTTCGTGAAAAAATGACAAATACAAGACAATATTCTGATTGTTCAAGAGGTATTTCACCAATTGAGAATTAGAAATAAGAAAAAGAAATTCCAAGCTATCCTCAAATTGGATATGCAGAAAGCTTGTCCTTGGGTTGAGTGGGATTTTTTGAGGGCCAGCATGCTAAAAAAGGGTTCTTATGAAAGATGGGCAAGACTTATTATGCAATGTGTATCATTTGTCTCATTTAGTGTGAAAGTTAATGGAGAACCAACGCCATATTTCTCACCATCACGTGGGATACGACAAGGAGATCCCCAATCGCCATATTTATTCATTCTTATGGCCAATGTCCTATCTTGATGATGCATAAAGCGCCGGAAGAAGGAGATATAAAGGGGATTACTCTCAACGGGTACTGTCCAACCCTAACACACCTATTGTTTGCTGACGATGCTATATTTTTTCTAGAAGGGACTGTCTAAGAATGCCAACAAGTAGCCTCAATCTTAAATCAATACTACTATGCCATAGGCCAGGCAATTAACCTCAACAAATTAGGTGTATACTTTAGTAGGGGCTGCCCTATGAATCTTCAACAAGATATGGCACGTGAATTAAGAGTTTTGATAATCGAAAAGGCGGGGAAATACCTCGGTATACCATCTGATTGAGGAAACTCTAAGAAAGAAATGTTTGCATGGATATTGGCGATGAATGAATATAAAGTTAGAAGGCCAGAAGGAAAAGATGCTAATAAAAGCTGGGAAGTAAATTCTAATCAAGAGTGTGGTGCAAGCAATCCTTCAATATGTAATGTCAGTCTTTAAAGTTCTAAATTCTGTCTGTAATGCTATTGAAAGAAGAATTGCTTCTTTTTGGTGGAGGCAAACTGAAACAGAGAAGGGACTATGTTGGAAAAAATGGGAAGTTCTCAAAACCAGAAAAGATGAAGGGGTTCTCAGTTTCAAAGACCTGAAAATGTTAAACACAACCATGCCAGGCAAACAAGCATGGAGATTATCCCAAAATCAATCAACCTTGTGGGGAAAATTTTTAAAAGGCATATACTTTCCAAAATCAGAATTCTGTAAAGAAAGAGAACCGCCCTTCATGGAGATGGCAAAGTATCCTTATGGGTAGAGAAGCCATAGGACTAGAAATGAAATGGATAATCGGAGATGACAAATCTGTTAAGATTCGAGAAGATAGATGGCTTTCTATTGGGATAGTTCGGGGACCAGCAAATCGGGATGATTCTATCATGGTTGCCAAGTTGTTTATTGTACAGAATATAGAGTGGGATGAGAATAGAATAAGAACCTCCTTTGATGACAGAATGGCCAATGAAATTTTAACCATCTCTATTGCTCCCAATTCAAAGGAGGACAAACTAATTTGGTCCAGGAATAAATTCAGTACCTATTCAATGAAAAGCAGATACAACAAGGCGCATGTGAAGACTACAAATCTAGACATAAACATAGCATCAGCATCTTTTCAACCCCCCTCCTTATGGACTAAGATTTGGAACCTACAGATTTCCCAAAAAATAAAGATCTTCCTTTGGAGTTTATGTCAAAATGCCTTGCCAACACGGGAGAATCTGTTTAAGAGAAAAGCATTACCTGATCTGCTTTGCCCTTTCTGCGCTAGAGAGTCGGAAACAACAGAGCACCTATTTTTGCTCTGCGAAGAAACGACCAAAGTGTGGTCAAATCCGAGAGTAAAATTGAACATAAATGCCTTGAACATCACCAGACTAGACAAATGGCTGCTAGAAATTTTCGGATCAAAAGCACAAGTACCAGGAGATGAACTGCTTGCAACGATACTATGGCAGATATGGAAAAGTAGAAATAGTAGAATCTTCCAGAATAAAGAACTCGCCCACTTGGTGTAGTAATTGCAGCAATAGCGCAAGTCAAGAATTTTAGCCGTTGGATTCAGATGAAGAAACCGAAGGAACCCAGACGCGAGAACTCACCTACTCGCTGGCACCCATCAGCTGAAGGCTTCCAAACTTTGAACGTTGACTGCTCATGGACAAATTCAGACAAACCGAGCTCAATTGCAGGAGTTCTACATGGTTCGAGAGGTCTATTAGTCGATGGTTTCACAGTAGAGATCTGGGCAAGTACTCCCCTTCAAGCTGAAACCCTAGCTCTTGTGCGGGGAGTTCAGTTTCTGGTCCAAAGACAAGTATAACATGTGAAGGAAAAGGGGAATCAGGAATGCAAGTACAAATGTGAGAGTGATAGCTCCTCAGTTGTTGAATTGTTTATGGGCCGAGAAGAAATTCCATGAGCCTTGCGCAATATAATAGAAGAAGGCAAACGTCTGCTAGCCCAATTACCTTCAACGAGTACTACAAATATTCAGAGAGAGTCTAACCAAGCAGACGTTTGGATTGCGAAAGCACACCGCACAAAGACTCTTCCTCTAGTCTGGAAATCTTCGCCTCCCCAACCTCTGTGAGACATTTTATGTTTAGAATCTTCTCTTAGTGTCGCTTGTAGCACTCCTACTGATGAATGCATGAATGAAATGCTTTCACAAAAAAAAAAAAAAAAAAAACTTTTAATATTCTGCCCAATTAATTAGAGAATTCCTGAAATACAAACTAGGAAGAGAATTACTCACAAAATATTTCGAATTTGTGATCCCATAAAAGAAAATTCAACTCTCTTGTGACCAAGTTATTATGTCTTAGTTACCGATATTAAGTTAAAAGTCGGATTCGGTCTAAAACTACAATGCAAGACAAAGAACACCTTAGGATAAAATAACCGTATGCTCTAAATTTATCAATTTTAAGCAAACAAAAGTCCCCTGTTGAATTTCACAGTCAAAGAAACATATGATTTTAGACTTGAGAATTATGACAAAATTCTGGATGATTTCAAATTATATGGCATGCAATTTTTTATTATTTAAATTTAAGGCATTCTATGATCTTTTTTGTTCAAGATCTACTTAAGTGTTTGATAAGAGGCTTTCTCATATCTACAGAGAAACCAATTCTTGTGCGAACCAGTTAGCAAGTTTTTCTTTGAGTCCTGACGAATAAGTCTACACAGCTTTTTATTTGAAAATTTTGATTATTATGCTACTTGATGATCAGGTAGAGTTTTTCATATATAGATTTTCATTTAATGAGTAGATTTTCCCTGAAACGTCAAATTACAATGATGAACCTAACAAAAGTTCTTGTTTAGTTCGATCGTGGTATTTTTACATGGGCAATTGATAGAATTAAACAATGAATTTTATCGACAATAACAACCAGCTATTTTCAAATAACTAGTTAGATAGATAGATAGATTAATTCAGTAGATTTCTTAATGGATATTCTAACTCTTGGTGGTGTAAGGATGAAAATTAGGGTGGGGCAAGCGAGATTATCCAACTTTAACAGAAGGGACCCCACGTAAATAAGATGTTACCTCTTGTGAAAATGATGTTTTTGAATTTCAAAATAAAAAAATTATTAGTTTCAAATAATATTGATTCACTGTTAAATTGTTTGTTCAATAACTTATTAATAAGTTGCCAAAAATTATATTATTTATTTTAGGGCACTTTTTTTGAAATGATATGCTTTCATATTCATAAAAAATTGATTATTGTGATTAGGTAGATTGGCACGTGGACCCATTAGAAGAGATCCGCATGATTTTGGTGCAGTGAAATTCTAACAATCGCCGATGATCCGTCTTTTCTTAGATGCAATTAATTTTTTAGGGAAATTTTAAATTTGTGTGTTGAAAATTAACTATGGTTAACAGGTTAAGTGGGCCTTGTTTGTGGATGAATTCCTACGGCACCCTGTATGGAAGATTTTCCTTCTTCTTTTTTTTTTTTTTCTCTGTACTTTGCTAAGAAAAGAGTTGGTAATTTTATACAAATATTGATAATTGCAATAAAAGCTCATAATTTATTAGAAAAACGACAAGAAAAGTGTCAGAAAAGCCCTAAATCTTTTGTATTAGTGTCAATTTAGTCCCAAATATTTTATTGGTGTTAATTTAGTAATAAATCTTTTAACTTTGTGCCAATTCAATCATAAACCTTTTATTGATGCCAATTTAGTCATAAATCTTTTAATTTGATATCAATTTAGTCCTAAAACTTTTGACCTTATGCCAATTTAGTCCTTTTGGCTAATCTTGGTAAGATATTGTTGATATAGACGTGCATAACTTTTAATAATATTTTAATATTTATTTATTTATTTCTTTTTCCTTTTCTTTTCCTTTTGCCCCCTCCTCCTCCTTCCTCTAGTCGGTCACTAGCTTGACGACTAGCCAAAAGCAAGGGCTAGTGAGGCTCGAGCCCTCACCGGTGGCCGCGAGGGCTAGCGAGGCTCACCCTCACTAGTTTGGTAAGGGTCCAGCCTTGTTAGCCATGAGTGAGGCCCAAACTCGCTAGATTTGATAAGGTCGAGCCTCACTTAGCCACCGGTGAGGGCTTGAACCTCTCTAGTGGTCAACAAGGCTCACTAGAGGCCGCGAGGTCGACCCCGACCTTGCTGGCACTCACCTTTGGCCGATTGCCTAGCTGGCAACCGGTTGGAGGAAGGAGAAGGAGGGGGAAAAAGAAAGAGAAGGAAAAAGAAAAAAGAAAAAAATAATCGAAAAAAATATTAAAATATTATTAAAAGTTTTACACATTAGCACTAGCTTTGCAACGTTAGCAATATTAGGCTAAAATTAGTTGGAAGAATTGAATTAGCACTGGTCAAAATTTCGAGGACTAAGGGTTTGTTTGTTTTGCAGAAAATGTGGCATTTCCGGAAAATATTTTCAAAAAGCCATTTTCCAAGAAAATGTAATTAGTTTCTAGTGTTCGTGTGAAACCTGAAAATGAAATGAAAAATATTTTTTCTGCTGTTTGGTAAGAAAAATCTTTTCCTCCATACACTCTTTTTCATTTATTTTATTTTTTAAATTGATTTTTCGTTACTTTTATTTTAAAAAAATATATTTTAACTATTTTTTATTTTTAAAAATCGATTATTAAATTTCGATTTCTTTTTCTTTTCTTTGTTTTCCTCTTATTCTTCTTGTCGGCAGCGACCGACCACAAGTGCTTGCCCACCGGCAAGCTCAAGCTCGCCGCTTGCCAATCATGCTCATCAACGATCGACTTGGAGCCTCGAGCTCTACGCTTGCGCTCACCGATTCGGCGAGTGGCAAGCCCGAGCTTGCTAGACATGGGCAAGCCTCGTGCTCGCCCGGCAAGCTCGAGGCTTGTCTGTCATCCTTGGTCATCGGCCGTCGCCGTGGCCGGCGACGGCCAATAAAAAAGAAGTGGGGAAACAAAGGAAAGAAAAAGAAAAAAAGAAAGGAAAAAGAAAAATATAAAATAATTTGAATTTGAATAAATAAACAAATAATAATTTAAAAAAGAAGAAGGAGGAGCAGGAGAAAGTGGGGCTTATAGGAGTGTGAGATAAGAGAAATTAAGTGAGGAAAATGTTTTCCACTTTTGAAAAGTGGAAAACATTTTCCCTAATTTAGAAGATTTTTTTCCCTTCATGGAAAATGTTTTCCTTAAACAATTTATTTTCCGTAAAACGAACGTCGGAAAATCTGAATTTTTTTGGAAGTTATTTTCCATGAAACGAACAAAGCCTAAATTAACATTAAATCGAAAGTACTTACCAAAAAAAAAAAACATTAAATCGAAAGTTTTAGAATTAAATTGGCACCAATAAAAGGTTTAAGACTAAATTGACACAAATACAAAAGATTTAGGACTTTTCCGACACTTTTTCCGAAAAGTGACTAATTGAGAATCGATAAAAAAAAGGAAAACTAAAGATAGATTGTGAGCTTCTCAGAGTAATTTGCAGTAAAAGCTCATAGTTTTTCCAGTCGAGATTGAGTATAGAGAAGGGGGTCTCATCTAGGTTGAGTATAGAGAAAAGGGGTTTTGTAGAGATGTTTTTGTGACATCCATATTTTTCAACCTGATTTCTACTGAATTAATCAAGCATTTCGTTGATGCGTTTATAGGGCTATTCTTAAAGTCGACCACTCTTAAGATAACTAGATTGTCTGGGTAAGTAATTAAGGAATTTTAAGGCAATAAACTTGAGAATTCGATCAAGAATCGACTTTTCGATCGTGCTCATCTTTAGAGGCCATTGTGGCACAGTTAATGTGACA
This sequence comes from Eucalyptus decipiens, assembly GCA_014182575.1. Lineage (NCBI taxonomy): Eukaryota > Viridiplantae > Streptophyta > Magnoliopsida > Myrtales > Myrtaceae > Eucalyptus > Eucalyptus decipiens. The sequence continues at coordinate 58,440,970 of CM024614.1, read as the reverse complement.
CCCCTCGACGGCCCCCGATCCGATTAGGGTCGCCACAGTTCGCTTACCATTCACTTTTTCTTTCCCAAACAACATATCACTCTGATACTATTTCAATTGCAGCGGGTCCATACAACCATGGGGGTTTACATTTTTTTTTTTATTTAACGGTCCCTTGCGCAATTTACATAACGGAAGCATATCCAACAATTCCCTTCCCTACATTCCGACATCGATGCACACCTACTAAACATCTTATATAAGTTAAAACCGAACACGTTTATTTACATAGAGCAGATGGACATCTTTAGTCGGTACATCAAAATGCCGTAGTTTTCTATACTCGGCTACACTTCAAAAGATGACCGACATCTCCTCCCACGATCGTATGCTTAAAGTCCATCGACCCGTGTCGGCGTCCAAAAGTTCCCTCCTTTGCTATCCTTCTCCTCGCAGTCATATCCAACCGCTTAAACCATCTACTAATCTGAAATGTTGGTCCCCAAAAGGGGTGAGTACAACCACTCAGCAGGTAAAGGAATCCAATAACAACTCAATGCATCATACAAATCATACATGCATTGCAGGCGTAACTTACCTTGCAGCCATGCGCAATACTATCATGCATCATCATGCCTTATCATCATGCATATCATATCATCATATGTCATCATCATAATCATCATCATGGCATCATTATATCATACATGTCATCCTTATCATGACATCATCACATCACATATCATCACAGTCATCATGCATATCATGCCATGGGTGATCATCATATCACATCACATATCATCGTCATCATCATGCATATCATTATGCATATCATACCATGAGTGATCATCATATCACATCACATATCATCATCATCATCATGCATATCATACCATGAGTGATCATCATATCACATCACATATCATCATCATCACCCTTCCTCGATTCATCAATTTCATCTCATATTTTACACTCGCATCCCATGCAAGAAAAACCTCTGGGCATGTATCCAAGATACAACCGGGCATCCGGCCCCCACATTCCGGCATCTCGCATCCCAACTAGCATCACGAGGAACCTCCGGGCATGTATCCAAGATACAACCGGACTTCTGGCCTTTACCCTTCTAGCCAGGCATCTCGCACCCAAATCCTGGCATCGCGAGGCATTCCCTTCGGGCAAAGACCTCCGACAGGGCTTCCGGAATTATGTACCGACATACCACCAGGCCTCCCCTGGAATTACGTACCGTATACCACCGGGCATCCCGACACTCCCGGGGAACCTCTGGAATTATGCCACTAGGCCACCAGATATCATCACCCACCACAGCCTCTTACTCACATATCATTTTCCACATTCACCATCCTTTTAATCTTATTATCACATGGCATATGATTCACACATGCATCACAATTTATGATCATATATACACCAATGTCATATAACAATGCATCACTATTCATGTGCATACATACACCCATGTCATATCACAATGCATCATGACTCAATAGAACTCATGGCCAATAAAATAATCCACTTTTATTTTATTATTATTTTATTATTATATTGCTATATTATTATATTTATTTATTTTCATAAATAAATATTATATTTAATATTTATGATTTTCCAAAAATCATAATACCCAAGCAATCATTAAACAAACAGTTAGAATCACAATTTCACACCAAATTCATGGCCAATTCGTATTTCACATAATTTCCCAAATTTCCACAAAATACACACAACATTCGGATCATGGCCAGATTGCACAGTTTTCGAATTTATTCAATTAAAATACTCATATGACATCAGAAAATTCCCAAATTTTACAGGATGATAGCCAACACATTTTCGTGCATTTTTCATGAAGAACTCTAAGCCAAATTCTTTATAGATTAATTTATACAACTCCACGAAGCTTCTGGAACCTCTACCGTTTCGTCTTGAATACATATCACCGAAAAACTTAGGTTTGACCCATCAAATCTCTTTCGTTTCTTCTGAAATTCGAGTATGTTATGTATCAATGTGTCCTTTACAAGTTTCATGAAGAGATCTAGGTTGAATAACCAAATTATGATCCTCTTTTAAGTCCTTGAAGTCTCGGGTGTCTCGGTATACTTCAACAGAACCAACCGTCTCAAAGATCTAGCCGATTAACTAGGCTATACTCATTTTTTTCTCGTCAAATTTGAGTATGTTATAGTTTGAGATGTTACCTACAACTTTCGTGAAGACAACAAAGTGAGATCTCCAACAGAAATCAACATGCAACCACGCAATCAACAAGAGGTCAGTAAGAAATTCGCAGATCTGAAGTCTCCGTGAAATAGAACTTTTGACCCATCAAATCTTCATCGTTTTCTACGAAATTTCACTATGTCATACTACAAGATGTTAGCTTCAACTTTCATGAAAACACCGAAGCCAAAATTGCACTCCAAACACACATGCAAGTTCTCACAACATTCTGACTCGAGCAGATTCATGCGAAAACATTCCAGATCTGACACCTCCGTAAGATGAGAGTTTGACCCCGAAAATATCCATCATTTTTCACGAAATTTTAGTATGTTGTAGTTCAAGATGTTAGATACAACTTTCATCAAGAGATAGAAGCCAAAATCGAACTCTAAACATGCATGCAAGCTCTCACAACATTCTGACTCGAACAGTTCATACGAAAATATTCCAGATCTAGCATCTCCGTAGGATGAGGGTTTGACCCCTTAAATCTCCATAATTTTCCACGAAATTTTATTATGTTGTAGTAAAAGATGTTAGCTACAACTTTCATGAAGAAACCGAAGCCAAATTCGGACTCTAAACACACATACAAGCTCGAACAAGTTTCTGACTCCAAACAGTTCATGCGAAAACAGTGGTGCAAGAGTAGAAAGTGGATTCCCAACTTGCCTCTAGACCTCACGAACGGCGGCACACCGGCGACGGACGAGCTCCTTCCTTCCTCTCCTCCTCACTTTCTCTCTTTCTCTCCTCTCTCTCGGCACCTAGACCGACCACTTTCTCTCTCTCTCCCTCTCTCTCTCTTTTGGATGCTTATATACTTGCATGCTTCCTTCTCTTGCATGGGGGACACTTGTCCTTAAGAAGGAGACAAGTGTCTCTCTTGCCGAAGCCACTTGGTAGCCATGCGGCTACCCCTCCATGCGACAATGGGCCGGGCTTGGGCCTCCTCTTGGGCCCTATTGGGCCGGCCATCTTGGCCCATTAAAGGCTTAGGCCAATGGGTCCAAGGCCCATTCCAAAATTAGCCCTTTTTCCTTTTTTTTTTTTTGAATTTCTTTTATAAATATTTTAAACTTTAAATTTTCCACATGGCCAAAGTCTTATGACATTTCATTTATTGAAATTTAATTTATAAAGTGCACGGCCAAGCATAGATTATTAATTTATCCTATAGTCCTAAATTCAAAATTCATAAACACAAGCACAATAACACCTAGCCTTAAGAAAACTAATGGCTAACACATAGACCATAGGTAATTTCATTACCTAATTATAGGCTTTAATTTCTCTAGAGGATGACTTGAATTTTGGGATGCCACAGTTAAAAATCGATTTCAGATTAGAGATAAGTCAGTTCGACTGAGATGTGTGGCCGATTGTGGCTGACTCCACTAAATTGGAAAATTCACATCGAGCGACACTAATATGATTTTACTGTCGTTTTGGTACCTTGTGTATGTAATTGAAACCTCGAGATTTTTACGACAATTGAGAGTCGCCATTGAGTCGAGTGGGTTCACTGTGGTTCAAAGAAAATTGACCACGAGTCATTTGCCTTAAAAAGGTTTTGAAAGCTACCCAAGATTGATTCAAGATTGATTTCAGAAATTGAAAGTTTTGTCATGTCGCAATAAATTCTAGGATTCACGACTCAGTCTCAGAATATTTTTCTGACAATCGAGACATTTTGGGAAAAAGTCAGTTTATAGCTGTTTTCGTTCAGTTGAAGTCGGGGATTAATTCTGGTTGTGGAACTGAGAAGCGGGAGGGATTCTTGAATGAAGAAAAATCAATTTGATATTTGAGACATCAATTGATTTTTTGTGAGAGTTAATTGAGAGAGAATTAAGAGGGAATTTGGATGTAGAAGTGCAATTGGGGACCAAGTGCTCTAATTTGAATTTTCTTTGGAAATCATAGAGCTTATCAAAAAGAAAATGGGATGAGAATTTTCTATTTTAAGAAATTCTCTTAGCTTTCTTCCCATTTCCCACTTCTTTTCCATTTTTGGCTAAACACCAATTTTCCTTTTTCCTTTTTTTCTTCTTTCTTCTTTCCTCTCCCTCTTGGCTGAATCTCTATCCTTCTCTCTCATTTCTTTTCCCCCTCGTGCGGAATTCCCCTCCACCGACTGCCCCTTTATCAATTTCAACTTTGCTTCTCTCTCTCCTTTTTACTTTTGACTAGTCAAACATTCTTATCTCTTCTTCTCACTCTTATCTCTCCTTTGCTCTCTCACTCGACTCTCTCTCTCCCCCTCTGGTTCGAACGAAGATAGAAGACAGAAGCAGAAGCCGCACGAAGACCGGATCAGCTTGTCGTCGTCGCTCGCGCTCCGCCACCCGCACGTCGCCCATGCGCTCCACTGCTCGCAGTTCACCTCCGCCTCTCCCTCACTCCCTTCAGTCGCCGTCGTTGCCATCTTTCTCCCTCTCCACCTGTTGCTCGACGTCCCAGTAGATCTGGGAAGACGCCAGAGTAGGCAGCAGCAACCGGTGTCGCTTGAAGGAGCCGCCGCCCGCCGTTCCGCCATCCACCACCGCCACCGAGCTGCCGTTCCTCCCCTCACGCCAGTCCAGTCGTTGTCCAGCCTCCATTCACTTATGTCCAGATTTGTCCAGCCTCGTTCAGCCACCAGATCGCCGTCCAACCCCGTCTGGCCACCGTTTGGCCTCACCGGAGCTTCCCTCGCCCTCCCCCGGCCTTGCTTCGTTGCCTCAGCCATCGGACCAGCCCCGGCCAGCCAAGAACGGTCGCTGGTTAGTGGGTTTCCAGCCCCCTTCGGCCCACTTTTGGAGCATTTCCGGGCCTCGAACCCGGGACTTGCTTTGGGAAGAATCGATCCTCGTGTCGTCCTCGTCGGATTGATACGTTTAGTGTTAAAATCTGGTGAGTAATCTCACTAATCCCTGCTTAGTTTACTAATTATACTTAGGGGTTGGTTAGATTTAGTTAAATGCAATTAGATCATTAGATCAAAATAGATTAGTGATTATTAGATAATTGTGATGCATACTAGACATTTTGATTGTGCAATTAGTAAGTAGACATAGTCTACTATTTATTGAAAGCATCTCGGGATTTTTCCGACCCTTAGCGGGCTTCAATTAGGCATTTCGAGCATAAATTGGATTTTTAGTAATTAATTATTAATTTTCAAATTAATTAATTAATTATTAATTTTGATTGTGCAATTGCTGTGGTGCAGTTCGTTTATTTATTTGAGCTCTACGTTGCATGTAATTAAATTAATTGTGATATTTTATCAATTTATCTTAAATTGATTTAAATTGAGTGAAATTTAATGATTGATTGGTAGATGGCCGAGCTTGGTTATTCAGCATTTATAGTGCTTTGATAAGCTGTAAAGTAGAGAGAACGTGAGAGTAAACTGGAAATACCCTTGGCTACAACCGATCATATATGATGTTATGGGCCTACGTGGTTCGGTGATTAAGGACATCACCGACGAAAACAGCGCCTTAAAGAACGCACGTAACGGTCTAGTAAATACATCGTTATAGGCATGTGTGGTTCGGTGATTAGGGACATCATTGGCGAAAACGGCGCCTTAAAGAACCCACGCAATTGTCTATTGGGTACATCGTTATAGGCAATGTGGTTCGGTGATTAGGGACATCACTGGTAAAAACGGCGCCTTAAAGAACGCACACAATTGTCTAGTGTACATATCACATTGGTGAATTTGACACCCGAGAGCATTGACGTGGCTCTGTGACTGAGTGTGTTATTGAAGGTTACATGGTATGAGATGAATGATCTAGTGAGGGTCCGACTGACATGTAATCGACTAGGTCGATTAAACCGTGATTTGACTGATTGTTCATTGAGATATATAAAGCATTTGTATATAACCTTGAATTGCAGGTTGGGACTGATGCCAAGGTACGTCTTCTGACCCGTGCGTGTTTAGGCAGCTTGTAGTGTATTGGTTTACTAATCGGGTCTTAGGGGGATAAAACTCGCTGAGACGTGGTTTCATTGGTTATTGAATAACCATTTCAGGCTCGTAGATGAGGTTGAGGAAGAGGAACCAGAAGATAACGATGAGCTAGAGAAAGATGAAAAACTCAAAGGAAACGAGCTTAATGAAGAAGAGTTAGAAGAGGATCAGGATGATTCGGAGTACGACCCAGATGAGGATTGAGATTCCATCCTCTTTTGTGGATCCTGTTTTGATGTGAATAGAGTGAAGTTAGAAAGTCGTGAATAGTTTGTGAAATATTGTGAGTTATGCTCCGTATAAAAGTATGGTTGTGAATTTCAATAATAAAAATATGGCCTTACTTTTCTATCTCATTATTTTATTATTTGGGGATTTATAATTGCTTCCGCATGTACAAATAAAAATAAAAGGGTCGGCGATACATAGTCCTGGGATATCGCATTATAAAATCGACCAAGTAGAAGAATGTGTGCGTGCTCGAGGATCGGAGCGTGATAGTTTTTCCAGTCGAGATTGAGTATAGAGAAGGGGGTCTCGTCTAGGTTGAGTATAGAGAAAAGGGGTTTTGTAGAGACGAGTTCTAAAGATGAGTTCCAAAGAAGAGCTCTAGTGACCGACCCTTAAGGGGCTTGTCGCCCATTATTCTTTGTTTGTTGGTACTTTACTTATACTGGACAGCTCTTTGATTCACATAACCTTCAACTATTTCTTTTGTTTACATATTAAAGTTTTACCTTAATAACAGTCAGCTAGGATAGCATTGCGCGGACATTCAATCGATTAGCAGTCTCAATCAATATTGATTCCAATCCCCAAGGTAGACCCCTTCTTCTGGCTATTGCACATGATTTTGAACCAAAACTGAAAATGCAGCTAAGCTAGATAAACAAATAAATTAAGCAGCAGCTAATCAGGCTTTCGATAACAAATGAAGCCCACGAAGCAGATGAATAAAGTTCCAAACCATTGCCCGGACTATTATGGCAAATATTAAAGAGATCAGCAAAACTATTTTTCTCGCTTTTTGGCGGATAAAGCCGCATTATTAGTCCAACCAAAAAAAAAAAAAAAAAAAAAGCCGCACTAACAGAAGTTAAAAGAGACTTCCAAATCTCAGCTGCTTCCGGTGAGATATCGGCAAGCTTCCTCTCAAGCGAAGCAAGGCGCCAACTTGATTGTTTGAATTTAATTTTGGCTGTCGCCCTCTTTGCTCATGCTGAACATTTAACTGGATTTTGCATTACCTGATGTATTGTTGTGAATCCTCAACCGAAGGTTTTTTTTGGTGTGATTCCTGCTATGCATATGGGGACCTGCTTCATCAACTTCAAGTGAGACAGATTAGCTGTTCACACAAGGAGAAGTTTTCCTGAATTTCAATTTTTCAACCACAATTACCACAGAGATGATTTTTGGATGGGGTACGCATCTGCTCCTTCGGTTATTGGCATCAAAACATTAGAGTCCAGTAAACAGGTTCAACAGCCTAATTATCTTGTAGCAAAACTCAAAAACGAAAAACGACGCTCATGCATAAAACTTTGTTTTCTTGGTGCTAGGCATTTTAGTGCAGTCAACAATTACAGCTTTTATCGAAAACTTAGTGAGAGAGAAAATCTTAACATTACTCTGTGTGCTTTAGTGTCCTAAAACCAATCTCCACCACTTTGTATCCAAAATATAAAACCTCTTTTAGCTGACTTCAGCGAGCAAATTTGTTGTTCCTTCATATATTTGATCAACCAAATGCCCAATCAAGACTTTTCTAATAATCGTGAGTCTCATAAGGATTTCAAATTCCTATGAATCAGGAATTTTTCATGATTTTTCATGAGATCAAACTCGAGATATTTTCTCAACAACAATTGTAGCTTGTTTTGTAGGACGATGTGAGAGTTTTTATTTGTTCATTACATATACATTACAGTGGAAATGCAAAGTGACCTTAACTAGGTTTTTTTTTTTTTTTTTTTTTTTTGTCGGTCCTACTCTATTCCTACACTACACTCACTCTCGGACTTTTGCCCGCCTCTTGCAGGGCGTGGAAGTCGAAACCCACTCCTGAAACTTATGCGTCCCCATCCCATCCCCCTCTGAGAAGGTGGAGATTTGAACCCCTCACCTCCCCCTTTCATGTTGGAAGAGTGGCCACTGGGGCGAATCTCAGTGGTTGACCTTTACTAGGTTACTCACTCAAGTTTGATCATTGATATCAATATTCCAAACTTGCGACTTAGGAAATAAAAAGCATAACCAAGAGATCAGGGCAATAGAGAACTTTCCTCGGTGAACAACCTCTCTTAGCTTACTTCAACTAGCAAATTTATTGTTGCTTCATATGTTCGATCAACCAAATGCTCAGTCAAGACTTTTCTAATTTGAATCATGTGTCTTATTGGGATTTCAAATTCCTATTTGGATTGGAAATTTTTCACGGATCAAACTCGACATATTTTCTAAATAACAATTGTAACTTGTTTTATAAGACGATGTGAGCTATTATTTGTTCATTACATATATTCACTGCATCCCCACCCTCCACGAAAAGCAAAGTGACCTTTACTAGGTTACTTACTCAAGTTTGATCATTGATATCAATATTCCAAAATTGCTACTTAGGAAATAAAAAGCATAACCAAGAGATCAGGGCAAGGTATAACCATCCCAAAACATTTCTTTTGTAGTTAGTATCGAGGGCATGTGTTTGGCAATGCTTGATTGTGCTTTTTATGGTTTCTAACTGCGAAGAAAAAGATAAAGATAAGCCCAACAACAACACATGAGAAAGAGTGATGGAGAAATTAGTAAATAAATATGGCTTTCCTTTTTAGTCACGAACACTTGATACTTGATTGTTGACATGGTTCCAGTTATCCAATTAATTGATTAAATATATTCGTACCATGTGTGTTGATTAGGGGTGAGCAAAGGTGGTCTAGGGTCGACCCCGGACCGACCCCGGACCGGCCCAACCCCGCCGGTCTGGTCCGGTTCCCAAGGGAACCGGGTCGGTCCTTGGTCCTGAAACCCCAGGACCAACACTATGCGGGTTGGTCCTCGGTCCCAGAGTTTTGGGTTGGTCCAATCCCGGACCAACCCCGTATATTATATTATATTATATTATATTATATTATATTATATTATATTATATTATATTGAAATGTTCTATCAATAGCACTAATAGTAATTTCAATTTAAAACTTTTGTTAAGTATTAATTATGTGTCGTTTGTTTTGTTTTTAAGTGTATAGAAGTTCAAGTAAATTAACAATATGTGAAGTTATATATTCATGATTTATATTAAGTATTTTAAACTTTTTATGATTTAATTGTATTTTACTATTGAATTTCAGCTGCACTTTGCTTTTCAATTCGTGTCAAATGGTAGATATTTTTGAAGAGTAGAGTAGTACGCAATTCTTGTGGTGATTTGCTAGTCAAGTGGTATGAAGCTCATTTTTTGATTGAGTAGATTCTACATGATCAAATGCTAGTCAAGTGGTGTGAAGCTCATTTTTTTGTTTAGTGGACTCCACGTGATTAAATGCAAGAAAATGCTTTTGCATATAATGTTATGAATATTAAAGATAGATGATTACAAAAACTTTTCATCTTGTCCCATATCTCGATGAGCGGTTAGCAGGTATAGAATTTCTATTATTGTGTCATTTTAAATTTACTAAATATGTATTGGTATTTATAGTTTAGTTTCACAATGCTGCATTGTTGATGGATGTGTAATTTAAATTTGTAGGTTTGCTTTTTTAGGGAGTATAAAAACTAAGACGAAAAAAATTATCGATCGGTCTCGGGTTGACCCTGGAACCGGACCGAACCCATTGGGTCGGTCCGGTCCTTGGTCCAAGGTTCAATAGGGTCGGTCCTCGGTCCTAAAAATTGAGAATCAACACTGTACGGGTTGGTCCTAGGGTTAGGGGGTGGCCCGGACCAACCCGGACCATGCTCACCCCTAGTGTTGATATATATCTCTAATCCCATATCACTCATGTACGGGCTATTACCCTGGTAAAATATTAAATTCTTAAGACGGGCGAAATTTGATTGAAATAATAAGTTCTTAACATACCATATTTTGTTATCTCTGCAACTCCAAGTCTGATGATAAAGACTGAATCGATTATCTTCACGTGTAAGAGCAAAGTAAGGAATATCGAGATGAATCTATAAGATTATTATATTAAGTGATATGATAGATTTCATAAGCAAAAAACTTTATGTGAAGTCATCTTTCATAATTATGTTGAGAGATACTTTCCCCCGTCTCACGGCCCAAAACCGCACAAGCAAAGAATTAAACAAATCGTGCTATGGACAGGAGAGGCCGTACAGGAAAAAAGCATAGAAAAAAATGAAGAAAATTTACATAGAGAGAGAATAATATGTCCCAACAAACTAATTCAATCCAAGCAAACAAGCCAGCATACACACTCGACCTTGCTCGAAACAAACACATTGATCAGCCATGGCTCCTTGCAACGCGAGAAGCTACCTGTTGGTTGCCGAAGTCGCCACTGAGATCATGTTGCAGACACTAGAGAGCCTGCTCTCTCACCCGGTGTGCGTGGAGTCCTTATTGATGCAAACCCGCGCGAAGGATATCAAGGCGAAGCTGACCATGATCCAAGAAATCCTTTCCACTCGAGACGGACTAACCATGGAGTGGTTGGGGTGGCTCCTCCATGCCATGTCCGATGCTGAGGAATTCATTGACAAGTTCCACCTCAGAGAGGCCCGCAAGAGGCACGAGGCCCTCCACACGGCGGCAAGGCCATTTGCCGAGCTTGTCTCCAAGTACAAGCTGTGGAGAGACTTGTCCATACTGGTGAATAAGATGGAGAAGTTGCGTGAGAAGTTCTTGAAGGAGGAGCCCAATGACAAGGGGAAAAACGAACCTGCTAGTTCCTCCTCCCGTGCTAGGATTCCGTGGCAAGGCCAAAAATTGGCGAGGTTGACTAATTCCTGGGATCGGCAAGCACCAACGAATTTCATATGTCACGCAGCTGGGAAAGAGAAAATAATGAACTGGATCAAGATGAAACCGTCGACGAACCATGGAACTTCGATTTGGGGCAGGCAAGGCACTGGCAAGACGTTCCTAGCGAGATGGGTCTACAGCCAAGCGAAGTACATGGACTATGAGCGGAGAGCTTGGGTCCAAGTCTCGGGCAGCCTGGACAAGCGGGAGTTCCTGTTGGGGATACTGAAGCAAGTTCAGAAGCTAGCGGGGGAAATGAAGGACATGGATATTGGGGAGATAAAGAAAATGCTAACCCAGAAATTTGCCTCGGCGAAGAAATTCCTCATAGTGTTGGATGACGTGCAGCCGTCCGACGAGCCACTTTTGCAAGAGTTGGGGACGTGCATCCAGTTCTTTTCGCATGTCCACCTAATTATTACGACTCAGGACGATATGATAGCCTCGTTCATGAATACATCCAGGGAAGGGCCGATCAAGCTAGAAAACCTTGGCAATGAAGAAAGTCAGAGGATGCTCGCTTGGAAGTTGCATGGAGTACCCAATGCTCTTAAACTCTCAACTGCGGAGATGGGTATCCTTAACATGTGTCCTTGCTTGCCACTCTGTATATTCTTACTCGGAGGGATTCTGTTGAATGCTGGAGAGCACGAACGCAAAGCATTGGCGAACAGGGGTTCTATGATGACATTGTTAGATATACTAGAATTGAGTTGCCGTAAATTGCCGGTCCATCTAAAACCGTGCTTCATTTACATGGCTTTGTTCCCCGTAGTATTCCCCATTCCGACAAGAAGGTTGGTGAGGCTGTGGTTGGCTGAGGGCTTATTGGATTCGTATTGTTACGACATAGAAAGGAAAAGGACAAGGTCGCCCGAGGACGTGGGAGAGATGTTCATTCTAGAGCTCGCGAATAGGAACGTGATTGATGTGGTGAGCTGGAGGGCAGACGGATCCCCCAAAGCTTGCCAAATGCTGACCTCTCTGTATGACATGATCCGCCCGATCGCAATGAGCGCAGGGTTCATCCACATACATGCCGCTATCTGCAATCCAACTAGCAAGCAACAACAGCTGCCGGCCCAACTGCTAGAAAGAACCAACTTCCGGTGGCTTGCAGAGCACACGAGCAAAGTCATCGACAGCAGCAGTGGCAGCTTCCCTGATTTATATGTCCGCTCGTTTCTGTCATTTTCCATGAACAGAGGCATTTTCACCAAGGATATTAGCACGTTCCTTGGGAACACGACCTCCAAGACCGCCTATAGCTTCTTAAGGGTGCTTGACTTGGAGGGTGTGCATAAACCATCCTTGCAAGGTGTGCTCCACAAGCTGGTGTTCCTAAGGTACCTAGGATTGAGATCCACGGAGCTGGACTTGCTCCCGAGCGCGGTTGCGGATCTGCACTATCTTGAGACTCTTGACATAAAGCACACCAACATCACTTCCTTGCCAAGTTCCTTCTGGAAGGCGAGGAGCTTGAGGCACCTGCATCTAAAGCGCTTCTACATCAATTTGAATGCCATTCTCGAGGCTTGCAGCAACAATGTCATGGCCTTGACTAAACTCCAAACCTTAAGCGGACTGGTTATCAGTAAGTTAAACGAGAACTTGATGAGGGACCACATGGATAGCTCGACCACACTCACCACGCTCACCACGCTCAAACTTTTCTTGCCACGCTCAGGTGGGGACACCTCAGGCACCGCAGGAAAAGCAGTAGCCGATTGGATTAGCTTCAGGCTCACCAATCTCCAGTACTTGACCCTTGGGGTGACCGAAGAAGCCGAGCCCGTGGAAAAAGCCCAGCCCGCTAAAGTAGCCGAACCAGCGAAAGGAGTTGAGCCCACTAAAGAAGCCACAAAAGTAGCCGAACCAGCTAAAGAAGCCCAGCCCGCGAAAGAAGCCAAGCACGCGGAAGGAGCCAAGCCCGCGACATCTCAGATAGGCGCATTACCGAAACTGTCGTTGGCTGTAGAACATGACCACCTGTTGGAGCTCTGCTTGGTGGGCCAACTCGATACACCCATCTGGAGAGAGCTCTTGCCGGGCTCACTCAGGGTATTGACTCTATCGGGTTCGATGTTGGAAACAGACATGATGCCCGAGTTGGGTGGTCTGCTGAGGAACCTGAGGACGTTCAGGCTCACGGCCAATTCTTTCCTAGGCACTGGCCTGAGTTTCATAAAAAATGGGTTTCCGAGCCTCATGATCTTAGAGATTTGGAAGCTACCTCAGCTAGAGAAGGTGATTATCGACCAAGGAGCAATGCCACGTCTCAAAAAACTCAAGTTCAGGCACCTTGATAGGATGAACATAGTTAAAGGGATCGACCATTGCACGGAATTGGAGAATATATGTGTCACATCGCCAAGCGATGCTCTTCTTAACCGACTCAAGGACCAAATAAGAGGAAGTACGAATTTGTACAAATCAGAAGACATCAAAAATGACGAGGACAACGGGTATGGGACTATAATAAATCTTAAACATGTTCTTTATGCATGATTATGATTTTTTATTTATTTATAAACTTGATAATTTTAGTAATTACTTATTAGTGATTTAAAAGAAGGAAAAAAAAATCATGGACGAAAAAGGAGAGATTCTGTATTTGTACATTGAAAATGACAGTGAGAGGCTCGAACCTTTGGACGATAGCGAAGATGACAGGGATAGGACAATATTAAATCTCAATCATGTCCTTTACACATGGCGACAAAGAAATGTCTTCATAGACTTGATAAGAATTCCTTTGGCTCGTTCCACCGTACTAAGTCAATACATACTAAGGATCTGTCAAGGGAATAGTGAGCCCTACTAATTAACAAAAATTTCTGCACCGGACACAATCACGTTATCATAGAAACCAGTCTACATTATTGTTATTCTTTTTTTCCAGTCATTAGTCGACTTACAAAATCATGTGGGCAGTATCATTTAACCTTTATGAAACCTTTTGTTAGATTGATAGGTAACCTTTGGAATCAACGTTATCCCCCTTAGCTTACACATTTGAGTGAGCCTTTCACCTAGCTCGACTACAAGATGCTGAAGAAGAGACAGAGAGTTTTTTTTTTTTTTTTACACTAGTTAAGACCTTTCATTGTACCGTATTATAGTTCAAGAAAAAATGACAAATCTACAAGGGCGCTTTCTTTTCACCATTACAAGTACTGTTGGGAAATATGTGTGCACCTGTGTGGGAAGCTTATTTATTTAGTGGTTTCTTATTTCCTACAGTTGTGACGAGAACGAGGACGAGCACGCTTCTCTTTGAATACAAGCCACCACAACGCTTCTCGTCGAACATGTGTACATGTCCCATCCTCCCACCGTGCCATCCCCTCGCTCTCTCTCTTTAAGTGTGCGAATGTATAATTTCATGAAATTGTTTTCTTATGTGATGAACTTACGTTATGCCATTCATACAATGCAATATATTCTTTCTTCAGTATTGGGCATTTATGTCAACATTTACTCAATCCGATGAGGTCACGAGAGCAAAAGAAATAAAATGGTTTAAATGAAGTTGGGGAGCCACAATTAATGAGTGCATGCCGCATTAGTTGGGAACTAAATAACTAATTTACTCAGCCACGAACTTTCAAATAATAATTAAAAAACCTATAGGAGGACGAAAGAAATAGATGCATTATATATTAGATTATTAACACCAATTAGACGTCAATGCTTATGTTGAAGAGCATAGACTGGTTAGAGGACTTGCAAGCCCTCATCTCTTCATGGGTAAATTACAAAGTTTTTATGGGATGACCTGCATCTAAATCATATATATTAATAATTAGAAAGAAGTCATATCATCTCAGATAATTGGAGGAAGATTTTGTCGCCATTCTACAAAGTTAAACTATCCAATAAGCATCACAAGAAGACATCATCGAGCCTTTCCACTTACGAAGTTATTGTGGTTCATCTTCGAGGGGTAAAGCTGAGGCCAAACATCTCCTTGAAAGTTTCCTCTGGCTGAACAAAACCAACAAGCGACGACAATGACGGCACTCTCGGCCACCTGGTCCATGTCTTCTCCATCAGACCGCAACCGGTGGCCACATGGTCCATATCTTCTATGCCAGACCACAATTCTTGGCACCCTCGACAAGGACTTCAATCATTATCTTCACTCACTCACTCTCTCTCTATCTACCTGTACAATAACAATGTTAACACCGCGTACATTAATACATGCTTACCTTTAGCATATCAACGAATACATCAACATATCATTCTTATGCATTTATCGGCACTCCTTCAGATTCATTTACCGTCGTCTTGGCTCAACTAGGCCCTCTCGGCTCAACTGACGCATCCAGCTTTAAGCTAGGCATCCTGGCTCAACCAGGGCATCCCGACTCAACCGAGGTATCTTGGTGCTAGCTCACCAAGGCATCCGGGCTCAACCCAGGCATCTTGGCTCAACCAGCATCCCGAGGGTAACTTTCCCTGTCACACCCTGAACCTTGAGCGTGTGCCCATCCCTCGGTGGTCGATAAAATTTCCGACGTCCAAGGATGCGTTGCCGATCCATTCATTTTAATGCACATGCGGAAGCGAAAAAAACCCTTGACAACAACCAACATGGGATAGAAGAGCAGCAAGCATATTCACATCCAAAACACTTTTATAAACACCCCGGTTTATATACAAGACTAGTCTAAAGACAAAAGTCTACTCAAGCAGAAAAGTCTACAAGTTCTCTAGGTACTCAAATCCCCAATTGAAAACTCTGAGGTCTCCTGGGGTCTCGGGTCCAGCACTGCACCACCAGGAGGGTTAGCTGTACCCTCGCCATGAGCGACATCTATCATAGAAGCTGGGACCTCACAATCCTGCAGGGGACCCACTTTGTGTCCATTGAGCCCGCGACAATACCTTGCTCTAAATCGGTGGGGTACCCTCTGAGGTAGGCCCTCATCGACACAGACGATGGTCGTCACAAGTTCATAGACCCAGACCTCGTGGCCCCTGGGAACAGGGATATTAGTAACCTGCTCGGCAACTTTTTTGAGCTGACCAAAACATTTCGGAGGAACCGCAATCTAAGGACTTGAAAATATTGAACCCACGATGGGGTGAGACAATGTCTTAGCAAGTTCACCTCCGAAACTCCGACTATGAAGGAAATACGTCTAAATGCAATCTATGCACACAAGACATAAGACTTACATTGCCTCAGTTCCCTCCCGCACGGCAGTATTGTTCATAATCTCAATAATCAATTCAAGCCGATTGATCATTCAATCCATTCAATTCAATACAATTGCTATGATCTATACCATCTATCAATTCAATCAATCGATTATTGCTCACATAAGCTGAGGTATATTTATGCTCACACAAGCTGATATATATATTATAGCTCACACAAGCTAATATATATTATTGCTCTCACAAGCTGACATATCAATAATGTTCGCACAAGCTGACGATTTAATGCTCTCACAAGCTGACGTACAATAATGCTCGTACAAGCTGACACACGATCAATTTGAACTAGAAAAATTGATATTCACACTTTTAAAATCCCATAATTCAATCTGGTCCTTAAAACCATTTTCCGTGTTAAAACCCGACACCTGGGATTTTTCCAATCAAATATCAAAATTTCACAATTTTGGAATAAATGTCCAAAATCACAATTTTCACTAAATGTGCACAATTTAGCATTCAATTGCATAAACTAAGCACACCATTACAATCAGCATGAAATTCTGGTCACCGACTATCTCAGTATAATTTTTGGAAAATAATAAATAATTATATAAATACCAAAAATAATTAAATAAAGACAAAAAAATGCCAAAAATACCAACTTAGATGGGAAATGCTTAATTAACCACCCCAAATGGGCTTGGAAAATTTCTGAACCTATCTAGATAAATAGTACAACTTATCTAGTCCATAATTAAGCCATTCTAACCACCTAATATACATAAACGAATAATTAAGTCACTAATATGTTCTAACTAACCA
This sequence comes from Eucalyptus decipiens, assembly GCA_014182575.1. Taxonomy (NCBI): domain Eukaryota; kingdom Viridiplantae; phylum Streptophyta; class Magnoliopsida; order Myrtales; family Myrtaceae; genus Eucalyptus; species Eucalyptus decipiens. Next base: position 58,423,778 of record CM024614.1, on the reverse strand, counting down.
CATAAACCTTAATTAGCCTAAACTAAACAATCCTTAAGCATCATTAACTCCCTAAGCATACTTTAGTAAGTAAACTCACCGATTTAGCGATCCGGTGAGTCCATGACGATAGCGACACGGAGACGGGTGACAAACAACCCTGCGACGACACCAAACGAAGACTGGATGGGCCTGAAAATGGCCCTTGAAGCCTCAAAGCCCTTGCTGGCTTTTCGATTCTGTCCTTGAGTTGAACAAGTTGGAATGACGGCTGGTTGGCACGAAAACGGCAATGAGGTGGACCAGCGGCTGCAGCCAGCAACGACGGGCGATGGCGGCTGCTCCGGCGGCTTGGGCGGCGACCAGAGGACTTTGATGGTGGCCTGGGTGGCTCAGGGGATGGCAATTGGGTACGAAGCGAGCAGGGCGAGCGGATGGTGAGCGCGAGGGACACGCGATGCGAGTGGCTGGCAAGTGGTGGTCCAGCGGCTTCGGGTGGTTGTCGACGGCAAGGGGGAGGGGCTGGCTGGTTTCTCTACAATTTTGAGCTTCTAAACACTCACTAATAGAGAAAGTAAGTTCAAGGTAGAAGAAGAAGTGGGCTGAAGAGAAGGGGGGTCCCATATGGCCAACAAAGTCCACACTTTTATCAAATTTCACTCATTGCATGCCCCCACCACTTGGGCTATCATCCATGGCCAATTTGCAGCCCAAGACTTCCCCTAGAAGCTTCCCTAAGTAGTCCAAAAGTTGTGGCACCCTTAGCTTACGAATTTTGGGCCAAATTCCCTTAAATTGAATCAATTCCCCTCCAATTGGATCCAATTTGATGCCTATAAAATCAACCAAGGTGTCCTCATCAAAATTAACATTTTTCCTCACTAATTAAACCAACTTGAATCCTAAAAATGCGACAAAAAATAGCCCTTGGATTTTCCCGGTCCAAAATACCCTTACTTTGAAATTTCACCAACTCGGTTTGCAGAAAAATCTTTGGAGGATGAGTTGACGTTCCTAAAATGAATCGTGACATGACAGAACTTTCAATTTTTGAAATCGAGTTTAAATTTGCGGTTAATTTCAATCGGGTGCGATTTTAGCATGACATAACCTATCGGGTAGCTTTTAGGAATTTTTAGTACAATTAACCTGTGGTTGATTATTTTCGAGCCACATTATACATCTTCGACACATTGGCAACTCTCGGATGTCGTGAAAATCTCGAGATTTCAGATACGGACATAGGGTACCAAAACGATAGAAAAATCGGCCTAGTGTCGATCGACGGGAATTTTGCAATTAGGTGGAATCACCTTACTAAATCACATGGCTCAGTCGAAATGACCTATCTCCGGTCTCTAATCGATTTTTAATTGTGCCATAATGACCTTTGCAGACTAGCACGGCTAAGCAGTCGATTTCTGGTCGAATTCTTAAATCTATTGTGTTAAAATCCCTTAACGGCTTCACCAGATAGATTAGTTATCTCGTGAGTAATCAGCTCAGAGAAGAGAACTATAGGCGCGTTGATGAAAAGCCTGATTCATTCAATTGAAAACATAATTGAAAATTCAAGATATCACATACTCGAGGCATCCGAGCTCAAACCCAGGTATCCTGGCTCAACCAGGGCATCTCGTTCAATGAATGAGGCATTGCCACCAATGCTATGTGGTGACGGACGCTTTTTTATCTTTAAGTGTACACACAAGTGCATCACACAAGCCGGTTTTTCATCTCTTATCTTAGTTGACGTATGCAAGGCCCGATGGCGTGCTCATTCAAGTGAGTGTGTCATGATCCTCAACATCATGTTTTATAATATGTTGAGAACAATTCTTGGTTTGTAGCTTGGGTTGTATGTTTAGGCCATCACGACTTGACGTCGATTCCAAGCTGAGCGAACCTTGACCTCGTCCCGGGGTGTAAACACACTCAAGCATGCAAGCGTGAGCAAACACATAAAAGAACATTATAAAATACACACGGCTTACACGGGTGAGCACACCACTAAATTCGACAATGTAGGCTATCACCCTAGCCAAGAGTTAGAGATTCTACTTACCTTGGATGAATCTCGATGAACTATACGTAATTTTACCAATGGGCGAGCAAGGCCAAGATAGGGAGAGAGGGCAACTATGAGAAGGCAGGAGAGAAAGAGAGAGAGAGCAAGTGAGGGAGAAAAGATGGGGTGGCATGTGTGGTATTGGAGGGAATGCCTCTATTTATAGGTAAAACTCTCATCATTACCCTTCCAAATTAACCAATAGGATTTCTTTGGGTGGTAAGCCTAGGTTGGTAAGGTGGCAAGGCTAAGGAGGAAGATGTGGCTAGCCTAGTCCCTAAGGCCACACTTGTTCCTTCTTTTATCGGGCCATTTGGGGGTTGAGTCATCTTTGTAATGATGATTATATTAATTAGGGGACACCTAAGCCTTCTGACTCAACTTAGCATTAATGCACTATGGTCCAAGAGCATTTAATGCATCTTTATCCCTATCCAAGAAGACTCTAGATGGCTTGCACCTCAAGTTGGGCGTACAGCCCCTTCTTCTCCAAGTTTGGCGTATAACCTTCCATTCTAAGTTGAAGAACAATTTCGAGCAATTTTCGAAATCAGTGTCATTACCTTATCAAATGGACTTGAAAACTTATGAAATTTTAATATGTTTTAGAGAAGACCTTAAACGACATTTTTCATGAAGGAAGCCAAGTCAAATTCATATTGTAAAGAGTAGAAAATCATTAAACACAACCCAAATATTCATCCGTCGAGCAGATTCAACAATTGGAGAGAGAGAGACTCATTTAGAAATCCAAATCTTCACAAAAATCTTTGAAATTTTAACATGTTGTAGATATGGATTTCATTTAAAACTTTCATGAAGGAAGTTTCTCCAAATTCAAATCACAAAGACCTCTATAAAATTGGAAAACGGCAAGGGTCTAGGGATTTCGAGAATCCAAAGAGTCAAAACCTATGGAACCTTAAGTGGCAAGCCTAAGGAGAAGGGGTGGTGCCCTACTTGATCTTCAAGATTCCTTGTCATTATTATTCTAGGTTATGAATCACTCCCTATCATTAATGAGCTTATGACTCACCCCCCCTTCTTAACATATAACCGTCCCAAATTTCATGATTACCTTTCAAGAGTAAAACTAATTGTGCCAAGTGTCCTACTTAGTCATCATGCATTAATAGGCTACCTTCCAAGTACATTAAATACACCAAGGGAAATATCAAGTTAGAAGGTCATCTCAATGGGCGGGAGTCAATTGAGTCTAACCATGATTGATTACCTTATTTGGCCCGAGGTTCATGCCTAAGCCCTGATCGAATAAAGCTGAACGCAACTGGCTTAACTGGTTAAATCGAGTTCGGACTTCTCTCTGAAAAGGGCTTGAAGTTGAGGATGTTACAGGGTTTGAGTGGATTTCTAAGGAGAGTGAGCTGGCCAAAGGGAAATTCAATATTTTACATGGAAGGAAACAACTTATTACAAGAGCTGGATGAGCGGTACTCCTGCTTCCTTACGGAAGAAATTGAAAATTCTCTAGGGTTTATAGTTTGCATTGGGGGTTTTAGGGAGTCTCCACTCAAAGAAGACACAAAAACAATTGAATCTAAGGATCTACTCATAGAGGTTGACAAATGTAATGATGAAGTAAAACGTCTTGTCATCATAAGTGCATTATTGAGTGACAAATTCTGAATGATTTTAGTGGAAGTCTTGCGAAGGCATAGGGGTTGTTTCACATGGGATTACCATGAGATGCCAGGACTGAACAAAGATGTGGTTGAGTATCGTCTCTCGATAAAGCCAAGCTAGAGGCCAGCAACCCCCGAGGAATTTGCTCTTGAAGTGAGTGCGAAAATAAAAGAACAAATAGAGAAGCCGCTAAAAGCAGATTTCATTGAGACCACTTAGTATGTAGATTGGTTGTCTAATGTCACAATCCCGACTCCATCCCCAGGGTCATGAGTAGCAAGGGTTATTTTCGCGACGTCCCAGGCGCATCGCCATTCCATTTCTTTCTATCTTTTCATTAAGCACATGCGGAAGCGTACATACAACACCCGAACAATAACAAGTAGCTAGGAAACAATTATTTAAAAATATGCAATTACATCAGTTATATTTACAAGCCCTTTTTGTTATGGGCCGTTATATTTACAACCATTACATCTTCAAAAGGCCGGGGTAAACCTTAACTCCTTTAACAAGACTGCAACCCCTCTATACCTACAATCTAAAAAATAACGGGGTGAGTCATGGACTCAGTAAGTAAACCCCTAATTCTCTACTAGGAAGACATCTCATCATCAAAATCTAGTAGGTACAACACTCGCAATGCAATATCGATGGTAGATCATTAGCAAACTTCTTGCTACACCTCAACTACATGAAGATGTCCATTGCAACATGCTTCAATGCATGCTTACCTTTAGCTTGTCAATGAACATATCAACATATCATGCTTATGCATATATCGGCACCCATGCAAATTCATTTACTGTCGCCTTGGCTCAACTAGGCCCTCCCGGCCCAATCGAGGCATCCAGTTTCACCTTAGGCATCTTGGCTTAACCAGGGCATCCCGGCTCAACCGAGGCGTCCTGGCGCTAGCTCGCCAAGGCATCCGGGCTTAACCTAGGTATCTTGGCTCAACCAGGGCATCCCGGGGCTAGCTTACCCAAGGCATCCGGGCTCAAACTCAGGCATCCTGGCTCAACCAGGGCATTCTGTTCAATGAACTAAGCATCGCCGCCAACACTATGTAGCAACGGGCGCTTTTTCCTCTTTAAGTGCACACACAAGTGCATCACACAAGCCAATTTTTCATCTATTATCTTAGCCAACGTATGCAAGGCCCGATGGCATGCTCATTCAAGTGAATGCGCCATAATCCTTAACATCATATTATAAAATATGCCGAGAATGATTCTTGGTTCATGGCTTGGGTCACATGCTTAGGCCATTGCGATTTGACGTCGATTCCAAGCCAAGTGAACCTTGACCTCGTCCCGGGGCATGAACATTGATAACTCTATAAAAATAAAGTTATTTTACCTATTTTAGGCAACAATTAATATAATATCTATGAGAAAATATTTGGATTTCCTTCTAATTATTTGAATTTTCCTTGTTTATGCATAATAATGAGATATGAAAAAGATAAAGAAAAGAATGGCAAAAATCGGGAATTTAAATCAAGCAGTAGTGGAAGATAGATATCAAATCAGGTAATCCTTGATTTTGTTCCCTAATGTTATTTGCAAGCATGGGGAGATTAGATAACTGTGATATATCCTATGAGGAGAGAACATTGAGAGCGAGAGAGAGCAGCTAGGTTTTTGTTAGATCGTTTTTCATTCTTCTAAGAGTTTTTCAAGTATTTTGAAGATAAGACAAAAGTTGTGACAGAATTCTTGTTCTTTGATTCAAGATGCTGTGTTTGATTTGTATTTATAAATTTTCTTCTATTATGTTCTATTTTTTTTTTGTTAGGGCTATGATGTAGCATAACCATGATGATGTGAATTTTATGATTTTTATGTTTTATAATTGATTTCATTCATGTGAGTTATATATTATTGTGCTTAATGCTTTTGAGTAACTAACCACCACTTGAATGATCTGATGTGCATGTTTGAGACTGAGAAGTGATAATTTGCAATTGCTCATTATAATAAATAATCATGAATTAAATGTGGATAGAAATATACTACATTATTTGTGTAGCTTTCGGTGATAAGGTGATTCAAAAGACTCATTGTAAGCCAGGAATATTCATAATTTTTAATGCACTTATATTTATTTTAATTCACATAGAGATATAGTTGATTAATAAACTGAGTAAGTTTACTATACCCAGAGATAGGATAGTAAATAAGTTAGGAAATTCTGCTATCATATGTTTGATATCGTTCCTGTATTCACAACAATCTGAAATTTATATCTAGTGGTTATGGTGAAATCGGATGCTCTAACATATTTATCTGATTGATTTACTGCATTTAGTCTCCAAATTTTATTTTTAATTTATTCTCAATTATATTTTGATATGTTAGATAAATTTTAGAGTTAATCTATTTTAGTATTTAATTAGTTTATTAATCATCGATCTCCGTGGGACAATATTCTTTCTCATCATTATATTACTTGTTTGACACGTTCACTTACGTTTAGAATTTTACGAACAAACACACTCAAACACGCAAACATGAGTAAACACACAAAAGAACATTACAACATACATATGACTTACACGGGTGAGCACACCACTAAACTCGACGATGTAGGTTATCGCCCTAGTCAAGAGTTAGAGATTCTACTTACCTTCGATGAACCTTGAGCTAAGACACGAACTACAAAGGAAGGGTGGCTTACTTTGAAGGCCGAGAGAGAGACGTGAGGTGGAGGGCTTTCAAGGAGATGGAGAGTGGAAAAAATGGGAGCAAAGTGAGGAAATGAAGAGAGCTCCTCATATTTTTAGCCCTTGGAGCCATTATTACCATGCCAAGCGGTCCATTTTAATGTTTCCAAGTGTCCCGCCTAAATTCCTTGGGTGGCAAGGCTACGGGTCCAATAATTGAAGCCTAAATGATGAGTTGGAAGGCTAAAAGGCCTTACATGGCAACCTAAGCTCATAGGCGTCATTCGATGTTGACCCACTTTTCACTTTTCCATTGGTCCACATATACCCCGCATTAAATTAACCTTTAAATATAGTTTGACAATAATAATGCCAAAGTTACCAATTTTTCGGCAAATTCTAGAATTTTCGATCATTAATGAGGGCCTATGTATCGCTCTCCAATTGGTCCATGTGTATACCACTTTTCTAGAATATCCAAGATATTTTGGACCAAAATCATGACCTTTGAAAAGTCAAGGGACACCTCACCTTCTTCATGAATGAATTCTAGAGTTTTCTTTCTACTTTCCTTTCCTTCTTTAAGAAGGCAAATTTTCCTTCCTCAAGAAGGCAATCTAGAAAATTCTATCATCCAAGTTGATTCTAAGGCCGAGGAATAAATCATTAGGTACACCTTAACATGGCATTTAAGGACTTTAGTCCAAGCTTGGGCATGACTCATACATCTTGGGTGAGAAAAACAATTTTGAACAATTTCCGAAATCAGTGTCTTTACTTTATAAAATAGAATCGAAAACTTATGAAATTTTAATATGTTTTAGAGAATACCTTAAAAATGTCTTTCATGAAGGAAGTCAAGTCAAATTCGTGCTGTGGAAAGAGCAGCAAATCATTGAACACAACCCAAATATCCATCCGTTGAGCAGATTCAACAGTCAGAGGGAGAGAGAGAGACTCATTTCGAAATCCAAATCTTCACAAAACTCTTTGAAATTTTAGTATGTTGTAGATATGGATGTCATTTAAAAATTTCATGAAGTAATCATGATTAAATTTGAAAGGAAAAATTTTATAAAAATTCGAGAAGGCAACCTGGTCACCATTTTCACTACACGAGACAGGTTCTAGATGGTGAATGATTGGGCTTTCACCCCTACCATTTCACCTCAGAAAAACATGAAATTTAAGTATGTTTTATATAATGATGTTTAGAACAACTTTCATGAAGGAAGTTTCTTTAAATTCACACCAAAAAAATCTCTGGAAAATTGACAAATAGCAGAGGTCCAATAATTTCGAAAATCAAAGGTGGCGGTCTTAGTTGGAAAAAGGAGGTGTCCCACTTGGTTAAGAAGCATTAATTGTCAGGCATCCTTGTGGCATCCGAGAATCTCGACAACCTAAAATATTAATTTTTGAAGGAAAGGAAATTGTCTTTGAATGGCCATATGAAAAATTACATCATCAGCCATGTTATTTTATCTCTCGGACCGAACCTCCTATGTAAAATTGGTTATGGGGATGTTAATTGATTTCTATAAAAATCAAAATGCCCTAAAGTGGTGTAGGAATTATGGGCTTATTATTATTATTATTATTACTTTCTATGGGCCATTTAAATTGGACATCTAGGCCCAAAAATTTTCGGGCCCAAAGTAGGCCAAGAGGCCCACAAAACCATTGGCCCATGGGAGGGGGAAACCGGATGGAGAGGCCACGCCACCTTCTCCATTTGTCCTCTTGTTGAAGACACTTGTCTTCTTCTTGGAGCCAAGTGTCTCTTGCATACAAAAATCCAATGATTACTAGTCAATTAAGAAAAATAGCGGAGAGGGGGAGGCGGATTGATCGAGGGAACCGCCGAGAGAGAGAGATTAAGAGAAAAGGGAGAGTGAGACCGAGAGAGTTCGAGCAGGCAAGAAAGTGAGAGAGGAGGGGAAGACGGAGACCAGCCCTGCCGTGCGTGAGCTAGCTGCCGCCGTCGACGCTGCCTAGCTTCACCGTCGATCAAGCCGTGCCCGGAGTCCTCAAGTCGCCGTTTGCTTGCTGTGTTTGCGTGAACTTAAGGCAAGTGAGAGTCCATTGATCTACACTTTGCTTGCTGTGGTTGTGTGTGAAGTGTAATGTATTTTGGAGATGCTTGAGTTGTGATGCTGGATATTGGAATTTCGAAAGTATAGGAGTAGTTCTTCAAGCTAGTAAACTGTTTCATGGAAAAAGAGCTTGACCTTTGGCGATTCCGTGAATTTTCTGTAATTATCTATCCAAAATTGGACTTCATGTTCTTGATGAAAGTTGTAGATGACATCTTAAGGAGTAACATACTAAAATTTGAGAAGAAACGAACAAGTATTGATTGGTGAACCAATTTTTCTTTGAAAGTGTTAAATCTGGAAATCGTTACCGAGGATCAGGGAGAGTTATGGTGATCATAGCTTTTGATCTATCACGAATCTGAATTTGAGTTCTTCACAAAATTTTTACCTCTAGGTTTTTTCTATAACATATAAAAATTTCAGAATTTTCTGGGTTTATTTAAGGGTTATACCGAATTTGAGAATAAAACTATGCAATGGTGATGTTAGAAATTTTAAGGCTGTGATGCATGGACCATAGCGACTTGTACGAAGTTCTTTTGACATGGTTTTCTTCATGAAAACTTTTTCTCTAGATCTATTTTATAACATGTTAAATTTTCAGAATTTATTAAGATTGTTTACTAATTTTTTCCAGAATTTTAATTAAAGAAGTGCATTCTGTTTTATCCGAAAATTGTTTTATTTTCAAGAAAAAATGAATCGCTTTATGAGATGTGATATCTTGGGTTGTTATTTATACAGAAAATGTGGTGACATTTAGCATATCATATGACATCAAAAGTTGATTGAAATCTTCGACATTATTGTATCAAATGCTATCTGAAAGTGAGACATATATGTATACATTGTGATGTTGATGATACCATTGGACCCTTGAGTCAACGATGCCCTGGGAGTGTCGGGATGCCCGGAGGTGTGTGCCGGAGGTCTCGCGATGCCAGGTTGGATACGAGAGTCAGGAGGGATGCAAAGATTGGACCCTAGGAAAAATGAGATCCTTTTGAACATCAAAATGAGAAATGAATCATGTGCATGTGTGTGCATATGGCATGGTGCATGAATTGTCCATGAATTGAGTTGGTACTATTCGGCATTGATAACGTGGTCATTAAGGCATTGAATGGACCTCATGGAAATATATGCATGATTGCATGGATGATATGTGCATTTCACACGAGATTTTGGTTGTCTTGCTTGTTGCATTGTGTAGTTTGATGGATCTTTTACTGCTGAGTGGTTGTACTTACCCCTTTTGGGGACTAACATTTAAACCCGCTGTGGCACCCCTCGACACGGCCCCAGATCTGCTAGGGTCGCCACAGTTTACTTACCTTTCACTTGTCCTAATAACATGTCACTCTGATACCATTGAATTATAGTGGGTCCATATGTCCTGGGGGTTTATATTATCTCAATCGGTCCCAGCGCAGCTCATATCACGGAAGCATATTTGACATCTCCCTAACCCATAATCAAAATACAATGCAATGCATTGCAATGATTCAGGATAGCATGGGGGTAAGGAGATATTGATTATGCTTTTGACATATGAATTAGGGGTGTGCAAAATACCCGGGAACTGCCCGGACCGCCCAGAACCAGGCCGGAACCGCCCGGAACTGGCGGTTCTTGAGGGAACCTGTGACGTCCCAGGGCGTCATGTACTAAGCGCAAGCGGAATTATGATTATCATTATAATCTTGCCTGACTTGTAATCTCCTTTAGATAATCTATAGTGTTTACCATTGAAGGTTAGCATGTATGACATGGATTATTTAAAATCTCAAGTTTATATTATGAGGTTATCCTGCAATCACTCTACCTTCAAATTCAAATTATTGGCCAAATCATTCATGCACACAAAACAAGATTACAAGAAGCTTCATTTCTTCTTATCATCATCAGGGTTTACAAAATTTATCAACTTGGACTCTTTCCATGTTCATCGCCTATATATACAACATATACATAACAAAAGTAAGGCGTAACAAAAGCCAGGGATAAAGGGTGAGGGTGTCTACTCCATGAGTTCCCACACTAGCCCGCATCTAACAAAAAAACAAAAGTCAGTTAGCCTCTACAAGATCAAAGGCGTCTAGGCGCCGCCCAAACCCGCTCCAGGTCCTCCTGCTCCAAAGGTTAAAGGTCTGAACATCTCCCCTTCATGGTTGAGAAACCATGCAACGAACGTCATCGATGTCAAGTCGACTCTACCGTCATCCAGCCATAAAGTCGCCTCATACTTGGAGAAAATCATGTCAATGTTGGGATCATACACGTCATGAAGAGAAACATCAAGACACACTACCGCCCCATATCGTGCTATTGGCGGTACATCCATGCTATCAATCTGAAAATGTAAGGTATGAGCAAACAACCTTGCCCAGTAAAGAATGATAAAACTCTAACTTAAACAATCCACAGCCATCAAGATTACAAGAGAATCATCAAACAATTTAGGATGCTAAAGGAAGTATATCACAAGCATAAACAATTGGATATTGACACATTATGTATATAATCACCTTATGAGCATCCATTTCTATGCTTACCTTTCTCAAGCTCAATCTCATATCAAGATGTAATGCAACAATAATAAATGGACTCCCTCGCCAAATAGAATTATATTTAGTGTGCACATAATCCACCCTCGATCAATCACTAACCGGAATTCAACCGGCCGATCAAGTCACTTCCGGAAATTACCTTATCAAGACTTCCACAATATTTCTATCATGGGCATCTCACTTCGAGCATCCCTGTATCACACAACCGAGGTCCTCCCAAGACCACACAACAAGGGGCATCTCACTTCGAGATATCTCAGTATCACACAACTAAGGCATCCTTGATCACACACAAGGGCATCTCACTCCGAGACATCTCAGTATCTCTCTACCGAGGCATCCAAGACCACGCAGCAAGGGCATCCCAAACTTTTGGGGGCATAACCGGTATCTCTCTACCGATGGGTTCATTCATCTTAAGCACACGTTTCACACCACCACACATTTGATTAATGCATTTACCGTATGCAAAAGAAAAGACTCTAAAGTATCTATCTAACTCTCATGAACTTAGCACACGTGCGTGTCCAAATTATAAAATAAAACCCATTACGACATATGTCCCATTCCATGTCGAACAGATATTTATCCCATAATCAAGCACTATGCACCGCACTCATTGCACACTCATGATACTATATGCACTTATATCTCAAATGATATATGAGACTTACTCTTATATGAATAACTTCTATTATGAGGTTTATTAGACTCTACATGCATCACAAAAGCCTAATATAAAAGACACAACCTCTAATATATGTTCTCGGGTCCAGACAGTTTCCTAACTAAATGTACAGTTTCGGTTTCGGACACAGAAGGCATATCGATTCTTGTCGAAATATTACCAAATTTTAGTATGTTATATTTGAGATATAGAATGACATTTCCTGTGAAGAAACTTAAGTCTGATTCTCACTGTATTAAGAGTAAAAATTGCCATAATCTTTACTAGTACCCTGTACCGACGTCCAGATTCTTTATCTACAAAGAAGATTGTTTCACTAGCTAACTATTATTTATTTAATCTCAAATTTTGACACATTGTTCCTTAAGATGTGTTCTACAATTTTCATTAAGGATTTGAAGTCCAAATCTAACTAGGTAAATACAGAAAATTCGTATAATCAGTAAATGTCAAACTGTTTCTCACAAAAACAGTTTATTGGTTTTACTAAGTTCACTTCTATGTCTACGTTTTATATATCCGTATGGTTATAGCTACATATATAACTTGATCTTATAGATGTTCTATCATGTAGAATGGTTTCTTTCTTATTTCCATTAACATACATAAAGAAAATAACATAGAACAGAAGACTCCATAACCGTTTTCACCTAAAACAGAAGAGGTACACGATTTCCTTTACTTCTAACCCAGCTAAACCACTTATCTTTTCACAAACTTCTTCTACAATACTTCAATGCCTAATCTCAGCAACTTAAGATACTCTTAGCAAGCTTTTCTTTACCAAATAGCCCATCCATAGCTTGGCTCAAAGTATAAATACATCCGTGAGTTCACTCATCATAGTATACACCATATCCATCCACTCAGCATCCATTTCATCACTTCCCTCAGCAAAGACAGCATACTCACACTTGGATTTCGAAACGTGCAAGGCTAAAAAATAACATGCAATGGCTTCTACCTTTAATCTAACACTTACTCAGCTTAGATAATCCACAAAACAGCAACTACAAACTAAATCCTTCACTGTTTGGATTGACCCGCAAGCTTTCTTGACAAAACAATGGATAACTTTCAATTTAGAGTTATGTCTTTCCTTACCTTGTTCAGCTATTAGACAACACAAGGATGCTTCAAGATCAACACCAAAATCTCGCATGCAAGAAGAAGAAATCACTGGTTTGCTGCTAGTTTGCTTCTGGTTCTATTGCTCGACCGAGAGAGAAAGAAAGAAGAAGATGAAGATGGGTTGCTCGATTTTATATATATATATAGAGAGAGAGAGAGAGAGAGGTTACGAAACTTAAGGGGGAAATAGGCTACAAGCTAATCCCTAGGCTAGACTAATGATGAAGTTTGCTAATGATGATGTCTCTTGAGTTTTGCATGTTTTGGTTTGTGGGAATCAAAACCGGGGGTGTCGCATGCTAGAAGAAACAAGAGAGAGAGATGTCGTGGCCTCCAAGCTTGTTCTCTCAAAGTTAATTTGTCACTCAAAATCAATTAGTCTCTAATCCGAGTCATTAGTCGGTTCATTAGTTTCTAATGTTTTTCACTTAATTTCCTTTCGATTCCATTAGATTTCATTTCTATTACAATCATACAAAGTCATGACATAACATATCAACTAGTCAATGTTAATCTATAAAGAATTCATCACAAAATGCTAAAGTTAGAAATTGATATTAACATTACGATCACTAATCAAATCATCATAACTATAATCTATAAAATAAAATGACTCGGGCCTAATTATTCATCTCTGGCCCAACAGGCTTAACTATAACAATTCCGGCCCACTAAACTAAATCTACAAATCTAATGATTCCGAACCTTGGCCCGCTTCATGCCAAGTCCAAGCCCATAATCTCTCATTAGATTTCTTAAGTCCAATTCGTGTGGCCCACTCATTTCTCAAGCCCACACATTCCTCACGATCCATCGGGTTCACTTTCTGGCCCAATCTAATTCATCTAAGTTCCTAATGATCTAATTACACTAATGAAGATCGATGAAATTTGGGATGTCATAGAACCAGTTCGATTCCCGGTTCCAATTTACGGGAATCGGTGGGTACCGGTTCGGTTCACAGTTCCATGGGCGGATCCGCCCGCCCACCCACCTGGACCGGACCGATTAATTTTTAATATTAAAATATTACTAAAACAAAACAAACCCTAGCGAGCATGACTTCTCTCCTCCATCTTCGACTTCTTCAGTTCTGTGACCGTCTCTCTTCTCTGTCTCTTCCTTAGTTCCTCCCTGAGCGTCGACGTTGCCGCCATCGTTGCTCCTCCACCGCTGCTGTCCGCCCCCCTCGCACCGGCCGCCACCTGCCATAGCCTCTGCTTCGCCCAGCAGTGACTCACGACGCCATAGCTTGACTCCGCGCCGACCACCGCGCCAGCAGCCGCAAGCACCCTTTGCCCGCTCGCCCATTGCCGTTGCTTCTGCTTCGAGCCCCCTTCGCTAGCAATTCGACGCCGTTGCAGCCCCTACAACCGCAACGATCGATGCCAGCTGTGGCATCCCAAAATTCATAACGACCTCTATTTACATTAAAGTCTATGAATAGGTGATGGAAGTACCATCAAGTTATAGCCATTTAATCCATAATTCGCAATAAGATTTATGGCCAAGCTTTTAATGGATAATTATGTGAGAGGAAAGAAAATTCTATCATTGGCCATGTGCATCATAAATTGGAATTTATGGATTTGTTACTATAAGTTTAATGGCCTTATTATTTTTGCAAGTTAGGTATTTATTTAAGTAGAAAATGTTAATGGATGATCAAGGTTGGTGCTATAGGACAATTCGATAAAGAAGACTTTGTTCTTGACTATGCACTTCATAGATTTGATGGATTAATGTCACAAAGTCTTTTGGCCATTTTATTATGCAATTAGATATTTATTTAAATGAGGATTAAAATGTATTATAAAAAAATTAACTTGGGCCATTTAAGTTTGGACCTTAGGCCCAAGTGAGATGGGCCTAAAGTGGGCCATAAGCCCGGCCCATTGTTGACGCATGGAGGGGGGGGAGGAGGAGCCGCATGGCCTCCAAGTGTCTTCAACAAAGGAGACACTTGTCTCCTTCTTAGGGACAAGTGTCCCCCATGCAAAATAAGAATGCATGCAAATATATATACACAACCAGAAAGAGAGAGAGAGAGAGAGTTGCGAGAGAGAGGAACCGAGAGGGAGGAGAGGAAGGACACGCCGTCCGTCCGCCCGCACGCCGTCCGTCCGTCCGTCGCCGGTGTGCCGTCCATTTGCTGTTGTCCGCTTGATCTTAGAGGCAAGTTGGGATCGATTTCCACTCTTGCATGTGTGTCTTGCATGTGTGATTTGTTGGTGGTAGATCTCGGATGTTAGGGTAGGCAAAACCGAAGCTAGAATGTGACTTGTTCTTGAAAATGCTTGCTGATTTAGTGTAAACCGCTCGACCCAGAATCTTGTGAAGGCTTGCATGCATGTTTTGAGTTGGATTTTGACTTTGATTCCTTCATTAAAGTTGTAACCAACATCTTAAACTACAACATACTAAAATTTTGGACAAAATGGTGGAGATTTAAGGGGTCAAACCCTCATCCTACGAAGACACTAGATCTGGAACTGTTTTGCTGACCTTTTGGTAGTTTTGTGGGCTGCATGTCGATTTTTACCAAGAATTTCTCTTCGACTTCTTTATGAAAATTGTGGAGAATATCCTAAAGACTAACATACTCAGATTTGAAGTAAAATGAGCAAGTGTAGCCTAGTAAATCGACTTACTCTTGAAGACGGTAGATCTGGAAACATGGTACAGGACACCCGAGACTTCTTAGACCCATATGGTGACTATTCTTTGGAAATCTGACTTAGATCCCTTAATGAAAGTTGGAGGGGACCTCTTGAGGTAAGACATATCCAAATTTCAGAGGAAATGAAGAATAATAAATAGGTGAAAACTCGATACTTCGGTGATAGCTATACTGGACTTTTCGGTGCGAGGACCAGGAGCTTCGTACGTCTATAGAAAATTATCTAGGACGAATCTGGCCTAAATGTTTTCATGAAAAACCTACTTTAGTGTCTTAAATATAACCTGGTAAAATTTCATAATTTTCGGAGGTCATTCGGGTATTTTAATCGAATTATTCCAAAAACTGTACATTCTGTTTCTATCCGAAATTGCATGTTGTATTTGTGTGAATTATATCTTCTTGTGTTAAACTCTTTAGGGCATGTGTTCTTCATGAAATTGCTATCTTATTGTCTTGTTTATCACATGTCCTGATTTCATGATTTTTGTGAATCATATGGATATTTAATTCAAATGTTTTTTAAAATGGTATAAGCTGGAATTTAGTAAACTTCAAAAAGGCATGATAAATGGACTATTCTAAACTGTATGGACTCCATGAATGGTATTGTTATGAATGATTGTATCTTGCTGCATGTATGAATCAGAGGATGAAAGTGATCTTGCTTGCCATTACATTATGCGCTACGCTGAGTTGAGACCTAAATTGATGAACATGAACAATGGTAAATGAGGAAACTGTTTGAGGCGGTTGATAATGCCCTGGGAGTATCAGGATGCCCGGGATGGGGGGTGCTGGATGGCCGGAATGTATAGAGATACATGGCCGGATGTCCTCGGGAGTTTTGAGATGCCCGGAGAGTGGGGGAGCCGGAAGCCTTGGAGGTTTGTGCCCGGGGGGATGCCTCGCGATGCTAGTTGGGATGCGAGATGCCCGGCCAGGGAGTGTAAATGCCAGAAGCCCTGGAGGTTTGTGCCCAGGGGGATGCCTCGTGATGCTAGTTGGGATGCGAGATGCCCGGAATGTGGGGGGCTGGATGCCCGGTTGTATTTTGAATACATGCCCAGAGGTTACTCGCGATGCCAGTTTGGGCGCGAGCGATAAATGTGGGATGCAAATATTGGTCCCGGGAAAGAGAAATGTGGTGGCCCAAAATGAAAGAATAAAATTGGGAAATTGAAATTGAATTATGCATGGTATGGCAACATGTATGCATGAATGCATGATGATGAGTGCATGGATGTATGTGCACCTATGGCATGATGGTATGTGTGACATGATGATGGTAAGTGCATGGATGTATGTACACCTATGGCATGATGGTACATGTATGATATGATGGTGATGATAACATGAGGATGTGTGTACATGTGATATGATGACATGCGTATGGATGTGTGACATGATGATGATGATATGTGTATGACATGATGATGATGATATGTGTATGACATGATATGATGATAACCTATGACATGATGACATGAATGTGATATGATTGTGACGAGGATGTATGATGGTATATGCATGGCTTCAAGGTAAGTGATGCTTGGAATGCATGTATGACATGTATTATGCTATGATTGTATTGTATGATACCTTGAGTGGTTATCGGATCTTTTACCTGCTGAGTGGCTGTACTCACCCCTTTGGGGACCAACATTTCAGACTAGATAAGACACCTCTGCTGCCACTACTACCAGTAGATGGGTCAAGTGATTAGATATGACCGTGAGGAGGAGGATAGCAAAGGAAGGAACTTTTGGATGCCGATACTGATTGATGGACTTTAAGTGTATGACTGTTGGAGGAGATGTCGGTCATCTTTTGAAGCATAGCCGAAGATAGAAGACTACGGCATTTTGATGTACCAATGAATGATGTCCATATGGTTTAAGTAAATAAAAATGTACGGCTTTTACCTATAAATGTTTAGTTGGTGTGCATCGTTTTCTGAATATAGAGAGGGGAGTTGTTGGATGTGCTTCCGTATATGAACTGTGCAAGGACCGATCTAAAAGATGTAAACCCCCATGTTGTATGGACCCGTTGCAATTGAAATGGTATCAGAGATGTACGTGATATAAGAAAAAGTGAAAGGTAAGTGCACTGTGGCGACCCTAACGGATCGGGGGCCGTCGAGGGGTGCCACACTAGCAGGTCACGAACCGGTGGCTGCGCCTTTGTCGTTGCTCCGCCGCCCCTCCGTGCAATCCATGCAGCCATTTCGATTCCTCCCCAAGCGTCGACATTGCCGTCGTTGCTCCTCCGTCGGTGTTGTCCACCCCCTTGTGCCGGCCGCCACAGCCTTTGCTCCATCCAGCAGTGACCCGCGACACCACAGCTCGCCTCTGCGCTGACCATCACGCCAACAGCTGCGAGCGCCCTTCGCCCGCTCGCCCATCACCGCGACGTCACAGCTCGCCTTCGCGTCAAGATCGGTTCCATGGTTCCACACAGGAATCGGACCAGACCGGTGGTCCGGTTCCTGTGTGGATCCATGCAACAAACGAGTGGATCCTAGTTCCAATTTTTCGGAACCGGTCTTTAGTGGGCGGTTCTCGATTCTAGGTTGGGAACCGCCCGCCTAGACCATGTACACCCCTAATATGAACTGCGCTGGGACTGATTTAAATGATACAAACCCCTAGGATTTATGGACCCACTATAAAACAAATGGTATTAGGGTGACATGTTATTAGGACAAGTGAAAGGTAAGCGAACTGTGGCGACCCTAACGGATCGGTGGCCGTTCGAGGGGTGCCATAGCGGGTGGTATCAAAGCAATGGTTATATGTGGAGTGATAAGGAGCCTCATTTGGAAATTGAGGAATATGATGACAATGCACACCATAGGATACTAACTGGAATAGTTCACTAACTTTGAACAACAGGTGATGGGTATTTACTCGTAGATCCCTAGTAATTTATTATGAGTTTCTTTTAGGTGCTAGTAACATGTTTATGTTACTTATATATAGTTGTAGTTGCTTTTAAAATGAAGACATTGAGTCACAGATTATCCCTGAGGGAAATACTTGGAAACTGCAGGAAAATCATGGTACGAACTAGAAGTACTCATCCATTGAGGGCTGAAGCCTTTGCTGCAAGGGCTAAACCCCAAATGAAAGACATCCTGCAGGCATTGGCCAATATAGGAAATCTGATAGAAAGACAAGTGCAGCAACAACCTAGAGTGGAACGTCGCCCTCAAGGACTGGTGGAACAATTTCTGAAGCTGAAGCCACCTAAGTTTAGTAGAACAGGAAGTCCTAAGGAGGCGGAACAATGGATTGATGGAATGGAGCGAATTTTCCGGTTGTTGGATTGTAATGATGCTGAGAAAATAACTTTGGCATAGTACCAGTTGGAGGGAAATGAAGTTTTGGTGGAGAGCTTCGAAAGACACGATCTTTTCACCAGGTATTGATATAAATTGGGATGTGTTCGTTAGAGCTTTCAATAGGAAGCATTTCTTTGACTGCACTAGAGATAAGAAGATCACTGAATTTGTTCAGTTGGAACAAAGGGAGCTGACAATAGATGAGTATGAGGTAAAATTTTCTAAATTGTCTAGATATGCTCCCAAGCTGATTGAGGATCGAGAGGAAAAAGCTAAGAGATTCCTGAAAGGGTTGAGGACTGATATCAGGAAACAACTGGTGCCTTTGAGTATAAGAGATTATAATGAGATTTATGAAAGGGCACAGTTGGTAGAGCAAGATTTGATGAGAGAGCGATCAAAGTCTAAGAGACAGTTGACCTTTAGTGATATCATACGGGGTAAGAGACCCTATCCTGGTCAAGGTCAGACCTGAGATTCTAAGAAAAAGAGTAATTTTGGAAACTTTAGAAAAACCAAGGATGGCCTGAATATAGGAAAAGCACCCTATCAGCATGATGCTTTTCGAAGATGTGATGGGCAACATGGCCTAGGACCTTGCAATGGATGGCTGAAATGTTATGGTTGTGGACAAGTGGGTCACCTCAGGAAAGATTGTCCACGAGAGAGGTTGCAGCTAAATGTTAACCTGATGCGACGAGTACAACAATGTATTGGTGGACCGTATCCACAAAGGAATCCACAGAGGCCACCAGCACAAGGAAGGGTGTATGCGGTCACCCAAGAGGAAGCGGAAGCTTCCAAAAATGTTACCTCAGGTACAATTTTTATAAATGACAAGAAGGCATATGCATTATTTGACACGGGTGTTATGCATTCATTTATATCTGAAAGATATGGGCAATTGAGTAAAATAGAAACTACACCTCTTGAGACGCCTCTTTGTGTTTCCACGCCTTTAAAGAATATGGTATTATCTACAATGGTGTGTGCAAAATGTAAGATAATTATAGGAGGATGAGATATGGAAATAGATCTAATCGTGATGGCTATGTATGACTTTGATGTTATCATAGGAATGGACTGGCTCCATAAGTATCGGGCTAAGGTGGATTGCTATAGGAAAGTGATCCAGTTCATGTTACCTAATCGGTCTAGTTTTGAATCTTTTGGAGGTCAGACAAACCCCTCTAGAGCCATTATTTTGATGGTAGAAGCTCATGAACTACTTGATGAAGGATGTCAAGGATACCTAGTAATAGTAAGAGATCTTACTAAGAAAAAGGCTAAAATTGATGAGATTCAAATAGTCAGGGAATTTCAGGATGTGTTTCCTGAGGAGTTGCCTGGATTACCACCGGAACAAGAGGTTGAATTTGAAATTGAACTAACGCCTGGAACAGTACCAATATCGAAAGCCTCGTATAGAATGGCCTTGGTGGAGCTGAAGGAGTTAAAGGTGCAACTACAAGAGTTGCTTGATAAGGGATTTATTAGGCTAAGTGCTTCACCTTGAGGTGCACCGGTTCTATTTGTGAAAAAGAAGGA
The DNA here is from genome assembly GCA_014182575.1 of Eucalyptus decipiens. Lineage (NCBI taxonomy): Eukaryota > Viridiplantae > Streptophyta > Magnoliopsida > Myrtales > Myrtaceae > Eucalyptus > Eucalyptus decipiens. The sequence goes on along the minus strand of CM024614.1, from coordinate 58,403,357 downwards.
CAGGTCAATGCGTTTATGTATTGACTATAGACAGCTGAACCATGATTTGGAGTTGGCAGATAGAGTATTTGCTTTGAAAATATGGAAACATTATCGGTATGGAGAGAAGTTTGGAATCTATACAGATCATAAGAGTTTGCAGTATTTGTTTTTGCAAAAAGAGTTGAAGATGAGACAGAAAAGGTGGATGGAATTACTAAAAGATTATGATTGTGAAATATGATACCATCTAGGGAAGGCAAATAAAGTGACAGATGCCCTTGGTCGAAAGTCGGCTATGGACATGGCTAGTCTAAGAATAACGGAGTGGAATCTATTAAAGTCAATTGTAGATTCAGACTTCAAGTTGGAAATAGACCACCTTACTGGTATGCTCACTGTATTAATGATTAAGCCCAAAATTATTCAGAAAGTTAAGATTCTACAAAAATCTGACCCGGAGATTGTGGAAATACGAGACACTGTGTCTTTAGGAAAAAGACCAGAGTTTCAAGTCTCTAAGGATGGAGTAGTAAGATGCCAATGACGGCTCTATGTTCCTGACAATGAAGAAGTGAGAAGGGAAATCCTATCAGAAGCTCATAAGAGTAATTATAGTATTCATTCGGGGAGTACAAAAATGTATAGAAATTTACGCCAGCAATTTTGGTGGAATGGCATGAAGAAGGATATAGCTAAACATGTTTCTCAGTGTTTAACATGCCAGCAAGTGAAAGCGGAACACCGCAAACTCACACTACTATTGAGACCATTGGACCTACCAGAATGGAAATGGGAGCATGTGATGATGGATTTTGTACAAGGACTGCCAATGACATCAAGTGGTCATGACTCTATTTGGGTGATAGGAGATCATTTGACTAAGTCTGCTCATTTCCTAACGGTCCGCATAGACTACTCGATGAATAAACTTGCTGAGATATATGTAAGCCAAGTGATACGCTTACATGGTATTCCGGTAACAATTACATCTGATTGAGACTCTAGGTTTACTTCAAATTTTTGGCGAAGTCTCCAGAATGCTTTAGGGACAAAGCTTCAATTTAGTACTGCTTTTCATCCTTAAACAAATGGACAAACGGAAAGCATGATCCAGACTCTAGAAGATATGCTGAGAGCTTGTATTATCAATTTTAAGAGAAGTTGGGATGAAAAGTTACACTTAATAGAGTTCGCTTATAACAATAGTTTTCAGAAAAGTATAGGCATGGCTCCATATGAAGCATTATATGGAAGAAGGTGCAGGATCCCTGTTTGTTGGAATGAAGTAGGTGAAAGGAAATTGACAGTAACTGAATTGGTACAAATTACTACTTAGGCTGTTGAAATTATTAGGAAAAGACTTAAAACAGCCCAGAGTAGGCAGAAAGACTACGCATATAAGCATAGAAGACCTTTAGAGTTTGATGTGGGGGATCATGTATTCCTTAAAGTATCCCCTATGAAAGGAATATCTCGATTTGGAATAAAAGGAAAGTTAAGTCCTAGATTCGTTGGACCTTTGGAGATATTAGAAAGAATTGGGGATGTAGCCTATCAACTAGCTTTACCTCCTAAGCTAGAGAACTTGCATGATGTATTCCACGTATTGATGCTGAGGAAGTATCAGCCCAATCTAGGACATATACTCGATCATGAAGCTATCAAAGTGGATAAGAAAGTGAGGTACATCAAAGAGCCTATACAAGTGTTGGATCGAAAAGAGCAAATTCTTAGAACCAAGAAAATCCCATTGGTTAAGATATTATGGCAACATCATGATGTGGAGGAAGCCACATGGGAAAGTGAAAATGAGATAAAGGAAAGGTACCCTCACTTGTTTAAAGCGACATAAGTAATGTCTAATTTCAAGGACGAAATTCTCTAAGGAGGGGAGAATTGTGGCATCCGAGAATCTCAACAACCCGAAATATTATTTTTTGAAGGAAAGGAAATTTTCTTTGAATAGCCATATGGAAAATTACATCATCGGCAACGTTATTTTATCTCTTGGACCGAACCCCTTATGTAAAATTGGTTATGGGGATGTTAATCGATTTCTATAAAAATCAAAATGCCCTAAAGTGGTGTAGGAATTATGGGCTTATTATTATTATTATTATTATTATTATTATTATTACTTTCTATGGGCCATTTAAATTGGACATCTAGGCCCAAAAATTTTCAGGCCCAAAGTAGGCCAAGAGGCCCACAAAACCGTCAGCCCATGGGAGGGGGAAACCGGATGGAGAGGCCACGCCACCTTCTCCATTTGTCCTCTTGTTGAAGACACTTGTCTTCCTCTTGGAGCCAAGTGTCTCTTGCATGCAAAAATCCAATGATTATTAGTCAATTAAGCAAAACAGGGGAGAGGGGGAGGCGGATTGATCGAGGGAACCGCCGAGAGAGAGAGATTGAGAGAAAAGGGAGAGTGAATAACTGGAAGCCAAATGTAATTAATGTGCTCTTGGCTTGTCTAAGAAAGTTTGACTTGCTTGCTCTTTCTTCCAATGGACATGTAGTCCATTTCTTGGCCTCCAAGATCTCCTACTTAGTTTAGGGTTATAACTAGGCTAGGCTATAGGGACACATAAGCCTTTACATTCATCATCCTCATTTGATGCTTTTCACACTTGTTCACACTTATTTTCTAGGAAGGTTTGACTAACCTAAGGCCTATTTAGCTTAGCCTCCTAGTTAGGACCAAAATAAGGGTCGAAATCGAGGATGTTACCTCCAATATAGTCCCAATCAAGAAGAAAAATAGAAAATTACGAGTTTACATAAATTTTAGGAATCTAAATGCCATAACTCCAAAAGATGAATATTAAATGCCAATTGCTGACATGCTGGTAGATTTTGCAGTTGGAAATGAAATGATGTCCCTGATGGATGGCCATCAGGGGTACAATCAAACTTTCATTGCCTAATAGGATGTCCATAAAATGGCCTTCAGGTGCCCTGGAGCCATAAGGACATTTACTTGTAGACTTATGCCATTCCAGATTTATAAATATTGGAGCAACTTATCAACGGGCGATGAACTTCATTTTCCATTACATGATCAGAGAGTTTATAGAGGTATATATTGATGACATCTTGGTCAAGTTAGAAGAGGTAAGTCATCTTGAATATCTTGAACAATCTTTTGTTAGGATGGAGAAGTATCAATTAAAAATAAATCTAAAATGTGCATTTGGCATAAAAGCTGGGAATTGTTGGAGAAAACATCTTCAAGTGACTTTGATGGTGCCCAAACTATCCTTAGTATATTACGTACCATGTTATGTGTAAATGTTTGGACCAAGGACTAAGCAATATCCATGGTGTGATCCACTGGAAAGAAGTTTGCAAATGTTCTATTATAGCAAACAACAATAGTCAATCAAAAAGATCAGGCACTAATGATGCTTATAGTCGAAGCAGTAAAGATCAGGTTGATGGTGATGTAACAACCAAGTACATTAGTTGATGTTCGTTGGGTCAGGTAAAGAGCCATTGAAAGATTTGTATTCGCATAGTAGTAGAATTCGAATAAAGCATGTAGCAGAGTATCTAGAGTGTCTAATAGGTTAATTAGAAACTTAGTGAGAAGATAGTAGCAGTTGCTATTTTTGGTTAGTTTGCAAAAGTCCTAAGAAAGAAGCTGTATGGACAATACCTTCCTAGATGGTAACTCAACGGAAAACTCTCCAATGATCACTCACCTCTCTAAACCAATCTCAATGGATAGATTGAAGAAGAGTATAAAAGAGAAGATCTTGAGGAACCAAAAAGAGACTGTGACACATAAAAGATCAAGTAGCTTACGTATTGTTGTTCTTAGTTGAAAGCTTTCTATTTTACTAGTTTGATTGTTGTGCCGTTTAGTAATTATGTTACAAATTAAGTATACAAGTGTAAAAGTAGCAATTGGATCCAGATAGTGGGATCTATCACATGAAGGATCAGTGCTAGCCTATTGTAACTTTCCAAGCAGATTATTAGTGAAATCCAACTTGTCTTGAGGCTGTTAGTATGAAGAGTGGATGTAGGCTCAAGAATAAAGCCGAACCACTATACTTTCTCTGTTCCATTGTTTTCCATCTATTTACATACATGGGCATACAGTTAATAAGTGTTTTCTTAAATATCAAGTCAAGGTGATCTTTATTTATCAATCAGCTAATTTCCACAAAAGATCATCCAAGTTTGAAAATAACCTATTCACCCCTCTCTAGGTTATATTGTTAGCCTTAATAATTGGTATCAGAGCTTTGTTACTCATTATCTAAAGTGTATTTCTTCCAAGTGTAAAGATCCTTTATTATGGCTAACCTTAGCAGCTTCTCTACCAATGATGCTCAAGCTCCCAACAAGCCACCATACTTCAATGGAAGCAACTATGGCTATTGGAAGAAAAAATGAAGTCATATATTGAAGTTGCAAACCTAGATATGTGGGATATAATTGCAGATGGTCTTGAGTATTAGCTGTCAACAATATAGAAGAATCTCGAAAAAGAGCCGTTCTTAATGCTAAAGTGAACCACCTCCTATATTGTGCTTTGTCACCTTATGAGTTTAATAGAATCTCTTCTTGTGATACAACAAAGGAAATCTGAAATCACATCATGCTGATATTTGAAGGAACAAAAAGAGTCAAAGAGACAAAGCTAAACATCCTGCTCAGCAACTATGAGCTGTTCAAGATGAAGTCCAATGAAACAGTAACTCAAATGTTCACACATTTTACTAAAATAGTGAATGGACTTGCTCTTCAAGGAAAAATCTACACAGACTTTGACAATGCAAGCAAACTATTATGAGCTCTTCCCAAGGAACGGAGTACCATCAAGACCTCACTAACGAAAACCATGAAGATCCAATCAATCACAATGGATGAGCTTATAAGAACATTCATGACCTATGAAGTTAAGCTTCAAAATGAAAAAAAAAACATTTAAAGCTAATTAGGATGATATGGATAGTCCTTTGATGATTAAGAAAGTGATGAAGACATGGCATAACTAATAAAGAAATTCAAAAGCTTCATGAGGAAAGGAGGAAACTACAAAGGAAAAAGATCATCTAAACATCCTGACGAGAAAAAGCCTTACAAGAACAAAGAAGAATCCAAAGGTGAGGACATCGTGTGTTATGAATGCAGGAAACTTGGACACATAAAAACAGAATGTCCATCCATCAAGAAGAAGAAAGGTAAGTTCGAGAAAAGGAAAAAAGGCATTGAAAGCTGAAACATGAAGTGACATCGAATGTGAATCAAGTGATGAAGAAGAAGCAAATCTTTGTCTCATTGCCGACTCCAAACCAGAAGTAGATGAGGTAAAAGATTATGAACTGTCTTATGATGAATTGAAAGATTTTTTAAATGAAATGTTTGAAAAATATCAAAAAGCTTCAAAACGATTTCTGCTCCAAAAAGAAGGTTCACAATCTTACCACTAAAAACCTCACCGACAAAACTCTCATTTACAACCTCAAGAAAGAGCTTGATTCTCAAATAAATCAAGTAAAGCTCCTGTAGGCTAAGAATGAATATGTCAATGATGAAATTTAAAAAATCAGCACCAAATTTCCCTCGGTTCAAAAACTTTACAGCACATTCTTTTTATTCAAATTCCTCACTATAACAAGAGTGGTCTTGGACATGAAGGAAATGAAGAAGAGTTGAATCATTTTCCAAAAACAAACTATACATTAAAACACAGACCTCTTACACACATTTACAAATCTCATTTTACCAAACATTTTACTGAAACTACTGGCAAGAAATTTTCTGGGTGCTTGAACTATGAAGGATATGGCCATTTCAAAATGGATTGTCCCAAATAGTAGAAGAAATTCAAGAAAACTATCTGGTCTCTTGATCTTGAATTAAAACCTAACTATGGAGGACCCAAGCTTATATGGGTACCAAAGAAAAGATGAGATTTACTTTGATTTAAGGTTATCTTGAAGAAAAACAAGTGGCATCTAGACAACGGGTGTTCCGGACACATGACTAGAGATGACAACAATTTCGTAATGCTCACAACCATATATGGAGGCATAGTTATATTTAGAGAAAAAGATTATGGAAGAATCATTGGGAAGAGAAACATTAGGTTGGGAAATCTAGTTGTTAAAGATGTTTAACTCGTACAAGGACAAATCACAAACATTTACTAGAAATAGATATGGCAACATCTACTTACTTGACATGAACTTTTAGGAATCATACTATCTAATATTTATCAAGAAGAATGTCATCTATGGACAAAAAATTAGGTCATCTTAATGCAAAGCAGTTTCAGAAGATACCTTCCAAAGATATAGTTTGTGGTTTACCAAAAATCAAATATAGCAAGTGTGATTGTCGTGACCTACCCCTCGGGGGGAGAACGGGTTTAGAGGTATTGCCTAAAGGATGGACCTAAGGCCCATGATTAGGCGCGGGCTCTCCCAAGCCCATACCTCGTGTGACGTTGGGGTATTTTCAAGAATTTTGCAAAAAGGAGTCGCCGCTAGCCTATTGGGGTTGGCTAGAAACCAAGTGAGGCATGGAAGTGTACCTCACTTCATACGCAACCAGAGAATCTAGGGTTGGGGACTTGATTACACTAATTAATTAATTAGTGCCCTTTCGGTACCTAATCTTGTTCATTTTAAAAGAAAAGACTTTTGTTAGGCAGTTTGGATTTATTTTATACTTATCCACTAACATGTGAGGTGATCATGCAGGTACGCAATCATAAAAGTAACAATCATAGTTACCAAGATCCTAATTGCAGTAAAATTGAGCACATGCAATTGAACATCCACAGACGTAATCGAATATGCTAATTAAACATGCGATATAATCAACGTGCAAGAAAATAAAGACCTAATTACGCTAAAAAGGCAAGACATGGCAATTCCTAACCAAACCCCACATTTTTTTTTAATTTCTTTAATTTTTTTAATTTTTTTGATTAACTTCTAATTTTTAATTTTTTATAAAATAAAAATTTTCATTAATTTCTAATTTTATAAATTTTTTAAAAATTAATTCTTAATTTTTTAATTTTTTTAAATTTTTTTTTATTTAAAGGGCGAATTGGGTTGGGTCCGGTTTGACCCAACTTGGGTTCGACTCGGTCGGCGGAGTTGGGCCCGAACCGGGCCCAACCTCGCCTAGGTTTGACCCACCCGACCCGTAAGGGCCGGGCTTGACCAAAGATGGTCGGGCCATTACCGGTTCGGGGTTGGGCCCAACCGACAGCCCAACCCCCTAACAAAAGCCCGTAGGCCTTGTTGATAAGCCCCGGCCCTCTAAAATTAAATAGGGCTCAAGGAAGAAATCTAAACTAATCCTAAAGCCCAAACCCCAACCCGGCCAAGAGATAAATCGGCCTAAGCACGCAGCCCGGCTGGATGGATCAAAACCCTACTCGGTTTGGTGGCCGCGACCCGACTCGTACCTTTTCTCCCTAGGGTTTCTTGGCGGTGCGACGGTGCCGGCAATGCGGTGGGTGGCGGCGGCATGGGCGGCAACGATGTGGTGCTAGTGCTACGAGGGGGTTGGACTGGTATTGCGATGGCAGCAGAGGGGTCGGGCTGCACGGGCACGACGGTGTCGTGGGTTGGCGTCGGAACTTGCTAGTGTCGGGGTAGTGGCGTCGGCGAGATGGTGGCAACAGAGGAGGCGAGCGGCGCTCGGCGATGGGTGGCAAGTGCGGCGACGAGCAGGCGTTGCAGGTCACGTGGCGAGGAGCTCAGCTGCTAGCGTCAGCAAAGCTGGGTAGAGAACAGGTGGAGCTTCAGTTGGAGGGTAGTGCAGGCGAGGGCTACTTGGCATCAGAGTAGAGGTGGAGGTGCATAGTGGCTCGGCGGCCAATTCTAGCATTACAATAGGGTGCTCGTGCAGAGGTGCTATTGTGGCTGTCCGGCAAAGGGGAGCGGTCAACTAGCAGCGGCGGTGGCAGAGGTGAAGGCGCGGTGGCTCGGACGATGACGGGCTGAGGCGGCGAGGCCTCCTCTCTCCCTCGAGCTCTCTCTCTCTCTCTTCTCGAGCTCTCTCTCTCTCTCTCTCTCTCTCTCTCTCTCTCTCTCTCTCTCTCTCTCTCTCTCTCCGCGTCTCCTCTGTCCTCCTCTTCTCTCGTTCTCCGTGTTGTGTTCCTGTTATTTTTCTTCTGTTCTCCCTGTTCTCTATGCTTGATGCTCCCTTTTCTGCTTTTTTCTTTCCCCAAGTCTTCTTGGATGCAGAGATGGTTGGAGGAGGGAGAAGACTCGGGTGCGGGTCGGGCCGAAAGAAGAGGAAGGCTGGGCCGGGCCACCCATGTGTGAGAAAGAGAGAGAGAGAGGAAAAAAGGATGGGCGGGTTGGGCCAAGGCCAAATTCGACCCGACACGACCCTTCGCGTCCCTTTCTTTTAAATTTTTTTATATGCAATTGAAAAATATGTGTTGACAACTGCCCCTCTTTGAATGTAACCTCGAAGAGGTTACATTCAAATACAGAAGACACGTAATTATTTCAGCGATAGAGAGACCCTAGGTGCATAGGCACGTACCAAGTCAATTGAAAGGACTTATAACTATGGAAGCACGTCTTGTCAATAAGAGTAAGAAAGACCCCGGGCTACAGAAGCTCTTCGTGTCATCGGAAGAGAAAGAAGGATTTCGGGCTACAAAAGCTGTCCGTGTCAAAGGACGAAAGAGAAGGACTCTGGGCTATAGAAGCTCTCCGTGTCATGGGAAGAAGGAGAAGGACTCCAGGCTATAGAAGCTCTCCATGTCATAGGAAGAAGGACTTTGGGCTACAAAAGCTCTCCGTACCATAGGAAGAAGAGGAATGACTCCGGGCTACAGAAGCTCTTCGTGTTATATGAAGAAGGACTTTGGGCTACATAAGCTCTCTGTGTCATAGGAAGAAGGGGAAGGACTCTAGGCTACGGAAGCTCTCCATGTCATAAGAAGAAGGAGAAGGACTTCGAGCTACAGAAGCTCACCGTGTCATAGGAAGAAGGATTCCGGGCTACAGAAGCTCTCCGTGTCATAGGAAGAAGGGGAAGGACTCCGGGCTATAGAAGCTCTTCATGTCATAGGAAGAAAGGGAAGGACTCCGGGTTACAGAAGCTCTCCATGTCATAAGAAGAAGGAGAAGGACTTAGGGCTATAGAAACTCTCCGCATCATAGGAAGAAGGAGAATGACTCAAGGCTACAGAAGCTCTTCGTGTCATAGGAAGAAGGAGAAGGACTCCAGGTTACAGAAGCTCTTCGTGGAGTGCTTTTGTAACTCGGAGTCTCTCTTTCTTCTTATGACATGATGCGTTTCTATAGCCCATGGTCTTCCTTCTTCCTATGACAAAAAGTGCTTTTGTAGCCTGGAGTCTCTCTTTCTCCCTATGACATGGAGTACTTTTGTAGCTTGGAGTCTCTCTTTCTCCTTATGACACAAAGAAGAAAGAGACATTCTGGGCTACAAAAGCACTTCGTGTCATAGGAAGAAGGAAGACCTCGGGCTACAGAAGCACGCCATGTCATAAGAAGAAAGAGAGACTCCGGGCTATAAAAGCACTCTGTGTCATAGGAAGAAGGAAGACCCCAGGCTACAGAAGCACACCGTGTCATAAGAAAAAAGAGACTTTGGGCTACAAAAGTACTCTGTGTCATAAGAAGGAAGAAAAATGAGGTCTCGCCATGTAACAACCGGTTTTGATCGGGTTAGAAATACATGATTTGAGGAAAATAAATGGAATTTTGTAGATGACATGGTTTAAGGTTGACCACAAACCTTTGGAGTTGACATGGTTTAAGGCTAACCACAAACCTTTGGTTTTTAGGGAAGCACTTGATAACCCCTTGATAACTGCATGGTTTCATTGAGGAATCTTGTCAAACTCGACTTGAGCAAATGCCATTAAAGGCGTCATCAAGAGACGTATTAGCAATATTGCAACATTAATTGAACAAGCTAATCAAGCTAAGTCTGACTGCTTTAAAAAAAACATTTGATGTCAATTAGCATCAGGTGGCGCAAAACTGTTATTTTGTTCAAGGATGTATCATTAATCATCAAATTATCAGGGAGTCAAGTTTTTATCAGAACGGCTACGACTCTTGACAAAGGCTTATTAAGCATGCCAAACTAGAGTTTCTTAGTCAGAAAGGGTTTCTCACACACTCTCAATAAAATGGCTGCTTGATCTCATCCATTCATGTGGGAGATAACTAGTTGCTGAGAGTATCTCACATAACCTATGTCGAAGGCTTCCAAAAACATTCGCAATGACCACAATCTGAACCATTAAAAAGGTCTTTTGAAAGGACCACAATATAGGCTCGGTGATGGCTTACACAAAGGAATGATTGCTTTGAGGCCAATAAAGGAACATTTGTTGCTATCTTCATCGGGTTTACAAGTCGAGAACTTGGAAGATAAGGCAAGATAAATTACTTCCACTCCTTCAAGTAAGAGCTTCTTTGTGGTATTCTCATTTTCCCTGAAACCATCCCAATCAGAAGAGACTTCGGAAGAGGGGTGTAATGTTGACTTGGGAGAGGCTTGAAAGGCTTAAAATTTTCAAAAGGGTTTTTAAGTGTCGGTGATCATCATGGTATTGTGACCGGGTCACTCGACCTTTTGAAAACATTTGGCTTTTGAAACACAGCAAATCTCGAAAGTACATTAACTAACCATTTTTGCATAGGAGCTTTGCTCATTTCTCTAATTTCCTTTGCTCTTGCAATGAATTTTTTTTTTTTTTTTACGCAAGCACTTGGACTTTGATAATTTTTTCTTTCACATAAGATGTAGCCTTTTGGATTTTTATTTTTTTATTTTTTTTACGGGCATTGACCTTACTTTTACTAGGCACATTGCTTTTTTATGCCGCCTAATTTTATCAAACTTTTTGCTCTTTGAATTTTTGGAGCTCTTATGACTTTCGAGATGTTTTTTCATGTTTTCTTGTAAATGTCAATTGTATGTGGTCAATCCTTACGCATTGCCCCAGTAAAGGGAGATGATCACCGCTCGGGATTCAGAAATGAACAATCAGGCCCAAATTGGTTAAAGCAACATGTATCGGTGTTTGGATAGAGAAAGAAATGCTCTTCTTCACCTTGGGATGAGTCAAGCTCTGATGAGAATTCCTTGAAGCTATCCGCAGAAGATTGATGCAAGTGAAAGTAATAAAATCTTTCTTAATCTTTCGCTCTACAAAACGACTATAACCTCCTATGCTGCCCCAATGTAAGGCCGTTCTCGATAAGGGTACTTTGAAGGATCATCTTTATTCGGCCCAAAGGGGTAGCAAGAGATAACTACACTGCTTGGGATTGATAAAGGAAACGCCTTTATCATTTCGATCTTTGCACTCAATGCGAATGAATCCTTCGTCCTAAGAGAAGGTCGCTTTTCACTCAACTCTCGAAAGTGTTTGAAGGATGTGTTTGGAAATGGCATGCCTTTCTTCATCCTAAGCACTTTTGTTTGGCATGGTTAACATCTCCATTTCACTCTGCCGAGATCATCTAGGTAGATCAATCTCCATGGGGAAATTTGATTCAAAATGAATAACCCACAAACCAAGAAAATAATTTTGAGATAAAAATGATGCTAAAAAAGTTTGTAGAATTTTTTTTTCAATTATTTATTTTTGTGCTTGTCTCTAAGAAAGCGCCAAAGGTTCTTTTTTGTAATGGAAATTCTCCGTTTTTTTTTTTTTTTTAAATTTTGAGAATAATGATACTTACTTGCGGCATGGTGACTCAGTAACCCTGTAAAGAATGTGAAAGAATATGTTAGTGCAAAAATCTTTAGGGATTGAAATGTTGGAAACAATACATTATTACCCTTCATTCGCTTTCATCCTTTGAGTGCTAACATCTCTTGGATCCACCTTCGTGGATATTTGGTAACTTGACAATACCCTTCCCTTGCATTTGCCTTTAAGTGTTTGATGTTTTCCTGATTCCTTGGTAGAAGGCGCCGCTTCTACGATCAAGGTGCAACTTTTTTTTTTTTTTTCCATTTGTCACCTTGTAAGAAGGGGGGATGAAACAAGTTATCTCCATTCTTAGTTAGGTTCAACTGAGGAACGATACATCCTTCTTGATGAATTTGACAATGTTGTTCCAGCACACTTCATCGGTGGGTGAAGGAGAGATTTTTCTCTAAATCAAACATTTCTCTCCTACTCTTTATTTGACAAACCTTTGTTTTGTCCGAGTCTGTCCTGTACCAAAGAAAATGATATGTCATTCCTTTATGCTAAAGGGAATCAAGTTTAGGAACGAAATACATCATTTTTCAAAGTCGAACAATCAACATCCCAAGGTATCTCTTATGGAGGAAGGGATAATGTTGCCAATTTGTTTCATTTGAATCTTTCTTTGTTTAAGATGAACAGGACTTAATAATGCTCCATCGCATTTGTCAGAACATTACAAAACTTGGTACTCTTGATGCCTCCTTGACAATGAAAATAAAGTCATGTTAGAAATGGTATCAGAAATGAATATTTGGAATCAATACAATTTACTCTTCCTTCGAATTTGCCTTTTTGGATGCTTGGCAACTCCCTTCATTTGTCTCATCATGCAAAGTGAACGAGATCGATGGGCTATTTTAGCACCTAAGGCATCACCAAATAAAGACACTTCTCAGAACGGTATTCAACTTCGTTCCGCCTCTATTGGAAGATTGGCGTTGACGAAGCCTCGATGCATGCTTGCTCCTTGAGTTCCATGAGCCTACACTTTTATCTTTTAGAAAGGGCATATGTCGATCTTTGAGAAAGCGATCATGTGAAGAGAGGGTCTTAAGCAAATTTTTCTTGAAATTCATTTAGGAAGGTAGATGTAAAGGTTCGCTTGAGACACTTTTAAATTTGTTTTTTTTTCTTTTTTTCATGTTTTTTTTTAAATGATGATTTTCATGAAACTAAATTCCATCATTAAAAAATGTGAGTCGCATGATTTACAAAAGCAACAATTGGATTCACAATTGAAACTCAAAATGGAAAACATGATTCTTAACAAGAATAAAAACAAAGATAAAATACAAGAAACTCTTGTATAGATAAGAGTAAAATTCAACACTTGTCCTCATGTCAAGGAGCATGATGCATAACTTGAAAAAAAAAAAAAACAACAATGTCAGTATGAGAATTAAAAAAAGATCTCTCAATGAGGTCGCTTCTTACAACAAAATGGAGGCGACGGTACATGCCCCATAGTCCTTGTTACGAGATTTTTGTATTTCACCAAGATTTTATCATAAGAGAAGACATCATTTAAAAAATCGATCCGCGGCCATCAATCGAGCTTCCACTTTAAAAAGTGGCATTGATTTTTGAAAGATTGATTTGTGATTTCACTCCTACAAAAATGAAGTGACTTTTGTTTTGAGAAATCTATACACAAAATGGAGAGAATTTGATTAAAAATGCAATTTCAATTTGTGTGCCCCAATGTATAATCGCAACTTCAAAGTTATTTATTTTTTTTTTTAAGATGTGATTTTGAGCCCATAACTAGAAATTTAAACAAAACCATGTGTTCAAGAGGGCCAAATCAAAGTGTTTAGAACTTGCATTCAATGTTCACTTATCAAGAGTGATTGCCAATTTTTAATCATAAGCCTATAACACCCGAGGGCATTCGATTAATTTCCGCGAATTTCAAGATGAAAGTTCAATTAAAAAAAATGAATAAAAAAAAGACTGATACTTACAGTGGGGGAAGAATTTTCTCTCTCTCTCTCTCTCTCTCTCTCTCTTTTAATTACATAGATATGCACATGAGATGTGGTTCGATTTCTACTCTATATGGTTCAAAATAGAGCCATAGGATCACCGGACTAAACCAACAAGGTCGTGGCTAGGTAGGTCAACCATGACTTCAGCTTCGTCAAAGAACCAACTAGTGTCGTGCGGTTGTAGACTAGGGTGGGGACCTTTGACATCAAAAAAGAAATTTCAGGGTTAAGATGGGTGACTCGTACTACATGATTGTAGTCGAAGTGGTATCCACCTTAACACCATTCTAAGTGATCCTATGCGGCCCAGGTCCGGCGGCAGTTAGTGTCTGCTATGGTGTAGTGCAATGCACAGAATATATGCACAACAGTTTATAAACAAACACTACTTCGAAAGTTCAACACATAAACATTTATTCCCAACTCCACACTTGCAAGACAAGGGGTTAACAATCACTCCTCCCCTTATAACTTCAAATTGTAAAAACATTTAATACTCGCGTTAGGGACGTATTTGATATCCTCGCTGCTAAACAAAAATATTTTTGAACAAGATTAATTTTGGCCTAAGTCCTCTAAGGTTTAAAACCAAGTTGTCGCGACCTATCCCTCGAGGGGAGAACAAGTTTAGGGGTATTGTCTAAAGGATGGACCTAAGGCCCATGATTAGGCGTGGGCTCTCCCAAGTTCAAACCTCGCATGACGTTGGGGTATTTTCAAGAATTTTGTAAAAAGGAGTTGCCACTAGCCTATTGGGATAGGTTAGAAACCAAGTGAGGCATGGGAGTGTACCTCACTTCCTACACAACCTGAGAATTTAGGATTGGGGACTTGACTACACTAATTAATTAATTAGTGCCCTTTCGGTACCTAATCTTGTTCATTTTAAAAGAAAAGATTTTTGTCAGACATTTTGGACTAATTTTATACTTATCCACTAACATGTGAGGTAATCATGCATGTACACAATCATTAAAGTAATAATCATAGTTACCAAGATCCTAATTGCAGTCAAATTGAGCACGTGCAATTGAATATCCGCAAACATAATCGAATATCCGAATTAAATATGTGATATAATCAAATGTGCAAGAAAATAAAGGCCTAATTACGCTAAAAAGGCAAGGCATGGCAATTCCTAACCAAACCCCTCATTTTTTAATTTTCGAAGTTTCTAATTTATTTTTTTAATTTTTTAAAAATATTTTTTGATTAACTTCTAATTTTTAATTTTTTAAAAATATATTTTTTTATTAATTTCTAATTTTTTTAATTTTTTTCTATTTTTATTTTATTTTAAAAGGGTGAATCGGGTTGGGTCCGGTTTGACTTGACCCGGGTTCAACCCGGTCAAGCTTGGTTTGGGTCAAACCCACCCGGGTCCAACCCGCTTGGCCCTACCAAAGATGGTCGGGCCATTACCTGGTTCAAGGTTGGGCCCGACCGATGTGCACAACCCCTCTAACAAAAGCCCATGGGCCTAATCGACAAGCCCTAGCCCTCTAAAATTAAATAGGGCCCAGGGAAGAAATCTAAACTAATCCTAAAGCCCAAACCCCAATTGGGCCCAAGCACGTAGGCCTAGCCTGGACGGATCAAAACCCTACTCGGTTTGGTGGCCGTGACCCGACTCATACCTCTTCTCCCTAGGGTTTCTTGGCGACACTGAAGGTAGTGGCGACGGGCTTGACGGCGGCGGTGGCGTGGCGGGTGGCGGTGGCAAGGGCAGCAACAGTGCGGTGCTGGTGTTACAATGGGGCTGGACTGGTACCACAATGGTGGTAGAGGGATTGGGCTGTTGGCGTGAGGGTGTTGCGGGTTTAGCGTTGGGACCTACTGGCATCGGGGGCAACGGTGTCGAGTAGAGACGGTGGTAGCAGAGGAGGCGAGCGGCGCTTGGTGATGGGCGGCAGGCGCAACGGCAAGTGAGCACTGCAAGTCACGCGGTGACAAGCTCAACTGCTGGCGTCAACAAAGCTGGGGGGAGACGAGGCGAAGCTTCGGATGGAGGGCAATGTAGGTGAGGGCTATTGGGCGTCGGAGTACAGGCGAAGGCGTGCAATGGCTCGGCGACCGGTTCTGGTGTCGCGAGAAGGTGCTTGTGTAGACGTGTTGCTGTGGCAGTCCGGTAGAGGCGAGCGATGGACCAGCAGTGGCGGTGGCGGAGGTGAAGGTGCAGCGGCTCGAACGTCGTCAGGCGGCGGCTCGAATGGCGACGGGCATAGGCAGCGAGGCCTACTCTCTCCATCGAGCTCTCTCTCTCTCTCTCTCCTCATCTCCTCTGTCCTCCTCTTCTCTCGTTCTCTGTGTTGTGTTCCTCTTCTTTTTCTTCTATTCTCCCTGTTCTCTTTTTGCTCGATGCTCCCTTTTCTGCTTTTTTCTTTCCCCAGGTCTTCTTGGATGTAGAGATGGCTGGAGGAGGAGAAGACTCGGGCGCAGGTCGGGCCGAAAGGAGAGGAGGGCTTGGCTAGGTCATGCGTGCTAGAGAGAGAGAGGAAAAAAGGAAGGGCGGGTTGGGCCAAGGCTAGATTTGACTCGACTCGGCCCCTCGCGTCCCTTTTTTTTTTTTTTTTTATATGCAATTGAAAAATAGGTGTCAACGGTGATACATGTAATGCATCTACATTGGGAAAACAAATGAGAAACTCTTTTAATGTACCAAAGCTATTGCTATTAACAGATCTTTACAACTACTACATATGGCCCTATTTGGACCAACATGAATAACAAGTTTAGGAGGAAGCTCATTCTTATGTGATAAGAACGTTACCCAAGTGAATCTTGAGTAGTCATCCACTATGACTAGACAGTACATTCTTTTGAGAAATTTGCTTGACAAGTTTAAAACGAGAAGGGATGTAGCATCCTACCATCAGAACTGATCATGGAGGAGAATTTGACAACTAAAGTTTTGCTTACTACTATGATGAAAATGGAGTGGAACACAATTTCTCCAAAACCTATAGTCCTCAACAAATTAGGGTAGCTGAAAGAAGAAGTTGCTTATTGTAAGAAATGGCAAGGATAATGTTGATTGAAAGTAATGCACCTACTTATTTCTAGGTTGAAGTTGTTGCCACTGCATGTTATACTCTCAAAGAGTATTGCTAAGACCTTTGGTAGAACAGACTCCATATTAGATATACAAAGGAAGAACACCTACTCTACACTACTTCCATGTATTCGAATGTAAATTCTAAACAATGCAAATGACAACATCGGGAAGTTTGATGCACGAGCTAGTGAAGGCATTTTTCTTGGATACTCAATGACAAGTAAAGCCTATCGAGTATTTAACAAAGATTCAAAGGCAGTGGAAGAATCTTTAAATGTGAAATTCATGGATGATCAAAAGGGAGTACATGGTAATGACTGTGAAGATGTCATGCATATATCTACACTAGTTGATTACAAACAATAGTAACCATAACTCTCAGCTGATCTTTCAAATCAAGGTCGATCTTCCAAAGATTGGAGATTCAAGACTGAGCATCCTAAGGAACAAATAATAGGAAAAGTGAATGAATGAATAAAAACGAGATCATCTTTCAAAGGTATGATCAATTCCTTAACTCATATATCTCAATTTGAACCCAAGGAAGTCGAAGATGCTCTCAAGGATGAATGCTGGATTGAAGCCATGCAACAAAATTTACATCAATTCAAAGTCAACGATGTTTGGGAACTAGTTGCAAGACTCAAAGATCAGACTATAATAAGAACCAAATAAGTATTCAGAAACAAGCTTGACGAAACAGGTATTGTTGTATGTAACAAGGCAAGACTAGTTGCTAAAAGATACCTATAAAAAGAAGGTGTTGACTTTGATGAAACTTATGCCCCTGTTGCTAGCTATACATTTATCATTAGCTTATGCCTGCTTTCATGATTTTATGTTATATCAAATGGATGTCAAAAGTGCATTTTGAATGATTATATCAAAGAAATGGTGCATGTTGTGCAACCACAAGGTTTTGAAGAAACAAGAAGACCTTGTGATATTTATCGTCTTAAGAAAGCACTCTATAGACTAAAGCAAGCACCAAGAGCCTGGTATGAAAGATTAAGTAATTTCTTGACAGATCATGAGTTTGAAAAGGGTTAGGTAGACACCACTCTCTTTATCAAGAGAAAATGTAAAGACTTACTTACCATTCAAATATATGTTGATGATATAATTGTCGGAGTTACAATGACATGTTGTGCAAGGATTTTACAAAAATGATGAAATGTGAATTTGAGACTAGCCTAATTAACAAACTAAATTTCTTCCTAGAACTCCAAATCAAGCAATCTCCTAAAGGTACCATCATACATCAAGAGAAGTATGCAAGGGAAATAGTAAAGAAATTTGGTATGGAAGGATATAAGAAAATGGAGACACCCGTGTCATACTCTATCAAATTGGATAAAGATGAGAAATGTAAGTCTGTCGATCCTAAGCTATATAGGAGTATGATAGGTTCACTTTTGTATCTAACAACATTTAGACCTGATATCTTGTTTAGCACGTGTTTATGTGCTGGTTTCAATTAGATCCAAAAGAATCACATTAATTTGCTGTCAAACGAATCATTCGTTACATTGGATCCACTTAAAAATTAGGGATCTAGAATCCCAAAAATACAAATTTTATGTTGCTTGGATACTCATATGCAGACTTTGCCAGTAGTAAAATAGACAGAAAAAGTACATCAAATACTTGTCAACTACTAGGGAACATGCTAATCTTTTGGTTCTCGAAAAAACAAAATTCAGTTGCCCTCTCGACCATTGAAACTGAATATATTACCTTGGGAAGCTATTGTGCTCAACTTATTTGGATGAAGCAACAATTAAGTGATTTTGGATAGGATGAGGAATGTATTCCCATCATGTGTGATAACACCGGTGCTATAAATCTAACCAAGAATCTAATTCTATATTCAAGAGCAAAACATATCAAGGTAAGACATCATTTTATTAGAGATTATGTTAATAATGGTGATATCTGCATATAGTTTGTAGAATCAAAACAATAGCTAGCGGATATTTTCACCAAACCACTAGACAAGTAAGCTTTTGAATATATATATATATATATATATATATATATATATATATATATATATATATGTGGTGAATTAGGAATATGCAATGCTTTGGAATGACAACATTTAGGTAATGTATCATTTCTTGTCAAAAATATCGAGTACGTTGAAAAACAACAAGTACATACCTACTATATTAATTCAAAAAGTTAATATTACATATACTGCTATTATTATCGTTCTAACCATCTATACCCTATCTAGAGTTGATACGATTGTTGTAACATAATTTGTACACTCAATTTTACTACCTATTTATTCGGTAAAATTTGAATACGAAAATTCTATGGATAAGAAAAATTATCGCTGAAGAAACATCGATTAATTCTACGTAAAATACACCGCTCCTATTTTTAGAGGGTTAGTATTTGCTTTTTCACTCACTGCTCATACCTACTATTTCATACTTATTTTATAATATCTACTCAAACCTCTCTGTTTATCTACACACAAACATCTTTTTCACTCAAACCCATGGCACCCAAAGCTCGCCCCTCTTCCAAGGTTTTAAAGAAATCTTCACGAACCACTAGTCGAGCGTCCCAACCCTCAAAGGAGGAGGTCTTTCAACATGAAGAATCGCTGGAAGCCACTCAAAATTAGAGTGTGGCCCAAGCTGGTGGATCGACCACTACTAGCACCCCACTACCTGCAGCTACAGAAAAAGAAACCCCTCTTGGAGAAACCCCTAAATCACAACTGCTTGTAGAGAAGGACATAATTGTTGTACCACCGATGACGTCACTAGTTACAATCGCTCCATCTCCATTAGCTCCTACCTAAATGCTCCCAAGAGTTCTATTGAAAGGCCTTGTCGCCCTCATAGAACCTATGAATTGGAGCTAAAGAAACTCCTCAAATTTGAAGCCACAAGATCACAAACCCTACAGCTCAAACAAGCACTAACTACTCAAGAAAAATCAACTATTGAACCATTAGGTTCAGCTGCTCAACCATCTCAACCTTCTAAACCCTCTCCTCAGAAATCCTCAACTAAAGAAGAAGGTACCTCAGAACCTGCTGCTTCCAAAGACAAAAGAAAGTAATTTGTCGAAGTAGCAAAGATCATCCCTGAGCTAGTCATCTCACGACCGGAGGGAACTGAAGCCATAAAGAAACAGGAAAAGCCCTTGGAGACAAGCGTCATAAAGAGGATGATGACCGAGTATTTCAAAATTTCGAACAAACTCTAGGTTTTAAAAAATATCCCTATTTTGACTTCGATTTCTTTCTTTAATTGGAACATGAACATGCAAAACATCACTCTTACGATTGAGGCATTATTCCTCATCGTTATGTTGATTTTTATTTTTTAGAAAATCATGGGACTTTTCTGTTTGAGCTTTTTGAAGCCCTTCGACTCAAATTGCTCCATGAAAGAGGAGGTTCATCCCGAACTCGTGGCAATGTTTTACTCAAATCTACATTTTCCAAATCAGGATTTTTTTGTTTTTACTTTTCACGGAGAAAATTATGTTATATCTCTGGATGAACTGGCTAAAATCATTCACACAAAGTACAATGTTTTCAAGTGCATTCTAGTAAAGCCTGATGAGGCCTACAACTTTGTTTTAGAAATGCCCGACTATGCTTGGACTTCTAGAGAAATTGTCCCACTGAGTCTCCTCCCTCTCAAAATGAATTTTATTCAAAAGATTCTCACTCTCTACCTCCGTCTGAAAATATCTTCTACAAACGACGTCTATCGATATAAGGTAAGAGTGATCTCGGCCATCTTGAACAAGTTTGAAATGTTTTCCCTCCCCCACATGATCTTTATCAACATGTACCACATGGCTAAGAGAAAGATAGGGAAGCTACCTTACGGGGCTTTGGTGACATGAATCTTCAAGTATCTCAAGATCGACTACTCTGAAGTTTCATCTATTGTCATGCCGAATATGGAGATTAGGAAGAAAACACTGGACAAAATGATGCTTAGGATGATGCCTGAAGGATAGGTCAATCACAAAGAGAAATCGTCCCCTCACGGCGACTATGATAGAATTGTAGCAAAGCTCAAAGCATGGCTTGCTAAGTTGTCTGAACCAGAAAAGCACAAACATGCTAAGGCTTCGGCACCTCCCAAAGTCCCTTATCCACCTCGTCCAGAAAAATCACCTTCAGCAGTTGTGGACGCACTTGCCTCTCTTGCCAGCCTTAACTAACTACAAGTAGATGTTAAGGAGATCAAGAACACCCTCCTTTCTCTAGCTCGATACATGGTCAAGATCAAATGTACCATTCCTAGCCTAGATTGCTAGCCCAAACCGGAGACAATCGAACTCGAGAAACCCACTTCCTCTCAACGGCGCAAATGCCCTCACACCTAAAACTTTTTAAAATCTTAATGTGCTCTTGTTTTGCTCTTGCTGTTTTATCTATTTCACTTCGTTACTAAGGTCTGACTTTTTATATCGCACTATTTCTTGCCATCAATGAAGCTGATCTTTTAACTCATACATCTCTTTTGCATTCTCTTCGATTGATGACAAAAAGGGGACGGGTTATTTGATGTAAAAATTACGCCTCGCCTAAACATTTGCTTCCAAATATTTGCAGCTAATGATGTTGAATAATTGTCTGAAAATCTTGGATATGCTCACTTGCTAAGTATTTCTCTCATAATGTTTTGCTTGGAACCTTCTGACGTTGAAATTACTGCTCACCAAAATGGGGGGAGGGGGAGCATATGACTGCATCATCAAGCAAAGAGGAGCAATTAATTGTTATCCTATGATCCCCAAATCAAATGATGACATGCTCTAGGAAGAAGGTCTTTTGTGCAATCGTATACTATCCTACTAAAGATCATCTATATATATATATATATATCTCCAAAGCGTTACAACAAAACATTTGAAGGAGATTCTACTTTTAAATTATGCAAATCATTTCAAACAAGTCTTACTACTCTTTCACATCTAGGGGATAGTTTTGTCATCATAAAAAGGGGAAGATTATTGGAGAAAACATCTTCAAGTGATTTTGATGATACCCAAACTATCCTTAGTATATTACGTACTATGTTATGTGTAGATGTTTGGACCAAGGGACTAAGCAATATCTATGGTGTGATCCATTGGAAAGAAGTTTGCAAATGTCATGTTATAGCAAAGAACACCTCAAAAAGCTCAAGTACTGATGATGTATATGTCGAAGCAGTAAAGATGAAGTTGATGGTGATGTAACAACCAAGTACATTAGTTGATGTTCGTTGGGTTAGCTAAATGGCAGTTGAAAGATCTATATTCGCACAACAGTAAAATCAGAATAAAGCATGTAGTAGAGTAGCTAGAATGTTTGATAGGTCAGTCAGAGACTGTAGTGAGAAGACAGCAGTAGTTGCTATTTTTGGTTAGTCTGCAAAAGTCCCAAGAAAGAAGCTGTATGAACAGTACTTTCCTGGTCAGCAACTCAATGGAAAACTCCTTAATGGTCACTCACCTCTCTAAACTCACCTCAACGAATAGATTGATGAAGAATATAAAAGAAAAGGTCTTGAGGAATCAAAAAGAGAGCGTGACACATAAAAGATTGAGTAACTTACATACTATTGTTCTCAACTGAAAGCTTTCTATTTTACTATTTTGATTGTTGTGTTATTTAGCAATTGATCTAAGGATTAAGTGTACACGTGTAAGAGCCGAAATTGGATCCGAATAGTCTGATCTATCAAATGAAGGATTAGTGCTAGCTTGTTGTAACTTTCCAAGCATCGTCAATGGAATCCAGCTCGTCTTAAGACTATTAGTCTGAAGAGTGGACGTAGACTTAAGAATGAAGTTGAACCACTATAACTCTCTGTGTCCCTCTATTTTCCATCTACTTACATACATTGGCATACCGTTAGTAAGTGTTTTCTTAAACATCAAGTCAAGATGATCTTTACTTAGCAATCAGCTAATTTCTACAAAGGATCATCAAAGTTTGAAAACAATCTATTCACCTCTCCTCTATGTTGTATTGTGAACCTCAACAAGAACTTCTTAGGATTTCTGGTTAATAATATATGAATAGAGATTGATAAGAATAAGGCTAGGACTATATTAGAATTATCTCCTCCAACTAACAAGAAACAATTGCAAATGATAATCGGGAAAATAAATTTTTTTAGAAGATTTATTGCTAACCTATATGTAAAAATAGAAGCGTTTTCTCCTTTGTTGAAATTGAAAAATCAGGATGAATTCATTTGACGAGAAGAACACCAGTGTGCCTTCGAGAGAATAGAGGCATACTTGACTAATCCTCTAGTGTTGATGCCGTCAAAAGCAAGCAGGCCTCTAAAACTCTATGTGTCAACCACTGATACGACAATCGCTAGTATGTTGGCGTAGGATAATGATGAAGGTAAAGAGCAAGCAATGTATTATCTTAGCAGGATATTGAATGATGTCGAGAGAAGATATACTGCTATTCAGAAGATTGGTTTTCTAGAGGGGGTGAATAGGTGCAAAAAAAATTTATCGAGATACGGAAGCGATACTTGGCAAACGATAGAAGGAAATTCAAAATGAAATACGAACAAAGTAAAAAGAGTAAGGAAGAGAAGATTAAACACAAGGTTTATAGTGGTTTGGCTTATTTCAAGCCTACGTCCACTCTTCCGCACTGATAGCCTACTGGCTGGATTCCATTATGAACAAAAGAGAAGTTACACCACAGCACTTCCTTGATTCCATAGTGTAGATGTTCTACTACACCTCCTCAAGGTCTCTTACGAATATGGACTCTCTTTTGAATACAATGATTCGCTCAAAGAAATTGTCTAAACAACAAGAAGCTTTCAGACTTTGGAATTTTTTTATCGCGCACTTCTTCAACAACTTAGGACGTCTTCTTTATATACTCCTTCATGCCATCATACTCGTTGGCACTTACCAAAGGAATTCCTCCAATCTACCCGTTGGACGGAATCAATTAAGAAGATTATTCAAGCTATTAAAGGAACGTGTCGATAGCCCATCAATCCTGTTCGCCCATACAATCAGGATCTCGGTTTCCATAAGTAGAACCTTCCAAGAATATCCAGACAATCATAGGATTTCCAATCATCGAGTCAATCTCGATCAATCGTTATGTCTTCTCCAGCCATGAGATCTTCTCCAGTTGATAAGGTCATCCCCTTAACGAATCACAGATCTGGATAACCTTTCTTCAACGGATTAGAGACTGTCAATGAGGATAGACTTTGAGTCTTGAGTCTGGCTGTCCGGAGGTCTTCAGACTTTAAGTATTAGAGTATGCAATCCTTCGACTAGATCGAAGGAAACGTTTTGTCACTTCAAAACACTTCAAGAGATTTCTCCAACAATCTCCCCCTTTTGATGGTGACAAAACTTTCCCCGCAGATTTGGACAACTTTGACCAAAGAAACATATCTCAAACATATGTGCATATCTTATAGAGATAATAGCTAACACTAAAATCTGCAACCACATAAAATAGGTTAGTCTTGAATATGACAAACTATCCATAAGATATTAATAGCAGTCAATAGCAATCATCCAAATTCAAATCCAGACACAAAGTTCAAAGTCAAACATTAATCCAAGTCAAACAAACCAAACAAAAGAGATAAAAAGATGTTCAACAGATAAAAAGTTGTTCAAATTTCTTGCATCTCTCTCCCTTTTTGTCAGCATTAAAAAGGTTGAGATGAAGATGGAAAGAAGTCAAGATTTCTTGGGAATACGGACAAGCTGGAAATCTTCCATGGACTGAACGATTCCTTCCAGCCTTTTCAAGTCTTCCTTCAGTTGAGCAATCTCCTCACATTTGGCATTGGCCTCGAATCCGAACAGAGGGCTTGGATCGATCTTGTAAAGACACTGAAGAAACTTGACCAGCATTCTGCAAATTTTGAACCTCGCATCCCAAGGCATAAATTTGACCACGCATCTCCAAGAGAATGTCGAGAATTTTGCGAAAGTCGGCTGAGTTATCGGTCTGCGTACTAGCTTCAGCACATTCTGTAGATGATGGCATATCAGAATAATCTCGCAGGTTTGGCGTTGAAACTTCATGACCTTCTTCTGGAAATTGAGAGGCATAAACATCCTCTGGGTCTGCAGGAGAACGACTGATACCTTCACTTGTATCAGGATATGAGGACTTCCCTCCTTTCTCTTGATCTCCCCCTGTTTCCTTGCCTACAGGTGGTGAAGAGTGTTCCTCAAGTTCTCCTTCTTCTCTTCTTTCATTTCCAGCTCTTTCCTCCTCTGTTTCTTTTTCGCCAACTCCTCTTTCTTCTTCTTCTTCTTTTTCCTCTTCTTCTTCTTTCTCCTTTTCTTCAACATCTCGTTCTTCTTGGCCTTCATTTTCTTCTGTCTCACGCTAGTCCGTTGATTCTGGTGCAGAACGACTTAGCCTTTTCAAAGCTATTGCCGAAATGGTAAGATCATCATCTTTTTCATCTTCCACAATAAGAGCTCTTATTTTCTGCTTTGAAGCAATCAAGGGCTCCTTTCCTTTCCTTTTTGAAGAAGAGGATTGATGAGTTCTGACTGGAGTCTTCTCTTTGAATTTCTCCAACTCCTTGTTTAGTTCCTTCAGACGCATTTTGATCACCATCTTCAGTCCTACCACCAAATGATCGCACAATCGAGCATAAAAGATTTGCAGAGGCTTAATATTCAGATGTCTGAACAACTTTGTCACAAGGCTTGGGTATGGGAGTTGACCTTTGTCCTTCATCATCGCTCTATACATGTGGAACATGACAAAGGTGAGGAAGAGAAAACCTTTTCCGGTGAGGATGGCATACATCAATTTTGCCTCGAACTTGAAACATCGATCTTGGAGGTTGATTTAGGCCGGAGGCAATTGATCACTATCTTGTGAAGCAAGATATTGAATGCATTCATCCTTAGGTAGGTAATCTTCTCATCTGTTCTCCTATCCTTCACAAGTTCCAGTGTGGCCCGAGCAATAGAAACTTTGGTCGGTTGATAACTTCCCCTTTCAACTCCTAACACATCTACCAGCATATTTATATCCACAACATAGTCTTGATCTTTGACACTGAAGGAAAATCTATTCGCATCCAAAAAGCTAAGATTTGAATAAAAGTATGCAGTCAGTTGAGGATATGCTTCTGTAGTATCGGAGCGAACGTCTCAAGTTGAAGGTAACTGAATTTTTCCCTCAAGTTCACCTTCACAAAGATCCGGAAAATCAAAATCTACACTTCTAGGGTTTATAACCCCACGCTTCAAAGCAATTTCGAGTACAAATCCTCTTGTTCCTTTGATCTGAACACTTCTCCCCTTTTTCCTCGACTATCAACCGCAACACCCATTCTTGGTTGAAATTGGCTGTACAATTTGTCATCATCATTTCCATCTACAGGATTCGGTCCCCAGTCATAAGGATCACTTGGGATATTCGCAAGGGTTTCCTCAGCCACCCCTTTTCGAGCAATTCCCAAACTCTCCATTTTTCGCAAAAAGATGTATTCGTTCCCATGTCCTTTGTCTTTAAGAAAATCATTGACATAGTTCAAGGGAGTACGAGTTCCTTTCAAAGCATGATACAACTTATAAATAAAGGCGGGCGTTTGAATTCTTACAGGATCTGCATCCTCAATGATTTCTTCCTGTTTTTGATAATCAACGCCTTGAGGACTAGATGGATGAGAATGACGCTACTGGGAATGTTGTGGGCTCGGTTGCTGTTCTGGAGATACTTCTTCTTCAGTAAGGTCGAAGTGCGTAGGCCCCTCATTCATTCGCCGTGGTCCCCTGTTAGCGATTCTCGAAGACTTTCTTGAGGAAGACATCTTTCTCGTTTCGGAAGATTCCTTGCTTGACTTTCTCAAGAAAGATGACAACTTTTCACGGATTAAACAAAGAAGAAAAACAGGATTGGAGGATTGATGCTTTCTAGGGTTTTGAGAGTAAAGAGAAGAGGAATAACAGAGCACTATAAAAGAGAGATAAACGAACCGTCACAAAGGAAGGTAAAAAGATGCCTTTTTAAAATAACTAACTTTTTCGGTGAAAATATTCATTGCAAAAAATAACTTCTTTTTCGAAAAGGAAACGATGCAATAATTACGACGATTAAAGATAGTAATAAACCACGATTGACAATCGTACCTTTTCAAGATAAAATTCGAGAGAGAGAGAGAGAGACTGACTTACAGTCTGATGATCGTACCAGGATTAACTTACAGTTTAAAGTCTTGTACGTCTGAGTCTGAAAGTCTTTAGACTTTGATCTCCTCATACCTTAAAATGTTGAGTCTGGAGCGAATTGTCTCAAATTGATTTTTCTCCAAAGGCTTTGTGAATATATCCGCCAGTTGGTTCTTTGATTCAACATATTGAATTGAGACATCTCCATTTTGAACATGATCTATAATGAAGTGATGTTGAATCTCTATATGCTTTGCTCTTGAGTGGAGAATTGGATTTTTTGTAAGATTGATAGCGCTGGTGTTGTCGCAGTTGATCTCCCTGCATGAGTCTTTATTTCCAAAGTCTCTTAGCTGTTGTTTTATCCACAAAATTTGTGAACAACAACTTCCGAGAGCTATATACTCTGCTTCTGCTGTAGAGAGAGCCACTGTACTTTGCTTTCTTGAAAACCAAGACATTGTCTTGCTTCCAAGAAGTTGACAGGTACCCGAGGTGCTCTTTCTATCGACTCTGCATCCAGCAAGGTCTGCATCTGAATATCCAATAAGAGTAAGGTCTCCCCTTTTTGGATACCAGAGACCAAAGCTTGAAGTTGATGAAATATATTTGATAATACGCTTCGCAGCATTCAAATGAGATTCTTTTGGGTCTGATTGAAATCTGGCACAAATACAAACACTAAACAAAATGTCAGGTCTAGAAGCAGTAAGATAAAGAAGTGATCCGATGATGCTCCTGTACAGCTTTTGATCGACCTTCTTTCCTCCTTCATCTTTGTCTATCTTCAAGGAACTTGACATTGGTATATCAGCCGCTTTGCAATTGCCCAGTCCAAACTTTTTAACAAGATCATTTGCATACTTTTCTTGATGAATGAAAGTTCCTTCTTCCAGTTGTTTTATTTGAAGTCCAAGAAAGAAGGTTAACTCACCCATCATGCTCATTTCAAATTCATCCTGCATAGTCTTAGAGAATTTCTTGCACAGAGATTCATTAGAGGATCCAAAAATGATATCATCCACATATATTTGAACAAGTAGAAAACTTTTGCTTTCTCTTTTAATAAAAAGAGTAGTATCTACTTTACCTTTAACAAAAACATTATGTATTAAAAACTTACTTAATCTTTCAAACCAGGCTCGAGGTGCTTGCTTCAAGCCATATAGTGCCTTTTTGAGTCTGAATACTGATTCTGGTTTCCTTGGGTCTTCAAACCCAGGTGGTTGTTCCACATAAACTTCCTCATGGATAAATCCATTAAGGAAAGCACTTTTGACATCCATTTGAAATAACCTAAAATTTTTATAACAAGCAAATGCAAGTAATAAACGAATTGCTTCTAACCTTGCTACTGGTGCATAGGTCTCATTATAGTCGATTCCTTCTTCTTGAGTGTATCCCTTGGCCACAAGTCTTGCTTTGTTTCTTACTACCTTGCCTTTTTCGTCCATCTTGTTTATGAATACCCATTTAGCTCCAATGACAGATTTACCTTTTGGTTTTGGAGTCGGTTCCGGACATCATTAATTCTGAATTGTCTCGAGTTCTTCTTGCATAGCTTCAATCCAGCTTTCATCGCATAAAGCTTCTTCTATGCTTTTGGGTTCGTTTCAGAAATAAGAGCCACAAAGACTAGACTTTTCTCGCCTTTTGGATCTTGTGCGAATTCCTTCATTGATATTGCCAATAATAAGATCTTTGGGATGACTAGACTTATGTTTCCGATTCTTTGGTTAATGTATCGATTGATGGTTACTTCCTTCACTAGAATCTTCAACGGTCACTTGTTGCTGGTCCTTCAAAGTTTGAGCTGCTTCTTGAGATTTAGACTTTGTAGAGTCTAGAGCAGGTTCAGCCTCTTCGAGATGAGTCTGAATGGACTCATTGTGTGCAGAATCTTGGAATTTGACATTCATTGATTCTTCCACTGCTTGAGTCTTCTTATTGTAGACTCTATATGCCTTGCTTGTGGTTGAATATCCAAGGAAGATGCCTTCATCTGACTTTTCTTCAAACTTACCAACTCGATCATTTGCATTTTTCAGTATGAAACATTTGCATCCAAATACATGAAAATATGAAACAATAGGCTTCTTTTCTTTAAATAGTTCATAGGGGGTTTTTTTTTCTAGAATAGGTCTTAGAAAAACTCTATTGATAATATAACATGATGTTGAAACTGCTTCAGCCCAAAATCGTAAAGAGATATTACTTTCAATTAAGAGAGTTCTAGCCATTTCTTGAAGAGATCTATTCTTTCTTTCTACAACTCCGTTTTGCTCTGGAGTGTATGGAGAAGAGAATAAATGCTAAAAACCAGATTCTTCACAAAATTTAGCAAAATCTTGATTTTCAAATTCACCTCCATGATCTGTTTTTATACTTGAAATAGCATATCCTTTTTCATTTTGAACCATCTTAGCAAATTTTTCAAAGTAAGAGAAAGTTTCAGACTTACTTGCTAAGAAATATACCCAAGTAAATCGTGAGTAATCATCCACAATTACTAGGCAATATTTCTTACCTCCAATGCTCGTGTTCTTGTTGGTCCAAAGAGATCCATATGTAAGAGCCGTTTAAGATACACGGTTAGTGGAAACTTGATTTATTGACTTAAAGGAATTTCTTACCTGTTTTCCCAATATGCACGGTGTACATAGATCAGACTTTTGATATGATAAATTGGGTAGTCCACGAACAAGCTTCTTTGCTGAGATCTTGGCTATCTGCTTCATATTAACATGTCCGAGCTTTCTGTGCCACATGCTCACTTCGTCTTGGATTGAGATTAAACATTGCGACTCTTCTGGTTTTAAGTCCAAGAGGTAGATATTTCCATGTCTTCGACCCATAAATGATCGAGTAGAGTCTTTACCGGTTCCCGAACAAATACCTCTTGAAAGTTGATCCTAAAACCGGCATCGCACAAACCGATCGACACCGAGCATATTGTAATTAAGACCTTCAACTAAGGAAACATTGCTTATTGTGAGGTTCCCAATCTTTACAGCCCAAAGCCTACTATTTTTCCTTTCTTTGTTTCCTCCAAATGAGACTTTTCCACCATTCACATGAATAAGCTTTATGAAGCAATTTGAATCTCCCGTCATGTGTGTCTTGAGCATCCACTATCCAAGTACCATTTCACCTTTTTCTTGATAGTGACCCGCATTTAAAAAAAAGGACTCAAACTTTCTTTGGTACCCATATTTTTTTGGGTCCTTTTGAGTTAGTTTGATATATGGTTTTTGCCCAGACTTTATTGACAGGTCTCCATACCATAGGACATTCTTTCTCAAAATGATCTGCACTATTGCATTTTGAACATTTAAGAGCATTGCGACCTACTGGTTTTACAAAGATCCTTTCAAAATGATTTTTGTAAGCATTTCTTGTGGGTCTTTGTTTTATTCTTTCTTTTACTTTAGGAAAATCAATTAAAGTAATAGTTTCAGAAAGTCATTCCTAAACCAGATTTATTGAAATAAGGTCTTTGAACGTAAAGTATTTTTTCAAGTTTCTCGAGATCCCGAGAAAATCTTTTGGAAATATTTGAAATGTCATTTTTCAAAAATGCATTTTCTTTTAAAAGATTATCTTTACTTTCATTGAGAGAGGAAACATTTGGGTCTAAGCATTTCACTTTTTCTTCTAAAATATTCTCTTGATGTTTTATAGCAGAATTTTCCTTTTTCAGTTCAGTAAATTCTTTTAAGAGAAGTCTTAAGACTAAAACATAATTCATCAATGTATTTTGAAACTTTCATAGGGATTTTGAAGTTACTTACCTCGAATTCACTTTCTGAATTTGAATCGGTCTCGGAGTTTAATTTTGAATCGGATTGTGCCATTAGACATATGTTGGCATAATCATCATCACTATCTTCGCACTCCGTATCACTCCGTGTTTCGCTTTGAGAGCTTTTCGGTATTTTTCAGATTTTCCTTTCTTCTTCCTTAGAAGAGGACAGTTGGGTCCGATGTGTCCCTTTTCTTACATTCAAAGCAAAGACTATATCTTTGTTTGATTCATCATCTTCAAACATACTTGATTTGTTGCTTTTGAAAACTTTGTTTCTTTCCATTGAATCTTCTTCCCTTTCTATTCAGCTTTCTGAATCTTCTTATCATGAGAGCAAGTTCTTCATCATCCATGTCGTCTTCAGTAACTGCTACATCGAATCATCATTAGATTTTAATGCAATAGATTTCTTACCTTTAGGATCTTCGTCTTCATTGATTCGTTCCACTTCATAAGATTGAAGGGTC
Organism: Eucalyptus decipiens; assembly: GCA_014182575.1. Taxonomy (NCBI): domain Eukaryota; kingdom Viridiplantae; phylum Streptophyta; class Magnoliopsida; order Myrtales; family Myrtaceae; genus Eucalyptus; species Eucalyptus decipiens. Next base: position 58,372,150 of record CM024614.1, on the reverse strand, counting down.
CCAACCAACTCATCGACGTACAATGGCATGATTCTTTGAGTCTCTCGATTGAAGTCTTTATGTGATTCCAATCCTTGGAAAGTCCACGCAAAGTAGCTTGTTCACTTTCATGGGATCGAAATTGGTTGACCTTGATTTTCAAGACCATTCACGATTTCTGTAAAACGACTAAACATGTCAGTTATTGATTCTCCCAATTTCATCCTGAAGGCTTCGTATTGACCGAGGAGTATATTGACTCTGGTCTCTTTCACTCGATCGGTTCCTTCATAAGTAATGTGTAATCTATCCCTTACTTCTTTGGTATCACAAGAAGATATTCGTTATATTCAAGTAGGTGATAAAGCACAATATAAAGAATAAATTGCTTTTGCATCAAGAGCCTGTCTCTTGATTATCTCCTCCTGACTCATTTCGCTGGACTCAACAGTGTCCTTTCCTCTTTCTGAGACAGATGCAGTTTTAGGAATGATTCCTTTTTCTACAACGTCCCATTCCAGAGGATCCTTTGATCTTAAAAACGCCTTCATCTTGTTCTTCCATAAGTTGTAATCCTTTCCATCAAAGTAAGGCGGTCTCGTGTTGTTTTGCCCTTCTACCAGTCCTGGAGCCAACATACTAGCCATGGATCTTTTACTCAAGTAAAACACTTCAAACAAAGTGAGCACACGAGCTCGATACCAATTGAGATAGCTAGTATGAGCACCTAGAGGGGGGTGAATAGGTGCAAAAACAATTTATCGAGATACGGAAGCGATACTTGGCAAACGATAGAAGGAAATTCAAAATGAAATACAAACAAAGTAAAAAGAGTAAGGAAGAGAAGATTAAACACAAGGTTTATAGTGGTTCGGCTTATTCCAAGCCTACGTCCACTCTTCCGCACTGACAGCCTACTGGCTGGATTCCACTATGAACAAAAGAGAAGTTACACCACAGCACTTCCTTGATTCCACAATGTAGATGTTCTACTACACCTCCTCAAGGTCTCTTACGAATATGGACTCTCTTTTGAATACAATGATTCGCTCAAAGAAATTGTCTAAACAACAAGAAGCTTTCAGACTTTGGAATTTTTCTATCGCGCACTTCTTCAACAACTTAGGACGTCTTCTTTATATACTCCTTCATGCCATCATACCCATTGGCACTTACCAAAGGAATTCCTCCAATCTACCCGTTGGATGGAATCAATTAAGAAGATTATTCAAGCTATTAAAGGAACGTGTCGATAGCCCATCAATCCTGTTCGCCCATACAATCAGGATCTCGGTTTCCATAAGTAGAACCTTCCAAGAATATCCAGACAATCATCGGATTTCCAATCATTGAGTCAATCTCGATCAATCGTTATGTCTTCTCCATCCACGAGATCTTCTCCAGTTGATAAGGTCATCCCCTTAACGAATCACAGATCTGGATAACCTTTCTTCAACGGATTAGAGACTGTCAATGAGGATAGACTTTGAGTCTTGAGTCTGGCTGTCCGGAGGTCTTTAGACTTTAAGTATTAGAGTCTGCAATCCTTCAGACTAGATGGAATGAAACGTTTTGTCAGCTTCAAAACACTTCAAGAGATTTCTACAACAGGTTTATCTTTATATTTTGCGTGTGCGAAATTTTGACACTACATGCTGCCAGCCGTCGTTCATGTGATATGTAAAACCGACGTTAACAAATATATGCTTATGAGGCCTATAGTGAAAGGTCGGGTGGCGAAGTGGTCTTTCACGTTATCTAAGATGGACCTAGTTTATGCACAAACGAAAGTAGTGAAGGGGCAAGCCATAGCCAATTTTCTTACAAAATATCCATATGTTCAAGTTGAAGATTTCGGAAGCGAAAATTATGCATAGCTGGCCTCGTGGTTATTGTATTTTGATGGTTCATCTGCATTTACCGCGTCAAGAGCAGGGATTTTGATTATGTCACCAAGGGGTATAAAACAAAATTCCAATTTAGGCTTGACTTAAGATGTTCTAATAACCAAGCCGAATGTGAAGCACTTATAGTAGGGCTCTATTTGTTGGCTGACATGAGTGTCCGATGGATCAAAGTGATGGGTGATTTGCAATTAGTGATAAAACAATTGAAAGGGGAATATCAGTGTCTTAATGAGAATATTGTAGAACACTATCATAAAAGCAAAAGAATTACTGACTAGATTCCCTAATTCGGAGTTGGTGCACATACCGTGATATAAGAATGTGGAATCCAATGAGCTTTCTTAGATGGCATGTGGCATCCTAAACATTTCATAGCAATCTCTAGATGCATTACGACCCATGAATAGGTGATGGAAGCGCCATCGGACTATATTATAGCCATTAGACCAATGGATTACAATTAAACAAGGCCGAGCATTTAATAGACAATTGTTTTGTTGGAAATCCATCCTATGTCCATGTGTGATCATGGATTGTACTAAAGGATAAATTGATAGGGAAATTTCTTGGCCGTGTACTCTATAAGTTGGATTACTATCGATTAATGTTGCAATATTATATGGCCATGTGAATAATTGTAATTAAGTAATTATGAGTGGGGATTAAAGTGGAAAAATAGGAGCAAGTGTGGGCTGGACACTTAAGGCCGAACCAGCCCAAAGCAGCAGCCCACCATTTCCCCCATTCGGTCAACCAAGGCCTGGCCCAAGCCCGGCCCATTAAGGCCACCTCCTTGCATGAAAATTGACAAGTGGGAAGAGAAATCCACCAAGTGTCCATCCCAAGCAAAACCTCATGAGGGTGAAAGAAAGAAAAGGGGAGAGAGAAAGGGCAGAGTGAGCGAGGGAGTGTTCGCGAGAGAGAGTGAGACCGAGCGGGCGAGCGAGCAAGAGAGAGAATCCGAGAGAAAGAGAGAGAGTTCGAGAGAAAGAGGGAGTTTGTGAGGGTGCATTGGCGAGGGAAGAAGGAGACCAGCCCCGCCGTGCGTGCGCTAGGTGGCGTCGCTAGTTGCCGCCGTCAATGCCGCCTAGCTTCACCGTCGATTGAGCCGCTCCTGGAGTCCTCAAGTCGCCGTTTGCTTGGTGTGTTTGTGCGAACTTAAGGCAAGTGAGAGTCCATTGATCTACACTTTGCTTGCTGTGGTTGTGTGTGAAGTGTAATGGATTTTGGAGATGCTTGAGTTGTGATGCTGGATATTGGAATTTCGAAAGTATAGGAGTAGTTCTTCAAGCTAGTAAACTGTTTCATGGACCTTTGGCGATTCCGTGAATTTTTTGTAATTATCTAGCCAAAATTGGACTTTGTGTTGTTGATAAAAGTTGTAGATGACATCTTGAGGAGTAACATAATAAAATTTGAGAAGAAACGGACAATTATTGGTCGGTGAACCGATTTTTCTTTGAAAGTGTTAAATCTGGAAATTGTTACCGAGGGTTAGGGAGAGTTATGGTGATCATAGCTTTTGATCTATCACGAATCTGACTTCGAGTTCTTCACAAAACTTTTACCTCTAGGTTTTTTCTATAAGGCATCAAAATTTCAGAATTTGCTGAGTTTATTTAGGGGTTATACCGAATTTATGAATAAAAACTGTGCAATGGTGATGTTTTGAAACTTTAAGGCTGTGATGCATGGACCATAGCGACTCATACGAAATTCTTTTGACATGGTGCTCTTCATGAAAAAATTTTCTATAGATCTCTTTTATAACATGTTAAATTTTCAGAAATTATTAAGATCATTTACTAATCTTTCCAGAATTTTAATTAAAGAAGTGCAATCTGTTTTATCCGAAAATTGTTTTATTTTCAAGAACAAATGAATCACTTTATGAGATGTGATATCTCAGGTTGTTATTTATACAGAAAATGTGGTGACATATAGCATATCATATGACATCAAAAGTTGATTGAAACCTTTGACATTATTGCATCAAATGCTATCTGAAAGTGAGACATATATGTATACATTGTGATGTTGATGATACCGTCGGACCCTTGAGTCGACGATGCCCTGGGAGTGTCGAGATGCCCGAAGGTGTGTGCCGGATGTCCTCGGGAGTTTCGAGATGCCCGGAGGTGTGTGCTGGATGCCCGGAGGTGTGTGCCGGAGGTCTCGTGATGCCAGGTTGGGTGCGAGAGTCAGGAGGAATGCAAAGATTTGTCCCTGGAGAAAAAAAATGAGATCCTTTAAACATCAAAATGGGAAATGAATCATGCGCATGTGTATGCATGTTGCATGGTGCATGAATTTTCCATGAATTGAGTTGGTACTGTTTGGCATTGATAACGTGGTTATTAAGGCTTTGAATGGATCTCATGGAAATATATGCATGATTGCACGGATGATATGTGCATTTCACACTAAATTTTGGTTGTTTTGCTTGTTGCATTGTGTAGTTTGATGGATCTTTTACTGCTGAGTGGTTGTACTCAACCCTTTTGGGAACTAACATTTCAGATTAAGAGATGCCTCTGTCATCTGTCACACGTGGTACCTTTATGGCTTACCGTCCGACGTTGAATTTGAGTGTTTGGAGCACCCCTGTGTTGGTGTTCGTGGACTGGTGTTTATCCGTGTTCGAGGTTTAGTTATGTATGACGTGGGTCTACCTGATGGCCCCATAGTCCAAGAGTTCCTATCCATACATGTTCGTCGCGACGGGATCATGATGGGGATGCTGCCGCCGCCACCAGCTAATGCACCGGGCTGGGTGTGATTGTGCGTGTGACTGGTAGAGGATGACACTTTTTGGATAGCCGACATTGGATGATGGATTGATGTACATGACTGATGTGGGGTCGAGTACTTTTGGTTATAGTCGAGCTTAGTAAAGCATTGGCCTTTTGATGTACTGACTCGTGATATCCATCATAGTTATGTAAATAAAAAGTGGTTCGGCTCTAACTTATGTATGAAATGTGTAGTTGGTGTGCATTGCATTGCAATTATTCAGGATAGCATGGGGTAGAGAGATATTGATTATGCTTCCAATATATGAACTGCGCCGGGACCGATTTAAATGATACAAGCCCCCAAGATTTATGGACCCAACAAATGGTATTAGAGCGACATGTTATTAGGACAAGTGAAAGGTAAGCGAACTGTGGTGACCCTAACGGATCGGGGGCCGTTCGAGGGGTGCCACATGGCATCCAGCTATCATATTGCGAAGGGGCTGGCTTACATTTTAATAAATGAAATAAAGGCATTGCCACCTGTGTCTCCATGGGTTATGGCTATTAAAGCCACAACGAAAGGAGATGGTCAAGATTAAGGATACCAATAATAGAATATTTGAAGAATCCCCAATCTCGAGACAAGAGATTGAAAAAGCAAGCGCTAAAATATGTACTTTTGGGAGAAGAATTATATCAGCATACCATATAAGGAGTACTATTGAGATGCGTGGATAAAGTGGAAGCAATGTTGGCAATGACCAAGGTCCATGAAGGGATTTGTGGAGCCCATCGAGAGGGCATTAAAATGAAATGGTTGTTGAGACATCACAATCATTTTTGGCCCACAATGACCCAAGATTGTATAAACTCCCCAAAAGGATGTAGACCTTGCCAAATGCATGGCCCAATCTAGCATGTTTCGGTCACTTTGTTCAAGCTGATAGTGAAGCCTTGGCCTTTCCGAGAATGGGTGATAGATATCATTGAGAAGATACACCCGCCATCAAGCAAGAAATATTCATACATACTTCTAGCTACCGATGTGACATCCTCGATCCAACCCAATTTTCAAAATGAAATTACAACGATGACCAATCTTCCAATAGAATTACCCTAAGAATCGATGGACCACGAAAGTGTCAAGAAGGTTATTTTGAGGTAAAAATGCAATTCCTCATGGACGGACTGTGGAAATTCGGAAAGTTGGGAATGGGCCATGAACAAGGATCCAAGTGGGCCAAAGCCCACGTTGGACGGCCCAAGGGGCCCAAGCTCGCGAGCTAGGCCCAAATGGGCCCACCCCATGGTGGGCGGCCCAAGGGCCACACGCTTATGAGGTGGGTGGTCCAATAGGAGGGCCATGGCTTCTCCAAGCCATTAGGACAATCATTACAAGATCTTGACATTTAAAACACTCAAGTACATGAATAATGCATGAATAATGCGCAATCGTGGTAAAATGACCAAATTGCCCTTCCATTCAACTATAGACAAAAGGGCAAAGTTGAAATTGGCCAAGGGAGGGAGCGGCACATGCATGAGGGGTGGCAAAGGAGAGCTTGAAGACTATCTAGCTTAAGCCTAGACTAGCCTACCTTAAATATATTCAATCAAGTGTATATATATCTCATTAATGCTCGTATTTTTTTTTTTAAGAAGCTTTCATTTAAATGGATGAGAGGGATTCAAGGGGTTTAGGATGGGATGGACATTAATGGGCAAAGATCTCTCAATCTCTCTCTCCTCCCCCCTTACCATCGTCCATCCTCTCTTTCTCTCTCTCTCCCTTACTCTCACTTTCTCACTTGTTGCTTTCGATCTCACATTCTCTTTCTCCCTTGCCATAACCTAAACCCCCATCTCCATTTTCATCTCCATCTCAAGCTTGTTCCCTCACTTTTCCTCTTGTTTCCCTCACCAGTGATCGACCGTCACATCGTCGACATCAAACCACCCTTCGCACCGCCATTTTTGTAGCCATATCAAATTTTTGGAGACATGAAGGCTGCTATCCAGCCCTTGCTGCAGCTCCCTCTCCATTGTTTCCTATACGGTTTTTGTCCCCCCATAAAGCTTGGAGGCCATCCACCACCTAGCCACCGCCGTGCTGCCAATGCACTATTGTTGGGACGCCTCTGTAGCCCTCACCATGGGCTTACCTATGCTGGTTTGGCCACCTCAACCGCTGTCCAGCTTCGCCACTCCTCCCCCGATGCTTTATAAAGCTTAGACTCGGGTGTGAGTGGCTTTCTAGCTTTTGAATAGGATTGTTGTTGCATTTTGTAGCTAGTTTAGGACTAAATTATGGTTAAATGGTGTTTTGTTGAAGTGATAAGAGAATGTTAAATAATAAGTGATCGTAGGGCTCCAAAAGATTATCTTGATAAGTTATCGTGTTTTGGACCATACGTTATCTATCAGATGATAGGTTATGGAGTTTTGGATGATAAGTTATCGAGTTTTGAACGATAAGGTATTGAGTTTTTGCCGATTGGTTATCAGGATAGGTTATCGATTTTTTACCGATAGGTTATCACTTTTGGTTCGATACTTGTCATTACATGATAGGTAGTTATGCGATAAGTTATTGGATTATGATAAGTGAAGTCTGATATGTTATTATAATATGCTATAATAGGGTGATAGACTATTATGTGGGGTTATGTGTTATATGAAGTGAAGTCATGATAAGGCATGCTATTAAAATACATTATGATATTGTAATACGCCATAATAATAAAAGGTGAGTTATTGGATGGTTTACGATGGCATGTGATAAGTGGTTTTAATGACTTATGTTCAAGTATGGTGATTTATCCTACTTTGATGAGTTACCTATATGTCATAGGCTTGCAAATTGAATTGGTGCATTTATGTGATATAATATGAGGCACGTGTATGACATATTGGCATATGACAAAGGCTGTTACATATCACATGGGCATCACATTGATTAATGAGAAATATATGGAATGAATAGTGTGATGGTATGCCTGTGTGATCACCTAAAAACCCTAATGCATTTACGCAGGGTAGTGAACCTGTTTTGATGCATTTATGTAGGATGATGCTCAGTTTAGTTTGGATGCCCCCAAGTCAACAGGATGTCGTTCGCAGATGGACTTTGAAACGAAGCTCCTTATAGGAATGCTATCTTGATGCGTTTACGCGAGATGTTGCTGTACTCAATGGGGTGAGACGATGCTCGGTTATGCTAGATAACTGTTGACCATTAGGTTGGCCTTGGGCCTTGAGCAACCATAATAATCTGGACATATTTGTGTGGAAAGTGCATGAGATTTGTATGTGATCAAGTCCGGATTATTGCATGGCATGGACACATGACTATACTATATGGCACACTCATATGATTAGCTCAAGACCATGAGAAGTGTTATGGGAATTCCCTATGTGTTTATATTGATGACCATGTAAATAATTAGGATAAAGCGAGAGAAGCTCTGTTATGTTTTGCCATTGATAGATAACTAGCATGTTTAGAGCTTTTCCAAGATGCACAGCTTCCCTATGCGAGGCTTAGGAAGTTCACTTATTAAGTTTTCTCACTGTTGTTTGTTGAATGTTTATAGGCCCTAAGAATGGCTGAGCTTTTTTGCTAGATCCGATTTGGACTCCCTGTAAAGTTTAACCAAGAGGTGACTGAGTATTTGATAGGGGAGACCGATGTGCGTTAGACGTGCTATGTCACAGCCAACTGAGTTGACGAGGGACTCCCTAATCTAGTGGCTCATCGTTTCATGGCTTGGTAGTTCTGGATAAGGGACGAGAGCCATGGTGCCATCTGTGGTTTTGATGGACCCCTAGGTGCAAGTAGGTTAAGGGGAGGTATCAACTGAGATGCCATGGATAAGGACACGCCCGATGGGGCGGTGTTCGATCTCGAGCTTGACTCTAATATGATCGTCGAGCCAGAGTCATGGATTATGGAGCCCTTGGCTAGTTAGGTAGTAGTGGGATTGGTGTCACTTTTTAGAACCGCCTTATAGTACTAGAGGTGTTAGGTTTACCTCAAGCCCCTTTTTGGTGAAGGTCGTGGCTGCGCTTTTGAAATGATTGGATGTGGCGAAGCAAGTTAGGCTTAAGTTAGTGTGTTTAACTGATGTATATATATGGCTTGTATTATGTGATGAATTTCTGATGCATATGTATACATAAGTGTGTTTTAAAACTATCCCTATTGTTGGTTAGGTGATTTGTTTATGCTTCCACTTGTGTATATATAATCGATGTGACGAATGGGTGCCTCTTGGGATGTCGCAATTGAATGACCTTAAGGAAAGAATGATGATGAGTGCAGGTTGTCGCATGCCCAGAGCAGGTCGGGGCGTGACATCCCTGCTTTATTGGTATCAGGACATGGTCGTTACTTGGAATGATAAGGTGCATTGAGATCTTGGGATAATTAGATAAGAATGCTTACGCTATACATGTGATTGCCAATTGTCTTGTTGATTTGTGATTTTAAATTCCTAATGGTTATGTTGGGATTATCGAATTAGCTATCTCAGTGCTTTAAGTGGAGTTTAGCACAAAATCAAGGATGTAGTAAGGAAGGGCAACTCCCAGGCTAGCTAATGGCCAAGGTAGGGTGTGAGAGGATCCCGATTCGATGGGATTCTACAAGCCCAATAAATCATTGGGAACTTGATGGGGCAGCAGGCTCAACAACAGGCTACTGCTGCCTCTGCTCACAATAAGGACCTATTAGTTGGAAATGGGAACCAAAGGTTAGTGGAGCAGTGTTTGTTAAGTTGAAGCTAGCCTAGTTCACAAGAAATGATGATCCCAAGGTTGCTACCTCATGGATTAAAGAACTGGAGAAGGCCTTCGCCTTGCTAACTATTGAGGATGAAAAAGTGACCTAGACAGTTTACCAGTTGCAAGGCAACACTAATGATTGGTAGGAGGCCACTCAAGGAAGAGTTTTTCTTGAAGGTACCGTCCTAACTTAGGGCACATTTGTGGAAGCATTCAACGGAAAATACTTTTCTAAGTGTGCTTGAGAATAGAAGATGTCTGAATTCTTGCGATTTTGCCATAACCACTTGTTTGTTGAGCAATGCGAGGCCAAGTTTGCAAAGCTGTCAATGTATGCTCCAAGGATGATTGAGGATCCTGTAAATTGAGCTAAGAGGTTCTGGGATGGACTGAAGCCGGAAATTTGTAGCCAGCTATTGCCCCTAAACCTAAAGTATTATAATGAGCTTTATGAAGGGGCTTAACTAATCGAGAGAGACATGTCCGAGCAGCAGCATCTAGATTGCGATTTGCTACTAATAGGGATAATCATTGGTTTGAGAAGTGGCTGATGATAGGAGGAAAACACCCTATCCCTCATAGCAGGAAGAACAACATTGGAAAGCTGGTGCATAACTTGGACCATGGATGCTGATTTTGCAGCAAGTTTCATGGATCGGCATCGTGCCACAGCTTGTTAGGAGCGTGCTTTAGATGTAGTCAGCATGGCCATCAAGCACAGTATTGCCTACATTGACCAGTGGGAGTGTAGCCCTAATTGGTACACATGGAGCAGCAATTATGAGCTATCACACCCCCATTCCATCCTTGGTATGAGAGCATGACCCGGCGAGTTAGCATCGACCCCCCTAGCAATGTTGAACATCCCGAAAATCTTTTATCTTTAGTTATGCACATGCGAAAGCGATCATAAACAATAACCATACAAACAAACATGGAAGCCAGGCAAGACATATACAAGCCAAGCAAATAAAAGCAGCATATATTTATATACATATTCACATATCAAAAACTATTTTGATTACATGCCCATCCTAGTCTTGGGCTACTTATTTTCGTTTCCATATATAGTTAATCAAAAGGCTGGGGTAGCCTAGCTCCTTTACAGAGTTGCTACCAAAAATGGCCCCCATGCTAGGTTCATTCCCTTATTGGACCCATACAGTAGTACTTTTCTTTCGATAAGTGATGTCCTTTTCTAAGTCTACGATGTTCATCATGGTGGTAGTCACATCAATAGGGAGGTCGGGACATACGGGCAACGGGATTGGTTCACCCATCACACACCTAAAATTGTGAGAATAATAAGAGTGAGTCGATGTATCAGTAAGTAGAAATCCCTAATTCTCATATAGGATGATGTCTCGCTGTCGATCGTCGGATACAAGATCACCACCCACTTGTCGATGACAAATCAATAGCAAGGTTCGTGCCTTGCCTTGCTTATGCATATGAAAGGCTCTCAACTATCTGTGCTTTCAAGAATCAAAGACAATGAGTTAGTGCATATGAACAAGTTTTTCCAATGATTCGTGACTTACGATAATTTCAGTCACAAGAAGGGATGTCTGCATCTCATGAACTTGTTTAAGCACTAAGTGACCGAATCCAAACATATGCTCAAATTGATGCAAGGACTTAACAATACATATCAAAACAAACCCAGGCTTTGCAAGCATCATACATGGACTTTCATTTTTCTTTTTCAATATCATATTAGTAGAAATTAATTTACTCTTCCGGTAACAATAGGGCATCGGTCCTCCTTGGCAACCGACATTGTCCATATCTCATTATTAGGACAGCATCTAGGGCAGCCCCCAAGTATCGGCCTCACCCGGGCCAGCATCGTCCATGATCTCAATATTGGGATAGCATCCACGGCTTTACCCCAGGCAATGACCTGGCATCCCCCAGCGTCGGCATATAAGTCCATTATGTGTCTATGCATTTTAAGTATCAATCGATTCATTTTATGTTTAAACTTTTAGCCGAATGAGTGGCCTGAAGGTGTACCATGCAAGGTGAACTAATAAACGACTCTTATGTCTTACTAAATTAAACTCATGCTAGATATGACTTGGGTTTGTGGTCTAGACTTGGAACCATTTGCTTCAATTTTAGCATTGACCCGTGACTTGTCTCGAGTAACAACACGTTTCAATGTTGTCCCGAAATCAAGTGTGGGTTATACACCCACCTCGGTGCACGTCCAAAGTCACATGAGACATTCCTCGACATCTGAGTGTGCTCAACATCCATGTGAGCCATGAACTTACTTGATGTAACAATAAACAAATAGAACACAACAAGCATAACAATACAAAGCCAACACAAGCAAACGATGACACGTTCCTAAAATCGATATGTGTAGCACATCATCCTATCGAAGAGTTAGGAAAGTCCACTTACTACTTTTTAGACCTAGCTCCAAGATGCTTCTTTGGTGGTCGGTCAGCGTCTAGGACGGCTTGGAGGAGAAGGCTGTGAAAGAGAGGAGAGGGATGTGAAAGAGAGGAGAGGAAAGGAGAGAAAAGGAGAGAAAGACCAAGCCTTAATGTGAGAATGGCTCCTCCTATTTATAGGCCTCCTCCTCTTGGATTTTCATTATAGGATCATGATTACACCTAAGAGGCAAGTTGTTCTAGCTATCCTCTTGAGTTAGCGCCTAAGTCCCTTGGTGTTCACTTGTGATTAGTTCATAAATTGGCTTGTTCTCCAAGGCTCATTTTAGGTTTGTTATTACCTATAGTGCCTAAGGAGACACATAAGCCTTTTGATGCATCATGTCCTCTTCTAATTGGCTAGTTCAAGATTTGTTCACCAAGGCTATAATCTAGGGCCATCATACCCTTAGATTTACCTAAGATTCTAGAGGACACCTAGGTTGATGATTCATCATGGTCATGTTTTCTCATTCTCTCTTGATGTGGCCATGTTGCACTTAAATGGAAAAGGATGGACTAAGTCAAAAAGCTATGGAAGATTCTAGAATTCCAGTCAAATCTTAACATTTGTCCAATGACTTGTCCTTGCATTAATTAATTTGTGTCCAAAAATTCATTCAAGGCATTCATAAGACTAATATAGGGTGCTACCTCATTGGAGGAGACATTCATATTTGTACATGATCGACAGTTCTATGAAAACCGAGGTCCATGCCAAAATTTACTAAAATTTAATCATGAGTGTGACTAAGTTTGTAACCTTCTTAACTTGTCCATGACAATTTCTAATTAGAATTGGTCCATTGGATGCTTTAAAATAACTTCGAGGTCGGTCTTGGTTATTTGCCCTAACCGGGTCTCGATCGAGTGGATCGGGTCCATGGCTAAACATGCCATGCCTTGGTTTATCCAAGGTTTATGTCCACGATCGGCCCTTATACCTTATTCTCATGGCTTGGAATTCAAGGATGTTATAGGAGCTGCACCTCAAAACAACCCTAACCAACCCTTAGCTCAAGGTAATGTATGCGGTAACCAGAGAAGAAGCCAAGGATTTAAAGGTTGTAATTATAGGTACGGTCTCTTTACACTAGCATGCTGCATACACTTTGTTTGATATGGGGGCGACGCACTTATTTGTAGTTGATCAGTTCATTAAGTTAGTAGGGTTAGAATTGAAATCATTGTAAACAGTCCTTAGTATCTCCACCCTTATGAATGATAAGATGCTATATGTTTTTGGCTATCAAGGGTGTGAGACAATTATTAATGGCCGAAAGAAGTTGATAGATCTAGCTGTCTTGGCTATGCATGATTTTGACATTATAATTGGAATGGATTGGCTTGACAGGCAACGAGTCATGGTACATTGCTTTAGTAAGACCATACAATTCAATCCAGTTGGTAGCTCTAGTTATGAGTTTACAGGACACAAGGGTAGACAATCTACACCCTTTATTTCTTCCTCTGAGGTAGAACGGTTACTTGAGGAAGGTTGTGAGGGTTATTTAGCAATGGTCGAGGATCTAATGATAGAAGAGCCATATCTAGAGGATATCATTGTGGCGCGAGACTTTGTAGATGTTTTTCCAAAAGAGTTGCCAGGATTGCCTTTGGAAAAGGAGATAGATTCATTATTAAATTGGCCTCTCGAATAGAATCAATCTCTAAGGCACCATATTGGATGTCGCTATCCGAATTAAAGGAGCTAAATGTACAAATGCAAGAATTGCTAGATAAGGGATTTATTTGCCCTAGTGCATCTCTATGGGGAGCGCTTGTTCTGTTTGTGAAGAAAAAGTGATGGATCGATGCGACTATGCATCGGTTACTAACAACTCAATCAGGTGACGATTAAGAACAAATATCCATTGCCCAGGATAGATGACCTATTTGATCAACTTCAAGGAGCTTTGGTGTTCTCAAAGATAGACTTAAGGATATGTTATCATCAATTGAGGATCAAGAAGGAGGATATCCCAAAGACCGCGTTTTGAACGTGATACGGCCATTATAAGTTTACGGTGATGTCGTTCTGGTTAACTATTGCCCTAGTTGCTTTCATAAACCTAATGAACCGAGTATTCAAGACACACATGGATAAGTTCATCATAGTCTTCATCAACGACATACTAGTGTACTCAATGAGCCCAGAAGAGTATGAACAATATTTGAAGATGGTATTACTGACCCTTTGAGAACACACACTTTACCCCAAATTTAGTAAGTGCAAGTTCTATCTCAATCGAGTAGCATTTCGGGGTCACGCGATATCGGGTGAAGGAATTTCCGTGGAGCCAACAAAGATTGAGGTGGTCATGAACTGGCCAAGACCAATGACGGTGATTGAAGTTTGAAGCTTTCTAGGATTGGCTGGCTATTATTGGCGATTAGTGGAAAGATTCTCTGGAATAGCTACGCCACTGACATGACTGCCAAAGAAAGAAGTAAAGTTCAAGTGGACCGACAAGTACGAGAAGAGTTTTCAAGAACTTAAGTATAAGTTGATAACTACCCTAGTGTTGACAATATCGTTTGGTCTTAAAGGGTACGAGATCAATAGCGACGCTTCGTTTAAAGGATTAGGTTACGTCCGGATGCAATATGGATGAGTTGTAGCCTATGCATCTAGGCAACTAAGGCCGCACAATTTGAATTATTGGACGGACGGCCTAGAGTAGATAGCGATTATCTTCACCTTGAAGATTTGGAGACACTACTTGTGTGGAGAAAAGTTCATGATCTACACCGATCGTCAAAGTTTGAAATACCTGTTTTTGCAAAAAGAATTGAACATGAGATAACATCACTAGATGGAACTTTTCAAGGACTACGATTGCAACATCTTATATCATCTTGAGAAGGCCAACAAGGTAGCAAATGCATTCAATGGAAAGTTATCAATCGTGCAAATAATGGTTCGGGAATGGATCTTGCTCAAAGGTGTACGAGATTCAGACTTCAAGTTCGAGGTAGGCCATCTTTCTAGTTTTATGGCTACTCTTTGAATTGAACCTGCAGTGTAAACCAGGATTGAAACCTTGCAATCGGCGGATTTTGCAATCCAAAAGATTGTGCAAGGGAGCCCTTGTGGCATCCCAAAAATTCAAGACAACCTCTAGATGTATTAAATCCCATGATTAGGTAATAAAATTACCTATGGTTTATGCTTTAGCCATTGGTTTTCTTTTAAGACCAAGTGTTATATATCTGTGTTCATGAGTTATTAAAATTAGTATTATAGGATAAATTAATGAGGAGAATTTATTCTTGGCTATGCACCCCATAGATTTAATCCCTATAGATTAAATGTTACAAGATTATGGCCATATGAAATTTAAAATATGAAATCTATAAAAGAGAGAATTAAAAGTGAATTATTAAAAGTAGAATTGGGGTTTATTAGGGTTGAACTTTAGGCCCAAGAGTATGGACCTAAAGTGGGCCAAATCGGCTTGGCCCATGAAGCCCAAAGAGAGGGTAGCCGTTGGCCACAAGGGGGAGAGGCCGGCCCAAGTCTTCCAAGCCCACTATGCATGGGTCTTGCCAAGTGGCAAAAAGGAGACTCCATGCATTGGCCATTGTGGGTGGCTTCTCATGATTGCCAATGATGGCTTTGTGGGGACATAAAAGAGAGAGAGAGGCTAGTTGAGGGGGCTGTCGCCCAAGCCAAGAGAGAGAGAGAGAGAGAGAGAGAGAGAGAGAGAGAGAGAGAGAGAGAGAGAGAGAGAGTTGAGAGAGAGAGAGAGGAACCGAGAGAGAGGAGGAAGGAGCCCGTCGTCTGCCCGTCGCCCGTCCGTTCGCCCGTCCGTTGCCGTCCATGTGTCGTTGTTCGCTTGATTTTGGAGGCAATTTGGGATCCATGTTCTGCTCTTGCATGTGTTTCTTGCATGTATGTTTGAAATGGTGATGAATCTCGGACGTTTAGGGTGTTAGAAACCGAAGATTGAGTGTGTTGTTCTTGAAGATGTATTCTGTTTTCGTGTATACCGCCTGACCCAGGGAGTTGTAGAGGCTTGCATGCGGGTTTTTAGTTGGATTTTAGCTTCGACTTCTTCACTTAAGTTGTAGACAACATCTCAAAGTATAACATACTAAAATTTGAGACAAAATGGTTGAGTTTTAAGGGGCGAAACCCTTCCTCTACAAAAACGCTAGATCTGGAACTGTTTTGTTGACCTCTTGGAGGTTTTGTGTGTTGCATATCACTTTTTATTGAAAATTTCACTTCGACTTCTGCACGAAAGTTATAGAGAACATCCTGAAGACTAACATAATCAAATTTGAGGTAAAATTAATAAGTGTAGCCTAGTGAAACGATTGTCCCTTTGAAGACGATAGATCTGGAAGTATTGTACTGGACTCCAGCGACTTCGTGAACTGTAAAGTGACTATCCTTTGAGAATCTCATTTAGATCCCTTAATGAAAGTTGTAGTGGACCTTTTGAGGCAAAACATATCAAAAATTCAGAGGCAATGAAGGAATATAAGTAGGTGAAACCTTAATTTTTCGGCTACAGCTAAACTGGACTGTTCGGTACTAGGAACAGGAGCTTCAACCGTCCATGGTTAATAATCTAGAACTAATCTGGCCTTAATGTCTTCATGAAAAATATACCTTATGTTCTTGAATACCACATAATCAAATTTCATAATTTTTTAAGGTCATTAGAGTATTTAACCGGAATTATTTCAAAAACCGAGTAATCTGTCGCGTTCGGGTTTAGTCAGTTTCAAAGCATGGGTCATATCATTTTGTATGAAGCTTTTTCGGCAAAGTGTTCTGCATGAAGTATCTTTCTTTATGTCTTCCGTTAAACATATTAAAATTCCATAATTTTTGAAGTTCATTTACCTATTTAACCAAAAATATTTCAAAACCTGTGCAAGCTGTGTTGATAGAATAGAAATGCTATGATGCTGATCTATATCAAATTGTATGAGGATCTTTTGGTGCAGTGTCCTGTATGAAATATCTGCCATTATGTCTTGACTAATACATGTTTGAATTTTATAATTTTTGAAGACCATTTGGGTATTTAATGGAGATATTTTCAAAAACTGCGCAAGCTGGATTGTGTGAATTTCAATGCTGGAAATTGTGATTATTCTGTTTTGGATAAGCCCTATTAATTATATTGATTGAGGTGATTGAATCTTGCTGAGCATGTGATGATATTTGGCATTGCATATGGAATCGAATGCTGAATTTGACGTTGTTACCATTACATCATGTGCCATGTTGATTGTGAGACATAAATTGGTAATTATGAATTATGATGAATGAGGAAATGGTTGGAGGCGGCCGATAATGCCCTGGGAGTATCAGGATGCCCGGGATGGGGGGTGCCGGATGCCCGGATTGTATTGAGATACATGCCTGGATGGCCTCAGGAGTTTCGAGATGCCCGGAATGGTTGGGTGCCGGAAGCCTTGGAGGTTTGTACCCGGGGAATGCCTCGTGATGCCAGTTGGGATGCGAGATGCCCAGAATGTGGGGATGCCGGATGCCCGGTGGTGTGTGCCGGAGGTTTTCTCATGATGCCAGGTTGGGGTGTGAGTGATAATATGGGATGCAATTACTGATCTCGGGAAAGAGAGATGTGGTGATCAAATTGAAAGATAAAAGTGGAAATTGAATCATGCACATATGATATGATGACATATGTATGGATATGTGTGTGACACGATGATGATCACCTATGGCATGATGATATATGTGTGACATGATGATCACCTATGGCATGATGATATGTGTGTGACATGATGATGATAACCTATGGCATGATGATATATGTGTGACATGATGATGATCACCTATGGCATGATGATATGTGTGTGACATGATGATGATCACCTATGGCATGATGGTATATGTGTGACATGTGATGATCACCTATGGCATGATGATATGTGTGTGACATGATGATGATCACCTATGGCATGATGATATATGTATGACATGAATGTGATGAGTACATGAAGATGTGTGATCACATGGTTTGCTGGTATATGCTTGGCTTCAAGGTAAGTTATGCTTGGATGCATGAATGACATGTATTATGCTATGATTGTATTGTATGATGCATTGAGTGGTTTATTGGATCTTTTACCTGCTGAGTGGCTGTACTCACCCCTTCGGGGACCAACATTTCAGATTAGAAAGATGCCGCTCCCTGCTGTCACGCGGGGCGTCTTTTACGGCCTTCCATCGGATGTGGAGGTTGAGTGTGTGGAGATCAACTGTCCCACCATTCCCGGTCTGACGTTCATTCGGGTTCGCGCGATAGTGATGTATGATGTGGGCCTGACTGAGGGCCTTATCATACAAGAGTTCATATCCGTTCACGTTTGTCGAGACGGAGTGATGCGGGGGATGTTGCCGCCGCCACCACCTGATGCACCGGGATGGGTGTGATGGCCCGTGCGTGAGAAGTAGGAGCTGCAACTTTTTGGACAATAGCCGACACTAGCTGATAGAGGATTTTGCACGATCGTCTTATGGGGTCAAGTTGTCTCTTTTTGGGGTTATGGCCGAGTGTAGTGAAAAGTCTTGGCCTTTCTTTTGTTGTACCGACTCGAGAAAAATCCATCATGAAAATATGTAAATAAAAGTGTCTTGGCTTTATCTTTTCTTATGATGTTTAGTGGTGTGCAATTGTATCATGGTTGTTGGAGGGAGAATTGGTAGGACTTGATTATACTTCCGCAAATAAGATGCGTTGGGACCGTTTAAAAAAAAAAAAATGCCTAGGATCTAAGGTTCTTCTTTGGTATCTGTGGCGACCTTAGGTGTTACGGGGTGCCGCAGCCCTCAATAGAGGAACCCAGATTTCCAAGTGACGGATGATGGAATCTTGAGGTTCAGAGGACGATTGTGTGTACCAGACGATGCAAAACTTAGGGAAGAGATCCTAGTGGATGCCAATTGAAGCAACTATAGCATCCATCCAGGCACTACGAAGATGTATAGGAACCTTTGGCAGTTTTATTAGTGGAATGACATGAAGGCAAATGTTCAAAACACTTGGCGAAGTGCTTGACATGCCAACAAGTGAAAGCCTAGCACTGCAAACCTGGTGGATTGTTACAATTGTTGGAGATTCTGGAGTGGAAATGGGAACATATCACGACAGACTTTGTGATAAGACTTCCAAGGAGTCAAAGAGGTAATGATTCCATCTAGGTTGTGGTTGACCGACTAACCAAGTCAGCTCACTTCATTGCAATATGAAAGGATTATGCCATGGATAGGTATGTCAAGCTATATGTGAGATAGATAATTTGATTGCATAAGGTGCCTATGACAATCACTTCTAATCGAGATCCCAAGTTCACAACTGCATTTTGGAAAAGCTTACAGATGGCCATGGGAACGAAATTGTAGTTTAAGATGGTGTATCATCCATAAATAGATAGAAAATCCGAGAGAACAATTCAAACTCTCGAGGATATGTTACGAGCTTGCATCGTGGATTTCAAAGGATGATGGGAAGACCGATTACAACTCGTTGAGTTTGCATACAACAATATTTATCAACAGATTATCGAAATGGCACCGTTTGAGGCATTATATGGTCGTGCTTGTAGGACGCCTGTCTGTTGGGATGAGGTCGAAGAAAGGAAATTTACAAGCCTTGAACTAGTGCAACAATTCGCAGATGCCATCCAAATTATCCGAGAAAGATTAAAGTTGCCAGAAAAAATACATGGATAAATGACATCTTGGCCCTTGAACTAGTGCAAGATTTTTGTGTATGAATGGCCATTGGCTCATGCATGGACTTCTTGGCCCCTTGTCCCCCCCCCTCTCTTCCCTCTCTCCTCTCTTTCTCCATTTGTGCATGAACTCCAACAACTGAAACCCCCTCTTTGTCCAACTTCTTCTTCCTCAGCTTTTCTCCTTCTTCCTTCCTACATTTCTTCTTTGTCTTCGTTGCTACCAACCCCTGGACTGGACCACTTCGCCATTCCACCACCGCCGTAGCTCTTTCGCGCGCCCGTCTCACTAAGCTAGCTACGCCAACCCCGCCGTCGCTATCCGTTCCGTCGAGTGGCTAGCCACGTTTGCTAGCTCCCTGCAGTCATTTGTCTAGCCCGCCGAACCACCTGGACGTCCACCATCAGCCCCCTGTTCTTCTAGCTTGTCGTCTAGTCACCCCAGCTCTACCTCAGCCAAAACTGCCAACCAAAGAACCGAAACCGGCAGCAACTGTGAGGCTTGTTGGCCATTTTTCAGCCTCTTCCAAGCCTCCTTTGGAGTCGCCGTAGGCCCGAGTCTTGGCCGCCGTCACAGCATTGTCGCCATGGACCTGTTATTACACTAAACTGGAAAGTTAACATCCTAATCTCTAATTAGAGAGTTAATTGCACTTAAGGGGGATTATTTATGGTTAATTAGGATTAGGAGATTTAGTTAGAGTAACTAGATTGGTTAGGATTATTTAGTTAGGTCAATTAGGTGGTTAGATGGTTAGTTAGATCATTTAGTTAGCTTAATTAGATAAAGTAGTTAGTTAGTTAAATTAGAATAATTAGCTTAAGTAGATTAGCCCGTTTAGCTTATGTAAATTAATTATGTGGTTTAATTTACTTAATTTGCAATTTATTTCATTAAATATTAATTAGCGTAAATTATACCGGGATAACTGGTTGTCAAAATTTTACGCTGATCGTCGTGGATGCATTGGCGTTGATTTGTGCAATTGATTGCTAATTTATGCGGGGTGCTTGATGATGATTTTTAATTATTATTTCAAAAATATGATTTTATGGTATTTAATTAGAAAAATGCCAAGTGTTAGGTTTTGATGCCAAAAATATTTTAGGTAGTATATAAAATTGTGGAATTTGAAAATGGGAGAATATCACGTCTTATGGTTTGATTTGACTGTGTGACCAGGCACTATTATTTTACCGGATATTTATAATATGAAGAAAATATGCCAAGTCCATTATTTGAAATGGAAGTATTTGAGTGCAAAGCATGATGTTCTTGGCTGAGCATGGATGTGTGCATGATCGCTATCGGAACGCGTCACCCGATGAGAGCTGGGGAGGCGATGCCTAATTAAGTTCAGATGCCCTTGACAATGGATGCCGGTTGTAGTGGAGGCTAGGCCAATGCTCCTTCGGGAATGCCGTCTAGAGGTAGACGTTGCAGTCCCCGACGAAGATGGATGATGCCTAATTATGCCGGATGATCGCCGACAATTGAGTTGGCTGTGGTCGTTGGGTCATAAATAATTGGGACACACTTGAGTGATTGAGATAACCGCGCCTAATTATGGGACGAAATTGTGTGGTACGGAATGGGACGTGTCATAATGATTTGGCCTCATAAACGGGACCCCTATGATTGATTGATATGTGAAAGTGAAGTGTTCCAATTGTTGATTATGCTTGCTGCGTTTATATATGATATATGAGATGTACTAATGTGCAAGGAAGTGCTGAGGTGAGGTAAGTCCTATATGGTGCATGTTTAGGCTGCCTCTAGGTGAATTCTCATCATAATCGGGGTTTAAAGTGTAGACTCACCGAGATTTATCTCACCCCGTCATGGTTAACCCTTTTTTAGGTCCTTAGATAGAGGTACGGCATGTGCATTTTGGGTGGGCACAAGAGGTGGAGACCGAGCATACCCTTCTCCCCATCCACGGGACCCCCAAGACCCGTGAGCTCGTAATGACCACCATTTGGGTCGATAAGGACCTACCTCAGTTGGTACCTCATCACTTCAAACCGTGATTTCTTCACGAGCCTGACGGGGTTTGAGAGGGCCCCTTGAATGGTTTTGACAGGCCTGCCATCGATTCCAAGTACAAGGTGGTACTCGACCCCGTTGTGGAAGCCGATATTTTGGAAACTATCGCAACGAACCAAGGGCCCGAAGCTGAGGGGCCTGGAGTAGAGGTGGCTGATCCTTTAGACATTTACATCCCTGACGGTGTCATGGTAGATCTGGATCTCAAGTAGGTAGGGTCCGGGGTAGAGTTAGCTTGGTAACTCGTTTTTGGGTCTAGACCTTCTTTATATAACTCTGTAGGGCTAACCTGGTTTGTTTATAAAATATGTTTTTGTGTTAATTGGCTGTCCTGCTTCTACTATCCCATGTGTTTGTTGTTGGTTGGGAAATTATTAGTTCACTTCCGCATGTGCATAAATGAATGGGTCGGCGACGCGTCCTGAGAATGTCACAATTCTATCGACCATCGAGGGATGTTCGCATGCTCAAGCTTTGGGGCGTGATATCCTTGCCTGAAGTGGTATCAGAGCTGGTTAGTGTCTGGACTGATAAGGTGTGATGGGTCTTGGGATAGTTAGTCGGAAAGGCCTTTTTCTTGTGTTGATGCGTGTGATTGATTAGTTATTGGTAGATTGTTTTGTGTTGGTTGCTCAGTTTTTTGATTCTATGTGGAATTGGAAAAAGCAAGTTCTATAAAGAGTCTGTATCATGAGTGATCCGGAACAGAGAACTCCTAGGATGAGGACAGTGGCTTCTGTCACTCGGGGTAGGACGCTGACTAGGGTCAATACCTGAGGAAGAGCGCCGGCTTAGGCCCGCGCGTGTGTAAGAGTGCCGATGCAGGCCGGTACTGGTGTAGCAGCATCGAGCGATCCTAGGATAGACAGGATCGTCTAGGCGCTCGAGACTTTGGGGAATTTGATGAGATAACAAGCGCAAAATCAAGCCGTTGCCACTGTTGCCGCTAATGCTGCTGTTGCTATTGCTATCGCACCAGCTGAAGTCCAACCTGGTATTGTGATCGGGGAACGACCAATGCACAAGTTAGTAGAGTAGTTTCTGAAGTTGAACTTGCCAAGGTTCACTAGGACATGCGATCTCGAAGCTGCAACCTTTTGGATCCAAGAGTTAGAGAAGGCCTTCGCACTGCTGAGGTGCTCAGAGGAAGATAAGGTGGTCCTTGCGGTCTTTCAGTTTCAGGGAAATGCAAGCACCTGGTGGAGGGCCACTAGAGGAAGGGTGTTTCCTGAAGGTGTGGTTCCGATGTGGAACGCCTTCGTGGAAGTTTTCAAAGGGAAATATTTCTCTAATTGTGCCAGGGAACAGAAGATGGCAGAGTTCCAACGCCTTCATCAGGGTCTAATGTCTGTGGACCAGTAAGAGGCAAAGTTCGCTAAGCTATCCCAATACACGCCAAGACTAATTGGGGATTCGGTAGACAAAGTAAAGAGATTCCGAGATGGATTGAGACCGGAGCTAAAGGATCCATTGGTGCCGTTTAATCTAAAGGATTACAACGACTTATATGAGAGGGCACAGTTGATCGAGAGAAACTTTAATGAACGAGCCGCCGCATCTGGGTCGTGGTTTGGGTCGAACAGAGATGGCAATCGGTTCAGGAAGAAGCCGATGACCAGAGGAAGATATCCTATTCCACCCAACAGGAAGGGTGGGATTGGAAAGCAGGCGCCTAACTAGAATGGCTTGTCATTTTTGCGAAAGACGACCCTGTGCTTTACTAGGATGGGTGCTTGTTGTGGATGTGGCCAATAGGGCCACCAGGTCAAGGACTGTCCCCAAAGGGCGATGGGATCTTAGTTGCCCCTATTGCTGATGGGACAGAATAGAGGAAATGAGCCGCAAACTACACAGCAGGGTGGTTTGACCTTCAGCTCAAGGAAGGGTGTATGTTGTCACCTGATGTGATGCAAAAGACTCGCCAGACATGGTTACAGGTACGATCTTGCTGAACAACCATGCTGCTTATGCTTTATTTGACCCTGGAGCTACGCATTCATTTATTGCTGAGCAGTACGTTAAGTGGGTAGGATTGAGTCCTAAACCGTTGGGGTCACTCATTAGTATATCGACCCCATTAAAGGATAGGGTGTTGTTTGTAATAGGGTGCTCGGGTTACAAGTTAGTTATTGGTGAGCAAGAGGAAATGATAGATTTGATTGTCCTAGCCATTTATCATTTTGATGTGATAATTGGCATGGACTGGCTCACCAAGCAACAAGCTACTCTAGATTGTTATCGTAAAGTGATTCAGTTTAACCCGTTAGCAGGTGAAAGTTTCGAGTTTGTTGGGAGTTGGGGAGGACCCTCGATTACCTTAATCTCATCGCTTGAGGCAACCCGTTTGTTAGACGGAGGTTGCCAAGCTTACTTGGTGACTGTCGTGGATACGACAGTTGAGGAGTCGAAGATGGAAGACATTGTAATGGTACAGAAGTTTGCTGATGTGTTTCCGAAGGCATTACCTGGTCTGCCACCAGAAAGGGAGATTGAGTTCGTAATTGAGTTGGCCCTTGGGATGGAGCCAATCTCTAAGGCTTTTGACCATATGGTGTTGTCAAAATTGAAGGAACTGAAGGTACAGATGCAGGAGTTGTTGGATAAATGATTCATATGTCCTAATGCATCACCTTGGGGAGCACCATTTCTTTTCATGAGGAAGAAAGATGGTTCGTTGCATATTTGCATCGACTATCGGCAACTCAACCAGGTGACGATCAAGAATAAGTACCCTCTATCAAGGATTGACGACTTGTCTAACTAGTTGCAAGGTGCGTCGATATTTTCCAAGATCAACTTGACGACATGTTACCATTAGCTGAGGATTAGGAATGAAGACATACCGAAGACGGCGTTTCATACACGTTACGGCCATTATGAGTTCACTGTAATGCCGTTTAGTTTGACCAACGCCCCAGTTGCTTTCATGGATCTGATGAATCGAGTATTCAATGAGTATTTGGATCAGTTTGTGATAGTGTTCATCGATGACATCTTGGTCTACTCAAGAAGTCTAGAGGAGCACGAAAGACATTTAAGGACAGTGCTTCAGACTCTGCAAGAACATGGATTGTACACCAAGTTCAATAAGTGCGAGTTTTGGCTAACTCATGTAGCTTTCCTAGGTCACGTGATGTCTGGTGAAAGGATTTCCGTGGACCAAGCCAAGATTGAAGCTATGATCAATTGGCCAAGCCCGACGACAGTGACAGAGATAAGAAGTTTCTTGGGATTGGCAAGTTATTATAGACAGTTCGTGGAAAGGTTTTCGGCAATAGCCATGCCTTTGACCCAATTGCTGAAGAAGGAAGAGAAGTTCGTATGGACGGATAAGTGCGAACATAGTTTCTAAGAGCTTAAGTAGAAGTTGACTACCACACCCGTGCTGACAATTCAGTCTGGACCTGGAGGATACAAGATCTTTAGTGATGCGTCATATAGAGGACTGGGTTGCATGTTAATGCAGCATGGTAGAGTTGTTGCATATGCGTCCCGTCAGTTGAGATCTCATGACTTGAATTATCCGACGCATGACTTTGAACTCGCAGTGGTTATCTTCGTTCTGAAGATTTAGAGACACTACTTGTGTGGAGAAAGGTTCCAGATCTTCACAGACCATCAGAGTCTCAAGTATTTGTTCTCTCAAAAGGAGTTGAACATGAGACAACGTCATTGGATGGAACTTCTCAAGGACTATGACTGCGACATCCTGTATCATCCTAGAAAAGCCAATAAAGTTGCAGATGCATTGAGTCGGAAGTCTTCAATTGCACAGATGATGGTTCAGGAGTGGATCCTACTCGAAGGAGCTCGAGATTCAGTTTTTAAATTTGAGGTAGGCTATTTTTCAAATCTTATGGCTACCCTCACAATTGAACTGGAAGTACAGATAAGGATTAAGACATTGTAGTTAATAGACCCAAAGATCCAAAAGATTCTGCAGGAGGATGCAGAAAAGAGAAAGGTCGACTTTCAGATTTTTGAGGACGGAACACTAACATTTCATGGGAGATTGTGTGTACCTAACGATGCAGAGCTTAAAGAGGAGATCTTATCAAAAGCTCATCGTAGCAGTTACAACATTCTTCTAGGTAGTACGAAGATGTATCGGAATCTGCGTCAACACTATTGGTGGATTGGTATGAAGGCGAATCTCACCAGACATGTCGCCAAGTGTCTGATGTGTCAGCAAGTAAAAGCATAGCATTGCAAATTAGGAGGACTCTTGCAACTTCTTGAGATTCCTGAGTGGAAATGGGAACACATCACATTGGATTTTGTGATGGGATTACCAAGAGTATGAGAGGTAATGATTCCATATGGGCTGTAATTGATAGATTAATGAAGTCGGCTCACTTTATCGCCATACAAAATGATTTTGCATTGGACAAATATGCTGAGTTGTATGTGCGTTAGATAGTTCGTTTGCATAGAGTCCCAGTGACGATTACGTTGGATTGAGACCCGAGGTTCATAGTAGCCTTCTGGGAAAGTTTACAAACTGCCTTGGGAACGAAGTTGCAGTACAGTACGGCCTATCATTCTTAGACAAATGGCCAGTTTGAGAGGATGATTCAAACTCTCGAGGACATGCTGTGAGCTTGTGTGCTAGACTTCAAAGGAAGCTGGGAAGAATAGCTTCATCTAGTTCAGTTCGTCTACAACAATAGTTATCAACAGAGCATCTAGATGGCACCGTTTGAAGGTTGTATGGCAGAGCTTGCAGAATGCCAATTTGTTGGAATGAAGTCGGAGAGCGTAAGATCATCGGCCTTGAGTTGGTTCAGTAATCAGTGGATGCCATCAAAGCTCTTTGAGAAAGACTAAAGACTGCTCAGAGTCGCCAAAAAAGTTATGTAGAAAAGCGGCGAAGACCAATGGAGTTCTAAGTTGGTGAATACGTATACCTTAAAGGGTCACCGATGATGGGTACTTTACGCTTCTGCAAGAAAGGGAAGCTGAGTTTGAGGTACATCGGTACTTTTGAAGTTTTGGAGTGAATAGAGACTCTGGCGTATCGTCTTGCGTTATCGCCAAAACTTGCTCAGGTGCATGATGTCTTCCACGTGTTGATGTTGAGGAAGTATGAGCCTAACTCGATCCACATGCTGAATTTTGAAGAATTAGGCGTGGACGACAGAGTGTTGTACGCGGAGAGACTAGTTCAGATCGTGGATTGAAAGGAGCAAGTGCTACATACCAAGACGATCCCCTTGGTCAAAGTGGTTTAGCAACACCACGAAACTGAAGGAGCAACGTGGGAAAGCGAAGAATCGATGAGATGACAATACCCCCACCTTTTTGAAAAAGAATAATAATGGTTTAAATTTCGAGGATGAAATTTTTATAAGAGGTGAAGAGTTGTGACATCCTGAATTTTTCGACTCTGTCCGGATAATAAGAACTGGGCTTTTCATCGATGCGTCTATGGTCCTTTTTCTTTGAGCTGATCACTCACAAGCTAGCTGATCTATCAGGTGAAGCCGTTAAGGGATATAAACGCGATTTGATCAGAAATCGACTGCTCGACCGTGATAATTGGCAAGGATCAATACGACACCATTATAATCGATTAGTGATCGGAAATAGGTCAATTAGATGGAATGGCGTAATTAAATTGTGCGTGATTCCATATGATTGCAAAATTTGCGTCTAACGACACAAACTCAATTTTCTGTTGATTCTGTACTCGGTACCTGCAATTGAAACCTTGAGATTTTTTTGACAACCGAGAGTTGCTGACAAGTCGGAGATGCACAAACGTGGATTGAAAATTATTGACCACGGGTCAAACAAGATAAAATCCTTGAAAACTACTCGGTAGGTCAAGTCACTAAAATCACGTCCAGTCAATTTTAACCACGAAATTGAACTCGGTTTTGGGAATGGAAAGTTTGAGTGTGTCACGGTTTATTTTTAAAACATCTTCTCATCCTTTGAAGAATTTTTGGCAAGCCCGGATGGGCAGAAAAATCAAAATTAGCCAATTAAAATCTAGGAAATTCGGATGGGCACCTTGGTGGGGATTTTTGGCCACCAAATTGATTTGTTATGTGAAAGGTTGAAGGGAAAATTGTAAGGGTTGCTGAAATGGCATTTTTGGGCCACCAATTTGAGTTGTTTGGTGTATAATTGAGAAGGAAATGGGAAGAAATTCGTATGGCTGTTGCATGGGCACTTTTGGGCTGCCATTTTGGCTTGATTTGTGAAGAAATTGGAGAGAAATCAACCATTGGCTGCTGCCTTGACCTTTGGGGAGGCTGAAGACTTTGTGGCTTAAACTTGAGTGCAAGATATTTGTGCATGGATGGGTATTGGCTCATGCATGGACTTCTTGGCCCCTTGTCCCCCCTCTCTCTTCCTTCTCTCATCCCTTTCTCCATTTGTGCGTGAACTCCAGCAGTTGAAACCCCCCTCTGTCTAGCTTCTTCTTCCTCAGCTTTTCTCCTTCTTCCTTCCTCCATTTCTTCTTTGTCTTTGCTACTGCCAACCCCTGCACCGAATTACTTTGCCATTCCACCACCGCTATAGCTCCTTCGTGTGCCCGTCCCATCGAGCCAAGGACGCCAACCAGTGATGCTAGCCCTGCCGTTGCTGTCCATTCCATCGAGCGGCTAGCCACATTTGCCAGCTCACCGCCATCGTCTGTCCAGCCTGCCAGACCACCTGGATGTCCACCACCAGCCCCTATTCATCCAGCTTGCCATTTAGCCGCCCCTAGTCGCGCCGTTCCAGCTCTGCCTCAGCCCAAACTGCCGACCACAGAACTGAAACCAATAGCAACCGTGAGGCTTGTTGGCTGTTTTTCAGCCTCTTCCAAGCCTCCTTTGGAGTCGCCGTAGGCCCAGGTCTTGGTCGTTGTCGCGCCGCCGTCGCCATGGACCCATTATCTCACTAAACCGGTGAGTTAACATCCTAATCTCTAATTAGGGGGTTAATTGCACTTAAGGGGGGTTAGTTGAGGTTAATTAGGATTAGGGGATTTAGTTAGAGTAACTAGATTGGTTAGGATTATTAAGTTAGGCCAATTAGGTGGTTAGATGGTTAGTTAGATCATTTACTTAGCTTAATTAGATAAAGTAGTTAGTTAATTAAATTAGTTTAATTAGCTTAAGTGGATAAGCTCGGTTAGCTTATGTAAATAAATTAAGTGGTTTAATTTAATTAATTTGTAATTTATTTAATTAAATATTAATTAGCGTAAATTATACCAGGATAGCTGGTTGTCGAATTTTACGATCATTGTGGATGCATTAATTTTTGCAATTGGTTGCTAATTTATGCAATTGAGTGCTTGATGATGATTTTTAATTATTATTGCAAAAATATGATTTTATGGTATTTAATTAGAAAAATACCGGGCATCAGGTTTTGATGCCAAAAATATTTTAGGTACTATATAAAATTGTGGAATTTTAAAATGGGAGAATATCACGTTTTATGGTTCGATTTGACTGTGTGACCACACACAATTATTTTATCGGGTATATTTAATACGAAGAAAATAGGCCAAGTCTATTATTTGAGTGCAAAGCACGATGTTCTTGGCCAAGCATGGATGTGCGTGTGATCGCTATCGGAACCCGTCACCCGATTAGAGTTGGGGAGGCGATGCTTGATTGAGTTCAGATGCCCTTGACAATGGATGCCGGTCGCAGTGGAGGCTAGGCCGATGCTCTTTCTGGAATGCCATCTAGGATTTAGATATTGCCGTGCCCAATGAAGTGGGACGACACCTGGTTATGCTGGATGACTGCCGACTATTGGCCTTATAATTGGGACCCCTGTAATTGATTAATATATGAATGTTCCAATTGTTGATTGCGCTTGCTATGTTTATATATGATATATGAGATGTACTAATGTACAAGGAGGTACTGAGGCGAGGTAAGTCCTATATGGTGCATGTTTAGGCTGCCTCCAAGTGAATTCTCGTCCTATTCGGGGTTTAGGGTGTATACTCGCTGAGATTTATCTCACCCCGTCGTGGTTAACCCTTTTTCAAGTCCTTAGATGGAGGTACAGCACGTGTGTTTTGGGTGGCCATGAGAGGCGGAGACCGAGCATACCCTTCTCCCCATCCACAGGACCTTCTAGACCCATGAGCTTATAGTGATCACCATTTGGGTCGATGAGGGCTTACCTCAGTTGGTACCTCATTGCTTCAAACGTGGTTCCATCACAGGCCTGACGGGGTTCAAGAGGGCCCCTTAGATGGTTTTGACAGGCCTGTTGTCAATTTTGAGTACGAGGTGGTACTCGACCCTGTCATGGATGCCGATATTTTGGAAAATATCGTGGCGAACGAGGGGCCCGAAGTTAAGGGGCCCAAAGTAGAGGTGGCTGACCCTTTAGACATCAACTGCCCTGACAATGTCGTGGTAGACCCGGATCCCAAGTAGGTAGGGTCCGAGGTAGAGTTAGCCTAATAACTCCTTTTTGGGTCTAGACCTTATGTATATAACTTTGTAGTGCTAACCTGGTTTGTTTATAGAATATGTTTTTGTGTTAATTGGTTGTCCTACTTCTACTATCCCATGTGTTTGTTGTTGGTTGGGAAATTATCAATTCGCTTCCGCATGTGCATAAACGAATGGATCGGCGATGCGTCCTGGGAACGTTGTAATTTTATCGACCATCGAGGGATGTTCGTGTGCTTGAGGTTTGGAGCATGACACAAGGGCCACAAGCACATGAGGTAGGCGGCCCAATAGGAAGGTCATGGCTTCCCCAAGCCATTAGGACAATCATTACAAGATCTTGGCATTTAATGCACTCAAGTACATGAATAGTGTGTGAATAGCGCGCAATGTTAGTACAATGAGTAAATTGCCCTTCCATTCAACTAGAGACAAATGGACAAAGTTGGAATTGGCCAAGGGTGGGGGCGGCACATGCATGATGGGCAGCAAATGAGAGCTTGAAGACTATCCAGCCTACCCTAAATCTATTTAATAAAGTGCATAGATCTCTCATTAATACTTGAATTTTTCTTCTTCAAGAAGCTTTCCTTTGAATGGATGAGAGGAATTCAAGGGGTTTGGGATGGGATAGACATTATTGGGCAAAGATCTATTATTCTCTCCCTTCTCCCCCCTTACAGTTGGCCATCCTCTCTCTCCCCCTCACTCTCATTTTCTCATTTGTTGCTTTCAATCTTACTTTCTCTCTCTCCCTTGCCATGGTCGAAACCCCCATCTCTATTTCCATCTCCATCTCAAGCTTGTTCCTTCACTTTTCCTCTTGTTTCCCTCATCAGCGATCGACCGTCACACCAACGACATCGAACCACCCTTTGCACCGCCATTTTCGTAGCTGCATCGGGTTTTTGGAGAATGGAGGCTGCTGTCCAGCCCTTGCTACAGCTCCCTCTCCCTCATTTCCTCTACAATTTGGTTCCATGCAGAGCTTGAAGGCTGTCCGCTGCCTAGCCGCCATTGTGCAGCCACTACACCACTGCCACGATGCCTCTATAGCCCTCATCGTGGGCTGACCTGTGCTGGTTTGGCCACCATAGCTGCTATCTAGCTTTGCCACTCATCTCCTGATACTTTATAAAGCTTGGACTTGGGCGTGAATGGCTTTTTAGGTCTTGATTAGGATTGTTGTTGCATTTTTGAGCTAGTTTAGGACTAAATTATAGTTAAATGTTGTTTTGTTGTAGCGATAAGAGAGTTTTAAATGATAAGTGATCATAGGGTTTCGATAAGTTATCAAGTTTTGGACAATAAGTTATTGAGTTTTGGACGATAAGTTATCTAGTTTTGGACGATAGGTTATCAAGTTTTGGATGATAAGTTATTGTGGCACCTCGAACCACCTTAGGTCGCCATAGGCACCAAACGTTACACCTAATTACATCTCTTAGAAGAAGCGTCGTAAATCATGGACATATATATATATATTTCTTTTTTGAAAACGGTCCCAGCGCGACTCATTAGCGGAAGCAAAATTTATATCGCCATCTCCCCCTCCATCAACCATGATACAATTTGCACACCACTAAACATCATAATAAAAGACAAAGCCACGACACTTTATTTACATATTTCTCAAGATGGGTTTCCTTGGGTCGGTACATCAAATGGTAAGACCAGGACTTATAGCCACACTCGGCCATAGCCTAAAAAGGAAACACTCGACCCACTACCACAATCGTGAAAGATCCCCCATCACTCGTGTCGGCTAACCATCCCAAAAAGTTTCAGCTCCTACTTGTCACGCATGGACCCTCACACCCATCCCGGTGCATCAGGCGATGGCGGTGGTAACATCCCACGCATCACTCCGTTCCGACCAACATGGACGGATACGAACTCCTAGATAACAGGGACCCCAGCCAAGCCCACATCGTACATAACCAAAGCGCGCACTCGAATATACGTCAATCCAGGATCGGAGGGACAGTCAAACTCCTCGCACTCGACCTCTACATCGGAAGGAAGGCCGTAAAATACGCCCCGCATGACAGCAGGGAGCGGCATCTTACTAATCTGAAATGTTGGTCTCCAAAGGGGTGAGTACAGCCACTCAGCAGGTAAAAGATCTGGTAATCACTCAAGGCATCATACAATACAATCATAGCATAATACATGTCATACATGCATTCCAGGCATCACTTACCTTGAAGCCATGCATATACCATCATACATCCTCATCACAACCATATCACATACATGTCATCATGTCATAGGTTATCATCATCATGTCATAAACATATCATCATCATCATGTTATACACATATCATCTTCATCATGTCGTACACATGTATCATCATACCATAGGTCATCATCATATCATACACAAATCATCATCATCATGTTGTACACATGTATCATCATACCATAGGTCATCATCATATCATACACATGCCATCATCATCATGTCATAAATATATCCATACGCATGTCATCATATCATGTGTACATGATTCAATTTCCACTTTTATCTTTCAATTTAATCATCACATCTCTTCTTCTCGGGATCAGCAATTTCATCCCATACTTTACCACTCGCACCCTAACCTGGCATCGCGCCGTAAGAACCTCCGGCATTCAACCATTTAAGGCCACTGGGCATCCGGCAACCCCACTCTTCGGGCATCTCGCATCCCAACTGGCATCACGAGGCATCCCCTCGGGCAAAGACCTCCGAGGCTTCCGGCACCCAACCATTCCGGGCATCTCGGAACTCCCGAGGACATCCGGCCATGTATCTCTGTACAATCCAGCCATCCAGCACCCCCCATCCCGGGCATCCTGATACTCCTAGGGCATTATCATCCGCCTCAAACAGTTTCCTCATTTATCATCGTTCATGTTTACCAATTCATGCCTCAACTCAGCATGGCGCACAATATAATGGCAAACAAGATCACTTTCATCCTTTGATTCATACATGCATCTCTAATCATCATCATACAATACAGCAAGACACAATCATTCATAACAATGCCATTCATGGAGTCCATACCATTTAAAATGGTCCATATTTCATGCCTTTTACAAAATTCCAGCATGTACCATTTTTAGAAAATATTCAAATTAAATATCCACATGCTTCTCAAAATTCATGAAATCAAGGCACGTGATAGACAAGACAATAAGATAGTAATTTCATGCGAAACACATGCCCAATAGAGTTCCACACAAAAAGATATAATCCACACGATTTCAGCATGCAAATTCGGATAAAACAGAATGTGCAGTTTTCGAAATAATTCAATTAAAATACCCGAATGACCTCCGAAAATTATGAAATTTTACCAGGTTATAGTTAAGACACTAAATTATATTTTCTATGCGGACATCTAGGCCAGATTCGTCCTAGATAATTTTCTATACACGTACGAAGCTCCTGGTCCTCGCACCGAAACGTTCAGTATAGCTATCACCGAAATATCGAGTTTTCACATACTTATTCTTCTTCATTTCCTCTGAAATTTGGATATGTTTTACTTCAAGAGGACCCCTACAACTTTCATTGTGGGATCTAAGTCATATTTCCAAAGGATAGTCACCATATGGGTCCACGAAGTCTCGGGGGTCCAGTACCGTGTTTCCAGATCTACCGTCTTCAAGAGTAAGTCGATTCACTAGGCTACACTTGTTAATATTGCCTCAAATTCGAGTATGTTAGTGTTTAGGATGTTATCTACAAGTTTCATGAAGAAGTCGAAAAGAAATTCTCGGTAAAAATCAACATGCAACCCACGAAACTACCAAAGGTCAGTAAAACAGTTCCAGATCTAGTGTCTTCGTAGGATGAGAGTTTCACCCCTTAAATCTCCACCATTTTGTCCCAAATTTTAGTATGTTATATTTTAATATGTTGGCTACAACTTCTATGAAGGAATCAAGGTCAAAATCCAACTCAAAACACACATGCAAGCTCTCACAAGATTCTGGTTCAGGCGGTTCATACGAAAACAGCATGCAAACTCAAGAACAAGTCACATTCTAGCTTCGGTTTTGCCTTCCCTATGATCCGAAACCTACCACCGACAAATCACACATGCAAGGCACACATGCAAGAGTAGAAAGCGGATCCCAACTTGCCTTAAAGACTGAATGAACAGCAGCAAAAGAGACGGCACACCGGCGACGGACGGACGGCGTGCGGCGGCAACGGGCGAGCTCCTTCTCCCTCTCGGTTCCTCCCTCTCTCTCGCAACTCACTCTCTCTCTTTCTCACTTGGACGGCAACCCAACCAGCCATCCTCTCTCTCTCCTCTTCCTTTTATTTCCCCAAATCCTCATCATTAGCAATGATTAGCTTGCCTCTTCCAATGGCCAATGCATGAACTCCTCTTGCCACTTGTCATAACACATGCATAATGGGCTTTGGGTTTGGGCTTGAATTGGAAGAAGTGGGCCGGCCACTCCTCCCCCCTCATGGTCGACGGCCACACCTCCTTGGGCCCTAATTGGGCTGGCCATTCGACCCACCAAAAGCTTAGGCCATTGGGCCTAAGGCCAAACCTAATTAAACCCACAATTTCACTTTCAATTATTTATCTTTAATTATTTCTTTTATAGATTTTAAGTTTTAAAATTCACATGGCCAAGAATAAATCATCCTCATTAATTTATCCTGTAGTACTAATTTAAAAACTCATGAACACAAGCACAAACACATAGCCTTAAGAGAAAACTAATGGCTAAAACATAAACCATAGGTAATTTCATTACCTAATTACGGGCTTTAATTCCTCTAGAGGTTGTCTTGAATTTTGGGATGCCATAATTCTCCCCTCCTTAGAGAATTTCGTCCTCGAAATTAGACACCACTCGTGCCTTCCTGAAACAAGTAAGGGTACTTTTGCTTCATCTGATCCTCACTTTCCCATGTGGCTTCCTCCATATCATGATGTCGCCATAAAACCTTAACCAGAGGAATCTTTTTAGTCCTAAGAATTTGTTCCTTTCAATCCAATAGCTGCACAGGTTCTTCAATGTACCTTACTTTCTCATCCACTTTGATGGCTTCATGATCGAGTATATGACCAGGATCCGGCTGGTACTTCCTCAGCATCAATACATGAAACACATCATGCAAATTTCCCAACTTAGGAGGCAGCGCTAAACGATAAGCTACATCCCCTATCCTTTCAAGTATCTCAAAAGGTCCGACAAATCTATGGCTTAACTTACCCTTCATTCCAAATCGAGATATTCCTTTCATTGGAGATACCTTCAGGAATACATGATCTCCCACACTAAATTCCAAAGGCCTTCTACACTTATCTGCGTAGTCTTTCTGCCTAATCTGAGCGATTTTAAGTCTTTTTCTGATAATTTCAACAGCCTCAGTGGTAACTTGTACCAGTTCAGGTCCTGTCAATTTCCTTTCACCTACTTCATTCCAACAGACAGGAGTCCTACATCTCCTTCCATATAATGCTTCATAGGGAGCCATGTCTATACTTTTCTGAAAACTATTATTATATGCAAACTCCACCAAATGCAATCTTTCATCTCAATTTCCTTTGAAATCAATTACACAAGCCCTTAACATATCATCTAATGTCTGAATTACTCTTTCTGTTTGTCCATCTGTATGAGGGTGAAAAGCAGTATTAAACTGAAGTTTAGTTCCTAATGCAATTTGAAGAATTCGCCAAAAGTTCGAAGTAAATCTTGAATCCCGATCCGAAGTAATAGTCATTGGAACACCATGTAAGCATACCACTTGACTTACATATATGTCCGCATATTTGTCCATTGGGTAATCCATGTGAATTGCTAGAAAATGAGCAGACTTAGTTAAGCGGTCTACTATTACCCAGATAGAATCATGACCATTTGATGTCCTTGGCAATCCTTGCACAAAATCCATCGTTATATGTTCCCATTTCCATTCTGGTATGTCTAAAGGTCTCAAAAGTCCTGCGGGTTTGCGATGTTCTGCTTTTACTTGCTGGCACATCAAACACTGAGAAACGTGCTTAGCCGTATCTACTTTCATACCATTCCACCAAAATTGCTGGCGCAAATTCCTATACATCTTTGTACTACCTGGATGGATACTATAATTACTCTTATGTGCCTCCAACAGAATTTCCTTCTTTAATTCTTCGTTGTCGGGAACACAGAGCCGTCCTTGGCATCTTACTATTCCATCATCAGAGACTTGAAATTCTGGTCTTTTTCCTAAAGACATAGCGTCTTTCACTTTCAAAATCTTTGGGTCAGATTCTTGTAAGGTCTTAACTTTCTGAATAATCTCGGGTTCAACTCTTAATGCACTAAGCATACCAGTAAGACAATCCATTTCCAATTTAAACTCTGAGTCTGCTACAGACTTTAACAAGTTCCATTCTGCCACTCTTAAACTTGCCATCTCCATAGCCGACTTACGACTAAGAGCATCCGCTACCCTATTCGCTTTCCTAGGATGATATCTTATCTCACAATCATAATCCTTCAACAACTCCATCCACCTCC
This sequence comes from Eucalyptus decipiens, assembly GCA_014182575.1. Taxonomy (NCBI): domain Eukaryota; kingdom Viridiplantae; phylum Streptophyta; class Magnoliopsida; order Myrtales; family Myrtaceae; genus Eucalyptus; species Eucalyptus decipiens. The sequence goes on along the minus strand of CM024614.1, from coordinate 58,335,585 downwards.
TCTGTCTCATGTTCAACTCCTTTTGTGAGAACAGATACTTCAAACTCTTATGATCCGTATAAATCTCAAACCTTTCCCCATACAAATAGTGTCTCCATATCTTCAAGGCAAACACTATAGCTGCTAGCTCTAAATCATGCGTTGGGTAATTCAGTTCATGGGGTTTTAATTGTCTAGATGCATAGGCTATGACCTTGCCATGCTGCATCAAAACACATCCAGTCCCTTGTGAGATGCATCACTATACACTGTAAAACCATAAGGTCCTATCGGTATAGTTAGGATTGGAGCTGAGGTCAACTTCCTTTTAAGCTCCTGGAAACTCCTTTCACATTCTCGATTCCACTCAAACTTCACATTCTTTCGGGTCAATTTAGTTAAAGGACCTGCCAGTCGTGAAAATCCTTCAATAAACCTCCTATAATAACCAGCTAGTCCTAAGAAACTTCGTATTTCAGTAGGTGTCGTCGGTCTTGGCCAATTTACTACCATCTCAACTTTCGCAAGGTCTACTGCAATTCCTCCTCCTGACACCACATGCCCTAAAAATATTATCTAGTCCAGCCAAAATTCACACTTGCTAAATTTGGCATACAACTTATGATCTCTCAAGGTTTGCGAAACTACCCTCAAATGCCGTTCATGCTCTTTAGGCCCTTTCGAATATACCATAATATCATCAATAAAAACAATCACAAACCGGTCTAAATAAGGCTTAAATACCCTATTCATTAGATCCATAAATGCAGCCGGCGCGTTAGTCAATCCAAATGGCATAACAAGGAACTCGTAGTGTCCATAATGAGTCCTAAACGCAGTCTTAGGAATGTCCTCTTTCTTAATTTTTAGCTGATGGTATCCCGATCTTAAGTCAATCTTAGAGAAGACCGAACTTCCTTGGAGTTGGTCAAACGGGTCATCAATTCTAGGCAAATGATACTTATTCTTAATGGTCACCCGGTTCAGCTGCCTATAATCAATGCACAAACGCATCGATCCATCTTTCTTTTTCACAAACAAGACTGGTGCACCCCAAGGTGAAGCACTTGGCTTAATGAATCCCTTGTCAAGCAACTCTTGTAGTTGCACCTTTAATTCCTTCAACTTGACTAAGGCCATCCTATATGGGGCTTTTGATATAGGTCCTATTCCAGGCATTAATCAATTTCAAACTCAATTTCCCGCTCTGGCGGCAATCCAAGCAATTCTTCAGGGAATACATCTTGAAATTCGTTAACTACTCGAACTTCCTCAAGTTTAGGCTCCTCTCTAGCGTAATCTTTGACTATGGCTAGGTACCCTTGACATCCCTTGTCAAGTAACGCACAGGCTTCTACTGTCGAAATAAGTGTTATAGGTAGGTGGGTCTGACCTCCTAAAAATTCACAACTAGACTGATCAGGCAAAACAAATTGGATCACTCTTCTATAACAATCCATTTTGGCTCGATACTTACGAAGCCAATCCATTTCTATGATAACATCAAAATCATACATAGCCATTTTAACCAAGTCTATTTCCATATCTTTTCCTCCCATTGATATCTTACAATTTCCACACACCACCGTAGACAATACCATATTCTTTAAAGGTGTGGAAACACAAAGAGGTGTCTCAAGAGACATAACTTCTATCTTATTCAAATGTCTATATCTTTCAGACACAAACGAATGTGTTGCACTCGTATCAAACAATGCATATGCCTTTCTATCATTTATAAGGATTGTACCTGAGATAACATTTTTGGAAGCTTCCGCTTCCTCTTGGGTGATCGCATACACCCTTCCTTGTGTTGGTGGCCTCTGAGGATTCCTTTGTAAATTTGATCTAACAGCACTCTGATATCCCTGTCGCACCGAGCCAACACTCACTTGCGACCTTTCTTGTGGGCAACTTCTCCTAAGATGACCCACTTGTCCACAACCAAAACATTTCGGTCGTCCATTGCAAGGTCCTGGGCCATGTCGCCCATTACACCTTTGACAAACATCAGGCTGATAGGGTGCTTTCCCTATGTTTAGACCATTTCTTGCTCCTCCAAAATTTCCAAAATTACTCTTCTTCACATTCCAAGTCTGACCTTGACCAGACTAGGGTCTCTTACCCCTCCTCACATCATTAAATTTCAGAGGTTTCTTAAACTCCGACCGCTCTCTCAACAGCTCCTGCTCCACTAACTATGCCCTCTCATAAATCTCATGGTAATCCTTTATACTCAAAGGCACTAGTTGCATCCTAATGTTAGTTCTCAACCCTTTCAGAAATCTCTTAGCCTTTTCCTCCTGATCCTCAATCAGTTTATGAGCATATCTAGATAGTTCAGAAAACTTAGCCTCATATTGATCTACTGTCAGCCCCTTTTGTTCTAATTGAACAAATTCCGAAATTTTCTTATACTTAGCATAGTCAAAAAAAATGCTTTCTATTGAAAGCTCTCACAAACTCTTCCCAGTTAACATCAGTACCTGGTGGAAAGATTATGTCCTTCGAAGCTCTCCACCAAAACTTTGCATTTCCCTGCAATTGGTACTCTGCCAAAGTTATTTTCTCAGCATCATTGCAGTCCAACAGCCGGAAAATTCGTTCCATCCCATCAATCCATTGCTCCGCCTCCTCAGGACTTCCTATTCCATTGAACTTAGGTGGCTTCAACTTCAGAAATTGCTCCACCAGTCCTTGAGCACGGCGTTCTGCTCGGGGTTGCTGCTGCGCTTGTCTTTCCATCAGATTTCCAATATTGGCTAATGCCTGCAGGATGTCTTCCATTCGAGGTTCAGACCTTGCAGTAGAGGCTTCAGCCCTCGATGGATGGGCACTTCCAGCTCGCACCATGACTTTCCTGCAATTTCCAAGCATTGCCTCAGGAATAATCTGAGAGTCACTATCTCCATTCAAAGCAGCTACTACTACATAAGTAACATATACATGTTATTAGTACCTAAGGACAACTCAAAACCAACTACTAGGGATCTACGAGTGAATACTCATCACCCGTTATTCAATTATTCCGTTTTATATCCTATGGTGTGCATTGTCATCATGTTCCTCAATTTCCAAATGAGGCTTCTTATCACTCCACCTATAACCATAGCGCTCTGATACCAAAAAGGGGCGCTGTGGCACCCCGAACCACCTTAGGTCGCCACAGGCACCAAACGTTACACCTAATTACATCCCTTAGAAGAAGCGTCGTAAATCATGGACATGTTTTTTTTGAAAATGGTCCCAGGGTGACTCATTAGTGGAAGCAAAATGTAATATTGCCATCTCCCCCTCCATCAACCATGATACAATTTGCACACCACTAAACATCATAATAAAAGACAAAGCCACGACACTTTATTTACATATTTCTCAAGATGGGTTTCCTTGGGTCGGTACATCAAAAGGTAAGACCAGGACTTATAGCCACACTCGGCCATAGCCTAAAAAAGAAACACTCGACCCATTACGACAATCGTGAAAGATCCCCCATCACTCGCGTCGCCTAACCATCCCAAAAAGTTTCAGCTCCTACTTGTCACGCACAAACCCTCCAACCTATCCCAGTGCATCAGGCGGTGGCAGCGGTAACATCCCACGCATCACTCCGTTCCGACGAACATGGACGAATACGAACTCCTGGATAACAGGGCCCCTAGCCAGGCCCACATCATACATAACTAAAGCACGCACTCGAATATACGTCAGTCCAGGAATGGAGGGATAGTCAAACTCCTCGCACTCGACCTCTACATCGGAAGGAAGGCCGTAAAATACGCCCCGCGTGACAGCAGGGAGCGGCATCCTACTAATTTGAAATGTTGGTCCCTAAAGGGGTGAGTACAGCCACTCAGCAGGTAAAAGATCCGGTAACCACTCAAGGCATCATACAATACAATCATAGCATAATACATGTCATACATGCATTCCAGGCATCACATACCTTGAAGCCATGCATATACCATCATACATCCTCATCACAACCATATCACATACATGTCATCATGTCATAGGTTATCATCATCATGTCATAAACATATCATCATCATCATGTTATACACATATCATTATCATCATGTCGTACACATGTATCATCATACCATAGGTCATCATCATATTATACGCATGCCATCATCATGATGTCATAAATATATTCATACGCATGTCAACATATCATGTGTACATGATTCAATTTCCACTTTTATCTTTCAATTTAATTATCACATCTCTTCTTCTCGGGATCAGCAATTTCATCCCATACTTTACCACTCGCACCCTAACCTGGCATCGCGAGAAGAACCTCCGGCATTCAACCATTTAAGGCCACTGGGCATCCGGCAACCCCACTCTCCGGGCATCTCGCATCCCAACTGGCATCACGAGGCATCCCCTCGGGCAAAGACCTCCGAGGCTTACGGCACCCAACCATTCCGGGCATCTCGAAACTCCCGAGGACATCCGGCCATGTATCTCTATACATTCCAGCCATCCAGCACCCCCCATCCCGGGCATCCTAATACTCCCAGGGCATTATCATCCGCCTCAAACAGTTTCCTCATTTATCATCGTTCATGTTTACCAATTCATGCCTCAACTCAGCATGGCGCACAATATAATGGCAAACAAGATCACTTTCATCCTTTGATTCATACATGCATCTCTAATCATCATCATACAATACAGCAAGACACAATCATTCATAACAATGCCGTTCATGGAGTCCATACCATTTGAAATGGTCCATATTTCATGCCTTTTACAAAATTCCAGCATGTACCATTTTTAGAAAATATTCAAATTAAATATCCACATGCTTCTCAAAATTCATGAAATCAAGGCACGTGATAGACAAGACAATAAGATAGTAATTTCATGAGAAACACATGCCCAATAGAGTTCCACACAAAAAGATATAATCCACACGATTTCAGCATGCAAATTCGGATAAAACAGAATGTGCAGTTTTGGAAATAATTCAATTAAAATACCCGAATGACCTCTGAAAATTATGAAATTTTGCCAGGTTATATTTAAGACACTAAAGTAGATTTTCCATGAAGACATCTAGGCTAGATTCATCCCAGATAATTTTGTATACACGTACGAAGCTCCTGGTCCTCGCACCGAAACGTCCAGTATAGCTATCACCGAAATATCGAGTTTTCACCTACTTATTGCTCTTTATTTCCTATGAAATTTGGATATGTTTTACTTCAAGAGGTCCCCTACAACTTTCATTAAGGGATCTAAGTCAAATTTCCAAAGAATAGTCACCATATGGGTCCAAGAAATCTCGGGTGTCCAGTACCGTGTTTCCAGATCTACCGTCTTCAAGAGTAAGTCGATTCACTAGGCTACACTTGTTCATTTTACCTCAAATTTGAGTATGTTAGTCTTTAGGATGTTATCTACAAGTTTCATGAAGAAGTCGAAGAGAAATTCTCGGTAAAAATCAACATGCAACCCACGAAACTACCAAAGGTCAGTAAAACAGTTCCAGATCTAGTGTCTTCGTAGGATGAGAGTTTCACCCCTTAAATCTCCACCATTTTGTCCCAAATTTTAGTATGTTATATTTTAAGATGTTGTACACAACTTTCATGAAGGAATCAAGGTCAGAATCCAACTCGAAACACACATACAAGCTCTCACAAGATTCTGGTTCAGGCGGTTCATACGAAAACAGCATGCAAACTCAAGAACAAGTCACATTGTAGCTTCGGTTTTGCCTTCCCTATGATCCGAAACCTACCACCAACAAATCACACATACAAGGCACACATGCAAGAGTAGAAAGCGGATCCCAACTTGCCTTAAAGACTGAATGAACAGCAGCAAAAGAGACAGCACACCGGCAACGGACGGACGGCGTGCGGCGGCGACGGGCGAGCTCCTTCTCCCTCTCAGTTCCTCCCTCTCTCTCTCTCGGAACTCACTCTCTCTCTTTCTCACTTGGACGGCAACCCAACCGGCCATCCTCTCTCTCTCCTCTTCCTTTTATTTCCCCAAATCCTCATCATTAGCAATGATTAGCTTGCCTCTTCCAATGGCCAATGCATGAACTCCTCTTGCCACTTGTCATAACACATGCATAATGGGCTTTGGGCTTGGGCTTGAATTGAAAGAAGTGGGCCGGCCACTCCTCCCCCCTCATGGTCGACGGCCACACCTCCTTGGGCCCTAATTGGGCCGACCGTTCGGCCCACCAAAAGCTTAGGCCATTGGGCCTAAGGCCCAACCTAATTAATCCCACAATTTCACTTTCAATTATTTATCTTTAATTATTTATTTTATAGATTTTAAATTTTAAAATTCACATGGCCAAGAATAAATCATCCTCATTAATTTATCCTATAGTACTAATTTAAAAACTCATAAACACAAGCACAAACACATAGCCTTAAGAGAAAACTAATGGCCAAAACATAAACCATAGGTAATTTCATTACCTAATTACAGGCTTTAATTCCTCTAGAGGTTGTCTTGAATTTTGGGATGCCACAGTTATCGATTTTTAGACGATAAGGTATCGATTTTTTGCCGATAGGTTATCACGTTTAGGGCGATATATTATCGGGATAGGTTATCGATTTTTGTTGCATCCCAAAATTCATGACGACCTCCAGTTACATTAAAGTCTATGAATAGGTGATGGAAGTACCATCAAGCTATTTTATAGCCATAAAATTTATGGCCAAGCTTTTAATGGATAATTATGTGATAGGAAAGAAAATTATATCATTGGCCATGCGTATTATAAATTGGAATTTATGGATTTGTGACTACAAGTTTTATCGCCTTATTACTTTTGCAAGTTAGGTATTTATTTAAGTGGAAAATGTTAATAGATTATTAAAAGGTTAGTGGGCCGAAATTCTTAGGCCAAGCTAACCCAAAAACCCAGCCCAAGATCCCCACCACTTCGGCCCAAAGCCTGGCCCATGGAGCCCATGGGGTAGCCAACGCATGAAGGAGGTGAAGCATGGTGGACACTTGTCTTTGAATTGCCTCCACTTGTTCATTATTTAAAGCCACTTGTCCATGCATCTTTCACTTGTCCCTCCATACAAAAAGGGAAGCATGCAAGTATTTAAACAACCGAAAAGAAAGAGAGAGAGGGAGTGGCCGGTTTTGAGAGAGTGAGAGAGAGAGAGAGAGAGAGAGAGAGAGAGAGAGAGAGTTGTTGAGTGAGAGAGGGAAACCGAGAGGGAGGAGGAGGAGGCTGCGTGAGGAAGAAGTCCGCCCGTTCGTCGCCGTTTTGCCTTTGTTTGTTGCTGATTTGTGCTTGAATCTAAGGCAAGTGAAGTCCTAAACCTACTCTTTGCGTTGCTGTGTGTATGTGTAGTATATGGTAAGTCTTGGTTGTGGTAGATGGGATGAAATTTCGGAGCTATGGAGAGAGATTCATTGGCCATGCATGCTGTTTCTGGAAAGACCAGTCCGACCGTCCGCGAGTTTGTGTGTTGCATATGACTTTTTATTTGTAATTTCACTTTGACCTCTTCATGAAAGTTTTAGAGAACATCTTGAAGTATAAAATAATAAAATTTGAGACAAAATGGATAAGTATTGGGGGTGAAACCCCTTTTCTACGAAAACGTTAGATCTGGAAACTGTTTTGTTGATCTATTGGTGATTTCGTGTGTTGCATGTGACTTTTTATTTGGAATTTCATTTCAACCTCTTCATGAAAGTTTTAGAGAACATATTGAAGAATAACATACTGAAATTTGAGATAAAACGAACAAGTATTTCTTGGTGAAACGATTTTCCTTTGGAGAGACTAGATCTGGAATTCGTCGTGATGATCTTCAGTAGTTTCGTGGTCTGTAAAGTAACATTCTTGTTGAAATCTCACTTTGATCTCTTAACTAAAGTTGTATTATACTTCTTCAGGTAGAACATATAAAAAATTTAGAGGAAATGAACGAAAATAGGTAGGTGAAACCGTTGTCTTTTGAAGAAACTGGATCTGGAAAAAAAAATGCTGCTTCGACCTAGTATGTTTTTGGGATTTTTATAAAATCATACAGTTAAAATTTGATCGTGAGTCCTTAATAAAAGTTGTAGGTAATATTCCGAGGAACAACATAATGAAATTTCAGAGTAAATAGACCAGTAATGACGAAGGAAACGATTTTTCTTTAACATGGGTAGATCTGGAAAACGATACCGAGAATAGGAAAAGTAAATCGATTTTTATCTTTTAGCCCAAAACGAATTGGGCTACAATTTCTGTATGAAACTTGTACTTCTAGCTCTTAAATACAGTGTGTCCAAATCTCATAATTTTCTGAGTTTATTTAAGGGTTTAATCGAAATTGTTTTCAAAACTGTGCATGGATGATGTTAAAATCCTTTTTCGATGATGCATGGACCTATACATTTTCTGTGAAGCCTTGTTTGATATGGTGTCCTCCACGAAATATGTTTTCTTAGATCTTATCTACATTGTGGTAAATTTTCAGAATTTATTTCCATCGTTTGCTAATTTTCTAGAATTTTTCATGAATAGCACGCATTCTGTTTAAGCTGGAAATTGTTTTATTTACTGTTTATTGGATTTATTATGTAAATCATGATATCCTGGATTATTATTCGTGCAATGACATGATGACATTCATACCTTTCATATGACATCCAAGGATTGATGGATTTTCATGAACTCAATGAAGTTTTCAAAACCATTGCATCAAATGATACTTTTCCCAAGGCATATTATACGATTTTAAAAAGGGCTGCTGTCAAATCATGGACATTGTTGCATCAAATGTGAAATTGAAAATGAGATGTATGGGAATATGCATTGTGGTGATGAGAAGGCCGTTGGAGGTGTGAGCCGACGATGCCCCGGGAGTGTCAGGATGCCCGGAATGTGAGGGTGCCGGATGCCTGATGGCCTAGTGGCGTAATTCCGGAGGGTCCTCAGGAGTTTCAAGATGCACGGTGCTATACGGTACGTAATTCCAGAGGGGGGAATCCTGGTGGTATGTCGGTACATAATTCCGGAAGCCTCGGAGGTGTGTGCCGAGGGGATTCCTCGTGATGGTAGTTGGGATACAAGATGCCTGGAAGTGTGTGCCGGATGCCCGGAAGTGTGTGCCGGATGCCCGGAGGTGTATGCCGGAGGTTCCTCGCGATGCCAGGATTAGGTGTGAGCGATAAATTGTGGGATGCAAACATTGATCCCTGGAAAGAAAAACTGATGAGATTCTTGTGAAAGATAAGAATTGAAAGTGAATCATGTGCATGGGTGTATGCATATGGCATGATGCATGATCTGCTTATGAAAATAAATTGATGCTATTTGACATTGAGAATGCGATCATGAAGGCTTGAATGGATCTCATGGTGATGCATGCTTGATAGCATAGATGATACGAATCATGGTGATATGTGCACGATAGCATGGCAAGATATGCATGACTGCATGGCACTATATGCATGACTGCATGGTGATGTGTGCTTGATAGCATGGATGATATGAGTGCATGGTGGTATATGCACATTGCATGGTGATATATGCATGAATGCTTGATGATGAGTGCATGGTGGTATATGCACCTATGGCATGAGTATGCATGAATGCTTTGTGGCATCCCAAAAATTCAAGACAACCTCTAGATGAATTAAAGCCCATGATTAGGTAATGAAATTACCTATGGCCTATGCTTTAGCCATTGATTTTCTCTTAATACCAAGTGTTATTTAATTGTGTTCATAAGTTGTTGAAAATTAGTATCATAGGATAAATTAATGAGAATAATTTATTCTTGGCTATGCATCTCATAGATTTAATCCCTATAGATTTAAATGTTACAAGATTATGGCCATATGAAATTGTAAATTTGGAATCTATAAAAGAAATAATTAAAGATGAATTAGTAAAAGTAAAATAGGGGTTTAATTAGGCATGGGCCTTAGGCCCAAGAGTATGGACCTTTAATGGGCCAAAATGGCCGACCTATTGAAGCCCAAGGAGGGGCTGTCGTCGGCCACAAGGGAGAGGCCGGCCCAAATCCTTTCAAGCCCACTCCTAAGCCCATCTTGCATGCCTTGCCAAGTGGCAAAAAGAAGACCCCATGCATTGGCCATTGAGGGAGGCTAATAATCATGACTAACGATGGGATTTAGGGGAAACAAAAGAGAGGGAGAGTGGCCGGTTGAGGGGTGTTGCCCAAGAGAGAGAGAGAGAGAGAGAGAGTTGCGAGAGAGAGGGGGGAAACCGAGAGAGGAGGAAGAAGGAGCTGCTTGCCGTTCGTCCGCTTGTCGCTGTCCGTTCGCCCATCCGTGTGCCGTCCGTGTGCCGTCGTTTGCTTGATCTTAGAGGCAAGTTAGGATCCACTTACTGCTCTTGCATGTATATTTTGCATGTGTGATTGTTTGGTGGTAGATCTCGGATGTTTAGGGTATGCAAAAACCGAAGCTAGTGTGCTTTGTTTTTGAAATAGTTGCTGTTTTCGTGTATACCGCCTGACCCAGAAATTTGTAGAGGCTTGCATGCATGTTTTGAGTTGGATTTTGACTTTTACTTCTTCATTAAAGTTGTATAAAACATCTTAAAGTATAACATACTAAAATTTGAGACAAAAAGGTTGATTTTTAAGGGGTGAAACCCTTCTCCTACGTAGACACTAGATCTGGAACTGCTTTGTTGACCTCTTGGTGGTTTCATGGGTTGCATGTTACTTTTTACCAAGAATCTCCCTTCAATTTCTCCATGAGAGTTGTAGAGAACATCCTATATACTAACATACTCAAATTTGAGGTAAAATGAGCAAGTGTAGCCTAGTGAAACGATTTTCTTTTGAAGATGGTAAATCTGGAAATACGGTACTGGACACCCGAGACTTCTTAGACCTATATGGTGACTATTCTTTGAGAATATCACTTAGATCCCTTAATGAAAGTTGTAGGGGACCTCTTGAGGCAAAACATATCAAAATGTCAGAGGAAACAAAGAAATATAAGTAGGCGAAACCTCGATATTTCGGAGATAGCCACACTGGACTGTTCGGTACTAGAAACAGTAACTTCGAACGTTTATAGAAAATTATCTAGAACGAATATGGCCTAGATTACTTCATGAAAAATCTACCTTAACGTCTTGAATACAACCTGGTAAAATTTCATAATTTTCGGAGGTCATTCGGGTATTTTAATCGAAATATTTTAAGAACTGCACAATCTGATTTTATCCGAAATTACATGCTGTATTTGTGTGAACTATATCCACTTGTGCGAAACTCATTTGAGCATGTGTCCTGCATGAAATTGATATCTTATTGTCCTATTTATCACATGTCTTGATTTCATGATTTTTGAGAATCATATGGATATTTAATTTAAATGTTTTCTAAAATTGTGCAAGCTGGAATTTAGTAAATTTAAAAAAGGCATGATATATGGACTATTCTATGTTGTATGGACTCCATGAATTGTATTGCTATGAATGATTGTGTCTTGCTGCATGTATGATGATGATTGGAAATGCATATATGAATTAAATGATCTTGTCTGCCATCACATCATATGCCATGTTAAAATTGAATTATAATTGAAGATGTGAACTAAGATAAGTGAGAAGGCCGTTGGAGGTGTGAGCCGACGATGCCCTGGGAGTGTTGGGATGCCTGGCTAGAAGGGTAAAGGCCGGTTGCACGGTGGCCTTAAATGGCCGGATGCTAGAGGGTCCTCCGGAGTTTCGAGATGCCCGGAGAGTGGGGGAGCCGGAAGCCTGGCAGGTATTGTGCTAAGGGATGCCTCGTGATGCCAGTTGGGGTGCGAGATGCCTGGCAGGTATTGTGCCGAATGCCCGACAGGTATTGTGTCAGATGGTTCTCACGATGCCAGGTGGGGTGCAAGTGATAAATGTGGGATCCAAACATTGGTCCCGGGAAAGAGAAATATGGCGGCCCAAAATGAAAGAATGAAATTGGGAAATTGAAATTCAGTTATGCATGATGATATATGTATGACATGATAATGATTAGTGCATGCAACATGATGATGATGAGTACATGGATGCATGATGATGGTGAGTGCATGGATGTATGTGCACCTATGGCATGATGGTACATGTGATATGATGATGATGAGTGCATGGGTACATGATGGTGAGTGCATGGATGTATGTGCACCTATGGCATGATAGTACATGTGATGTGATGATGATGAGTGCATGGGTACATGATGATGGTGAGTGCATGGATATATGTGTACCTATGGCATGATGGTACATGTGACATGATGATGGTAAGTGTACGACATGATGGTGATGATTATATGATGATGTATGTACATGCGGTATGATGACATGTGCATGATATCAAGGTAAATTGTGCATGGATGCTTGAATGACATGTGTTATGCTATGGTTGTGATGATTGTATTGTATGATGCATTGAGTGGTTTGTTGGTCCTTTACCTGCTGAGTGGATGTACTCACCCCTTCGGGGAGCAACATTTCAGATTAGGAAGATGCCGTTCCCTGCTGTCACGCGGTGCGTCTTTTACGGCCTTCCTTCAGACGTAGAGGTCGAGTGCATGGAGATCGACTGTCCCACCATTCCCGGTCTTACGTTTATTCGGGTTCGTGCGATAGTGATGTATGACGTGGGCCTGGCAGAAAGCCCTGTCATTCAGGAGTTCATATCCGTTCACGTTCGTCGAGATGGAGTGATGCGTGGGATGTTGCCGCTGCCACCGCCTGATGCACCGGGATGGGTGTGAGGGCCCATGCATGAGAAGTAGGAGCTGCAACTTTTTGGGAAATAGCTAACACTAGTTGATGGGGGAATCTTGCATGATAGACATAGTGGGTCGAGTGTCTCTTTTTTGGGGTTATGGCCGAGTGTAGCTACAAGTCTTGGCCTTTCTTTTGATGTACCGACCCGAGAAAATCCATCATGAAAATATGTAAATAAAAGTGTCTTGGCTTTATCTTTTCTTATGATGTTAGTGGTGTGCCATTGTATCATGGTTGTTGAAGGGGGAATTAGTAAGACTCGATTATGCTTCCGCAAATAAGATGCGCTGGGACCGTTTAAAAAAAAATGTATACCTAGGAACTTAGGTACTTCTTTGGTAAGATGTGGTGACCTTGGGCGTTTCGGGGTGCCACATGCTTGATGATGAGTGCATGGTGGTATATGCACATATGGTATGGGTATGCATGAATGCTTGATGATGATGGCATGATAATATATGTATGGTTGCGAGGTGAGGTATGCTTGATATGCATGAATGATATGTGCTTTGTTATGATGCCTTGATTGTTCTGTTTGACGCAATGAGTAGTGTGGTGGATCTTTACTGCTGAGTGGTTGTACTCACCCATTTTGGGGAATAACATTTCAGACTAGATAAGATACCTCTGCTGCCACTGCTACCAGTAGATGGATCAAGCGGTTGGATATGACTGCGAGGAGGAGGATAGCAAAGGAAGGAACTTTTAGACGCCGACACTGATCGATGGACTTTAAGTATACAACTGTTGGAGGAGATGTCGGTCATCTTTTGAAGTATAGCCGAGTATAGAAGACTACGGCATTTTGATGTACCGATGAATGATGTCCATCTAGTTTAAGTAAATAAAAGTATATGGCTTTTACCTATAAATGTTTAGTTGGTGTGCATCATTTTCTGAATATAGGGAAGGGAGTTGATGGATGTGCTTCCGCCATATGAACTGCTGTAAGGGACCGATCTAAAAGATGTAAACCCTCATGGTTGTATGGACCCGTTGCAATTGAAATGGTATCAGAGTGACATGTTATCAAGTCAAGCTAATGGTAATCGAATTGTGGCGACCCTAACGATTCGGGTGCCGTTCGAGGGGTGCCACAATTTTTCACCGATAGATTATCACTTTTTGGTTCAATACGTTATCATTACGTGATAGGTAGTTATGTAATATGTTATTGGGTTATGATAAGTGAAGTGTGATATGTTATTATAATATGCTATAATAGGGCGATAGACTATTATGTGGGGTTATGTGTTATATGAAGTGACATTATGATAAGGTATGTTATTAAAATATGTTATGGCATTGTGATACATCATATTAATAAAAGGCAAGTTATTGGATAGTTTATGATGGCATGTGATAAGTGGTTTTAATGACTTATGTTCAAGTATGATGATTTATCCTACTTTGATGAGTGACCTATATGCCATGGGCTTTTGAATTGAATTGGTGCATTTATGTGATATAATATGAGGCACGTGTATGACATGGTGGCATATGGAAAAGGTTGTTACATATTGCATGGGCATCACACTGATTAAGGAGAAAGATATGGACTGAATTGTGTTATGGTATACTCATGTGATCACCTAAAAACCTTGATGCATTTACGTGGCATAGTGAACCCGTCCTAATGCATTTGTGAGTGATGATGCTCAATTCAGTTCGAATGCCCCCAAGTCAATGGGATGCCATTCGCAGATGGATTTCGGAATGAAGCTCCTTATAAGAATGCCGTTTTGATGTGTTTACACAGAACATTGTCATGCTCGATGGGGCGAGATGATGCCCAGTTATGCTGGATGACTATTGACCTTCGGGTTGGCCTTGGACCTAAGCGGCCATAATAATCAAGACATATTTGTGTGGAAAGTTCGCGAGATTCGTATGTGATTAGGTCCCAAATATTGCATGGCATGAGTGCATGACTATGCTACATTGCGGATACGTATGATTGGCTGTGGAGCATGGGAAGTGTTATGGGAATTGCCTATGTGTTTATTGTCATGCCTCAAACCCCGGGCACGCACACATCCCTTAGTGGTCGATCAAATTGCGATGTTCCTAAGACGCGTCACTGACCTATTCTTTTTATGCACATGTGGAAGCAAACTCATAATTACCCATCCAACAAACAAACACATGGGATAGAAGAAGCATGCTAACACCTTTTTCAAAAACCACTTTATATACATAACCAGTTGGTCCTACAAGTCTATACACAAGAGTCTGACTCAAAAAGAACTGCTAAGTCACCTACACTCCTAACCCTGCCATCTAAGGACTTGAAAAATATTAAACCACGACAGGGTGAGATAAAATCTCAGCGAGTCAACACCCTAAACCCCGATTAGGATGCAAATTAAATCAGAGGCGCCCTAAGCATGCACCATATAGGACTTACCTCGCCTCAGCACCTCCCTGCACACTAGTACATCTCATATACATATATAAACGCAGCACACATAATTCAATAATTGGAACACCTTATATCATTCATCAAATATTCATGGGGGTCCCGATTGTAAGGCCAAACTGTTATGACATGTCTCATTCCGTGCCACACAATTTTGTTCTATAATTAGGCGCAGCTATCTCAATCACTCAAGCGTGTTCCAATTATTTACAACCCATCGACCACGGCCAACTCAATAGTTGGCAGTCATCCGGCATAATCGGGCGTCGTCTCGCATCATCGAGCACAGCAACGTCTAGCATCCCCTGCCTAGATGGCACCCCACTGAGGAGCTTCGTTTTGAAATCCATTCGCGAACGGCATCGTTTAGCATCCTCCACCTAAGCGGCACTCCATTGAGGAGCTTCGTTCCGAAATCCATTTGCGAATGGTAACATCTAGCATCCTTCGCCTAGATGGCACCCCACTAAGGAGCTTCCTCCCACGTAAACGAATCAGGATGGTTTCCACTTAGTGACCACACGCGCACATACTTGGCCAAGTGCACGTGCTTTGCACTCAAATACCTCATATTTCAAATAATGGATTGGCCAATTTTCTTCGTATTAAAAATCATCACAGTAAAATAAACGTGTGTGGTCATGCATTTAAATCGAACCAGTAGGCGTGGTATACTCTCATTTCAAAATTTTGGCGTAAAAAACCGACACCCGGTATTTTTCTATTTAAATACCATAAAATCCAATTTTTGCACTAATAATCCATAATGACAATCAAGTACTTAATTGCACAAATAAGCAATCAATTTCACGTATAAAGTCAACCATGAGAATCAGCGTAAAATTTTGAGAAACGGCTAATCCGTCACAATTTACGCTAATTATAATTAATTAAATAAATTGCAAATAAATAAATAAATTGCAGCTAATTAAACTGAACCACTTAATTAACCTAACCATGTAGGCACCTCCTCAACCAAGCTAACTCATAGCTTCCAACATGCAGTCAAGAACCCCAAAAACCTCTTTTTTAAAATTCACTTGGCCATTTTTTTTTGTTCAAAACGTTCAGAAATAAATTCATAGGTGCTCACGTACTTAAAATTAATCCATCAAACTTTGCACGCACCTAGTTTAAAACCTCATTGTTTTATTGGGCAAATAATTTTGGTGTCTAGACCCGACACCTCATTTATTTTCTATTTAATAGTTCAAAATGTCACCTTTTGCAATAACAATAAACCATGGTACAACCGCTCACATATTATCATGCATACGTTCTAAGCATGCCAAAAGTCAACCAAAGCACCAAATCAACATTATCCAGCAAGCAAGACACCAAGAACAACCACAAAATCACTACCCACCCTTATCGGCGAAAACCAGGCCACTCGTGCGTCTCCAAGTTTAAATCCATAAACCTAATAAAAAAAGCTCCGAAAATTCCCAAATTTGAATATGTTCTAGAAGACACTTAATTTTTTTTTTATTTTTTAATGAAGACACCTTGACTCAGATCCTTCTAGATTAAGAGCAGTAAATCGCTCAAATCGTTACAAAAACTGTGACCGTGCCCAGAAAGTCTATTTTCCAAAATCAGTTTGGTTCGAGGTCCAAAACATGTCCATTTTATCTGAAATTTGACTATATTAAACTAAAACATGTGAGGAACAACTTTTGTGAAGAAACTTTTTTGAAAATCAAACCCTGAGAGTTGATAAAAATCCTTACGACACCAAAAGGTCACCAATTTCAGCACAATTTGAGATTATGTTTTGCAAATGATGAAGCTAAAATCTCATTCTTTTAAATCCATAAAATCTTGAGTAACATATAGGTCATAACTGAAAATGTCTAGAACATTTCTCACGAAGGAAGTAATCTCAAAATCACAACACATTTTTCCCCACAAAAATGTCAAACAGTGAGGGTCCAATAAACCAGCTCCAAAGATTAAGATAATCCAGCTTACACTAATCTAACCATCTAATTAACATTAATCTAACTAAGCTAATTAACACTAATCTAACCCTCTAAGGGTAATTAACAACCTAATGAAGGATTAGGGAGTTAACTCATCGAAATTCAATGGCGACGGGTTCACGGCGACGGTGGCGGGACGGTGGTGAGATCACGTAACTACTGAGTCTCCAACGGAGGCTCGGCCGAGGCTGAAAAGCCCTACAAGGCCCACAGCATGGCTGGACTTGGTTCTGGAGCTGCTGGTCGGGGCTGCAGCTAGCGGTGGTGGCGGGATGTTGGGTGGTGTTCCAACTGATGTTGGTGGAGGTGGGCCGAAGCGTGAGGATTTGTTTTGGTGTTGGAGTGGCACGGCAGAAGCTTCTGACGTGAATGATGCTGCTGGGATGGGCAAATGAGGAAAATGAAGATGATGGAATCGTGGGCTGAAGTGGCGGTGGGGTTGGACTTTGGTTAGGGCGTGATGATGGGTGAGTGATGTGGCGGTGAGATGGAATGATGATGAATGAGGCATGTGGTGCTGTTGCAGGATGGAGAAGAAATGGAGAATGGTTGGTCAATTGGCTGAGCAGGGAATGAGCGTGCGTGAGGGTGAGGGAGAGAAAGAAAGAGAGAAAGAAAAGAGATAAAGGAAGAAGGGAATGGGCAGAAGGGCTGAACGTGCGTGAGATAGAGGGGAAAGAGAGAGAGAGAGAGGGGCATGAAAGTCAATTGAAAATATCGAAGTAATCATCAATTGGCACTAAAGTCTTTAGCCCCTAAAGTCCAATGGTCCACCAATAGCCATTTTCCTTGTAATTTCCTCACAACAAGGCCATTTTGGTGTAAAAAAAAAGCACTCCTTCATCCCCATTCGAATTTCCATTTGTTTTCCAACTTTTACGCAAAATTCCAAACTCGACAGAATTTCTCTAAAAGACGAGACGGCATCCTATAAATGAATCGTGACACGCTAGAACGTTTGATTCTCAAAACCGAATTCAATTTTGTGGTTAAAATTGACCGAACGCGATTTTAGTACAACCTAACCTATCGGGTAGCTTTTACGGATTTTAGCATGTTTAACCCATGGTCAATAATTCTCGATTCACATTTGTACATCTTCAACTCATAGGCAACTCTCGGTTATCGTAAAAATCGCAAGGTTTCAATTACGTGTACCGAGTATAATTTCGATAGAAAATCGAGTTAGTGCCGTTCGACACGAATTTCGCAATCATGCGGAATCACCCGCAATTCAATTACATGATTTCGTCAAATCGACCTATCTTCGATCACTAATTGATTATAACAGTGTCGTATTGACCTTTGCCGATTATTACGATCGAGCGATCGATTTTCGATCGAATTCTCTAGTCTGCCGCGTTTATATCCTTTAACGGCTTAACCTAATAGATTAGTTAACTCATGAGTGGCCAACTCAGAGTAAAATGACCATCGGCGCATCGACAAAATGCTGATTTCATATTATCGAGACGGGGACCTTGAGTAAGTAGGTTCGCTTTCATGTGAAAAGTTAGGGTAAAGCGAGAGAAGCTTTCTAATGTTTAGCAATTGATAGATAATTGGCACGTTTATGGCGTTTCCGAGGTGAACGGCTTCCCTACGTGAGATCTAGGAAGTTCACTCATTGAGTTTGTCTAACTATTGTTTATTGAATGTTTACAGGCCCTAAGAATGGCTGAGCCATTCTACCAGATCCAATTTGGACTCCCTGTAGAGCATAGCCAGGAGGTGACCAAGTATTTGATAGGAGAGATTGATGCGCATTACAGGTGCTATGTACCAATCATCTGGGTTAATGAGGGACTCCCTAATATAGTGGCTCATCGTTTCGTGGCTTGGTACCTCTAGGTAGGAGATGAGAGCCACGATCCCACCCATAGTTTTGATGGACCCTTGGGTGTAGGTCGATCAGGGGGAGGTATCAGCTAGGATGCTATGGATAAGGATGTGTCTGATGGGGTGGTGTTCGATCTCGAGCTCGACCCTAATATGATCGTCGAGCTAAAGCCGTAGATTATGGAGCCATTGGCTAGTTAGGTAGTAGTAGGGTGTCACTTTTTAAAGCCGCCCTCGTAGTATTAAAGGTGTTAGGTTTACCCGAGCCCCTTTTTGGTGAAGGTCGTCGCTGCGCTTTTGGAATGATTAGATGTGGCAAAGCAAGTTAGGATTAAGCTAGTGTGCTTAACTGATGTATATATATGGCTTGTATTATGTGATGACTTTCTGATGCATATGTATGCATAAGCGTGTTTTAAAACTATCCTGTTGTTGGTTGGGTGAATTCTTTATGCTTCCGCGTGCATATATATAATCGATGTGACGAATGGGTTGGCGATGTCTCCTGGGAAGTCGCAATCAAATGACCTTAAAGAAAGAATGATGATGAACTTGGATTGTCGCACGCATAGAGCAGGTTGGGGCGTGACAACCGATTTCTTCACCAAATGGGTAGAGGTAGTATCATACAAGAATGTAACCTAAAAGACTGTAAAAGAGTTCATTGATAAGCATAGCATACATTGTTTCGCTATTCCCAAAACCATAACGCCTCCCTAAGGCATTGTCTTCACTGGTACTGAAGTCCTCGATTTTGTAGAATCGAGAGGGATAAAGATGTTACACTCGACACCATACTATGCACAAGCTAACGGGCAAGTCGAGGCATCAAACTGAGTAATTATCAATTTGATAAAAAGCATCTTGAAGAAAACCCAAGAGAATGGGACGCAACCTTGTTGGTGGTGCTATGGGCGTGCCATTCGTCGAAGAGATTAGGAATAGGGACGAGCCCGTATTTGTTAACCTATGGCCAAGAGGCAGTCTTGCCACTAGAATTCACAATACAATCACTAAAGGTTCACCTTCAAAGCGAGATATTGCCAAAAGAATATAATGAAGCAGTGTACATGCGGCTAGATGAATTGGATAAGGTAAGATTTGTGGCACTGTGTTGACACCTAAATTTTGGCGATCCGGTAATTTATTGCATAGAAAATTAGGAGTCAATTTTATCCCTGAAAATATAGTTAATCGCATAGCATATAGATTTAGGTGCATTTGCATTTTTTTGCATTTATTGGATTGGTGGCGGATGGGTTTGAATTAGTGGTTTTGAGCTTTAAATTGACAGGCCGGACTAAGCCCACAAAGCGAGCAAATTGGCCTAAGCCTAGTTTTTTTTTATGATCGGAAATTATCTTGTGAAAATAAGAATTTGAAATTTTCCGAGATATGAAGTGGAAAAAATGAATATTGCGTTCGGCAAAATGAATATCGCATTTGGAAAAAGAATCTTAGTGAATACCGATTTGGAAAGATTAAAAACCCTAATTTGCGGCTTATAAATAGATTAAAACATATAGGGTTCGAGGGGACACAATTGAGAATACACGGCCATATGGAAAGAGGGAGGTTGGCAACATACACTGAGAGCAAAGAAGCCGAGAGGGAGAGAGACATAGGAAGCCTTCATAGAAGACGAAAGGGGAGGCCGATCCATCATCAGTATCGTATATTTGCATCCCGCATCCCACTATCGTTCTTTTCGTAATTTGTTTTTTTTAAGGGTTATGCCTACATGTTCCACATCATAGAAAACGCCAAGGAGAGACCCTCGCATTCTGATTATTGACAATCCTAAGAGGCTTTATAGCGAGTGATCAGGGAACAAATAGCAAATCTCGCTGTTTAGAGTGATTCAAGCTTATTGCCAAGTTTCTGGTGACGCCCTCATCAGTTGCCGCACCAAGCGAGTTCCTCCAAGCCCTACCGCACCGCCTTGACAAGCTGCTGTCCCCAACGAGAGCCGCCCATTGACTTGACGCTGAGCCTGAGCTGTTATCGAGCTGGTCCTATTCCCTGCAAAGTTTCTGTTTTGTAGGTGTTGGGAATTACTGATTCCCTAAAACAGATTCGACACTAAATCGAACCCCTAAAACGAATGCGGAAGACGAGCCCAAGAAGAACTTGTATCGCTGATCAAAAGTTACACTATATAATCGAGCGTACCTTATTGTCCACAGATTAAACACCAATGCTGAAGATCGAGGAAGAAATTTTGATCCCGTTCTACCGAGGAGCGTGCTGTTGCTATTAGGGGGAGAAAAACAGAGCATACTGTTTCTTTCTGTTTTCTTCTTTTGAGGGAGAGAGAGACTGACGTACGTTGAAAAGGTACGTTCTTCTCTTTTCTTTTCTCTCTTAAATATGTCTCCTCCAAGAGACGTAACTCTTCAACGTAATACGTTCCCCCATAAGTCATAATCCCTCATATCTAAATAACATAATCTTTCACATCGCAGCTGTTCCTCCATGGGCCCTTATCTTGCAGGTCGGGTTCTTAAGCCCAACATGGGCGGACGGGCCAACTTAGGCCCATCTACATAAATAAAAACCATCAGTAGGTCCATTGGCACGAGCCGCTGTCACCACTCGCTGCCGTTGTTCACTGTTGCCCTGCCATGCTGAGCCGTGAAAATCCAACGTGAGATGCTCTGACGCCGTCCTTTGGCCCGATGCCAAGACAAGCTGCCGTCCTGTTGAGCTCGGTCAAAATTCAGCAAACATCCGAGTCACTAAAATCTGCGCAAGAGAAGGGCACACGTTCTTGGAGTAAAGGAGGATGTATACATTGAAAGGGGGAGGATTTCGCACATTTATTTTATATAAATTTGGAGCCACTTGGCTACTCTATCACGTGTAGAGTTTTTTAGCAGGACTTTTGGTGAATCCGGAGCAAGTGGCAGCCCCTGGACGTTCCTCCCACATCAGCACCATGTCCTTGTAACAATCCAACTATGTCATTCAATAGTCCAGGCGAACTTCACCAGCACATTTGCTGATCCGACGATCCCTGTATTGCCGTAGGCCACCACCACGATGAAAGTTATTGTTTTGCAGGTTGCCTCTCGAAGTTTATCGTGTAGATCGTTGAACCAACCACAATTTTTTACTACTCGCGGAGCTAGAACCTTTGTTGCGCGTGATTCGAGTTGCATCGCAAGCCCCATCGTGCTGATCAGTACAGCAGCAGCCATCGAGCCAAGCATACGCAGGCTACCACCATCCGTCATTCATCCGAACTCGACAACGTCGTCCACATGACACCAAATATTAGGTAAGAATCTCTTTTAATTCGATTTTCATATATCCTTATTGCCTAAATTATGGGATTGTCTCGTATGAATATTTGAATGATACCATCATATCCACAAGATATCGAATAGTCTTTCAAATTGGGAAATCTTCCTAATTTCGCAACGTACATATGATTGACGGTCCGATTTCACGCTTGAAATACGACCCGCAATCGTACGGAAAAATCACCAATCCAATCTCATGCTCGAGATACGATTCATGATTTTATTTTAAAATTGGCCAATCCGATCTCATGCATGAGATACGATTCAAATCAATTTATTTCCCAAAATTAAATGGACATGGATGATATCTTGCTTGTTGGTGCCGTGCTTTCTTGATGCCTCTATTTGGTTGCTCCCATAAAAGAAAAACCCAAAAGTATATATTTGAGTTAGACTAGGTTCATGTTAGAATATTACTTGTTTTAGGGTTATTTTGCATGTTTAGAAATAGGAAATTTATTTATTTCGAATTCCTTAAATAAAAATCCAAAAAAATGCATTTAGTTAGGATGTTAGTTTTTTTAATCTAAATTGCACGTTTAATTATTTGGCAATTTTAATGTTGAATTTCATAAAAGAAAAAGAAAAAATGTAGAATTTTGGCATTCTTTGCACGTCATTGCATATTATGATAGATTGCATGCTGATTAAGAAAATAAGAAATCATGTGCACGTCACATAGAATTAGGTTCATGAAATGCACGTCATTTAGTGATTGTTGCTTGGTCCATTTAATTAGAAATTGTCTGACATTAGGATTAGGTCATTTTGGTTAATTTAGATTGCATATTTAATTATTGCATGTTCATTAAAAAAAATTACTTTACTCAATCATATAGTTTAGGTCATATTGCCATGCCATATCGTTTCATGTTAAATTAGTAACATTGCATTGCATATAGATTTGATTCTCATTAAATAAAGTGAAAACAAAAAATTGAGTGATTGCGTATTAAGTAGAAATCATTATCTAGGACTGTTGATGTGAATTCTACTCTAACAACGCAGATGCTTTCGTGTAAGTCTCATAATTTTATTCATTGCTTTGTTGGGTGTTAAATTGGTGGTTTGCGCATGTGGCATCCTCAAAATTTCATAGCAATCTCTAGATGCATTACAACCCATGAATAGGTGATGCAAGCGCCATCGACTATATTATAGCCATTAGACCAATGGATTACAATTAAACAAGGTTGAGCATTAAATGGACAATTGTTTTGTTGGAAATCCATCCAATATCCATGTGTGATCAAGAATTGTACTAAAGGATAAATTGATAGGGAAATTTCCTGGCCGTGTACTCTATAAGTCGGATGACTATCGGTTAATGTTGCAATATTTTATGGCCATGTGAATATTTGTAATTAAGTAATTATGAGTGGGGGTTAAAGTGGAAAAATAGGAGCAAGTGTGGGCTGGACACTTAAGGCCGAACCAGCCCAAAGCAAAGAGCCCACCATTTCCCCATTTGGTCGACCAAGGCCTGACCCAAGCCCGGCCCATTAAGGCCACCTCATTGCATGAAAATTGACAAGTGGCAAGAAAGATCAACCAAGTGTCCATTCCCATGCAAAACCTCATGATTAGCTAGTAATCATGAGGGTGAAAGAAAGAAAAGGGGAGAGAGAAGGGGCGGAGTGAGCGAGGGAGTGTTGGTGAGAGAGAGTAAGACCGAGCGGGCGAGCGAGCGAGAGAGAGAATCCGAGAGAAAGAGAAAGAGGGAGTTCGTGAGGGTGCATTGGTGAGGGAAGAAGGAGACCAGCCCTGCTGTGCGTGCGCCAGCTGCTGCCGTCGACACCGCCTAGCTTAGCCGTCGATCGAGCCGCGCCCGGAGTCCTCAAGTTGCCGTTTGCTTGCTGTGTTTGTGTGAACTTAAGGCAAGTGAGAGTCCATTGATCTATACTTTGCTTGCTGTGGTTGTGTTTGAAGTGTAATGGAGTTTGGAGATGCTTGAGTTGTGATGCTGGATATTGGAAGTTCGAAAGTATAGGAGTAGTCAGTAAACTATTTCATGGAAAAACAGCTTGACCTTTGGCGATTCCGTGAATTTTCTGTAATTATCTAGCCGAAATTGGACTTCGTGTTCTTGATGAAAGTTGTATATGACATCTTGAGGAGTAACATACTAAAATTTGAGAAGAAACGGACAAGTATTGGTTGGTGAACCGATTTTTCTTTGAAAGTGTTAAATCTGGAAATCGTTACGGAGGGTTAGGGAGAGTTATGGTGATCATAGCTTTTGATATATCATGAATCTGACTTCGAGTTCTTCACAAAAATTTTACCATTAAGTTTTCTCTATAACATATCAAAATTTCAGAATTTTCTGAATTGATTTAGGGGTTATACCGAATTTTTTAATAAAACTGTGCAATGGTGATGTTTTCAAACTTTATGGTTGTGATGCATGGACCATTGCGACTCATACGAAGTTCTTTTGACATGGTGTTCTCCATGAAACCTTTTTTTATAGATCTCTTTTATTACATGTTAAATTTTCAGAATTTATTAAGATCGTTTACTAATTTTTCCAGAATTTTAATTAAAGAAGTGCATTCTGTTTTATCCGAAAATTGTTTTATTTTCAAGAACAAATGAATCGTTTTATGAGATGTGATATCTTGGGTTGTTATTTATACAGAAAATGTGGTGACATTTAGCATATCATATGACATTAAAAGTTGATTGAAACCTTTGACATTATTGCATCAAATGCTATCTGAAAGTGAGACATGTATGTATACATTGTGATGTCGATGATACCGTCAGACCCTTGAGTCGACGATGCTCCGGGAGTGTCGGGATGCCCGGAGGTGTGTGCCGGATGTCCTTGAGAGTTTCGAGATGCCTAGAGGTGTGTGCCGGAAGCCTTGTGACACTAGTTGGGGTACATGATGCCCGGAGCTGTTTGCCGCATGCCTGGAGGTGTGTGCCGGAAGCCTTATGACGCTAGTTGGGGTACGTGATGCCGGAGGTGTGTGCCGGAGGTCTCATGATGTGTTGGGTGCGAGAGTCAGGAGGGATGCAAAGATTGGTCCCTAGAGAAAAAAATGAGATCCTTTGAACATCAAAATAGGAAATGAATCATGCACATGTGTATGCATATGGCATGGTGCATGAATTGTCCATGAATTGAGTTGGTACTATTTGGCATTGATAACGTGGTTATTAAGGCATTGAATGGATCTTATGGAAATATATGCATGATTGCATGTATGATATGTGCATTTCACACGAAATTTTGGTTGTCTTGCTTGTTGCATTGTGTAGTTTGATGGATCTTTTACTGTTGAGTGGTTGTACTCGCCCCTTCTAGGGACTAACATTTCAGATTAAGAGATACCTCTGTCACCTGTCACACGTGGTACCTTTAATGGCTTACCGTCCGACGTTGAGGTTGAGTGTTCGGAGCACCCCTGTGTTGGTGTTCGTGGACTGGTGTCCATCCGTGTTCGAGCTTTAGTTATGTATGACGTGGGTCTTCTTGATGGCCCCGTAGTCCAGGAATTCATGTCTCGTGCATGTTCGTCGTGACGAGATGATGATGGGGATCTTTGCCGCCGCCACCAGCCCGATGCACCGAGCTAGGTGTGATTGCGCGTGTGACTAGTAAAGGATGACACTTTTTGGATAGCCGACACCGGATGATGAAACGATGTACATTGCGATGTGGGGTTGGGTACTTTTGGTTATAGCCGAGCTTAGTAAAGCCTTGGCCTTTTGATGTACCGACTCGTGATATCCATCATAGTTATGTAAATAAAAAGTGGTTCAGCTCTAACTTATGTATGAAATGTGTAGTTGGTGTGCATTCCATTGCAATTATTCAGGATAGCATGGGGTAGGGAGATATTGATTATGCTTCCGATATATGAACTGCGCTGGGACCGATTTAAATGATACAAACCCCCAGGATTTATGGACCCACTATAAAACAAATGGTATCAGAGTGACATGTTATTAGGACAAGTGAAAGGTGTTTAACCGTGGCGACCCTAACGGATTGGGGACCGTTCGAGGGGCCACACATAACCATCACCACAAAAGTTACTACAGAGTTAAGTACTTAAAACAAATCAAAAGATAAGTCAAATCAAAAGATAAGTTTAAATCTACACATTCTCCCCCTTTTTGTCAATAGCAAAAAGTGGAGGAAATCAAAATGGATAGAGAAGAGAGAAATGAAATCAAGATTATCTTGGAATTCGAACGAGTTGGAAATCCCCCATTGACTGCACTGCTTCCTCAACCTTCTGGCACTGGAGATGAACTGTCTTGACTTGAGTCTGCACAGTCTTGATAAGCTAAAGAGCATGTTCATTCTAGGCAACAGTCTAAGATACTTGTTAATTCAGAGTCTAGACCTGAGTATCTAAGGACTGTACCTAAGCATCTAAGGATTGAACTTTTCCAATGTGAGAATCTGAAGAGGATCTCAATACAGTATGCAATTTCTAAATCTCAATCCCATAGCATATTGCTGAGGCTTTACTTCCAAAAGAAGCTCCATCATTCTTCGATAGTCGCATTTGGTTACATTTGCTCACTAGCTTTAGCAAGTGGGGTTCGAGCATAATTGAGAGTGGAGGGAACATCAACTTGTCTAGTCCCTTGACTAAGAGTGGATTTTGCAATGTCGCTTCGGGATGTGCATAAGATTTACCATCACTCGCAAAAACAGGAGAAGAAGTCCCCGTCTTCTCAACAATACCAGCTTCCCCGTTTTTCGTGCCTACAAGTGGAGACAAGATTTCTTCGCTTGATTCTTCTCCTTTATAGGATGAGAGTGATGTGCTCCAATTTGACCACTTCGAGTTGCTTCAGAATCTACAGATAAAGATATGGCAATGGTTGCCTCATAAGATTCATCCACAAGACCTCTTTCTGCTTCATCTCTTTCTTCTTCTGCTCTTCTTTCCTCTTCTCTTCTTCCTTCTGCTCTTCCTTCTTCTTCTCTTCTTTCCTCTCGTACAAGGGTTGTTCAACACCAACAAAACCTCGAAGATTCTTCAAGGCAAGTGCAGAAATGGTAAGATCATCATCATCATCTTCTTCGTCCTGCAAGATGAAAGATCTTCTCTTCTTGACCGGTTCTCTTGCAACTTCCTTGCCTTTTCTCTTCCTTGCAGCAGAATCTACTTTGGTTTTGCTGGAGGACTCCTTCTTCATGCGCTCAATAATCTTATTCAGATCTTTCAGTCTCATCTTTGAAATCATTTTCAGTCCTATAACCATAGGAGCAACAGTTCTAGACTAGAGAGAGGTTGGAAACACGATCTGAAAGTGTCTGAACAATTTTGTAACCAGCTGAATAGGGCAACTGTCCCTTGTCCTTCACAACCGTCCCATGCATGTGCATCATGATAGTGTGTGGAAGTGACAACCTCATCCCATTGAGAATAGCAAACATGACCCGAGCTTCGAACCTAGAAACATCAGTTGTCGATGCAGCCTTTGGTCTGATGTAGCTAATGACCACTTTGTACAACAAAATGTTTAAGGCCGACAGGTTTGGAATAAGTGATGCCTCCTTCGAGTAGCTTGTCCTTGACAAAGAATCTCATTGCTTGACCAAAAGAAACATTTATTGGTTGGAAACTACTCATTTCCACCTCAATAATATCAGCCAATGTGTCTACATCCACTACAAAGGCATTGCCATACACAAGTAAATGTGATATGATTCCGGTCAAGAAACGAAAGGTTCGAATAGAAATAAGCAATCAACTTTGGACAAGCAATAGTTGTCTCGTAACAAAACTCCTCCAGTTGAAGAAAAGCTAACTTCTCCCTCAAGTTAACGCCGATAGAGTCTAGGAAATCAAAATCAATAGTACAAGAGTTCATCACCCTCTCTTCAGCATCCGTGAGTAAACCTTCTTGTGCTCCTTAGAACGAAAACAATTTCGTTCTATTTCTAGGAACATTTGCAGCAACACCCATTCTTGGTTGAAAATTAGAATAAAATTTCTCATCATCATCCTTGTTCTTAGGATGATTCGAACCAAACTTAGGCACGCAGAAAATGCGAAAGGAATTATCTGCCGATCCCTTTAGGTGTGATTCCTAACTCTTCCATCCTCCTTAAGAACAAAGTCTCATTCTTATGACATTTTTCTCTTAGAAACTCATCGATAATAGTCATAGGAGTTCCACCCAATTTTAAATGAGTGTAAAGCTTTTAATGAACCCAGGGTCTCGAGGCTCTGAGAGGCTCAACGTCTTCTACAACTTCCTCTTCCAAGGGTCATTCTTAGTAAACTGCTGCTGAGAATGCTGTGGAGAGTTGCGCGGAGAGTCTTCCTCTGTAAGATCGAAATGAGTATATCCTTCTGGCATGCCTTGAGGTCCTTGGTTAGCAATCCGAGAGGATTTCCTTTGGTATGACATACTTGTAGGCTTGGAGGATTTCTTAGACTGATTCAAGTGAAAAAGTTTGAAACTTGCGGAACAATCTTGAAACTAAAAACGAGAACGTAGAAACGAGAGAGTAGAAATGAAAGAGTAAAAAGTCAGTATGCTAAGGTTTGGTAAAAAGTGCTCGAAAGGAATACGAAAGGGTATATAAAGGAAATGAATGGTCACAAATAAAAGAGAAAAACGAACCATCACATAGAAAATTGTCTTTTTCGAAATAACTAAAATTAAAAACTGCCAAAAATTCAAAAATTTGAAAAAGGTAACTTCCAAAAATAAAATAAGCAAACAACAATTCGATTAAACGTACATTTTCATTCCAAAAATAAAATACCCGGATTCGAGACTTTCTTTTGAAGTAGAGTCCGGAAAGTCCGAGTCCGGCCACTTCGGACTTTACTCCGAAATAGAAATAATATTCAGTTTGGTGCAAATAGACTCAAATAGATTTTTCTCCAGACGCTTTGTGAGGATGTCTGCTAGCTGATTCTTCGAGTCAATGAATTGAATCATAATCTCCCCATTCTGGACATGATCTCTTATAAGGTGATGTCAAATCTCTATATGCTTTGCCCTTGAATGAAGAATTGGGTTCTTGGTGAAATTAATGGCACTAGTGTTGTCACATTTGATCTCGGTATACGATTCTTCAATCCTAAAGTCTCTTAGTTGTTGTCTTATCCATAGGAATTGAGAGCAACAACTCCTAAGAGCAACATACTCTACTTCTACGAGTTGAAAGTGCCACAAGACTTTGCTTCCTTGAGAACCAAGATACCAGCATTTTTCCTAGCAGTTGACAAGTGTTAGATGTGCTTTTCCTATCGACTTTACAACCTGCTAAATTAGCATCTGAATATCCAAGAAGAGTAAAGTCTCATTCTTTTGAATACCATAAACCCAGCTTTGGACAGGTCACAACATATTTAATAATTCGTTTTACAGCACTTAGATGAGATTCCCTAGGGTTTGACTAAAATCTCGCACACATGCATACACTGAATAAAATATTAGGTCTAGAAGCAGTAAGGTGGAGAAGTAGACCGATCATGCTTCTGTATAGCTTCTGATCTACTTTCTTCACATCTTCATCCTTGTCTAGTTTCGAAGAACTTGACATTGGAGTCTCTATTTTCTTGCAATTCTCTAACCCAAATTTCTTTGTGAGATCTTTCGCATATTTTTCTTGGTGAATGAAAATACATTCTTTTAATTGTCTCACTTGCAATCCTAGAAAGAAAGTTAACTCACCTATCATGCTTATCTCGATTTCATCCTACATAGACTTTGAAAATTTCTTGCAAAGATTTTTGTTAGGGAACCGAAATAATATCATCTAGATAAATTTGTACTAGTAGAAAGTCTTTTCCTTCTTTCTTAATAAATAAGGTTGTATTGACCTTTCCCTTTTCAAAACCATGTTAAATTAGAAACTTACTCAACCTCTTATACCAGGCTCGAGGTGCTTGCTTTAGTCCATACAATGCCTTTTTCAGTCTGTAGACTGAGTCTAGCTTTCTTGGATTTTCAAACCCTGGTGGTTGTTCCACATAGACTTCTTCTTGTATGAATCCATTCAGGAATGTACTTTTGACATACATCTGGAATAACTTGAAACTTTTATAGCAATCAAAAGCAAGTAATAATCATAGTCTATCCCTTTTTCCTGTGTATAACCTTTTGCCACGAGTCTTGCTTTGTTTCTGACTACTTTATCATTCCCGTTCATCTTGTTCTTGAAAA
Source organism: Eucalyptus decipiens (assembly GCA_014182575.1). Lineage (NCBI taxonomy): Eukaryota > Viridiplantae > Streptophyta > Magnoliopsida > Myrtales > Myrtaceae > Eucalyptus > Eucalyptus decipiens. Next base: position 58,305,150 of record CM024614.1, on the reverse strand, counting down.
CCCATTTCGTTCCAATAATGGATTTGCCTTTGGGTTTTAGAATCAATTCCCATACATCATTGATGTTGAATTGTCTGAGTTCTTCTTACATAGTTTCTATCTAGCTTTCATCAAACAAGGCTTCGTTTATACCTTTTGGTTCTATCTTAGAAACAAGTGCTAGAGCAATGGACTGTTCTTTTCCTTTGATCTGGTGTGAACTCCTTCATCAACGTTACCAATGATGAGTTCTTTGGGATGACTTGACTTGTGCTTCCAGTTGCTGCTTGGTTTGACAGTTGGTTGTCCCTCTGTATTGGTTGAAACTTCTCGTTCTGCTTGTTGCTGTTCTCTAGAAGTCTGAACCTCTTTGGGGGAAGTAGACTTTGTAAAGTTTGGAACAAGTTCAGACTCTTCAAGTTGAGTCTATTCTAGTAGATTCTCCACATAATCTTGAAACTAATTCATAGATTCTTCCATGGATTGAGTCTTCTTGTTAAAGATTTTGTAAGCTTTGCTTGAAGTCGAATAACCAAGGAAGATTCCTTCATTTGATTTTGCTTTGAACTTTCTAAGTCGATCATTTGCATTCTTCAGAATAAAACATTTACAGCCAAAGATATGAAAGTAGGAAACATTTGGCTTCTTTCCTTTATACACTTCATAGGGAGTTTTCTCTAGAATAGGCCACAAGAATACTCTGTTGATAATGTAGCAAGCGATTTGAAACTGCTTTTGCCCAAAATTGAGAGGATATTTTGCTCTCAATTAAGAGAGTTTTGGCCATCTCTTGTAAGGATATGTTCTTTATTTTTATAACCCCATTTTGTTACGGGAGTGTATGGAGAAGAGAACACATGCTGAAAACCAGATTCATCACGTAACTTAGTAAAGTCCCGATTCTCAAACTCACCTTTATGGTCAATTCGTATGCTTGAAATAGCATAACCTTTTCATTCGAACCTTCTTGGCAAACTTTGAGAAATAAGAGCAAGCTTCGAGACTTAGTGAAGCGAGAGTAATCATCCACGATTACTAGACAATACTTCTTTTCACCAATACTTTGAGTTCTAGTTGGACCAAAAAGGTCCATATGAAGAAGTTGCAGAGCTCAATTGGTAGAGACTTGATTCACGAGACTTAAAGGAGCTTCTAACTTTGTTTTCCCATAACACGTGGAATGCACAACTCATTCTTCCTGGTAAGCCGATTTGGAAGTCCTAGAACAAGCTTCTTAGAAGAGATCTTGGCAATTTGCTTCAGATTGACATGACCAAGCTTCCGATGCTAGAGACTTGCTTCATCTTGAATGGAAATAAGACACTTAGAACTTTATGGATTTACATCCATAAGGTAAATGTTGACATGCCTTCACCTAGTGAAAGATTGAGAGAAGTCTTGACTCGTTCTAAAACAAATGCCTTCTTAGTAGTTTATATTGAAACCAAGATCGCAAAGCTAACTTATGCTCGGCAGATTATAATTCAGACCTTCCACCAAGGAAACGTTGTTGATAGTTAGACTTCCAATCTTCATAGTTCCACATCTTACAATCTTCTCTTTACTATTTCCTCCAAAAGATACTTTTCCTCCATTCAATCTAATAAGCTTTATAAAGCAGCTTGAGTCTCTTGTCATATGCCTTGAATAGTCACTATCCAAATACTATTTGATCTTCCTTTTGATAGTGACCTACGATTAAAAGAGAAATTCAAACTTTCTTTGGTACCCAGATTTTCTTGGGTCCAAGAGGGTTAGTATTAAAAATAGTCTTAGCCCAGTCCTTCTTAACTGGTCTCCAAACCTTGAGACATTCTTTCTCGAAATGTTCTAAGCTATTACACTTTGAACATATGAGTGCACTTCAGCCAACGAGTTTTATAAAAACTTTTTGAAAATGATTTTTGTAAAATACCTTTGCAAGTCTTTGTTTGATTCTTTCCTTTACTTTAGGAAAATCGATTAATGGAATAGTTTCTGAAGTCATACCCAAACCAGATTTGTTAAAGTAGGGCATTTGAATTGAAAGAATTTTCTTCAGTTTCTCGGATCCTTATGAAAATCTTTTTGTTATATTTGAGATATCACTTTTCAAAAAGGTATTTTCCTTTGAAAGAGAATCGAGTTTTCTTTCAAAATATCAAAACTTGTTTTCACACTTTCAAATTTTTCTTTCCAAGAAACTTCCTCTTGCCTGAGTTTAGAATTTTCCCTTTTTAGTTTAGAAATCATTTTAAGAGAGGATTTGAGACTAAGACAAAGTTCATATATGTATTTAGAGACTTTGATAGGAATTTTTTAATCACTAACCTCAATTTCATTGTTTGAATCTGAATCAGAGTCTGTTTTTGATTCCGAGTCGGAATGAACCATTAGACATATGTTGGCATATTCTTCTTCGCTTTCCTCACACTCGGTGTCACTCCATGTTTTAGCTTTGAGTGCCTTCTTGTACTTCTCAGTTTTTCCTTTCTTCTTCTTCAATAGAGGATAGTTAGGTATGATATGCCCATTTTTCTTCCATTTGAAGCATATCACATCTTTGCTAGTTTCATTGTCTTCAGTTGATCTACTCTGGAAATTTTGTGTGTTCTCGCTTATTCCAGTTGAATCTTCTTCCCTTTCTTTTCAACTTTCAGAATTTCTTGATCATAAGTGTTAGCTCTTCATCGTCCGTATCATTAGAATCAATGTTAAACTTTAAAGCAATTTGACTTCTTACCTTTAGGATCTTCTTCATCATTTATTTGTTCCACTTCGTATGACTGAGCGTGCCTATCGCCTTGTCAAGCGATAGAGGCATGATCCTCTGGATCTCTCTAATTGAAGTCTTCACATGATCCCGGTCTTTCAAAAGCCCACGCAGCAGCTTATTGACTTTCATAGGTCCTGAGATTGGTTGACCTTGATAAGCATGTCAGTAATTGATTCTCTAGGCTTCATTCTGAAGGCTTCATACTGTCCGAGCAAAATGTTTATATTGGTTTCCTTCACACAGTCATTTCCTTCATAGGTTACATGCAATTTATCCCAAACTTCTTTTGCTATTTCACAAGAAGAAATTCGGTTATACTCAGTAGGAGATAAAGCACAGACTTTGAGCGGGGGGGGATAGGTGTGAAGACATTTTTTGCAAAGAACAGTGGAAATATTTTGCTTTTAAAATTGAGTCTGAAGAACAACAGATTTTGAGCGAGTTCAGACTTTAACTATAAACAGAACTACAAACAAAGTAAAGGAGTTTAGGGAAGAGAATAAGAACACATAATTTATAGTGGTTCGGCTTAGATTAAGCCTATGTCCACTCTCCCACGCTGATAGCCTTCGGCTGGATTCCACTATGAAACAAAAAGAGAATTTACAATCTTGTGATATCGACTTCATAGCGAAGAGTATCTACAGCTCTCTTACGAAGTCACACTATTAGTTTCTCTTTTGAATACAACTTTGAGTTCAGAGTAAGAAGTAACAAGGAAATGATAAGCTTCACACTTTGGAATTTCTCTTTCACGCACTCTATCGAACAACCTGGAGAGTCCTCCTTAAATACTCCTTCATGCCTTCTCAACCATTGGCACTTTCCAAATGAATTCTTCCAATCAACTTGTTGGACAGAATCAATAAAGGAAATCCGAGTCATTTGAAGATTTGTGATGAAAGCCCATCAATTTTGTTTGCCCATACAATCAGGATCTTGGTTTCCATAAGTAGATTCTTACCAAAAATACTTGCCCTTCAAAAGATTTGGTGTATCCAAATTGATTCCAATAAAGATATCCAATCTCGTAGGTGATATTTCCAACCAAAAGTCCATAAATAATCCATACGAACCAAATCCTTGAATAAAGAAGGATAATCCCTTATCCGGAAAAGTCTTCATCATTCATCTTTATTGCCTAGAATTTGACGAGAATGGGCAGGCTTTAACCTAAAGTATGAGAGTCTTCGGATTTTTGACACGTAGTGAGCATCTTCGACTTTGACACAAAAGTCTGGAATTATTCTGAATAGACTTTGAATAAGTTTGTCGGCTTCAAAACATCAAAAGAGTTTTCTCCAATACTTCGAACTTCTAATGGTACCACATCAACGATATTAGGAGCAAAAGAACTGGAAGTCGGATGTGTTGGCGGGGCAGACTATGTAGTTGGGACAGATTTGGATAAGTGTATCATAGTTCAAGGAGTAAACACTCATGCAAAAGCTGATATACATGAAGCACTGAAAACATCAGACTAGGGTTTGACTAAGGAAAATCATGAAATAAAGTGAACGGAATCCCTAGGTCTAGTGCCCTTTTCGGCACTCGTTGAGTCAGAGAAGAAGGTAGATTGGATGAAGATTGAGCAGTGTTGGTAGGATGATTCTTGGAGACGACCTTGCTAAGGATAGTGTCAAAGTCTTTGGTAAAGAGAGAGTTTCGGTAAGTCCTCCACCAAGTGGTAAAACTCCTAAGGACACTAGGGGCAGGGGCAAACTACTTGATTGTAAAATGTGAGTATCTCGTTGGTGACCATGCGACAGCTAACGAAAAAGGGTCAAATGACTTGGTTACCCTAAAATGATGTTATTCATCAAAAAGGAAAATCGATGGAGTAAGGGGCCATAAGCTAAAATGCCTTGAGTCAAGCCGAGCTACCAAGCATAGTATTGAGGGGAGTAAACTTCCACACTCGATTTCAACTTTCCTTAAGCAATAACCTCAATGTCTAATCGAATGTAAACCAGGATAGAATGCTAGAATTTCTAGTTGTCCTTAGTATGGCTAAAATCAAAGATAAAGACAAAATCTGGATTGAAGAGTAGGCAAAAATCATCAATGTTCGAAGGGTGATGGTAGAACCAATGAAGAAAATGCTAAAAAAATGATAACCCTTCAGGAAAACGACGAAGCGAGCGAAACTTAGGGGGTGCATGACAACTACCTATTTCTATTTCATAAACAATTTTTCTATTCCGAGATATGTTTCTAGAATAGAAATCAATTTGATAAACTCCTTCCGCTTTTCTATTTCGGAATAGATTTCTATTCGTAAATAGGTTTGGAATAGAAATCGTAAGTAGAAATTTTCTACTTTCTATTTCTAAAATAGAAATGAAAAATAAAAATTTTCTCATTGTTTGTCATCCGGTCCTTCATCCGTTGCCGCCGACCACCGTCCCCGTCGGTCGCTAGCCGTTCTTGCCGCCGCCGCCGCGCCGCCACCTCCACAGTCGCCGTCACTTGTCGCCAATCGTTGCCACCGACCCGCGCGCCGCCTCCGGTCACCGGCGCTGTTGGTCGCGCCACCACCGCCCGTCGCCGGTCGTCGGCCGCCGCCACCACCGCGCCGGCCGCGGTCATCGGCTGCCCCGCCGTCACCGCCGGTTGCCGGCCGCCACCTCACCACCGATCACCGACCGCCACCACCGCCGCCGTCCGTCACCTATCCGCCTGGGTCCGCCGCTATCCGAAAGGAAGAAATTTTATGTCGTTATCAAACAAATTTTTATTTTTAGAGTAGAAATTTTGTGTCATTATCAAACGGTTATTTTTGCTTAGAAACTTTTCTAGAAATAGAAATAGAAAAATCTATTTCTATTCCAGAAATAGTTTCTGGAACAGAATGGTTGTCATGCGTGCCCTTAGTAGCTATGCCTCTTTACTTTCGAGATAGAATAGTATGGATTTGGCCCCTTGCGAAAGAAGGACTTTGGTGTTTAAGAATAAGGACGGAAAATCAACCTCACCCATGCTTAAAGAATCTGGAAAGGATCGTGGAAAGCCCCAATGTTGACACCCGATTTTTAGTCAACGTGTCGAAACGGTAAAAAAATCAAGATTTAGATTTTTGATAGCAACAAAGCTTGTTTCTTAGCCAAAAAGTGTCATTCTTTGTTTCTTTCTTTTGTATTGATGCTTTTAAGCGATTATTAATCTATTTTCGTGAAAAACCCAAAATTCAAAACGGTTGACTTTAGGGTTGACTTTTCGTCAACCCTTTAACTAAAGTCAACCCCTCGTCAAAATTTGACTTTTTTTCCAAAAAGTTGCCATTTATCTTTAATTTCATTTTGTCAAATCAATTTTTGAAAATTTCAAGGATTTGACTAATAAATCAATATTTAAAAATAAAAAAAATCAACTAAAAGGTTAACTTTTGATTAAACTTTTGACTTAAAAAATTGAAAAAATCATAAATCTTCAAAATGTCTTCTTTTAGTGTCAATTTGATTTATGTGTTGAAAATTCCACAAAATTCGATTAAGTAACTTATTTTCTGAATTTTTTTGTTTAAGGTTCTAGATCAATCAAAAATCAAATTACTATCATTTTAGTCACAACTAAGTGTAGTTCCCTTTACGACAATTGGTAGGGACTATTTCAAATCCACTAGTGCTTTCAATTTTGCGAATTACTATATCAAAAGAGCATTGCTATTTTAAGTCATAATTATGGACCAAAATCGATTCTTCATAATTTACGAATGAAGATTGCTTTCCATCCATTTTCTCAAGATAAGTCCAAATCTGAAATTTATTTTGAGAAAATTGAATTGGAACTTCCCGATTTGAGGAATTTCACTTTCTTGAAAGTAAGAAAACCGAGCTGTCATGCTTCAATCGAAGAAATTCGAGTTGATCCATTCAAGACTAAGGTCCAATTACATGAATCGAGTCCAATTTTAATATTAGACTCACTTTAGTTTTGCTCGAGTCTCGGCACTTTAATTCAAAGTAGATTTGAGTACTATAAGTGATCTTACATATGGATGGTTAATTAGATAGGACAATTACAACATTAGTTGGACTCAATTTCAATCAATTTGCAATTTTACCCAATGAATTGTAAATTATTCATTTTAGCCTGTTAAGCTCAATTCTAGGCACCCATGGTTTTGGTCCATTGTCTTTAGTAACAATTGTTTAACTAAGTCAATAAAAGACCCCTACATTGCATTTATAAAGTTTAATTGACTTAATTGAATAACAATCGAGTAATTTCCCTTTAAATTGGGTAAGTTTCCATTTCGATTTTGTCCTTGAGGGATCAAATTACATAAATTTTGAATCGACAATATAACCACAAGCAAGTAAACTAGCTAGAACTGGACCCGGACCGGTCAAGAATAAACCAAGCCACGAACTAATCGATCGATCCTACCAACTACTAGGGAGGTAGGGGTTAAAACCTCTTGCCGGTCGATTTTGGACCTCCGGCGACTTGTGTCAATTTCACTACTTGCACCATCAATTTCCCATAATTTCTAAGATTGGTCCTCGATTTAGCAAAATTGCATTTTGACCCTAATTAGACGTTTTAACACAAATTCTTGATTTTGGCTCGGGTTTCGCGAATCAAATCCATTAGATCGATTGCTCGACACCTCTAGATTATAATTGAACATTCAAATTATCATTTTCCCTCCAATTTTGAAGGGGGGCTCATTTGGCATAGAACCTTCTCTCTTTAAAATCATCAAACTCTCTCTTCTCTCTCTCGTTTCCTACCCTTTTCTCTTTCTTCTCCCCTCTTGAGCGAACTAACTACTTGTCGGGCCTTTTATGCCAATGGCTGGTCGACACCCAATCAACCCCATCGGCGGTCCTCTTTCTCCGTTTAACTTCTAGGTGATCAAGAGGTGATTAAGGTTGGATGAAGCTTTTTCCAATCAAGCGAAGCAGCTACCGTTGCATCGTTCCACTTTTGGACCGGTTGCTTTCTTTTACCAATACAAGGTTGGCGGTGATCAAGCTATTGCTAGACTAAGTCCAACTCTATCTCAACACCATCCTTGATCTCCTCGGGTTGTTAAGGATGACTACATCAGCCACCAAAACACTTTCGTGGCCAAATTTGTTCAACGGTTGAAGGATCGTTCCAACTGCATCGATCTTGTCTCTAGCTCGAACCGATGTTCTAGCGGTGACTCCTTAGTTGTCGAATATGGTCCGATTGTTCCCTAAGACCATCCATTACCAAGGCGGTGGTCAATGATTGAGGATCTAGCGACCTCAATCTTTCGGGTGATTTCAATCCGGGCCTTCAAAGTGGATCATTTTTGTGTCGGGTTGCTAAACTAGCGGTTCAACCACCTCTAGGCGGTCTTTTGGCTGTCCGGGACATGATCCTTAAGCCTCCGATCGAACTCCGACAAAGATCCATTAGCTCGAATGCACTTAAAATCGGAGAATCAAAACAAAGGTAAACCTCTTTGATTTTGAATCCCGTGCAAGCAAGATCAATTAGCTACGGGAGGTAGGATTCACACTTAGGGTTTTGTAAGATGCTTAAATATGCTGTTGATTGGCTTAATCATTGATTTGTTGGAGATTGAAGATAATTCAAAGATGATTTTTTGACTTTGAATGTTGATATGCAATTTCAGATATCCTATGATATACTTGTTGTTTTGGCTTAAATGAGGTTCTAGACAACCTTATTTTGGCTCAAGTTCTTCTAGACTTTGAAAATATATGTCACAAGCTTCCAATTCAGTGATATTTGACCCAAAACACCTCCGAAATTACTCACATTCTACAGTATTTTAAGTCTAAAAGGGCTAGCAATAACACCTAGAGGGGGTGAATAGGTGTAAACAAAAATTCTCGTAAGATTCGTAAGTAATAATTGCTTTAGAAATGGAAAGATGAATTCAAATTTTAGCAAATAGGATAAAACTTCAAACAAAACAAAGGAGTTTAAACTTAAACGCTTAAGTAAAGGTACGAGTCAAAATAAATGAGTTGAGGGAAGAGAATAAGAACACAAGGTTTATAGTTGTTTAAGGTTTAGAGTAGTTTAGCTTAAATCAAGCCTACGTCCACTCTCCCGCGCTGAGAGCCCACTGGCTGAATTCCACTAAGAATTAAAAGAGATTTTACTGCAGTGTGATCTCGACTTCACAGTAAATAACCTCTACTGGTTTCTCATGAAGTCTCACTATGTGTTTCTCTTTTTTGTATACAATTTTGAGCTCAGTAAATGAAATAGCAAGGAACTAAGAAGCTTCAGACTTTTAAATTTTTCTTTCACACACTCTTTCGAACAACTAGAGAGTCCGCCAAATACTCCTTCATGCCTTCACGACCGCGCACTTTCCAAAGGAATTTCCAATCTACTCATGACGTAATCAATCAAGAGGATCTCGTGTTGATTGATTGATTGAGATGAAAGCTCGTCAATCATGTTCGCCCCATACAATCGATCTTGGTTTCCATAAGTAGAACTTTCCAAGTTTGCTTGCTCTTCCAAAAGATTTGATTATCGAAATTAATTCCATTAAAGATAATCAACCATATAGGTGCTATATCCAACCAGAAAACCATCCATAAGCCATACGAATCACATCCTTGAAGAAATAAAGATAATCTCGCATTTGGATAAGTCTTCATGCTTCAGCCTTTGAAACCTGGCAAGGTGGGCAGACTTTGAACCTAAAGTCCGATGCCTTTAGACTTTGACACTTCACTCCGAAAGTCTTCAGACTAGACTAAGGAAAGGTTTTGTCATCTTCAAAATAGTAAGAAATTTTCTCCAACAATCTCCCCTTTTTTATGGTGACAAAACTTTTCTGCAGATTTGAAAACTTATGACCTCGTAAAAAACAACTCTTCCGCAATACATAATATCTTTATAAAAATAAGTTGATTAGGATTTGGATAGTATCAATCTTTCAACCACAGAGAATAGGTTAATCTTGAAAAGATAAAAACTATCCAACCATAATCAATATTACTAAAGTAAATTGCTGCACTTTGGCCAACGTCAAAAAGTTCAACAAACAACCAAACAATGAAGGTTCAACAATCATTCAAACAAAACTTACTAATAAGAGTCATACCAATAAAAGCCAAAACCAATAAGAATTAAATCTGCACATTCTCCCCCTTGTCAACAGCAAAAGTGGAGAAAGATAGAAAGTTCAATAAAGTCAAGGTTGTTTGGGAATGCGAACAATCTAGAAATCCCCCATAGACTGAACTATCTCCTCTAGCTTTCTCACAATCTCCTTTAGCGTCTCAATATCTTCACCCTTGGCAGTCTCTTGAACTTGAAGCTTAAGGACCTGTACCTGCTCATGTATAGAATCTAAAGTAGATTTCAAAGCTAATTGAGATGCTTTATCTCATACTCCATCCCATATTGTTGTGCCTTCAACTCCAAAAGGAGCTCTAGCAGCCTTTGAAAGTCTCAGCCTGGTTCTCGTTTTGGTGCACTAGGGTCTAGCTAAATTAATTCCAAGAGTTGTGAGATTTGAGGGAACTTCAAGATGTCGATCACTAAGACTTGGAGAGGATGCTCCAATGCCACTTTCAGGAAATTGAGAGGCATAGACATCCTCCGGATCAACAAGAGATCTACTAACATCATTATCGGTAATCAAGAGAACAAGAAGTACATATTTTCTCAACAGCCTCCCCGTTTCCATGCCTACAAGTGGAGAAGGAAAATCTTCTTGTTCTTTCTCTCGCACCATGGTGATGCTCTTTTCACTACCATCTCCCGCAATTCCACTCATAGTCTTCCTTTAGAATCCTCTCGACAAAGATATTGCAAAGGTGGGTTCAACAAAGTCATCTTGACCCTCTTTCTCTTCTACTTCTTTCTTTCTTCTTCTCTTTCTTCTCTTCTTCTCTTGCTCTTTCCTCTACTCTTCTTTCTTCACTTCCTTCTTTCTCTTCTCTTTCTCCATTTCTCTCGCTCGCTTTCGTCCTCTTTCTCTTCCATTACCTGCTTGAAACTAACAAAACTTTGAAGATTTTTTTCAAGGCAAATGTAGAGAGAGTGAGATCATCCTCATCCTCTTCGCCTTGCAGATAAGGGCTCTTTTCTCTTCTTGATAAATGCACTCATAGGCTCCTTGCCTTTGCCTTTTCATTACAAAAAGAGAGTCTTGTTTTGTTTTGTTGGGGACTTCTCCAACAAGTGCTCCAAAGCTTTGTCTGGCCTTCGGGCCTCATTTTTGATACCATTTTAGTCCTATAACCATAGGGAGCAATGGTTCGAACACGTAGAGATGCTGGAAGCTGAATTTGAAAGTGTCTCGAACAACTTGGTGACTAACGCCGAGTAAGGGAGTTGTCCCTATCTTTCACAACAAGCCCTGTACATGTGCATATGATTGTGTGTGGCAAAGGAGAACTTCATCCCATTACTGATGGCAAACATAAGTTTTGCTTGTAACGAGAGACATCGGTCTTGAGGTTGACTTTGGTCGGATGCAATTGATCACAACCTTGTGTAGCCGATTCCGTCAGAGAAGTTATAATATTTATCCTCAACATGTGATTTGACTTTAACATCCGGAATGACTTCAAATTCATGTCTACCTACATTGAGAGTTTCAGTAGATGAACTAAAGGATTGGCCGAAGGCCTTGCGCATATCTTGCGACATTTATTCGATTGACTCTACCCATCTTTGCCCTAATAGTTGCAGCAGTTGTACCATTCGTTGGAGCAAACATCCAAGCAGAATTTTCGTAACTGACTGGGATGAGGCAAGAAATTCAAACTCCTTATCACCTATTCTTATGCCATTCTTGAGTGTAGAAAGGATCCTTTTCATATATATCCGTCCTTCCATGTCTTGAATCAGTGCGAGGAGATAAATCAGTTGAATGCATTTTATCTCCGTCCTCATCCACAAAAGAAATGCGGATAAAATTGTCAATGTACTCAGAATAACTCCGCAATACATGATTTGAGACATTAATTTCTTGACCAAAAATACACCCTGCATGGTGTTATTTGCACCCTATGTACAAAACCAAGCCAGCATCTAACGTTATTGAAGACAGTTCCGTAGAATGTCGGGAGGTGAGATAGTTCTGTACTGCTTAATCAGCCACTTTGAGGGTTCATAACAATATTCTTTTCATATGGAAACAGTTTGTCTAAGGCATCTAGGATCATGTCCATGTCTATCCTCCGTGTATCAACCATTCGATAAAAATAAAAAGAATCAAGACAAGGTCCTGCTAGACAGCCATTCTGAACTAACAAATTGATCTTAAAGACAATCTCATACGGCAAGTCGAGTCCCCTGAGGGTCTACGATTGGAACCAGATCCGCACTGGAGGAGAAAGGAGAACCAACTTCCATATATAATGTTCCATCGGTTTCTTATAATTGACAAAGTTTTCATGAAAATCTGGAACCGTGCATTCCTGAGGAACCCTAAACAGACAGCACATGACTGTCCAATGCAAGTCAATGAAGTAAAATCAGTCGCTCTAACCCACTGGTCATCAGAACCATCTTTGAAAAAAAGTTGTAGAGAGACTGCCCCAGATACCTCCGATTCCGACTGCTGAACTTTTTATGAATACAAGGAGCCCCATACAGCTAACATCCACGAGAAGAAAAAGTTACAGAAATTTATCAGGTCCTCCTCTATCATAAGAAGCATACCATGTAGAAAATCATGCATGGTTGTGCAAGCATAAGAAAAAAGATGAGGACGGGGCCTCTTTATCTCAGTGAAAGTGAAAAAAAAAGTTTTCTTATAGAGAATCCAAAAGGGCTGAAGCCCTGAAAGCTGGCTCTACATAAAGGAAAATTCATGATGTCTATCAGTATGTGAACGTCCATGGAAAATTTTCCACTACGCCAAAAAAGTATAAAGTTATAAACTCTAACTTTGCAGAGGCTCCAAAACGTTTGTAAGTTCCAAATTAGCCAGATGCCAGAATATGATCAGCATAGATGAAATTTAATCTCTATTACCGGAGGGAACTTCTGTACCCTGCTTAGCCTCCTGCTTAACCAACCTTGCCATGACCCCGAAGTTTGTTAAGATCAACTAATAATACACGGACTGTGACAAGAGTCTTCATCTAGCATTAACTCGTAGCCTTAGAAGATTGGAACTTTTTAATATAACAAGATGCAGGATTCCCAAAATCAAGAAACAACAGCCTCATGAAAGATTATGATCATAAACCCAAGCTTTATTCTTTAAGAAGTTTACAAAAACACTATCGTGTCTTCTTGTGATTTTAACCGTGCATTAGTAAGTCCTTAAAATGCTGGGAGTTTTAATTAGAAATTATTTGTTGAAAATACATCTCAAGTTTGAAACTAAAAGGAAACTTTCCTAATTCAAGAGTTTAATATCATGAGAAATTGTATGACTAAACATTGTATGAGTTATTAGGTGTAATTGACAACTAAAAATATTGAATGTGTTTGAACAACTCAAGTATGGTTGTTTTCTCTGCTACATCATAATCTATAATGTAATTTTTGCTACTCTCACCATGGACATAGATTACCTAACCGAACCATATAAATCTAGCGTCCTATTTATTTTTCACTTCTGTCTATTTCACTATTCGATTGCTTGCTTCCACAACACTATCATTTACGGAAAATGGTATTGAAAGTCATAAATCTTGTGTACAAAATGTAATCAAGTGATAAACTTTTCAATTGGCGCAATCAAGTCCTCCTAGCTATAACGTTCTTTATTTCTCTTATTTGGCAGCCTATCCCAAGCTATCAGGTATGCATTTTAGAGGAAACGTGACTGGATATTTTTCAAAATGGCTAAAATTTGATTGCGCAAATTTACATGTTCAGAACTTGATTCATTGAATACACAAATTTTATGATTTCGATCAACTTTTTCCCCATTAATCAAATTGCATGCGACATAAATACAAGGTAGCCCTTAACATAATCTCCAATGGGTATAATGTCACAGTGGTCCTTGGACTTTGCCCAAAAATCAAAATACCTCTACCTTTTTCAATTCAAAAGCATCCCTTAATTTTTTTAAATGTTAAACGTTAATCCTTTGTTATATATCTTCCCTTGTCTGCATGCACAGTCAAATTATTGAGTTGGACATCTAAGTACACAGGTCACCTTATTATTCATGGAATTTTTCTTTTTATGTGGGTGCCAAATAGGCACAGCATCACACAATATAAGAATTAAAAAAAATACGAGAGAGAGAGAGAGGAGCATGGACTCACGGCCATGACCACTTGAGCTTGAGCTCACAGCAGCCATGGCCACCAGCGAGCCCGAGCTTGCAAATGCCATAACCACCTAACTGAGCTCAGAAAACCCGAGCCCATCGCCATCATGGCTGCTTGGGCGTGTGGTTTAGTTTTCCCGTATCTGGAATTTGAGGGGAGTAGGAGATGGCGGCCTCTTAGAATGCGCATGATAAGTTGTCAATTTTTTCTATTCTTTTGTTTCTTGAGCAAAAAAAAAAAAAAAGAAAAGAAATTTGTTACGTAACGTCAACTAAATTTTCTATTCCTCAAAAATATAAAAATAGCCGAGAATAAATTTAGAACAAACAAAAAATATAAAAAAGTAACTTTTTTACTCTTGAAAATAATTTTTAGAAATGAGTCATTTTTATTTTCTTTTCCTCGCTAGCTCGGCCCCCACCGTCTGTCACCCCCCACCAGCTGCCACCGGCTAGAGGAGGAGCAAGAAGAAGAAGAGAGGGAAAAAAGAAAATATAAAAATATTAAAAATTTAAAAAAAATTCTATGTTGCAAAAAAAAAATGTGGATCATATCAAATGCATTCATATTCTTTTTCATTGCGAAAATAGAAATTTTGTGCGCTACCAAACGCGTTTTTTACTCATAAATTATTCCAGAAAATAAAAAAAATAGAAAATTACTATTTTTGAAAAGAAATTATTCCCCAAAATAGAAATATTACCAAACGCACATTTAGTCATTGGTGTGTAGTATAACATGTTCTTTGATTTCCAAACTAGGTCCGCGTGCATCCTAAGACAAAAATTTCAACCATATCTTTTCTAAGGAGCCCTCTTCCACCATATCTCTCTCTCAATTTACAATGCTATTATTGCCCAGGTCTCTTTGGAACATAAACTATACTGGTCCAATCTTTAAGTAATTCTTGCAGATTGTAAATACTTGAGAACTCATCATTTACTCCCACAAACTTACTACCTTGACGCTTCATAGCAACCTATCCCAATGACCCCTGAATCCCGATTGATAAGACGAGGCCAAACTGAACCCCTTTTCCTAGTCCCAACCAGAGGCCACCAAAAATGTTTGGAGTTTGCCTGCCTTTCTCTGTTAAGGTCTGGAAAATACAATAAAATTTAAACAAAAAGTAACTACTGGGAGCCTGAAACAACCCCATTCAGAGAGCCGAAAATCAGAATTTTAACGTTCATTAGAATTAGGAGGTTGCACACAAGGCGATGTCTGATCAAATGTAAAAACCAATTATGCATCGGAG
Source organism: Eucalyptus decipiens (assembly GCA_014182575.1). Classification (NCBI taxonomy): domain Eukaryota; kingdom Viridiplantae; phylum Streptophyta; class Magnoliopsida; order Myrtales; family Myrtaceae; genus Eucalyptus; species Eucalyptus decipiens. The sequence continues at coordinate 58,289,942 of CM024614.1, read as the reverse complement.
GATAAATCACGATATTAGTGAAAATTGGTCCCGTGATCTGAATGAAGTTCACTCACCTGAATCACGAGATGCATTGCCCCACGGCCTCTCGGACGGTGTAGCTCCATCTGCCAGATGTTTTCGTAGGATAACTCGAGCTTATACTCCGCATCGAAATGAGACACAAAAAAGCAGAATTTTCTCCGCTTCGTTCCGGAAATTCACAGTGACATTCGCCCCTGTCCACAGTCTAGAGAACCTTTTAGCTGATACCTGGCTGCCAAAATGCAGAGCTACACCTTCCATCGAATGCCAAAGGGTTCTTGGCTTCTGCACAATATCGTAATCAGCCTTGCAAACGGTCAAACAAGAACACTGATACCACAAACCTAGACTGGCCGATGAAACAATCGACTCAGCATATTCAGGGTCGATAAACTGGACATAAGCATGGGATCCATCCCCACGTTTGTTTGGTCTAACCTTGATGGCGTCAACAGTATCTTTCCCGGTCTTTTGCTCCAGGAATTTCCTGACCATATTATTCGTCACTAATGAAGAGAATCTGCGTACGAGTATAGTCTTACCCATTCTGCTGACGAGAACTTTTATAGCGCTCTGTTTCACCGTATCGAGGAGGTCACCAGCAGTGACAGAGCAGTGTCTGCAGCCTAGGGTCCTTCAAAACATATTGGACCATTAGACAGGAAACATGAGAACTTACATAAACTGGTTGCCTCAAACTACCACGGATCATCTTAGTGATTGATTATCAAAATGAACGCTTGATCACTGCTATTTGAAAAGCACTCAGAAAAACTATATACAGGCGCAACGGGATCAATCACCATTGTACACCTTAAGGGAAAGAGCGACCGGCACCAGGAAAAGAACATCAGAACAGCCTACAAGTTCAGGCAACCATACCGGACGCACGCCAGCGATGGATTCTAATTCCAGATAATGAAGTTGCCTTCCTAAAGAGACTCACGTCACGTGCTAATAATCATGAATCCTTCACGGTACTTCTTAAGACCCCCTTCTCAACGTGCACCATCTCACTCCGTGAAGCAGTCACGGAAAACCGCGAGATCCACGCACGGAGTTCACTCTCGAACATGATGTCAAGTTACAGCGAGAGAGAACGGCGATCATCGAAAACCCAAGCTTGACCGACAAGAAGTAGAAGTAGTAGAAGAAGAAGCGCAGTTACCCGGAAGAGCTGGCACAGCAGGGAAGGAATGGTCTGTCTCAGCGGTGCTCGAGAGAGAGAGAGAGAGAGAGAGAAAGGGAGAGGGAGGGAAAAGGAGAGTGGCGGGGAGAGAAGGGAGAGCGTCTCCCTTTGTCGTATAACTCCGAGTCAACCTCTCTCAGCCAACAACCCCCGCTGCAAGGTACCACTGCATTGCACTAGCTGGGTCATTCTCTCCGTCACTGTCTGCAACGATAGTAAGAGAGAGAGAGAGAGAGAGAGTAGAAAGCCAGGATTCCTGTCGGCTTCGGGCGGGCCATTCCTGGTGACGAATGCGAAGGTGGCGACGGCCTTACATGAGCCAACGTGATCGTCAAGTTAAGGAAGCAATTGGCCTCGGGACCCACGACGAGAGTATACCGTACCGCCCACGTGTCGGTAGGCCACTGGTTCTCCTACCCTCTTTTTCTCATTTTTTTTTTGGTTAATACCCTGAAAAACCCCAAACTGGTACACTTGTGACAAATTTACCCCAAACTATTTTTTTGACCACCAAAAACCCTAAACTGGTATACCTTTGACAAATTTACTTCAAACTGGTACACTTGAGATAAATTTACCCTATGTTAGTTTGTGTTAAATTTTATTCTCAAATTATTAAGTTAAATGACACGCGACAAATAACCCAGATACCAATTTGTGATTTTACGCTCCGTTTGTCACAACTTTTACAATTTTTGCGATTTTTTTTATTAATCCAATTTAAAGTAGGGTAAGATATTTATCACAAATTTACCAATTTATTTTTTGTAATCGAATAAATTAGTTTGCAGAAATTTATCATAAATGCACTGGGCCATTTGGCTTTTATAATCAATGGCAGTAAATTTGTCACCAAGCTTACTGGGCCTTGGGGTTTTTCGTTGGCCAAAAATAGTCTGGTAAATTTGTCACAAATGTACTGGGCCTAGTTTTTCGTGATTAACCCTTTTTTTGTTGCCCTTTGGGCTTTCCATTGGTGACATTCCAACGTGGGACTCGATGTTTCCTTCACCCTATAGTTCAGGCATCTTCCTGCATCAACTTCACACGCCTACCTACCCAAAAACCGCAACCATAGGATTTAATATCATTTGTTGAGAGTGCGCAGCATAAGCCCAATACCTTCACTTAGAGAAATCACCAAAAAAGAGCTCAAGTGTGAGCCCGTCAATATATTCAGTTGAACCCACGTTTACTCAAAAATTTAAACCAACGAGCCAATTAAGATATATTAACTATTCTATATTACACACTCTTATATGAAATTTCTCTAATACAACTCACGTGTATCCTAACGAGGTCTACCAAAATTAAATTTGCAATATAACTTATTAACAACCCCCAAAACCTTGTTGCCTTGTTTGATGACCCAGTGAGGATAATTAGACTCTAATCAAGACCAATTGACTAGTTTCTCTAAATTTCAACACTTTAGGTCAAGCTCAAGATCTTTTGTCCCGTTCTGTCATTGAAGAATTTTAACTTATATAATTTGTTAGATAACACTTTTGATAACTTACTCTTTAACATCTTGAGATAATGTGGGATCAATTTAGGAGGATCGAAAGAAGATTTCAGGGAGGATGGCATGTGTAGGGACCATGTCACCCTCCACCATTGACACAACTTCCACTCGCCCGTGTGTGGGCAAGGGTCGACCCTCCTATCCTTCTCATCGAACAGTAGCAATTCGAACTCATATTATACCTTACAAGAGTTTTGTTTTCAGATTTTTATTGGTAGATAAGTTTTTAAGTTATCAAGTACGTATTTATGAAAATTTTCAAACTATAATAAATAAATAAAATAATAATACACAAAGGTGCAATCTATAATGGGTTAAAAGTGTCATATATGAAAAGTTAGTTACTAATTATTGATGAGTCGAAAGTTACTTATTCTTAAGAAAAATGTTGTGAAACTAACGGATCTTGCACTTGAGGAACAAAAATTACCATGGAAATTAACAGTGAACAATTAGTCACCGTGAGATTTACATGGTTCATTTCCCTAAGTGTCACCTACCCTGTGAAAATTAACTACCACAAAATCTACTATGAATCTAGGAGTATAGATTTTACTATCTTTCAATTACTTAAGTGTTTCCCAAGCATTAATTATAAAACAAAGTGAAGCCTCAAGTATCATATCGTAATCTTGTATGGAAAATTCACTCAAAAATGTACCCAAAAAAAAAAAAAAATCTTAACACTTCATCGAGTGTGTATATAAAGGTAGAATTTCCATCTCCTATATATACATGATATTTCTTTCCAAAATAAGAGACACTACTAAAGCTAGAAACCTAACCAAATTAAGGTTTCGTCTGTTTACTAAAAATAATTTTCGAGAAAAACGTTTCCGGATTTTTTTCCGTCGTTCGTTTAACGGAAAACAGAATTTCTTGGGGAAAATGTTTTCTATTTTTAAAAAGTGGGAAAACATTTTCCTCACTTGATCTCTCTTACTTTACACCTCTATAAATCCTTACTTCCTTCCTCACATTTCTTCTTCTTTCTTTTCTTTTTTTTATTCGAATTGTTTTTTAATTTTCTTTTTCTTTTTTAATTCAAATTATTTTTAATTTCCTTTTCTTTTCTTTTTTTTTTTTTTCTTTTTTTTTTCTTTTTGTTTCCCATCTTATTCTTCTTGGCTAGTTGGGTCTGACCAGGTGAACCTCAAGCCCGTTGATCTTAAACCGTGCTCGCCGATCCGGGCGAACCCGAGCTGACGCCGCTTTTCTGCTAATTTGGGGAGTGGAAAATATTTTCCACAAACAACGGAAAAATATTTTCCTAAACATTTTCAGATTTTAACCGAAAAAATTAGAAAATGTTGTTATTTTCCTAGAAAATGACTTCTCGAAAATATTTTTCTGAAATGGTTCATTTTTTTAAAACGAACGAATCCTAAGGCTTCGTTCGTTTCGCGGAAAATAATTTCCGTAAAACGTTTTCCGAATTTTCCGCATTCCTGTTTCACCTGAAAATAAATTTTTTTTAGGAAAATGTTTTCCATGAAAAGAAAAAGTTTTCTAAATTAGGAAAAAAATGTTTTCCATTTTGAAAAGTGAAAAATATTTTCCTCACTTGATCTCTTATCTCACAACTCTACAAATCTTCACTTTCTCCTCCCTTTTCTTTTTATTCGAATTATTTTATTTTCCTTTTCTTTTCTATTTCTTTCTTTTCTTTTCTTTTTTATTTTCTTTCTTTCTTTTTTTTTTCTTTTCTTTGTTTCCCATCTTCATCTTTCTTGGCTAGTCATCGGTCCTGTCGCGAACCTCAAGCTCATCTACCTCAAGCTCACGCGGTCACATCCGTGAGCCTTGAGTTCCGACACTCGCGCTTGCCAATTTGGGAAGCGGCAAGCCTTGTGCTTGTGGGCAGCGAGACCTCGCCGGTGGCCGAAGACCAACCAAGAAAGAAGGAAATAGAAAACAAAGAAAAATGAAAAAAAATTAATAATAGATTTTAAAATTAAAAATCAATTTTTAAAAATATGAAAAATACATTTTAAAAATAAAATAAATGAAAAAGAGTATATGTAGAAAAACATTTTCCTTACCAACAACAAAAATAATTTCTACTTCATTTCCAGGTTTCATCTGAACACCGGAAAAAAATTACATTTTCCTTAAAACGACTTCCCGAAAAACATTTTCCAAAAACGCCATATTTTCGCGAAACAAATGGTGCCCTTAGAAAATCAACATTCTTTGCATACTCAAACTTGACATATATATTCTCAACAAAAACTAATCAATTTATGGAAAAAGTTACTAATCATGTAACAAGTTAATCGGCAACATACTTGACATATTGGTACTTTCGTATGAAAATTGGTGTCAAAGATACTGCCTGATTGAAAATCTACCGACCATGAAAATACGCAGAGCAACTGATGCATACTAACTCTTCAAGCACATAAAGTCACCAATTCCTATGAATAAGTTGTCAACTATTTAGAGAATAAAAGTTATTTGTCCCCATGATAAATCACTAATCTCGCGAAAATAATTATGAGCTTTTGACATATGCATACCCTTCTCCTTACTAATCACGCACAAAAAATAAGAATGGCGTATCAATTATCGATGCCTTATTTTTCCTAATGAGAAGTTGCCAAACTACTACCTAATCACATCCTAGTAAAGTTTTGACAGAAATATTGAAAGTCTATTTATCTTTAATAAGCAACGCTTACGTAATTTAGAGAGAAGCAACTTCACATATATAGATTGCCAGTAATCCTCCATATGTGCTACAACGATTTCACTACACAAGTATAAGATTCAATAAAAAAAAAAAGAGAAATAAAAATCCCACAAAAACTCTTAACTATATCCACTATGACACACTTACCCTAAATATAAATTTGTACCCCAACACATTTACCATCCTTTAAAGTTCCATCAAACGATATTTTCCATCAAAAATTTTAATCATCCAACGTCCATGTAGACAGATTTTTAAAATTTAGATGGAGGCAAATTAGGCCCCACAGATATAATTTGAATTTTTGATATCACCAAAAAAGTCAAGAATAAATGTGTCACACCGGCATAAGTAAGATTTTTATTTATTTTTTTGGCTTTTTCCCCTAGAAAATAATAACCATTAAAGTATTTTATAGCTAGTAATTCGGTCATGTAATTAGTTATTCTATATGAGGGAAGTAACTAAAACATGCTGAATATAAGTTCCTATTCCATTTTTATTTTCCCACACATACCAAATACGTCCTCAGCTCAGAGTAGGAAGAAAATCGCCATTCCTCGGGGGAGGGGGGTGTGGTGTGGAAACGAGTGAGAAATCAATATATAAATATTAACATCCTATTCCAAATGACTACACATCAGAGTGTCGCAGCGGCAAAAGCAGCCTAAGCACCAAAAGGTTACAAACAGTTTTCTGCATCTCGAGGAAAGACAGCAGCAGCTTCGGTATCACAGCTTAAGAAAGTGGTGATAATGAATAAATGGATATCAACATCCTAGTCCAAATGACTACACATCAGTCAAATGTGAGTCCGAGAAGTGAAACCAAGCCCCTAAATATTACATAGCAGCTTATTTTCGCTCGGAACTGTGCATAAGTTTAATGAAATGCATTTATACACGCGGTCAGCAAACAATTAGTAAGTCTCTAGAAGAAAACATCACAGTTTCGAACCAGAATCCATCCCACCCCAAGAAGTGGATAAATCTGTGCTTCGATCAAATGGAACAGAGCCTCCAAACCAATCAAACAGCATAGGCATCCTGTGGAAAGGGCAATTTGTTAGGCAATTGCATGTAACTACGGTTATTGTAAAAGAGGGTCAAGGCTTAGGTCATCAGATAATTATGAATGACCATCATGTGCATAAAGTTTCAACTAATACTGACTGCAAATTCATACAATTGAATTAAATGACAGGTAGACTTTCAAGTCCCAGATTGCATATATAGTAGACATAATGCCAATTGTACTAAAGTAGAGCACAATGAAGAAACTACAGCTGTGTGAAATTCTGGACATGCTGCGATTCAGCAGAGTGCCTGCAGAGATGCAGAGAACAGCCCTCACAGTTTCTCATACATACTGTGCTGAAAAACATTGTTTTAAGAAAATTGTTGAAAAGGTCAATCATTTTGCACACTCATTCAATTTTACCGCCATTTCATAACCAGTTCACCACTGACCATATTTGACGGGTTATCAACCACAATTTGTTAACAAAATCCATCAAGGTGACATGGTCCTATGTCCAGGGAGACAGTGGATATTAGTACAAAGGGATGCAGAGAACACCCACAGAGACAGCTTACATTCTTAGAAGGCTGTCTATAACATAGCAACAAAATTGATAAAGGTCCTACGTCGAAGGGGAAGGTGGAGATTCCAGAACAATAGTAAAGACACGACTACAGAACATTATATAGAAGTAGACCCGTTAAACGTGTGGATCGGGTCGGGTCGGTCATAAATGGTCCAACCCATTTAACCCGTTTACGACCCATTTATCGCAATGCAAAATTTTTACTCATACCCGACCGACCCATACCCAACCCATTTAACTAAACTTAAGAACGCTTATTTCTTATATATATATATATATATATATATATATATATATTTTTTTTTAAATGGTATTGCTAAAATAGTTTTATACAACACAAATTTAATAGAAAATTTTTATAATTTTGAAAATAATTATTTTAAAAAATCGAATTTTAATTATTTTTTATTTTTTAAAAATTAAATTTTTAATTATTTTTATTTTTATTTTTAAATATAATTTTCTTTTTTTCTTTTTCTTTTATGTCTTTCTTCTTTCTTGGCGGCCACGACAACGCCGGTGGCCAGCCATAGGCAAGCCTCGAGCTCGCCGGCTCGCCCGCCGCCGACGCCGACAAGCTCAAGGCTCACCACCAGATCCGGCGAGCTCGAGCTCGCCGCTGGATCTGGCGAGGCCAAGCCTCGCCCGACGCTGGCGAGTTCGAGTCTCACCAGATCGGGCGAGGCCAAGCCTGGCCGAGCGTTAGAGATCCAGCAAGCTCGAGGCTCGCCTGGCCGGTCACCAGCCTCGCTGTGCCTATTAACCGGAGGAAAACGAAAGGAAAAAAAGTAAAGAAAAAAGAAAAGAAAATTAAAATAACAATTATAATTATAATTTCGGTTTTTATAAAAAATATTTCGTAAAATTAAAGAGAAGAGAGATTGTGAGGTTTTGGGTGAAATGGGTTCTAAATCCAACCCATTTAAGACCCACCTATCAAAAAGTCTTTAATTGTTAAACCCATTAAACTACTTTTTGTCAAAAAACAAGTGACTCATTTTATGATTTAAATGGGTCATATATGGTTCTAAGACCCATTTTACAATTTATATATAGAAGTCAAGATTTATTATACTATGCGCATAGGAAATGGACAGAAGAATAACAAAATAGAAAAGACTTTACTCTATTCAGTGAAAACGCTCATAAGATCATTCGACGAAAGTTGCTCCAATACTGGGATAGACACTTTTGCATCCACAAAGTCAAAGCTTCGGGTTCTTGTTTGACTCTTCCTGCACTACTCTCCAGATGGACTTTTCCACTGTATATTTGTTTCAACGGTGGTCCAAATTCATCAACTGTGAAAAGGCTTGGGGTGCCTGATCCCTTACTAACAAATCCTAGATTCTTTAGCAGTCCTTGATCAATGGCTTCACCTGACTTAGCATCATAAGAACCCTGGATATTGAAAATCAGAAACAACACCTGGTGCTTGTCCAATGATGTTATATTTTGCAGATGGATTCCGAAGTGGGACAGCTATTGCTACTGTCAGCATTCGGGAACTAGACGACAAAGTCGGTGAAATGGAACCTTGTACAGAGTAGCCACCAAGTACGCCAGAGGTTTTGAGATCTTTATCCGAGGCCAGACCAGTATTTAAAGCAGCATTGCCTTGATATGATGGAAGACTGTAGTCAATGACGGCACTTCTATTGTAGGTGGAACTCTGGTTCACAGAAGCAGGACTACCCGCTGCTTGAAAACCAGCTGATGAGTGGGGAACAACAAGGCAAGATGGTTGCACATTAATTAAACGGCTAGGCTCTAGGAGAGGCTGTTGTGGCAGTTGTTGCTGTGGCTGTTGCTGCTGCTGCTGCTGTAATTGCTGCTTTTGCTGATACTGCTGTTGTCTTTGAAATATATCCATCAAAGTGTTATTACCTGAATATCGACCCTGCAACAATGTTATTGTTTCCAACTGTACTAAGGCTAGTAGCTTGCCACGGTCCAAATCCTGAAGGTGCATCCTGGACTCCGATAGAATGGACTGTTGATACTGCTTGAGACATTAGATGGGCATTTAATCAGAGGCTGACCAAAGGCCACACCATGTTCAACAGGAAGACACTTGGATCCCTGCAGGAAGCTTGCAAGAGAGTTGGCTGATCAAATGACGGTAACACTAGGTTGCTTGTTGGTCGACCCAAAAGCTCAGATTGCAGTGCTGCTAATGCCTGCGGAGAAATCTGACCAGAGGCTGCCAAAGCTTGGATATCATATCTTCCCAGGGACCCAACTTGATATTTGATTCTACAGTTCCACAGAATGAACTAGATATCCACCTTGCTGCTGAGCTACCCACTTAATCTCTTCAAAATACAACCTAAATTTCTGAAATTGTTTGACACAGCCAGCAAAACTCAGTACCCAGACAAGATGATCATATGCAAACTAGATCAACTAGACATTCTGTGCAAGTGACAAAAGATGATATCATATTCAGTTGAACAACAGCTACAACAGTAAGCAGTTTCTGCAAAACCATTGAATTTACAAATAATTACTTATTCATGCTACATCAGCATCAAAGGAAGTTTAAAAGAAAAGGGTAAATGACACAAATGGTCTCTGAATTTTGGTCCAATAAACAATGTGGTTCCTAAACTTTAAATTTGTTTAATGTAGTCCCGACTCCAAGGACTAAGGGCTCGTTTGGTTCAGCTTTTTGGGAATGCATTTGCAAAAATACAAATACCTTTGGATGAATGGGGTTTTCTGAAATACAAATAACGTTTGGTAAAATTTGCATTTGTAAATGACTTTTTATTAAATTAAAAAAAAAAAAACAAACAAACAAACAAACAAACAACAAATTGTATTTTTTTTTTGAAGTCCGGCCACCGGACTCGGATCTAGCGGCCAAACCACCAGATCTGGCGGCCGTGGATGGCCAGATCTAGCCCCGGACAGCCGAGGTCGGGCGACCCCAAGCGACAGCCGCTTGAGGTCGCGTGACCCCAGGCAGCCCAACCTCACGACCGCCGCCTAGGGTTGCGTGATTCCCGGGCAGCCGCCTAGGTCGCGCGATTCAGGCCATCAGTCCCACGTGGTCGCGCGGACCCAAGCATCCCAGGCATCACCTAAAGTCCAGCAATGGTCACCAGGTCGGGCACCTCCTTCTGCGGCGGCGTCGCCGGGCGCGCGACCCTTGACTAGCGGTCGTCAGCCTCCAATTGGCTTCTCCGCCTCGGAGAAGATGAATAATCGGAACTTGCATTCCGAAATGCAAGTTCCTAAAGGAACTCTATACCTGCTTTGGACTATGGACCCTTAGAGTTCTTTGGAAATGAAATTGCATCTTTGCCAAAGTCGCCCAAAATCCCGAACCAAACGCGTTACATTTGGCCAAGGGACTTTAGAGTCCCAAAGCCCATTCCCAAAAGTTCAAACCAAACGATAAATTTAAATTGAAACATGTAACAAAAGTCCAGAAATTGTATTGAACAAATTAATAGTTTAGGAAGGGCATTGCACATTGGGCTAAAAGTTCAAAAATACATTGAACAAATTTAAAATTCAGGGACCACATTGTATAATGAAAGGGATGATTTGTATCATTTATCCCTTAAAAAGAAATAATCGAGCATAATAACAAGTTAATTAATTCAAAGTTTTTTTAGTGATTGACCAATAATGTAAGTTGCACATCATTGTAACGACACCAACCCCTTTCACAAGTTCACAACCATTCTTGCTTGCCTCTATGCCACCTCTTTTCCTTCTTAACTGAATAGTCACTAAATGAAAGCTCATCTGATGGTAACTTCTCATCAAGAACCAACCACTAATACTCAACCAAGGACCGAATGGCTTGAATGGCTTGATAACAATTCTTCTAAAACCGAGGAACAGCTAAGAGATAACATGTGATTTAATGGTCCCTTTTCAGAAAATAAAAATAGTTGAGCTATTAAAAGCCTCTGCATTGAAAACATTCTGAACTGTATAGAATCCTCACATCAAGTCTGTTCGGCTACTGTATTCAGAAAAATGGAACTTCCCCAGATATCTCCATCCAATTTAGACTTCAGCAAGCAAATGAAAGCTAACCTAAGATTATGATCTAATGCAGCAACGCAACATTCAGCAATAGGTTCCTTTCACTTATCAAAAATATCCAAAGAAATTAAAGACTCATCCAAGCGAAACCTACACTGACCTAAAATCCATAAAATCAAGTTCTTCAGCATCAAAATCTTTTCAAAAGCTGCGTCTCTTCAATTTACAAGCATTTCAGCAACAAATTCAAAAGGGAACTACAAGCAGCCAGAAATACTCAAGTGGTATGTCAAAAAAAGGCTCTAAAATTTCATTGAAGCTACAAGGAACATCAGCAAACAGCTCTGCCATCAAGGATTTTCAGCTACAACGGCCAAAATTCTACTGATTAGACAAAGTTCAACTTTATCCCTATGCAATGCTTATCTGAAACCTGCCTTATTTCTAGCAGTTTCACCTAGAGTCTGTTTAAAAGTGCCAAAGGATAAGAATTTATTTTGACATGAAAGAAGAAAAATAACTTGGTATTACACATCGACTACTTGGGCCCCTAAATTTTTCACAGGAAGACCTTGATGTTTCTCATAAGAGTATATCGGTCACCCTTCCCTGATAGAGCTATCAACATAGAAGAAACAATATATCGCCAATGGAAACCAACCAGCATGTGAGGAAGGAGAAGTAAAACAAACCTGCAGATGACTTGCAACATTCTCCCTAGTTAAGCCAGGAACATTCATCAATTCTAGGATTGTTTAGGCACAGCCTCTGAAAAGAAACCAAAGGAACCATTTCAGAGGTTGCAAACAGTGGCTACAACTTTGATGATGCTTATGTCCTGAAAAACTATAATGAGATACCTCCTTTACTATTTCTACTTTAAGTACCTTCATATCAATGATAAACCAGCACACAAAGAAAACAAAGCACAAAAATTACGGTCTAGGACCATACTGTCAATTCCAAGTTGGTTTACAGCACTGACAAATTGTTGATGGAGCTCCACCGACCACACTACACGTGGTTTCTTTGATGTAGTAGGATCATCACTATCTAATTCAGGTTCGTTCTTCTTCTTTAGAAATGCTGCGCTTTTTCTGGTTTTTCAGCAAGCCTTCCGCCCCTTCATTAACAGCAGAACCATCAGCATCATCACTTCCTCGCTTATGCCGATCATTATCTTCTAGGCTTCCTGAATGTTCAATCTCCTTATTTCCATTCCATTTTTTCCTAACGAGATGTTGCCATATATTCTGAAGCTCTTCGCTAATAGGTTTAATAAGATAATCACATGCTCCATGTCTAATTCCTCTCATAACAGCATTCGTGCTTCCATCACCGGACATCACTGCAATAGATCCTGTCAAATTTGGCTTTCAAAACAAGAGGGAAATCCATATCTCGAGCAAACGAAATATACTTACTAATAACAGGAAGGTCCATCTCAAGCCCAACATGTTCAAGGAGTTTATAACCATCCATATCAGGCATGTGAACATCACTTAAAACAATGTCAAAACAGCCTTTCTTTCCTCGGAGCAGATTCAATGCCACAGTTGCCTGGGCGCAAGTTGTAACTGCAGCCAAAAAAAGGTCATCAAAAGAGTTCGGAGTTTAAGCACCAAGATCTCAGCTACCTCTAAATTGTGAACTAGTTGCATATTTATCATATAAATTGTCAGCCAGAAGATTTTGGCTATGCCAAGCCAAAATCAAGGAGAAAAAGGAATGTATTGCGGATTGTGGCACCAAGCACCACTTCTTTGACAATAGTTTTTTTTCCAAGGTGTCTGTTAAAAAGGCATCTAACTACAGTATTAGGAAAAAGAAAACGAGTAAGATGCCCCAGTGAGTACTTCCATGATGTGATATAGGTGGTGTAGAGATTATGATACAGCAATTCTCCCATTCTTTACATGATATTTAGGATACAAATTGGTTTCCACAAAAGGAGGTTTAAATTTAATTCATTCAAAATTTAATGACCGCATAGTACTGTAGATGTACAAACTCTCAAAAGACTGTAACGAGGGAAGCACCTCAAAATCATAACCTCAACTTTGAAAAGCTTTGTATACTTCGATACCTTGTATATCCACCATCAAAACATCATTGCTTCTAGACCAGGTATTCTTCCATTATTTCTTTTGCTCTTTCTCATTTCACTACCAAGTAGAAGAACAAGAGATGAATATATCCAAGCTATTCTACTTTCCTTCAATTGCTTGTCCGGAACCAATTACCTTCATCTTTTAAAAATAAATAAATTAAATTAACATTCAAGGTGTGAATTACCACAAATAAATTTTCCAGTCTCCAATTTCAAATGCTTCCTTAAAAGAAATATTTGTAACAAAACGTCAACCAACACAATGCAGCTTTCAGGAAGTGACTTTTTCTTTTTTGGCACTTCGCCTTACCGAGAACCAAATTCAATGGATGATTAAATGCTACATGCCACCAGCCCAGACCATTACCAAACATGGTCCTCACATTTTCCTACATGACTTGTTTCCATTCTTGGATGCTTTCAAACATTCTGCATCAACCACTTATGGATTCCTACAATATGTTTGGATACCATGATTTGGAAACAAGAGAAAAAAAAAAAATAGAGAAAGATGAGAACACAAAAGAATTAATTTAAGTTTCTAGTAGTTTGGATGAGATCAAGAAATCAAACGCAACAAAGGAAATAAACATAGATCAAACAAATGACCTAAAATGATAAGTAACAATCCAATCCATCCCAATCATCCCACTTTTGGACAGACTTGAGGGATTCACGAGTTACTTAAAACTAACAAGAGAGCAAGGAAGAATCTCTCCATATACATTCAACTCCTTCAAGTTAAACCAACCAAACAATGGACTCTGCAAGTCCTCCCCAAATCTCTTCTCTTCCCACCAAATCTCCCCAACCAAAGATACTGTCGGTTATAATACTATTTCAATTATTCACTTGTCATCCATCTCGCCTTTCCCTCAATTTTCCACAATCTGCCAAATGAAAAAAGCGACACTAACTAGGCTGCACTCATCTACAATGCTAATTGCATGTATGCAATTTCTGAAAGTTCTAGAAAACAAAAGGCCTTGACAAAATGCCCGCTTCCTATCTTGACAATAGCCCTTTCTTCTCAATCACAATTTCAAATCCATTTGTTTTATTGCAAACTCTTTTATTATTTCACAGTTGTCATCGCAGTATGATTCCTCTTTGTACCTACGCAGAACATGAGGGACAATAACTGTACATTTCGGCTGTTTTAATCATCAAATTTACTCTAATAGATGAATGCAGTGAACTTCACATATACATGGAACTACAGAAGTCTAGCAATAACAGTTACAGAATTTTAACTCTCACATTTGCTGAGATTGTTGGTATTCAACAGTTAGTGGTAAGAAAGTTGATCCCTGGCCCACAGAACAGCTTCAGATTGGTCCATTTCAAATAGTTTTCATTTTCTTTATCGTATGGTTCTTGGTCATACAGCAAAAATGCCCTAGCACTTCACAGCATACGAAAAGGAGATGATATCATCCCTAAATCCCGACAAAAGTAGTAAACAAATGAAGTTACCAACAAAATGCCATCACCAATCAAAATCTAAATATTCTTGGTCACACTTATTCAACACATAACTCCACCACCTCAGATTCCCTACACAGTTTCAACCTCGATCCATCAAGAGAAGCTGTCCACCTAAGATTAAGCAATCCTTCATCTGTTCTCACTCTGTAAATCTATTACAACTAGCAAACGTACATAGAAATACTGCTTGACCTGCCCTAGAAGCAATTGCTTCGCGAAATTGAAAAGCATGCCAACTTTCCCAATCACCCACTCCCATGGAGATCAATTACCCTATCGATCCCTACTCAAGCACTTGGAAGTTGGACTCCACAGTCGAGCACGAAATGTTTACTTGAGAACTAGGAGCCATCACCCTCACAGAAAACGACTCGCCAAGACGACAGCAAAATTGAAAATTCACAGATTGGGGCAAGTAATCAAGCACCTACCGTTATAAGCGCAGCGGCGAAGCATCTGCTCCAGCACTTTCAAGCAAATGAGGTCGTCGTCCACCACGAGAACCCTCAGACCCACCGGGAACTGATCGGGCACGGCCAAATCGCCGCCGCCGCCCCTGCCCGAGGCGTGCGGGCCGTATCCGCCTGCCCCCGGCGGCTGAACCGCCCTCTAACGCAACGCATCCATCGCCGTAAACCCCCGCCCCCCAGCTCGGAAACCCCAAAAGAACCGCTGAGCCTAGTGCGCCGGTGTCCGCGAAGCTAGGGAGCGCCATTTCTTCCTTTGCTCCCGCGATCGTCAGAGGAGGGGAAACCGAGGCCGACGGCGAAGCCGAGCACCGGCGGATCTGAGGCGGGGGAACCCTAGGACTCCGAGCGGCGAAGCGAGGCGAGCCGGAGAAGAGAGGGGGAGCGGAACGCGCGGTCGCCGCCGCCGCGGGAATCGGAGAGGTCGGTCGGTCGGTCGGTCGGTCGGTCGGTCGGCGGGGACTTCAGAAGCGGCGCGATGATTGAGGAGCGGAGAGAGGAGATGACGGTGATGATGAGGTATCGAAGAGGACGACGACGACGGCGGCGACGATGACGATAAAATACTACTACCAATCACTGCTGACTGACTCTTCCGGTCTTCCGGTGGGAGCGCTTTTTTTCCAATTCTATTCGATTAATTCTTCTCGAAGCGAAAACGAAGGCCGACAGCCGCCGCGGGGCTGCGTTTTTCCTTGCACCTCACGCGCCGTCGTCGCGATTTGTGACGTCATCGGAACCGGCTTATTTTCCAGCATGGAGAAGGTACTTTATTCTTTTTTGTTTTTTTATTATTATTATCTTCTGCTGCCGCGATTCGAGCTTGTGATTTTTTTGATTAATTAAAGAATTAAGACGTGATAGGTGGCCGAGGAGAGTCAGACGCGGCTGGGGTGAGATTGAGAGAGAGAGAAAGGCGCCACACTGGGGGCGCGGCAGTCGATGGATATCGTGGCCCCGGGCTGTCCAGTCCCACGCGCGGCAAGCCCACTCGCGTGCGGTTTAATCTGTTCTGTCTTTGAGTTCGGCTCTACGGCGCCGTTTGCGGAGCAGCTAAGTAGCCCGGTACCGATGGCAAAGCACCCAATTTTTTGATACAATCTTAGGTCCTAGGATACAAGTCGACGCATGGCTTTTTTTTTTGGATATGTTCCTAGCGACGCCGAACTCCACGAGGCGGGGTTTGTCCGTCCATCGCGGAAAGCTGAGAAAGTCTTCTAAACTTCAGCCTCAGAAGAACTTTCTGACACTTCAATTAATATAATGTGCACGTGATGAAACGAAAGAGAGCCAACGCATATCAAGATTATGGTAATATACCTACCTCACCATGGGACTTATGCATTTATGAGGGGTGAAGCTTGCCCGTGAGGGGTGCAAACTGCAAGTTTGCAGTTGGGTCAGAATAGCTCCAAGTAGAACCCCATGGGCTGGTTTGATGCTTGGGCTTGGATCGACTTATGAAGTTGCGCCTTGCACGAGAAACGTGTTATCCACCTCCCTTCCTCCAATGGCCTAGGCTTGATTGGCCAAAGGCAAATCCAAAGGACGATTTTTTTTATTATTATAGCAGCAACGCTCTTAGTCAAGTCTTGAAAAATTCATGACAATTTACTTTTAGTCACAAATCCTAGTTTGCCATGGTCTCCATTCTTGTCTAAACTAAATTTGCTTATAAGTAGGGCCTTAGCCATCGGTTAAAGTGTGAAAAAATAAAGATCAAACTTATTCCGTGATTGTGGCAATGGGGTGTCTATGCTAGGAACTTGTGAACGTTACGTTATTGATTCGATGCTGATGCCACTTTCTAAATTTGGGCAATGGCTAATTTAAGCTCTGCTGTAATGTCAAGATCTCACGATAGGCATGAAATATCAATCCCATCTTACATAGATGCACCCCCATCAATACTGAAAGCTCACCTAATATATGGTGAATCATGATAAATGGCGACCATTCTCCCATTTCAAATCATATAAGCTCATTTTCCATTTCTCTAAAAGTCGTGAGATTTTGTAAGTTATAAACTTTGGGAGAAAAAAATTAATAATAATAACAATAATGATGATGATGATGATGATGAAAAGTCAAATTCAGAGTAGGTTGTGGTTCTTCCCCAACTTCAACTATTAGGTACGAACGACATGACCTTATCCTCAGAGCCACAACGTTTTGACCATAAACGCTCAAACACACACGGAAATGCTTCCCAACTTAGCAAAATGGGCGGCCCTTCCTCCGCCGCCCAAGCTCTCTTGCCTCCCAACCACCACGAGCAACCTTGCGCATCCACAACACTCCTACCTCGAAAGCAACACAAGAGCTGTCCCCACAGCATGGCCATCCGGTGCGCCCGGGAGGAGGAGGTCGGTGCGGTACGGGCGGCAGCACTGAGGGAGGAGGAGGAGGCTGAGGGCGCGGGGCAAGAGTACGGCCTCAACAAGGAGATCGCAATGCTGGAGCTGTACAGCCAGTCCGCAAGAGGTGAAGCTCTTGTGGTGCATGCTGATGTGGGCGGAGGGGAAGTGGAAGTCTTCATCTATAAGGTCAGTCCATCACGGAAAGCGAGAAGTCTTTCAACTTTGCTTTCAGAAGAACCTTCCGAGACTTCAATTGATATAATGCATACGTGATGAAATGAAAGAGAGCCAACGTAACCA